>OX418218.1:91307051-92015324 GCA_948455865.1 Conomelus anceps
GACCATTTTTTTCTTGTTGAATATAAAGAACTGTTGAAAATTGAAAAAATTCTATAATTGAATGGACGGGGCTGCAGTCTTCAGGTCGCTACGCTATTCAGCATTGCCTTTCTCTTTAATTAGGATATGAATCAGTGAAAAGTGATTGATTGATTAAAGATTTATTTCCTCATAAATTCATACAATTATAAAAACAATACAATTTAGACAAATTAAAAAAATGCATATGAATGTACAGTTTTTTTTTTTCAGTTTCAATGTTTCAATAGAAATAGGAAAGACGCGATTATAAATACAGGAAGTACGATTATAAGTACAGGGGTCTCATTATCCATCTATAGGCCACTGATGGCCAGGTTCAATTCAAACATCATGTTTAACCTTAAAAATGAATGATAGTTTTTTACTTTATAATTGAAATAATTCATCGTAGCCTATATATTTTGTAATTATACAGAGTGTTTCGGAACTCTCTACCAATACTTCTAGGCAGTCTTTCTGGACCACTAACAAAAGTAAATACCGTAATAAAATTTTTCTAAAATCCCCAGTTACTCACACAGCCGCCATTTTGTTTTTTCACTCATTATTTTTTTATTCGAACACCATTAAACGTATAATTTTGAAATTTTGCAAACAGCTTTATAATAATTAAAACAATCTTTAAAAAATTAATCAAAATTTTCTGACATCAAAAAACAAAATGGCGGCCATTTAAAATCTTTGAACAGGATTAAATTAATAATGGCACATGATATCAAAATTTGACTAGAATAACGTTTTTTAGATATTTTTATTGCAAATCCAACGATACCTCATTTTCCAAGATTGGACAACAATTAACAGATATATGCTACTTTTTAGGGTGTGCAGTGGTTGGAAGCGAAAAACTGCAACCCGTTCTCAACCACCGCACACCCTAAGAAGTAGCATATCTCTGTTAATTGTTGGCCAATCTTGGAAAATGAGGTATCGTTGGATTTGCAATAATCGTTGGATTTATTTTTGATTTCTTGAACTTTGTCATCATGCTCATTAAAGAATCACATTGACTTTTAATCAATTTTCTTTGTGTAGCTAAAGGAAATAAAAGGAAAATCACATACTATGGTTGGGTCCTATTTCACCCAGGTACAATAAACTTTACTCATTTCCTGTATTTTCAAACATTTTCATTGATAAGCACTAATATTGATTGATTGATTACTCCTTTTCATTCAAGTCAAGCCAACAATAATTTTCTTTATAATGATGCTTTATGAAAAACTATTTTATAAGCTAACATAAATACTGTTAGCTTGAGCATATTTCAGAGCTCAAATACGTATAAAAATACGTTTTTAGGCTTTAAATTCCACATTTTTATCAGGGGGGGGGGGGACCTCGGCTGGTCATCCCCCCCCCCCCCCCGAAATGAAATCCTGGGACCGCCACTGGACTCATGCATTAAATTTCTCTTCTTTTACTCCTTAATATAGGAGTCTCCAACACCCAATAAACAAACAAAGTGACAACAAACATATACAAATGAAGGAATTAAATACACTTGTCTAGATTAATGAGATGTATGAATTAATTATAGTATTTAAATAATAATTATATATGTATTTAAAAAAGTGTATTAAATAATTTTGAACTAAAGAGAATAGTTAAGATTTGATTTCATATTACTTTATTTGTTCATTCATGTAAATTATAAATTTTTCATTTGAGTAATTAAAACAAATATTTTTAGTATAACATCACATAGATTTCAATTGAAGACATAGTGTTGGAAGTATGAACATAATATAATTAATTATACAGGTATTTCTCCTAAAATGCATACTTCATGAGTAAGATTTCTCGGAAACCTCTATTTTTTGGGCATGGAAATTTTCTATTATCACACATAGGCCATTTATAATGGGAAAACAACATTTTCATGAGTTTTCTGGGTTTTAAATTGAATAACTCTTGGAATAAGCATTTTTGAAGACAAATTTAAAAATAACATTTCAGTGGGAAAATTAATTTGATATCTTGAACTGTTACCAAATTATATTTGATGTAAATGAGCTGAAACTTGTACAAAGTCCATACACTTTTAAAAACAGGAGCCTGAAATTCACTTACTTCCCCCCGGCCCCAGAAGACTATAAGCATGGTAATGAACTGCAGAAATGTTTGCTGTAATAGATATAATAAGGATCAAAAACATTGGTCTCACTAATAATTCACACAAGAAGGGACAAAGTTGGACAAAAATACTCTCTTTGAGAAAATGACAAAGAGTGGGAAGTGATAGCCGTGAGCCGCAGCAGGTATCTGTTCAATCAGAGATGAGAGACGAAACTCCTGGGCGCTCTTTGTAAGGGTGACCGATTGGATTGGCCAGCAAAAAACTCTTTTCTCTGCTGTAAAATCACTTCCCCGGTGGTTCGGAACCCTCTTAAAACTAGGTCCAACTCATCAATAACCAACATACAATTCATTACCCACGCACAAGTCTCAGACCTATGTGGGCTTCATCCTCCGAAAAAATGACAATGCAGTCTTTTCTAAAAATTATAAATTACCAAGAGGAATTCTTTTCTGTTCAAACATTATGCAAAGCAAAAACAAAAAGATGGTTCACGTTGAAATTGAAATTCATGAATCATTGTACTGGGTGAGGCTGAATTCTTCAGGTCCACACTGTAAAATATTCCCTTTCTCTTATAAAAAGGGTTTTATTACTATTTATTTATCTATACTAACTATTTTCGATTCAAACAATATTCAAACATATTATGTGAAACGATTTTCGATTGCATTAACTTTTGTGGGTAGTATCAGATGCGTTTGAGGACCGAAGTTCCAACCTCAGTGAACGGAGAATTTAAACTCCCTGATCGCTGAGAATGGGGTTCAGGTCCTGAAACGCGTCTGATACTATTCACAAAGGTAAGGGCTGTTGTAAATGCAATTTTTGATATTTATATCTTTTCATGCCTCTTTAAAAACTGCTTTAGCTTGTAGAATTTCCTGCCAATAAAACAAGGTTTTTGTTTGAATAAGCTACAATTGTGACTCACCAAGTGATAATCTCCTCGGCTTCTCGAATTTTTGTTTGTAGATTACTTCTTGAAGACCCCAGTTAAGGAGTATAAGACAAGTCAGCTCAACAATTATAAACTAGATACCATAATTACTATATCAATTAGTTGCGGTGAGGTTAAATTTTGATGTGAAAGGAAATCTTGTACCCTATAAAAAGCTTTATCAACTAAATATTTTTTCAATTGTTTTTTTAATATTTCTATATTTCAAAGACTCTTTAAAAACTACGGTAGCTTGTTGTAGAGTTTCCTACCAATATTAATAGGTTTTTGTTTGAATAAGCTACTATTGTGACTCACCAAGTGATAATCTCCTCGGCTTCTTGTATTATAATCATGTACATCAAGATTTTGGTTAATATCATTCGTTTTTACATATAAAGTAGCTTCATACACATATAAGCAGGGTGCAGTTAGGAGTCCAAGTCTCTTGAACAACGGCCTGCATGAATCTAATCTATTTACCCTTTCCATACACCTAACCGCTTTCTTCTCTATCTTAAACACCCTATCAAGGTTTTGTTTTGATGAATTACCCCATACTAAGATAGCGTACCTAATATGTGACTGTAAGAGCCCATGGTAAGCTGTAAAAAGTAACTTTTTGTCATTCAATCTAGCAAGCTGTCGCTGGACAAATACCCCAGATGAAATTTTACAACATATTTTCTCATATGCCAGCACCTGTTGAAAAGTCACAACCCCAAGAACGATTTGGCAACACTAACCGTGCCGTGTTGCTTAGTCCACAAGTCTGACGCTAGTTGGTTTGTCACCACAGTCAGTTGTTTTTTCGCAACAACGCAATTTGTTCCAGCCGCCTAATTTTATGGGGAAGTATATATCAAAAGCACATAGTTATTTGAAGAGTAGTGTACTCAGGCCTTGACATATTTCGTGTTATTAGAGATCCTAGCAGAAGCCTCGGTTTCCACCATCGTGGAATTGAATAGGGCAGCAATACACTACAATAATTAATCGATGCTACATATCGATACAGGTTCCTATACTAAGAAAATCAATAATATTGAATTGTATTCCTGCCCTGTCCGCAGTCCAAATCCACGTAGTTAGAAACTGAAGGATGGAAATAGTTATTTGTGTATCTAGTGCACAAAGTAGCTATTTGCTGCACAAGAGAAATGTATCCTGCACAAGCTGCAGGTGAAGGCGGAATAGTTTCTCAAGTGCAGCAAAGATACTGTCAGCACAAATTACACCCTACTTTTTTCCCTACAATTGGCACACCTGGAGTGTGACAAAGTAAAATGATTGAGGCAAAGTCAGCTGGAGTGTGGCACAGTAGAAGAGTGCAGGAATCATCTGTTTTGCATACTATAATGAGCTGCGTTCTCGTAGGTCCTGTTTGTAACGGTGACCGATTAGATTGGCCAGCAAAAAAGACACTGTTCTCTGCTGAAAATCACTTCCCGGTGGTTCGGAACCCACCTAAAACTGTAGGTCCAACTCATCAATCACCATCATCCAACTCATTACCCACGCACAGGTCTCAGACCTATGTGGGCTTCATCCTCAAAAAAAAAAAAAAAAAAAAAATAGCCGCTTTGTTGGGAAACTGTAGGAAATAGCTATTTGTGTAACTAGAGTGCAAAATGGGGGTTTTCTGCACAGAGAGAACCAGTTTTTTTCATGAGCTGAAGGCGAGTGAAAAAAGTTTCTCAAGTGCAGTAACAATACTTAGCACTCGAATTACACATAAATTTTTCCTACAGTAACGTATAAAGTAATTTAAACTAAACAGGACATACATAACCTGATAATACCTCACATAACCTATCTTCGATTCAAATCGATTTCAACAACAACTACAGCTGACTGTATTTTGTAGATGAAGCAGACTAGCCAACCTATTTTTGAATGCAGAATAGGGAACCTGCGTATTACATGCTCACTATTTTGTGTTGTTAGGTTGCAAATTTGGAGTGCGGAAAAGTACTTTCGCGCACTGGAATTTACTTTCCCACACTGGTGCAGGAATAGACTATTTTGCATGCTACAGTTAGTGCAAAAATAGTTACTTTTTCGGATCACTGTAGGAAATAGCTATTTGTGTAACTAGAGTGCAAAATAGCGTTTTTCTGCATCGAGAGAAACAGTTTTTTTCACGAGCCAAAGGCGAGTGAAAAAAGTTTCTTGAGTGCAGAAACAATACTTTGCGCTTGTATTACACATTAAATTTTTCCTACAGTAATGTATAAAGTAATTTAAACAGAACAAAACAGGACATACATAACCCGTAAATTCCGCATATAACCTATCTTCGATTCAAATCGATTTCAACAACAACTACAGCTGACTGTATTTCGTAGATGAAGCAGACTAGCCAACCTATTTTTGAATGCAGAATAGGGAACCTGCGTATTGCATGCTCACTATGTTGTGTTGTTAGGTTGCAAATCTGGAGTGCGGAAATAGTTATTTATGTATTAAGAGCGTGAAGCGCGACTTTATCGCTCGAGCCAAAACATTTACTGCGCGACGCATAGCGGAGCACAGTAATTTTGTGAGAGCGATAAAGAAGCTTCACGCGCGAATTGCATACAATATTTTTCCTAAAACTGCAGTTCTGGATTCCAACACAATAAAAGCTTGTAGTTTGTAACATCACAGACCATGAGCGGATTTGGTTAGCGTACGCCATTTTTGAGGTTATGTGAATTTCACGGATTCCGTGATCCACCAATGAGAAGGCATCAAAATCAAAACAGAAGTGTAAAGAAAACAGCTGGCGAGCGTAAAGTACTTTACCGCTTGCTGAGCAGTAAAGAGGTATTTTACAATTAGTTTTCAGTACGTAAAGAACTACTTTACGAGCAGTTGTAGGAAAAATACTTTCATGCACTGGAATTTACTTTCCCGCACTGGTGCAGGAATAGACTATTTTGCGTGCTACAGTTAGTGCAAAAATAGGTACTTTTTCGGATCACTGTAGGAAATAGCTATTTGTGTAACTAGAGTGCAAAATAGCGTTTTTCTGCATCGAGAGAAACAGTTTTTTTCACGAGCCAAAGGCGAGTGAAAAAAGTTTCTCGAGTGCCGAAACAATACTTTGCGCTCGTATTACACATTACATTTTTCCTACAGTAATGAATAAAGTAATTTAAAGAGAACAAAACAGGGCATACATAACCTGAAAATTCCTCACATAACCTATCTTCGAATCAAATCGATTTCATCAACAACAACTACAACAACTATTCACAGCTGAAGCAGAGTAGCCAACCTATTTTTGAATGCAGAATAGGGAACCTGCGTATTGCATGCTCACTATGTTGTGTTGTTAGGTTGCAAATCTGGAGTGCGGAAAAGTACTTTCGCGCACTGGAATTTACTTTCCCGCACTGGTGCAGGAATAGACTATTTTGCGTGCTACAGTTGGAGCAAAAATAGGGCACTTTTTCGGGTCACTGTAGGAAAAATAAAAACCAGCAGAAAAGCAACAAATTTCGTTTATTAGTATCTGTAATTTTCTCATTAAGACTTTCATCATGACCTTACAAACATTTTTTATTTCTTTTTAATAATTTATATTAATAACGCTTGTTACTTTTGAAATATTGTGGTCTACGTCTTAATACAAATAATCATTCTTATTGACAATGTCATTACTTTTAATGATCTTTACCAAAATTAATAATATTAATGTAAGGCATTTATTTTCAACCGTGTAACTCGGCTTTGTTATAAATTCCATCTCCGTTTTGAAAAAAGAGCGCAAGATGGCATCAGTAGTACACCTTAAAAAATAATAATCAAAGTAATACACAAGGTATTCTCAATAACATTAATTTTCATACATCAACATGGACCAAACAGATAATAATTTCTAAATCACAAATAAATGATTTTAAAATTTTTAGCAAATGTGATTTCACAATTTTTTTACATATTCTTTGAGAAATGCGGCAACAATTTATACACACCTAGAAAAAATATCAATTTCCTACAACAGCCAATAATACTAATGAAAACTACAAATTTTTCGAAAGAAAAACTCCACTACAGCAATAACACAACATGGAGGGTGAATATACATTACATTATAAGCTTTAGCACACCTTATTCCTAATAATAATGATAATAATCAAACACTTTGAAAATTCCCTTTAGCCTAGTATTATTAATTTATTCATATCCACAAGACTCTTTAATCGACACACACTTTTTAAATTTATTACTTGAACACCAAACAATCATTTTATACTTAGAACAATACAAAATAATACATTACCTTTCCATGTTGTGTTATTAAAAGACCAACTAACACACAAAAATTTAAACCATATGTAGCAGATGTTACAAATCTTAAAAACAAATTTCGTCTACACCGACGTTTACTTACACTTGATTGAAGTGGCAGCACCTTGAACAGTTCAACCATTCAGAGGCAATTCAGCAATTTATACAATAATAATCATCATTACAACTAAACTATCAACTTTATTGATTATATATTTTTTACCACGCTTTTGAAGCGGAAAAAAGATTACTAGAAGATTTTTTGAAAATCTTTTTAAAATAAATTAATTAAAATTTACAAAAACGAATCTGTTGAACTAGCAACGAGACTCTCACCAATTTTGTTATATTACTTTTAGAGTACAAATATCACATACAATTTTTCGAAATTGACAAGCCAAATATCATTTTATGTTAATTTTGTTACTAGAATAATAATAATAATAATAATAATTTTGTACCAGTAATATTTGAAATGGTTTCTGTTCTACTGTAGAAAAAGGGTCATTAGCTGGGGAATGGTGAAAATAATTGAAAAGAAAGACAATTTTGTAATAACTGGAAATTATTGGAGAGCTAAGTTGAAATTCAAATGGAGCAGTCAAAAATGGCAATAACTGTTGGGGAACGATTAAAAACAGTAAAAAGGACAGGCAATATTTTAATAACCAGAAACTACTAGAATATTGTTACTTACTTGGAATTTAAAAGAATCTGATTTGAGTGTAATTTTGTAATAATTCGGGTTTAAAATTATAATACAAGATACATCACAGTATGTTCTTAATTACAAGTGACGGTATAGTTTTAAATAAACTTCGACCAATCTAAACTAGAAGCTTATATCTTTAAATTCTAAGTTGGAAAAGTTGACTAAATAATTTCAATTTTTAATAATAAATAATAAGAAATTTAGAGTCTGTGTCAGACTTAAAATACTAAAACCAATAAAGGGTAGTATTTTTTAAATACAATTATACATAATAATAATAAATGTTTAATAGCATTATTACTATATATCAACAAGATTTAAACATAGTTTAAGAGCTTACTGAAACCATGTCAAACATTAAAAGAAAACAGCCAAAAACCACATGTATGTGAAATATCAAATACAAGTAAATGTGTAGTATTTGTAACTTTAAAAGTATGTATATATTAACTGTGTTTTTGCAGGACTAATGTAATCAATCGTACTCCTTTCAATAATTACTTCCAAATGTTACAATTTTTGTGTTTCAAACCCGACAACCTCAATTTTAATAAACAATCTCAATAAAAGTACACTAACATTAATTCACACTTAATTAACAGGTACATTATGGTACATGCAAAAAATTGTAATTCTCATTTTTCTAAATTGTTTCACAGAAAAAACGACTAATATCTAAAATCACTGCCACATTTTTGCATCACCATCAACAGTGCAGAAAGTTGCACTGTCACAAAATTTATGACAACCGCCAAATTTTGAAAATCAAAATTTTTAAAATATCAACTACGATACTTCAAACATTAAAACGAAGGCTTGCTGATTGAAGGTGTAGTGCTTCCTTGACACAAGATTTTCTACAAATCTACACCATATTCAAAATTTACACCATCAATAATTTCAGGTGACCAAATCTTCTATTTATTAAGCCCCAACTCAATATTTTAGCGATCAACACATCTCCAAAACAACTTTAAATTTCACCAAGACCCTACACATCTTCGAACCATTTCCAATTTTACCAAAAGCTTTCAAATACAACATTGTTTTTTGCAAATTCTTTCAAATTACACATTTTCAACCTAAAATTCCACTACAAACAGCAGAACACCTTCAACACAGCAATAACCATCGATATAAATTTCTACATACCATTTGGGACCAAAAGCTTGGTTGCATCAATTTCACCGAATTTTGATTATCAAATTCTTTTTCAACTGGTACATTTTGTAATTTTACTAATAAAATTTAGAAATATTTTTAAATACAATTGTCAAATGTTGTTGACACAAGAATATTTTGTATGCTGATAACATAAAATCAAAATAGTTGAAAAAATTCATTTTTACACGTTCGTTCCTATGTAGGAATTACTTATTAAATTAGTTTTCAATGGTACGATTTTATATTTTTGTCATAACAACCCTTTCACCTTGTATAGCCTAATAATAATAATAATATCGTGCGACCTGAATGGCTCAGGTCTGGTGTCAGAGTTATCAGGTCGCACCTGAATAAGTTCAGAGCCTCTGACGTGACTTAAAGACAATGTCAATTACCCATAAGCACTGTTTTATGATTGTATATAATTTGAAATTGAGTTGAACATCACTAACCAGCACAAAACTGAACTGTCTTATAATAGAGATAATGTAAACCGGAAGACTTCCTTTGAATATAAGGAAAGTTTAGAGATAGAAATAAGGCAATTAGTTGATTTGAACCAAAAAAAAAAATTAAAAATTATATTAACAAAATTTAAAAAATTGGTCGATTAAAGTATGCAATTATTCAGTCCACAAAGACTTCAACCAAAAATAAAACATCATTAAAAGCCAAATGAACAATGAATATAAGAAATTTTAACAAATTAATTGTAAGACAAAGCAAAGCAAAACGCATTACAAAATTATAAAGACTCTAAATTTAGCATTTTGGAGCTCGAAAATTCACCCAGAAAGTCCTGTACCCTTATAATTTTATATTATCAGCAAATAAAATATCAATTCAATTTTTTACAATAAACAAACCGAGAATTTTACATGCATGTAAGATTCAATTTTTCCAATTTAGAATAAAAAATGTACCTCACCTATTTTGAAAATCAGAACCAAGCTCTTGATCGCTCAAATAACTGAATCTTAGACATAAGAACATGTATAAATTGTTGCCTTGGGGAAAAAATACGTTTATATGAACACATTTTTACATAAATGTCAATTATACCCATTAACATAATATAATCTTTAATTCATAATTATATTATATTAATTTTACAATACAAATTTCAAGAAACAAAAAGAAATGAAATATTTACACCTGCAACACAAAATAGGCATAAAATGAGTCATGCTATCCAATCAAGGATTTATTGCAAATATAAAAAAATGCCCATCTACAATAAAATAATTAAAATTGAAAACAAAACAATTTGAAATGTTGCTGGTGAACTTGTAAGTTCAAACTAAGTACAAGACTTTGCGCTTAAACACACTGGTGAAGCCAATTTCAGGAGAAACAATGAAAAAAAAATCTAAAACTAAAAAAAATATTATTTTTTAAATTTCAACAGATGAGAATCAATCACACCAATTGGAACAAATTATGTCTGCTATTGATTTAAAAAAAAAATTGTAGTCTTTCACTTAGAAGGCAACTTTTTTAACGTTTGTTTCGAAAAAACTTCATATTTTTACTAAAACAATTTCTCATCAACAGACAAATATTATGCTTTCACATATAGTACCCAAAATTGGAGACTATAATTATATTTTAGATATTTATAAAATTTAGGCCAGACAGCATGATTGCAGCCGATCAATAGATAACTTATAACCTTATCTTTGTCAATTTTAAAGTCTGTAAGAACCTAACAATTTAAGAAGAATAATCAACTTAAAATTGTTACAATTATTAGTGATCTGCAAATTAATACATTCAAGTTGTTTCACATTATTTGTGTAATCTAAAGCCTACTTATACCTACTTTGTAGCACTGATGAAACAACAAGAATATACTGATATGCGACTTGTTAAAAAAATCATGATGTTTCCCCTGAAAATAGCTTCTATCAATTTACAGATACAAAGTTATTTTAATTAAAGTGTGATTGGCGCAAAGTAAACATAAAAAAAATAATAATATATTCTTTCATACAACATAATTATAAACATTTTTTGCCAGCGTGAGTTTTTAAACTAATAAGACAACACTTTGATTCAGCACCCGCTTTGAAAATCGGGTGTATTTTCACTTAAAATAATAAAACAAACAGAAAAAACTACAAGTAAAGAGTTTACAATATAGATACTATCTTAATAAAAAATAATGATTGTTGTTGTAATGATAATAATAGAAATTATAGTATATATAATCGTAATAATATTGTAGAATTAAAAATTATAATAAAACAAATACATATCAGCTCACAAAGTATGCGAGAGAGGTAGAAGAACAAAACACATTCAGTGGACGGGCCGGGCCGCTCGATAACGAGGCACTGATTGGTGGATGGGACGACCAATCAGAGTGGCGACTGGCCGACCATCGACCAATCACAGGCGAGCTAGCCTCCTAGCGGGGCGACACCCCGTGTGAGGCTAGCCAAGCGATTCAAGCCTCTCAACCGACTTGTTTGAGCGAATCCAAATACTGCAGTTAGGCACCTAGCTAGTTACTCAATTATCATTTAAATTATCTAAAAGGTGCCCAAAAGCAGACTCAGCATTTTTCCTACATTGTCCAGCTGTGCGAAGAAGTTCCGTCAGAGCACACCAACACACGCACACAATCAAAAAAACATCAATCAATCGATCATCAATTGCATCTATGCCTATTGTACATTGTTAAAAATATATATTCATCTATTATAGTATTCAATATAATCCTTTGATCAATATGCAGCGTTTCTTCGTATCATTAGTACTATATATATTTACATCAACGTAATAAACTCTTTATAATACGGCGGTAATAACAAAAATATATATCAAGCTGTAAATAAAAATAGTAGAATTTCACCACCACTTCGCGTGTGGTGAAGTGATATTCATGGTATGTACAGTGTATGTAATTAATAATGGACTTAACTGGCACGGACTATTATTTATTGTGTAGGCTGGACTGGTTAAGTGGAAATGTAATTCGCCCGTATTTCCACTCAAAAAGGCCAGCGATTGGTGGAGATTTTCAACCAATCACAGCTGTCTGACTGTGAGTATCTAAATATTACACAGCACCACGATTCGACATCGGCGGGGGATTCGAGGAAGTACTAGTGGAAGGTGGAAATTGTAAAATTAAAAACGGAAATCGCAAAATTATACTAACGGGAAATAATTCAACTTAATAGATTGCGATATGAAACAAATTTACCTTTCAGCTGTATACTAATAAAAATCAAATATCCTTTCAAAGAACAATTCAACACAATAGATATAGTGATAAAAAACACATTAGGAAAGTAAAGCCTTTTAGCTTTATACAATAAATAAAATACCTTTACAAAAAGACAATTTTACGTAAAACAGATTGTAACATGAAACAAATTTATAAGAGAAGCGAAGCCTTTATGTTATATATAAGGACTTCAGACTTTTTTCTTGATGATTTAGCCCACATAAGTCTGAGACTTGTGCGTGGGTAATGAGGTGAATGATAACACAATTTTGCTATGAATGGTGGAGAAAAGGTTTTAGGTAGGTTTCTAACCACTAGGTTACAATGAAAGTGATAGTAAAGTGAATACAATTAAAGCAATAATAAATCTTATCTGCATTTGTTGATAGAACCCACATGCGTCTGAGACTTGTGCGTGGGTAATGGGGAGAATTATGATAGAATGGTGCTATGAATAGAGGTCCTACAGTATCAGGTGGGCCCAAAACCCCTGGGTAATGGAGTGAATGATACAATTGTGTTATGAAAGTTGGACCATCAGCTTTGGGTGGGTTCCGGACCACTGGCTAAGTAATAATACAGCAGATAATGGCAAGTAATAGCAGCCGGACTATTAGGGAGCAACAACCATTCCCAGCCTAATCCAGTCCTAGGCCAGCAGCTGTTAGTAGAGAATTACATACGAATTGGCAACACTGTGCCCTGTTGCCTAGTCTACAAGTGAACATGAAATGCTACAAAAGACAAAGAAAACACTAATAGGGGAAGGAATGATTTTTCAAGTAACAAACTTAATTATCGGTATTGAATCTGATAATAATATAAATGAATACGAATATATGATTGTATGTATGTATAGTACCATAGATGATTGTATGTATGTATAGTACCATAGCCGATTTTAACTGTAGGTGACTTTCAGACCTCAACAGTTAGGAAGGTTTGATTACTTTTCTCACCAATAATATGATAATGAATATGAATGTGATAATTTAATATAATTATTAAATGCATCATGAGAATGAACAAAAGACAAAGTACTAAAATCAAGAAAAAGGAATGAACAAACCTCAAAACTGATGATCATAAACTTGTTGGAGATAAAAATCATTGAAAAATTTAAAAAATTGATTGTTATAATCTTTTATGTTCAATACCAGGAAAACTGTAACCCTGAGATATCATATTGCTTTGATTCACAATACTTTTGTACTTTAACCATGTAAAATTTAGAGCATTTTATACAAAAAACTGATTTTTCAACAATAAATTCACCTAGTACATCATCAAACCACCAGCCAAATGTCTTAAAACACAGTCAGACAGCTGCGAGTCGTGTTTTTAATGAGCTCAACATAACTTAATCATTCTGCACAGCATTACTTATATACAAGTATCAAAAAACTTACGGCTATGTAAAAATTGTACACTGGGACATCATCCACACAGGACTATGAGAACAATCTATCCCAAACAGAACAATTACTAAATCAAATAAAAGAACTGTCAAACACAACAAAGTAGTCTACTGATCAACTATTACTATTACTTGGACATAATTATTTATTAACCAGTGTAAACGTGTGTATTGTATTTGTTCAATGTATAAGTGCTATTTTGATTATCATCTCAGTGAACTATTATTTATTGCTAGATCTGTTATGTATCTAACAGAGCACCAACGGCAGAGTAGGCTATCAGCGTAGAGTGGTGGGTAGATAGAGTGATCATGATTAGAAGATTGCATAGAGTGGTAGGTAGATAGAGTGACCACGGTTAGAATACATAGAGTAGTAGGTAGATAGAGTGACCATGGTTAGAAGATTACATAGAGTGGTAGGTAGATAGAGTGACCAGTGTTAGAATACATAGAGTAGTAGGTAGATAGAGTGACCATGGTTAGAAGATTACATAGAGTGGTAGGTAGATAGAGTGACCATGATTAGAATACATAGAGTAGTAGGTAGATAGAGTGACCATGGTTAGAATACATAGAGTAGTAGGTAGATAGAGTGACCATGGTTAGAAGATTACATAGAGTGGTAGATAGATAGTGACCACGGTTAGAATACATAGAGTAGTAGGTAGATAGAGTGACCATGGTTAGAAGATTACATAGAGTGGCAGGTAGATGGAGTGACCACAGTTAGATTACATAGAGTGGCCAAGATTAGAAGATTACAAGCAGCTTACTTTTTGATCTACTAACCTTAGAAGCATTGGAAGATTGGAGAACATTAAAGGGAAATGGCAATCATCAATTCAAACTATTGAAAACATTTATGAGGAGAATACAGAATTTAAAAGCATTAACAAGGAAAATAAAGAATTTAAAAACATTAATGAAGAAAATACCGAACTGAGAAACATGAGGAAAGTACAGTCTTAAAAATTTGAACCATCACTTGGAGAAATTGTAGATTATTAAACAGTGTATTTTAGAGAGAACAAGGACTCTATGAACAACCAATTTAAAATGGTGCAACAAAGGCCTTGAGCTGTACTTTTGCAGGATAGAAGCTTTGTTCTTCATTTAAATTTATTCTATAATTTTTATTCATCAATGAATAATTAAATTATCAACAAAAATTACTTTTAGAATAATCTATATTTTAGTTAGAAGATATTTAAATGGATATTTGTAATTCAGAATGAAGATTTCGTACATCCCTCATAATAGTTCTACATTATATTCTATCATAACTTTTATACTGATGACTAATTTATCTATTAATATGGGGTAATTCTTGAGGTTCTGTACAACCATTGGTTATGCCCACATGAGTCTGAGACTTGTGCGTGGGTAATGGGGTAAATGATTACACAAAACATCCAAGACTGAATATTTCGTGACTGCAGGAGTCTTGTCTATCATCATCTATTGCAAGAAACGATAATCTATCCAATTAACTTGATAGCTGATAATTTATAATTATTATTATTATTAATCTTGAATTATTATTATTATTATTTATCTTTTCAAATTATTATTGAACTTGGGAGCAAAATTCTACTTGTTCTAGTAACAGGAAGTTTTTTATTACTATTTTATTTTCAGTGAAGTTGGTTGCTATTTTTAAATAAGCATTCTCAAAGTACTTAGAGATGAAATGAGAAACAAACCCAAAGAATGTTTTTATTTTCTATAAAAACGTATTTGGTCAAGAAAATTTATTATATATGCCAAGAATTATTTTGAACTGAAACTATTTCAAACTAAGTCCTAGTGAAGATATACAAATATATAAGGTATCTGGTAAGGCTTTCCAGATCATCTATCTTTACGGTTTATTGTACTCATTGGCCTGCATTTCATTCAATAACAATTTTTAAAATAAGGTTTTTGTGTGCTGATAACGACCACATGAGACTGAGACTTGTGCATGGGTAATGGACTTACAGCTTGAAGTAAGTGATAATAAAATAGATAATTACTGCAGATTTATTTACTGTACTTGAAAATAAATTGTATTTTCTTGTAGAAACTTGTAGTTTTAACAACCATTTTCCATCTACCATATCTAGCTGATAGCCTACAAATGGAAACCTGTGGGGGAGTAGCATGAGTGAGGCGTGAGGGGGGTGTAACAGTGGTAGGGAGGGTAACATGGCAGCTGATGTGTCAACGGAACTTCTTCATCACCTATATTATATAATAACTAGCTCTGAATTATTAAACTCGCATACTTTACACATGCACACTCACACACAGCACAATAAGACTCTGCCTACAACTCATGCACAATTATCATCTAAATTTATCATTACCACATAATTATTAATTTACAACAAATTTCTTGTACTGGTTTTTCACATTTAAAACATGGAATTTCCTACTACTCGAAAAATTTTCATGCCTTTTTTGTTCACAGACACACAATTTTCGCTTAATTCTTTCAACAGATTAATTATAATTAATTAATTTTATATAGAAATAAAAAGAGAGAAAGTTTTTCAACACACATTAAACAACTCTCCGTTTAACACTGCTGTGGACAATAATAATAATTACATGTAATTTTTTGAAAATGTAATGCCAACAACGAGATAATAAGAATCGAAATTATATTTTCTCTTCCAATTATTCATACACAGAGTGCAAAAATATATATGTAAATGAAGAGAGTAATACTTTCGATTGTGATTATCATCGTGTTGAACGTAAATAAAAATCAATAATTCATTGTTACAAGATATCAAGCGAGTCATATGAATAGAAAAACACTACAATTTTGCAACCCTACTTGTAACACATAAGAGTAGGAAAAAGTGAGTGCCAGGAATAAAGTATAGACAATGGCCTGAAATGCAGGTGACGCTGGTTACAACATTATTACATAGACGACAACATTGAGGTAGATCTTTTGGAATGGTTTATATATATTATATCAACTTAGCCAAACATCAACAACAACTACTTGAAAGGTTTCTTGCTAGTTTTACAATACACACAACCTAAAAAACACATTTTTCTTTTGCTTTTTGAACTAAAACAAATACCTGAGTTTGTGTGAGCAAATAGATCTATCTAATAAATACATTGTTGCAATTATCTCATTATTCATGCAGAACAACAACAACAACGACTTAGCAATGTATTTATATTTGGAAATAAAACTGTTACGAATATATTGTGTGATAGAGAAAAGGGTTAGCTTCTAAACACCTAAATATCGAACCCATAATAAACATACCTGAGTTTTCCCTGAATGGTTCATTTTTAAAACTAGTTATTTAGTGAATTAATATCAATTGCAAAGGACAACTGACATTATTCTCAATCAATAATATTAATTAGTGCAACTACTGAATAAATAAAGAATATTAAATTTCATAAAAAGGAACTATTGAATAAAAAATAAAATGATTTACAAGAAATGAGACCAATTTGAAACAAGTCGAATTTCAAAACAAATCAGTTTTGAACTAAACATTATAGGAGACCTAATCAATGTATAATGTATTCACCATACATTAGTAGTATTCTCACTGAATTCAGATTGAAAAAAATATTTTTGTAACTTTCATAAACAGAATAATATTGGGCATTTAATAGTTGCACTAATATGAACACAATTTTTGGTCAAAAATGAGTTTTTGGGCGATCGAAGCAATCACAATATTAATCCACAAATTAATACAGTCAAGTAAAAATTAACAGCAGATTTTAAAAAATGAAAATTGTAAGTAAACACCACTATTAAAAATGTAGGATTCAAAAAACAACTCTTTATAGTGACAAATTAAAGATGAAACAAATTAGTAAAGCAAATTAGTAAAGTACAAAATTGCAATATGATTACAAAATGTTGCAAATATTAAAAAAAATTTAAAATAATTGTGGATCACATACGAGTGATTGGAATTCTTCCAACCCAATAATCTTTGTGAGGCTAGAAAGTTAGTAATATTGATGAAGACAACAATAATAATATTAGTAGTAGTATTAGTAGAAAATAGTTACAACATAAATTGCCACATAATTCACCTGCACTCCAGAACAAAGCTATATCTATTAAAAATATTTAAGACTAAATATATTTTTTGAAAGAGGAACTCCAAACACTAGTGAAAGTTTTTCTCAAATTGATGATACTATTAGATTTGAACTAACAAGAAGCATTTGATAACAAAAATAGCCAAGCACAAAATAAAATTCAATCAAATAATATTGTTTGTGATGTAAATAGTTTTCATTGAATTCAACTATTGTTAGCAGATGAATAACAATACCAATCTCTGATAATTTCTGTGGGTAATTCTTTTACTGAGGTAGCAGCGGCCCATATAATTTTTCTATAGTAATATGATAATGTACAGCCTATATTTATATTTAGCCTATATATAGTCATTTATACTTAAATTTATGAATCAAATATGTATTTTATATTTTTATAGATATGAAAAACATTGAACCTGAGTGGATAAAATAAACCTAGTCAAGAGGACATCTATTAGGCCTGTATAATAATAATTATAAAATTAAACCTGAGGGCAACCTGCAAATATGTTATAAATATATATATTTATTTATATAATATGATGTAATATTGCAAGTAATATTGTTTGAATATATTTTTTTATAAATATTGTAAAACCCCACCTCAATAAGGAGTGTAAGGATAAAAAAAACCTGTGCAATACCCATATAACAATATACTGTGTTCAATACAATAACAAGAATATAAAGAAGAATCTGGAACAACTAAATACAACTTTAATAATAATAATCATAATAATAGTTATGAGATGATTGTGTCAATGATTTTCTATACACTAGCCTACCAAGGTATATTATATATATATGTATGAGTATAAATTACAGTAGAGTTTAGTATAGATAACACATAAGAGTGAGGTAGATAGATTTGTACTATTTTATGCAGAGTAAATTATAGTTGTAAGAAGAAAAATATAACATAATGATTATATTGAGGATATATCGGTATGGAGGAACAAAAAGAGAGGGAGGAGGGAGTAGGTGAAGAAGGAGGAGAAGTAGTTGGTGAAGGAGGAGTGGGAAGAGAATGGAAATAATGATACAAAAGCTAAAAGCTCCAATAGTAATAATATAAAGAATATTTTGAAAATACAAAATTCCCTGAGAAAGAAATAATAAAATCTGAGTTGAAACCTACCAGAAAGAAACTGTGGGACAGTTAATACTAATTCTAGACATTACTATTACTATATATAAACAAGACTACCTGATAATTCAATATACGAATTCAATATACAAGGGCTATCCCAAAAGTGATGAGAAAGTTGAAATTTTGCACAACAATCAACACGGTTTTGCTCTTGAGTGGAACAATTTTGGAAGAAATACAGGATTTGAAAGACCAAGACTTGGAGTACAAAGGAAAAATACTATTACATTTTGAAAGAATAAGATCAATCTGTGATGCTTCCATGACGAAATACTTGAACAATCTAAATCACAACTGGCACTACATTTCTATTAAAATATTATCACTCACTTATACTGGAGATACTGAAGGGATGCATTTTACTCCTCCGATGAAGCTTCTCTTTAGAATTGAAATGCATCCCTCCAGCATCTCCAGTATGAGTGAAAATAATATTTTAATAGAAATACAGTGTCAGTTTTGATATTAAAATAAGACCAACTTGGAAGAAAAATGGTTATTATAGGGACATATTGATGTAGTAGAGAGATGACATTTATCATAGATAGAAGAGAAGATTATTATGGGAATTCAATGCTATGCTTAAACAAACCTGAATTATATTATGAGGGGACAGTAATACAATACTATATAATAAACAGATACTTGCTGTAATCTGTCGTCTGAACTCTAACGTTGGAGAAAAAGGGATTAAAGGAGGCGAGGGAGAAAAATAGAGAAGAGGGGGAAAGAAAAGGAGAAAAAATAAGTACAAGGAGAAGAAGAACAATGGATACAAAAAGAGAAAATGGAGAAAAAATAGAAGAAAAAAAGGAGAAAAAATGAACAGAGGATAAGAAGAAAAAGAATGAGGAAGAGAAGAAAATGTTAAAAAGAGAAGAAGAACAGAGAAGAGGGATAAGAAAAAAGAGACTATTTAATTGAATTTGTAGATAGGTTATTACACATTCTAGAAATAGAGAAATTGAATCGGGCAACCTGCTAGTAATAATAGAAGATAGATACATAAAATGTCTTTATTGGGGCGAAGTTAGGACTAGCAGGTCCTCTCTTACACAGAAGGGGACAATAACGGAGAGATTAAGCCATAAGACCAGTCTACATAAAGACACTAATCATAGAAAGAAAAAAATCTCATCGACTTCTGGGTAAGCCTCAAGTTGCTATCAAATATAAAAGCCTGGTACAAAAAATAATTTCATTTGAATGGAGGCTCGTCTTTTACGCATTATAGTAACAGTGAATATCAAAGTAATAATATTAATTATTGAAAATAGCTTGATTTTATTAGTTTAGATCCCTGATTGTTTTCATAACTAGCACTACAATAACATAGAACAAAATTCCTGAGGTTTACAAAAAGTGGACCATTTGATTTACCCGCATTAACAACTAATATGCATCATATATGTATATGAATTGCTAGCATACATATATTTTGTTCTGGAATGTCCGCAGACGCTATGAATAACATCTGTAACAAGAAAATACACTGCCAAAAAACATTCAGTTCAGAGTTCCTCTTTCAGCACATAAATTTCCATACCATATAACATTTAGTTCACATAGAATAATACAATTTAACATTTAAAATAGATTTGAAACAGGCTACAATCAATTACGTAGTGTTAGATATTTTCAATTTTCAAGTGCCAAATCGATACCTGTTTACTATTTTGTCAATAAATTTATATAATATATATTTTTCCAATACATCCAAATTTGTCTCCAAACACACAAGTACATTTTACGCCTTGATTTTGTTTTCATTGTGACTAAACATTGTAAATGGTGAAAAATTAAAGAAGACATGTTCGAATCGTATCGCGTACGCCTACAGAGCATTTTTCGAATATTATTTTTGATGTTGGTAGTGATTTGATTCAAATATTCAACAGCGTACACAACAGAACGACGTTTTAGAGCCAAATAAAAGTTGCTTTTAAAAATAGAAGAGGTAGTAGAATGGGAGGATTATCGTGAAAAATGTATGAATAAAATAAACACGATGAGGTGATTCGTTGGTTAGAGTGAATAGTTTTAAAAATAAATTGTTTAAAATTCCTGAGTTCGCAATACTAATAATTATTAGAAATAATAGTGGTGTGTTGTATAATATGTATTTGATGAGAGTATCTATGAGCAATATTGTGTGTGATGTATCATTCAATTAAAAACAAAAAAAATAAAAATAAAACAGAACAACGTACAATGCAATACATCCCACAGCAGAACCAAGACACTTTTGTGAGGTCAATAGTACTAGTGGAGATCTATCCAACAACAACACGGTGTGAGTGGGTGGGGCGGGGGTAATAATGGGAAGGGGGCCAAGGCCCTCCAGCTAGCGACTCTGAGGTCAGCCCAGATTATCGCTCCAGTCAACAAACCGACCGACAGCTTAGCAGCCGAATTATATTATCGTGTAGTTATCTAAAATTATACAAACTTACTGTAAATGAGGCACTAAATATCATCAGTTATATTAAAGGCAATCAAGCTAGGTGTGCTGTGTGATGTCATCATCATTTAACATCTTCATCATTATTGTATTTGTTGTTGAGACATGAGACAATCTTGTTATTATATATGCATTCGTATATAATGTATTGTTGAACTTTCACGTGTCTGAATTGCTAATTGCTGGTGATTTCATCTAGAAGAAAAATAACTACAACTGAAAGAAAAATAAAAAAATAGCTTGAAAAAAGACAAAAGGATATCAAAAATAGATTAGAAAAAATTATAGATTTCTGACTGTTGAATACACATTACTTTAATTAAATTAAGACGATTATATTATTTTAAATGAATGCCCAGGATAATATATTAACAAAATGCCTAAGGTTCACGAGCAATTGACCATTTTACTGTAATTTTCAATCAACTAGTATATTAGAATTTAGTATATTGGAATAACTACTAGTTTGAATACTTGAGCATATTATTATTATTATTATTATTATTATTATTATTATTATTATCATCAATCTTTGATAAGTTAATATATATATTTTGACTTACATGATTTTTTAAATTTTATCAATTGTACTGGTGAAGAATTGGTTTGTTCAATAAATAAATTTATTTTGACGTTAATTTTACTTGTTTGTTCTGTTGCAGACAAAAAAGGAAATGCAGACAAAAAGGAAAAGGACAATAAAGGAAACTTTAACAAGATTGGCTTTTATTGGTGGGGAGATCCTTACGGATAGTTATTGGAAACATGGTGGACCTACAGTTTTAGGTGGGTTCCGAACCACCGGGAAGTGATTTTACAGCAGAACAGTCATTTTTGCCGATCAATCCAATCCTGATGTTGCAGTAGATATTCATACGTTTATTATATTTTAAAGCTTGAAATACTTTCAAGTTTATTTTGTATAAATACTGCACTTTATATTGTCACAACCAAATTTACTCTAAAGCACGAGATATTACAGTTCGGGAGATAAATTATTCTTAATGTCAATAAAGTAACTGCCGGATCTATATTATTATTTCGATCATTAATAATAAATTCGGCTGTGGCAACTTCAGGTATTGATAAATTTAGTAGATATCTTTAACATGATAAACTTAAGAAAAATTATTTCATAATTTTATTTCCACTAAAAACTTTATTATGGAGCAGTTTTTTTGGAGGATGAATCTCACATAGGTCAGAGACCTGTGCGTCAGTATGATTTGAATGATGGTTAAAGTTTTAGGTGGGTTCCGAGCCATCGGGAAGTGATTTTACAGCAGGGAACAGTGTCTTTTTTATTTTTAATCGTTAAATACTTTATAACAGTGACAGTTTAAATAGTTCGAGTAAATTATAAAAAATGTATTATAAGTAGATTTCAGTTTTTTTTCTTCTTGGGAAACAACCTCAAAATTTGGATGATGTATAGTCAAAATTTGTGAAAAAATGGACTAGTCTGTTGCATTTTTTCATTCATTGTACTTTTGCCTCAATAAATAATTAAACTATTGAAAATTTTATTATAAATTGAGACAAAAATTACAACAAAATGAGAAGATGCAACAGGCTTAAAGTCAAAAACAGCTTTCTTCACAAATTTAGAAACTGCTACATTACCAAAAACTGAGTTTAATAATGATGGATTATTAGTAACAAGTAGATTAATTTTTTTAAGAAATCATAAATTATTTTGTTTATAACAATCATAAAGTAATAACTACTCAAACAAATTGCCAGAAATCATAAACCTACAATAATCCAAGTTTGACATCCTTTCTTATCAATGAAACTCAAGAAATAAGTTGAAAGCCAGATTGAAAGCTCAAAGTTTCGTTACCATATAAAACTGACAGTCACACATTTACTCACACATACAGAAATAATACAAGAGTAACACCGAACACTCTTCACACACATTCACAAAACACACATTCTTGCTAAAAAAAAACATTCTACGTTGTACAAAATCGTTTTCAACAGTCGCTCTTTTAATAAATACAATTTAAATACCCGTCTTCGAGCGGCGTGTTGGAAACAATAATGGTACACAAAAAAAAAGAAGATTAAAAACAATATTTTTCACCAGCAATTAGCAGTACTTTGTGTTTGACATGCTAAAAGCTTCACTGTTTTGTCATCAACCGCAGTTCGATTACATAATAATTAATCATTTGCATTTATAAATATATCATACATTCATTGTATACGGCAAATATATACATATACACACACACATATAAACAGTTCAGTACGTGAAACATATGCGTGGTACGGAGGAGTCAGCTGCTAAGCTGTCAGCCGTAAGAATTACCTAACACGGCTCAACAGAAATGAAAAACTGCTATTACAATAATACACTATTGATTATATAAAGAGTTGTACACAGTCGGATCTACCTGAGAATAATATATCTATATATTCATTTCAATAATTATAATATATAAATTGAGGGCGGGATAAGACGCTCGCTCTCTATATTGTGATGATTGGGGGGGGGGGGGGGGGGGGGAATTGTAAGACGGGTAGAATTTGAAGAAAGAGTGGGGAAGTAAAAGACAGTATTTAGAAGAGAGAGAGAGAGAGAAAGATGAAGTGAACCAGTTTTGATTTACTAGTGAGAAAATCTTTCAAGAATAAATTTTCCCATATTTAAAACCAGATATCAAGCTTGAATTAGTCCTTATTTTGAGAAAAAAAAATCAGCATTATTCAAATGCGATCTAGGCGGTCCTTAGAGTTGGAATTAGGGGACGGAGCGTTTTTGAAATACTACAAAAATGTATTTTTGAAATAATTTCTAGAAATTCATTAATCTAAGAGAAGCAATTAGGAATTTAAAATGTAAATTTTGTGAATAATTTATAAACAAACACATGTAAATAATTCTAAATATTGTAATGTGTATTGTACATCATATATAATGTCTATTTTAAGAAAAAAAAAGCGCTATTATTAAAAAAAGTAAAAGGAAGTATCAGGATTTAAAGCCCAAAACTGCTTCCTTCATGTAATTTGTCTAAATTATTATTATTTAATTTCATTGTAAAATATACAAGCCTCTACATTACCATGAGGTGAGCAACTGTTATTCATTTTAATTATAATGCATTTTATTAAGAATTTTTGTTTTCTGTAATGCTAGAATTACTAGTTCCAGTTTAATATTTTTTTATGGAAAAATTTCCCTCATTTGTCAAAAATTTGAATTTGTTTCAATAATAAAACGCTGAGAGTTCAAATACGCTGACAACTCTAGAAAAACCAACTTAAAAATTTTATATATATTTTTTTAACAATGGCTTGTTTAACTAGCTTAATATTATTATGTTTTTTGTAAATTTATTTTAAGGCAATAAAGAATTTGAATTTAATTTGTTTTTAATGATTTTTGTAACCTGCTAATTACAATTTTTTAAATAAAAGCAAGAAATGGTCCCTCAGCTTGAACAATTTAAATACATTATTCCAACATTACGAAGTTTTAAAATAGTTTGTAGCCTAATTTCACTCATAAAGTTTTCTAAAAGGGACCTTGACTAAACAATAGTGAATGTTCACCATCATTCATAACCTTCAAATTAAATTCAATTTTGAAGATGGTATTTTAAAATGGTATTCAATTAAATTGGTAATTAAATTTATATTTTTATCAAATTTCACAAACAACCGTGAGCTTTTGAAAGCAGCCAACTTGTCAAAACTGTTTCTTAGAACAAATTTCTTGAGGAAAGTAGATTCAAATTTATCAACGTTACAATCATTTGATTTTTTAAATTACAAATTATTAAATTATATTCAGTACTTCAGTTTGGAATTTTATCTTTGAGTTCGTTTTGAATGCTTTATATTTTTTTAATTTTTTTCATTTCCATACCTTTGATTATGTTTATCACATCTTTCTCTATACTATTTATTATGTTTTGTATTTCGACTAGTATTTATAGGCAATTTAACCAGTAAAATTGAATTTTATATATTGCGTCATTGATATGTTTATTATGGTACTATGTAAATTCCATATTTGGTTAAGGCTGAGTGGTAGAAAGAACTTCAAAGTCCTAACTTCGCCTAACAAAGAATATTTTCATTTTACAACTTACAACAAACGAAACTCCTAAAAATATTTAGAACAGCCCCAACCTCCCTAACAACCAAGGACCGCCAATGTTAACCTTTTTCAATCTACAATTCAAACATCTTCTTTGATATCGAAACTTGTTACGGATTAAGTAAGTGATGCACAAGTTATTATAATATCGATTCTCATACAGGAAAAATTGTCAACAGCTTTTTCTTTTCAACAAACCATACCTCTAATTATTGTGAATAGAAGAGTGTTAGAGATAGAACCTATATCTAGAGAAACATACAACTGACTAGCAACGTGTCGCAACCGTTCATATTTTTATTTTTAGAGTGCATGACCTCCCCCCGGAGGTCAAATATAAACGGTTGTTAAGCGTTGTCCATAATAAAAAAATGGTGCCACTTTCACTTTGAGCGAAAATCACACCACTGAGGTGAACATTACTTCATGACAGCACCTCGTAATTTGAACATCTGGTGATTCGGGGGGGTTAAGGAGGGGGGTGGAGAGAGGTAAGTATTGTTAGTGTTAACAACGACCACCATAAATATACATTTAGCGACTTCCTGAGTTTAACGGTACCGTTGTTAACACATATACACACACGCTAAAATAGCGCAAATACGCTATTACTATTTTATCAGTATTATACAACAGAGTTCGATATATATATATTTGTATAGAATTATTGAAGAAAATCTCTAGAAGGTTCGCGGTTGCACTTCGAATGACTAGTATGTTTGCTTATTTTGTCACATTTTATGTGGACTGTGTATGTTTATGTAGGTATGAGGAAGAGAGATAAAGATAGGAGAGAAGAGAGATGAGCCAGAGTACTTGAAAAGACGCTGAATCTTGAATGGACGCTAGTAAGAATAAAAACCAACAATAGAAAAAAGGGTTTCCTCACCAATAAAAGCAGTACGCTCATTATTATTATTACTTGAAAAATATCAATTTACATTTAATTTGTTAAAATTATGGTCTATTTCTATCTACTTTTGATAATTTCACTACTGACATTCCGATGAATTTAGAAGCGAGTTCGAATATCACATGACTGGTATTTTATGAAGGGGGCTTCCCAATAACGTTTAGCTGAATTAATTGAAATAAATTCAAACAACTATTGTAATTTCATGTTCAAGTTATTGCGATAATCCTGATGAATTGTTAACAATACTCTGATTAGATAGATAATTGCCTGCCTTTATTAAGAGCAGAGTTATTACATAGGTATTTCTAGGAAGTAATATTGATATCTAATATATTCAAGACGGACATGTAGATGCAATTGATAAAATTTAATAATACGTGAATCTTTTTGAAGTATCAACATTGAATAATTGAAAGTTTCATTCAAATCTTGAATATCAATCAGTAATGACTCTTAGCCATTATTTGAAGATGAATTTACATTGAAAAACAGAATCTACAGTGCTAGGTGGATTCCAAACCACCAGATGGTAAAAAAATATTAAATTGATAGTAGAATTGATGGTCGGATCGGAGTTGAATTTCTATTGAAACACGAAAACTTAGACTTTAAGATGGATTTATGTCACCAGATTGCCAAAAAAAATCAATGTTAGCCCCAAGTTTGATGAACCGACTGTGGGTTTTGATAACATTTTTATTTAATTAGCTATAGCTAGCTATATTGGATGAAAAAGTAAATATATTCATAAAGAAATACATAAATATATTCCAATACCACGAAAAGTCACCACATATTCCATAAAGAAATACATAGATATATCCCAATACCAAGACCGGCACTGTATTTCTATTCAAACTATGATTATTTATGCGAGTAAAATAATAATTTAAATAGAAATACACTGTCAGTTTTGATATTAGATTGAACTTGGTAATTGTATTTTCCAGACGATTCAAGTTATATTTTAATCAAAACGTAAACATAACTTATGCTTACAAATATTTGAACTCTTGTAAACATTTTGTTATAGAGCCAGTTTTGGGCTAAAAGCCTGTTGTTTCTTTACAATAAGTTGTATATTTTGACTATATCAACAAATAGATTAATACCATCTTGGCAGCCTACAATGTTATAGAATATATCCTATTTTTGACTAAAAAATTTTCAACACCTGTGAGTAGCTCACATCGTTTACTTTCACGAAAAGAATAATTTGAAATAAAATCAACGACCATTCAAGATTCAACCCAAGGTTATGAGTGAGCACCCCAATAACCTAGGATCACATTAATCTAGGTTCATTGCGTTAACCTAGACTTAAACCCATCTACTTCAAGCGTACTCTGGCTGCAAAGAAATTTTGAATTGTTTATTTTTTAGGTGGAATCCTATCTAATATGTATGGTTGAGAGTGGTACGGATGGGGGTGACGGGGGGTACAGAGAAACAGAGATGCAGAGCAATAGAGAGAGAGCAAGTGATAGTTAAAAATATGCTTCATAAAAAATCATAATAAAACAGAAAAAAACAAAAAAAAGAAAGACGATCAACATATGTCACCATCGTAGCGCGCGCGAGGGTGATAACAACGTATGTATATTATAATATTATCTCGTATTATGCTCTGAATAATAATAATAAATTCACATAATCATAATAATAATAGTTACTCTTTAAATATATAGTTTTTCTTCTTCTATAGTAGTAATAGCTTGATAATAAAAAAGATCAGATGAGGTATATTGTAGTGGTTGTGTTGTGGCTACGGCGCGGGGAGGGGGGAGCGATCTGCGAACGTAACAGTGGTCCAAGTTACGTCCATGTTATGCGGACGCTTACCGTAAGCATAGTAATAACACTTTTGTAACAGTTGTACACCTACTGCATGCTTAAAAATTGGTTTACTGTAGTTTAGTAACATCATGTTTGATATAAGATTGCACAAACTTTGGTGGAAAACCAGATAAGTCGAGAATTTGAAATTGTGAAATTATCAATTTTGAAGCCTAACCCAAAAATTATTACGATACCTCGATCGTTTTTAAACGATTTTCTAATCGATAGTGATGCCATTGCCAGTAATTAGTTCAGTTTAATAATAAATGAATCCGATAAAACTCAGCCTGTTAAAATTATAATTAAAAGAAATTATAACAACAGCCTAGAAAATTATACATGATGGCGATAACAGTCTTACTCATTTAATAAAATTCAGAAAAAGAAAATTATATATGGAGGCAATAACAGGCAATAACAGGTGGGCGTAATAATTTATTGTGATTCCAAATCACTGATTATTTTATTTAGATTACTTCAAATTTACGTAGTTACTGAGGTAGAGAATCAAATGTGCATGAAATTCAACAAAAAAGTTACTGATGTAGAGAATCAAATTATCTACATTTCGATTTAATAAAATAAATTTCAATAGAAAAATATTTACTCATTGAAAAAACATCACTTATCTGGTACTTCCCGCCAAAGCCAACACAATACGCCTTCTGTACACTTGAAAACATTCAGCACAGGAGTGCGTATGCCAAGCTGGACACAAATAATTCAACTATAATATTACATACTCAAAAATGGAATGCCACCTCACCGACTCCGCTAGTTGTGGCGCATATTGAAGCGAGATGACAGTCCACCATCATCTGTGTACCAAGTTTACGTTTTGTATAACGTGTCTAAGGAGATGGCGGGTCTACGCCATGCTTTAGCAACACGTTGACAAACCATCTCGTCAGTCTAGAACTTTACTGATGACTGGAATTATTGTAAGCATAAAAAACGAATCAATTATAGCATAAAAATGGCATACACACACCTCGTGAAGCTAAACGTCCTTAGCCGAAAACGAGAATAAAAACTGAAATTTAGTTTGATATAGAGGTACTTGAGGTTGATTTTCATATGTTTATTGAAAATTAGAAAGATATTTAATTTTGTGAAATTGCTGAAAAATGAGAATGAATTGAATTGAATTTAAAAGCTACTAGTAATAGTGTTATATGACGTTCTGAGATTTTCATATTTTTAACGAGCACTCCACTCTTCTTTTGACATTTGACGGTAATATTTATGGTTCATTATCCATTGTTTGGGCTTTATTATAGCATACGTATCTAGGTAATGGACTCTGTCTCACGAAGAGGTCTATGTGGGCTCATACTATTTCAATAAAATGAATAGAGAAAGATTTCAATCATATTGATAGAACAATTAATACGCAAGTGTATTTTTCTTCTTACTACGATAATTATTTACTTTGTTTTATGTCTTATAATTTGCTCTTTTTCTATTGTATAACTATTTTGTAAATGTAAAATGTGGGGAAAATTCAAATGCAATTCAATTTATGTCAATAGACAACAGACTACACTTTCTTTCTAATCTGATTTCATTCAAGTTTTAAATTTAATTTTTAATCTTGTTTTCGACTGCTCAAGAGAAAGATGGACATACGTAAAAAGAAACGAGTCTACGTCTAGGCCTCGTTACTTTTAGTGAATCACAGAATCAAATAGCAATCTTCAAACAGAAGCGAGGCTAAGGTGTATGAGATACAAACTGAAACGCATTTTGCACCTCAACCTCGCTTCAGTATTACATACTGTTTTACATATGCAAACGAAAACGTACATGGACGCAAATGCAAACGCAACACAAATGAACGTTACGCACGCAGTTTACGGTAAGTTGATGTAGTACTTATGGTACATGGACGTTACGTTACATATTGTTACGTATATGCAAACGACAACTGAAGTTAAGTATACAGTTTACAGTAGAGATGTAGTGCTTACAGTACATGGACGCAGTTTACAGTAAGTTGATGTAGTACTTACGGTACATGGACGTTACGTTACATACTGTTACATATATGCAAACGACAACTGAAGTAAAGTATGCAGTTTACAGTAGTGATGTAGTACTTACAGTACATGGACGCAGTTTACGGTAAGTTAATGCAGTACTTACAGCACATGGACGTCACGTTACACACTGTTACGTACGCAGACGACGGCAACGGACGGCAGTCGACGTCGGAGCCCATCCGTTGGCTCCAAACAATCCGTCCGCTACCTCTCCTCCACTCCTGCACCCGATGAGTGACTATTATTATTATTTTTCTTCTTCCTTGTCTTGACCACTGCCTCCTATTGGCTGCTGTGATTGTGCAGTGTGTCTCCGGACGAAGCGGCCGTGGCGGCGGCGGCGGCGACAAAAGCTGCGGCCGTGACGTGGTGCGCAGAGGCAGCGTTGGGTCCGCCGGGCTGCTGCAACGCCTTCAGGCTCAGCTCGTTCTTGTGCTCGCGCTGAATGTGTCGGCGCACCGTGTTGTTGCGCGTAAAGGTGCGCGAGCAGAACGGACAAGGCACGCGAATGCCCTGGTGTCGCTGGCGAATGTGCGCGCGCAGGTTTGTCTCGTAGCCGTACAGTCGCTCGCAGTACGGGCACTGCAGTTTCTTGCCTACAAACACATAGAACAACAGCATTATCTAGATTCATGAGACAGCATTCACATCAAATATATGATAAGATATCTTTACTGCCAATAGACATTCATTCATTTTATTTTATACAGACAAAACAAAAAATTACATACATATCACTTAAGGCCGATTCACACCTATCGGGCACGACAAGGCAAGGCAAGGACTCGGCATTGTCTAGACCAATTGTAAAAATATGCTTGAGAAGACCAGTCAGGTACCCAACAAGCCTGATTAACAAGAGTTAAATGTGTTGAGCCCTGTAGAAATTTATAAGTTAAATCTGTTAAAATACATATTTAAGAGACCTTTAGATTTCCCAGTTGCACCTGTCCATGGTTATTCAACTCGCGGTCAAGTCAGAGAAAATGTGGAGGAGCCTCGATGTTTGACAGCTGCTGCTGCCAACCATTCTGTCTTCAGGGGTCCCCGGCTGTTTAATGCTCTGCCATTTGACATATCTAGGCAGTCTTCTGGTCGTGTATTTGTCAAGACTACAGCAGTGCCTCCTAACAACTTAATGAAATGTATATCTTTCCAAGCTATCATACGCCAAATGTAATGTCTATTTTTCCCATGCATTTTAAGTGTATAATAATTTCAGGCTCACTAATTTTTCATTTTTTTTCTTTATAATTATATTTTTGTATAATAGTTGTCAATAGTTGATAGCAGCTGTTCTGTTTTATAATATATTGTTATTGTAATTTCTTAGTTATTTGATTAATTTTTGATGTTGGCGAGACGAGTAGAGATGTGACCAAATTGAGCGAGTCGTTCAAAGTAACTGACTCTTTAAAATGAACTACAAACTAGTAGTTCAAATTCAGAAAGTAGTTCGTTCATTTATGAGCTGCGTTTGTGTTTTTCACGAAATACAGTCAACACACCATCTAGTGAGCGCTCTTTGAACTAGCAGAGCAGCGCAGCGGCCAGCTATAGGAACTGCTAAGAGCACTCACCTCCCCACTCCACGAGCATTTTGAACTGTGAAGTGAACGAACTACAATAACAGCTGGCCCACTCACTCACCTCTCTCTGCTCCATGAACTTTTTGAACTGTCAACTGTACAAACTACTGCTGGCTCAGAAAGCTCATTGACTCTGTGCTCTGGAATATTGAACTGATGACTCAGATTCTGAGAATTGTTTCTATTGAGGCGCCAGACAAGGCTATTTATTGTTGTGTGTGTTTGAGTGCTCGCTCAGTGAGAGAGTGATCGCTGAGCAAGCTATGGTAGTGAATGAGCACGTGCATTGCTGATGACTCATTTTTCAACTAGTTCGAATGAATGACTCACTTATAAGAGTGAGCGCGATTGAACGACTCATTGAGAAGAGTCATTATTGCCAAGCCTAGAGACGAGCCATTCGTCCACACAGGCTTAGCCTAATGAGGAATGCACTTAACATTTTATTGGATTCCATGTTTTCTATATTTTTATTTCAACGAATAAAGAATTTGATTTGAATCAAAACATGGCTTCATGACGTCATCAATGTCTTGGTTGGTAGAGACATTGCCGAGTCCTTGCCTTGCCTTGCCGTGCCGTGCACGATAAGTGTGAATCGGCCACAAGTGATAGGCAAAGTCACAATACATGAAAACAAATACAATATAGAAAATATAACTGCATAAGATGCTGTCGTCACAATTTAATCCTAAAAGCCACTCATATCACAATCAAAAAATTCCTGTATTGAATAGAAGGATTTGGATGTAATCCACTTATCAACTGTTAAAAATTGAACAATTATATTTGCTGGTAACAGTGGCTTTTGCAATTTTTCTTAAAACAACATGTAGTGATGAATTCTCCCCATTTATTGTACTAAAATTGTGAGATCTTGAATGGGTGTCGAAATTGGCAATATTTTGCTCAACATATATACTAAATTCTGGCAAATAAAAAGTGCAGGCAGTGTCATAATACTCTGTTTAGAAAAGTCGGGTGGTGAGTTGGATTATGGTGAATGATGTATTGTACCTACAGTTTTAGGTGGGTTCCAAACCACCAAGAAGTGATTTTACAGCAGAGAAAAGTTTTTTTTTAGGATGAAGCCCACATAGGTCTTAGACCTGTGCGTGGGTAATGAGTTGGATGATGGTAATTGATGAGTTGGACATATAGTTTTAGGTGTATTCCGAACCACCGGGAAGTGATTTTACAGCAGAGAACAGTGTCTTTTTGCTGGCCATCTAATCGGTCACCGTTAAGCCAAAAACAGAGTGACTCCAAAGTCCTAACAGAGCTGTCCGGTATAAGAGATATGGCGACTGGAACAAAAATGAATTAAAATTCTGCTCAATACACACGTACTGTAGTATTTATATAACTTGGCAGCGTGTAGCAGATGGGACATGCTACATCTGAACCCAGCATACTGCTGCCAAGTTATTTGAAAACTACAGTATATCATTATTTTATCACAGCACTACATCTGTAACAAATCAATAATTATTCAGGTCAAATTAACCAGGAGCAAACTAAATGCATTCAAAGTCCATGTGGAAACAACATTGTCTACATGAACCTTAAGAATCATCGTTAGATTCGTCTTCACAAACCTTCCTTGAAAGGCTTGTCAAGTATCCCTTTCAAGGAAGGGTTATGAATACGAGTCGAACTATGAGTTGTCAAGTATCCCTTTCAAGGAAACCTCAAAATCTATTCATAAATAAGGTTTACCTGTAGGTTGACCACAAATTTTGATGAGATAACGGAAGTGATTGGTCACTCACTAAGCGCGATGTCTGAGCTCGCCTTCCACCGCCTCAACACTAACAAGGTCGAAGCACACGAACTCAAACTCATGTTTAGCGCCCTCAGCTAATAATTGTCTATCGATCATGATTGAAATTTCACATTTTATTTATTTGAACATTACATAATGCAATAGTAAGCTATTTGAGGGATATTTTATTAAGACATTATATTAAACATATCACTATAGTGATTCTTACACTATAGCACGAATATAAGACTCAAAGAAGGGGTAAACGCAAATTGCCCTCGAGATTACACTTGCCCCCCCCCCCCCCCAGAATATCAAGTAAATGACTACTACAGAGATAGATTAACCATAGAGGTATAAGAAAGTGGAGGGAGCATAAAGTCAGAAAAGTGTAGCCGACGCCATCTTGAGCGGCTATACTCCACTATAGATATACACCAATGTTATTGTAGTTATGTATATCTATGAACTCTACCATGGCTATCTTTCAAGATGCCCGCCACTCTACACTACCTTGTAGCTCAGGAGAAAAATACCTCTCTTAAAATTCTATTTCTGTTAATTCTATTTTCTGTGGTTATAGGTTAAAGCCATAAATTAGCGTTCAAGTGATCAATTACGATTGCTAAATCTTGAAGTTTTCCAATATCATTTTGAGAAGTAAATCATTTTCCACAGATGATAAGCGTAGTTCAAACATTTGAACAGACATGTAAGTGAAATCTTTTAAAAGTAATCTTGTAGACATGATTGTCAATGTCACATATCTTGTAAATGATTTTGTGATTCTATTACTCTTGTTTCGCTTGTTAGTCTTTACTGTTTTGTTAGTTACGGATATATGTGTTTTTTATGTACATTGAATGCTTATTCTTAACTTGAATGGTTATGTATTCTTATACTTATAGAAAACTTTTTTAGTTGATTATTATTTGTATTTTATTACTTCAAGTTCGGTGTTAATTAGAAGGATAGGTTATTTATATATTTTTCACTGTAGACCGCCATAATAAGGCGGGCTCCTTCCTCAAGCTGGAGCTTGCTCTTTTGGGGAAGTAAATCCTAAATTTCCAGTTGATTTTTTTGAATAACAGTATTAATGTTTATTTTATTGTATTGTTTTTTCTATGAGAAATGAATGAATTAAAATAAAAAATACTTTACAAGATATGGCCGCGAATGGCGTCAGATCTCTTGCAGTAAGGCCTTGCTTGCTTCCGTTTCCGGTTACGTTTTGACACTGGCAACTTCCTTTACTTTCTACCTTATAACTCCGTTCAACAAAGAAATATCAAAGAGTTGACACCTCAGAACCCCGAGCAAAGACTGACTTTAGTTGAGAAGGCACCACGCTATTCTGGTACAAAGATTTTAAATTGTTTACCAAACATTTTAAAGGGGTACTGTCAACAGAAATTCGTGTAGGAACTCATGAAGTTGTTAATTGATGCCTGTCCCTACTCTTTGGCTGACTGTTTTGAGGAGACGAAACATTATAAATATTTTTTTTTGCCATCGGATACCACGGTCATCGGCAACGCCATATTGAAGATATTAAAAAAGTATGAGTATAAACCTCCACCAGGGAGTAAAAAGGAATGACACATAGGGTTTCAAGAAGGGACCTCTTGAACAGAGAGGCGGGAAGAGTTGTCAGTGATATTGACAACTTGTTAAAAATTATTGTCAACCTTGTGTGCTGAGTATCAAGTTGATGTCTTAGGCGTATGATTCATGAATAATATTGAGTACAGTGTATCTGTTTTGTAAAATATGTTTTTATAGATGAAAGAACGCTTGATAAGGAGCTGATAAATTGGTTTAGTTTGAGTGAATTAACTTGTCGGCAAGCTACGCGAGTAGCGTAACTATCAACATAATCTAATCGAATCTAATATGAAGTAGGTGGCTAGATTACCATCAGGTGTTGAGGTAGTTTGTCCTGACTTGTAGGTCGGGGCGATTTTTGTACTTGTTGTTCCTGAGTTCCACATTGCAATGTCTGGAGTAGTAGTAGCAGTGTTGTCGGGGGCGGGCGGTAGGGGGCCGCCCTCTGTGTAGCCCCCGGGCGGTCCGGGCCACTCTGACGACGACGACTTTTTCATTCTCTCTCTTTCTCTTTCTCGTCCTCGCTCTCTTTCCCTTTCCCTTTCACGTTCCCTTTCTCTTTCTCTATCATGGTCTCGTTCCCGTTCTCTTTCTCTGTCACTCGACGGTTCGCTTTTAATCCGTAAATCTGTCAATAACACATAAAAAACACAAATAATGAAATAATAGAAATAATTTATATTGTGAATTTCTTATATTTGTATTTTTGTATTTTGGCGAAATAAAACATATTATTATTTTTATTATTATTATATAAATTATGGTTTGTGTTGCATAAAACTGTGGCTAACACACAATACCAGACAATGAAATAATAGAAACAAATTATGATTTATGTTACATAAATCTGTGGATGAAACAAACAAAAAAAAAAAAAAAAACAATGGAATAATATAAATAAATCATGGTTTGAGTTACATACAGCATATTAAATATGAAAAAATAAATATTAAATATGCAAAATTAAATATTAAAAATATGTTATGTCAATTGAAATAATTATCTCAAACAACATGTGAGCTCACTTACCTAATAATTCCGCACTAACCCCCCCCCCCCCCCCCCCACTCTAGAACATGGGTAAACCATAGTTGAGTAGGGTAATTTCCAAAAATTGCAGTTTTATAGTTATTAGATTCCCATTTAGTTTGCTAATATATATTATATTGTTTTATAGTTTTAATTAATTATTGATTGGAAATTGATTGATTGGAAATAGTTTTCAACTCAATTCTGCATTCACTTTTAAAGAGGATTACTGTAGTTTTCATATAACTTGGCAGCAGTATGTTGGGTTCATATGTAGCATGTCCCATCTGCTACACGCTGCCAAGTTATATGAATACTACAGTACTGTATTAGCAAAATATCATTGACAGCAATACAATTTTTTTTTTGTTGACCGAACGAAGAGAGATCTCTATTTCAAGTCGCCCGTTTTGTATTTGTCTGTCTGTCTATCTTGCTGTCTGTTTGTAACGCATTTATAACTAAACAAGTGGACCTTTTTATGAAATTCATGCAAATTCAATGAAATTTTGCCTGGTTCTTCCTTTTTAAGTAATGCTTAGTGATGTATGTTTAAGGATTTTCAAAATTTGCTTGCCTTTAAAGGATATCTGAAAGGAAAAAAGGGAATGCACTCTGGCCTTCTTTTATACAAGACATATCATTTTGAAAATGAGCTTCTCCATCACAATCCTCTTCATAAGCTTCTCCATGCAATCAGAATCAGAAACCAAGACAGCCCTGGGCCCTCTAATTTATCTGGTTGAGCCTTCATATAAATAAATATATCATTCATAAGAATAAAATATTTGTTTGTGGAAAAAAAAATATTTTTAATATTTTAATTGATCACCGTGATCACCGAGTAAATTATAATCGTAAAAACGTAATCAATATTGTTCTATAGATTCAAACATCAGATATGTGAAATCTCATCTGATTTGAGCAATCAGCTGTCTGGATAATAGAACCGCCGCTTTGGTAATGTGCTATAGAGTGATGAATAATAAGATTTGAAGGAGTCACAACCTCCACAAAGAATGCTACAGAGTGATTTATAATGGAAGGCAGACAAGAAATAGACGACACAAATTCAATCAAGGGTTAGGTCTGAAGATTGTACTCAATTTTGCGATGATTTTCATTGATTTAAACTGAATATGTTCCTCTATGCAAGCATCCTTATTATTGGGCGTGTGGTCTACTGTTCCCAGAACTACTAGTATATTTTATAAAAAACTACAAGGTTGCTCGATTCAATTGATTCTGGATTTCTGTAATGAGTAATAGCCCATCTACAAATTTCCGAAGTGCCGAATGTCAGCCCATTAGTGTCGCCGATAAGATAACATGGGAAATTTAAGCCGCCCTTTTTCTCCCCAAGAGTGAGAACACCCGCAATCACAGTTTGGAAACTATCAAGTGACAGTATTTTGAAATACTGATGTAAATTTGTATAAGTAAAAAATTGCTGTTAGTTGTTCAGATCCAGGTCTCCTGATAACAAGTTCATAATGTGAGAGTTGTTCTTTTCTTCATTTTTTTTTTATTTAGACACATAATTTCCAAATTACAATTTTCGTACACATTTCAACAATACAATAAAATGAAAAATAGTGGTTTGGTAAGCTCATTAGAAATCATATTTATTGTTATAAATATGGAAATATTTATTGTGACAGTTCTTTTTCCATGCACTGAACATTCTTCATTTGTATTTAATTCAATTTTTTTATGATGAAGCCCACATAGGTCTGAGACCTGTGCGTGGGTAATGAGTTGGATGATGGTGATTGATGAGCAGGACCTACAGCTTTAGGTGGGTTCCGAACCACCGGGAAGTGATTTTACAGCAGAGAACTGTCTTTTTTATGTGTCTATTTTGTATAGGTGGATCGCCACGAGAATGACATCGGTTAACATGAGAATACAATGTATTCTTATGGGGCCCAATACCATTCGCTTGGAGATCCAAGTACAACCCAGTGCTTTAGACAGTGTTTTAGTGTGAGAATAACTGTGACACTAATTGTGATAAGATAGTCAGTGACGATCAAATTTATTTTGGCCTTCTAGTGCTTAGATTATTATTGAGTTATTGAACAGTTTATTGGACAATTTTATTGAAAATGAAACTTTACAATTCGAAAACGTTTCAGCTCAAGTAAAAATATTATTTATTCTCAATTAAAATTGAGTGCAAGTCGTTGAATTTACGATCAAAAGTTAATATTAACAACGCAGATCGTTATGGAACAAAAAATTCGAGAATTTTCATTGAGTTATTGAACAGTTGATTGTACATTAAATGTACAATCAATTCATAATTTGATCGTTCATTCAATTGATAAATTTTATAGATCAGCCTACCAGATAGTGATTAATTAGTGTATTGAAATATTCTTTGCTAGTTGAAAGTTCTTAAACTGTTAGTTTCTCTCATGGATTTTTAGAGTAATAACTACTTGTTAGTGTCTGCTGTTAAGGTGATTGTGTAAAGTTTCTTGTGTTGCCATAATTATTTTAGTGTTAGAACCCATAGTTTAATATCACCTTATTCCCCCCCAACACTTCCTAGGATTGGCGGGTCTAAGACTTTACAGACAGCAGTTTCTTGGAATAGCACTTCAAAATCGCTTCAAGTGGGATCACACTATCAAGGTTCTGAGCAATTTATTTCATGCTTTTTTTTGCTTTGAAAACTGTAGCGGATGTATCGAATCAAAATTGACTCTCAGGGTTGTATTCATGAACATAACTTGAAGCTTTTTTTTTATCTAGGTACGACTTGGAAAGGTTCTATTACATTGAACATGGTCACAAGCTGACCTAACCAAACAAACATAACTTAACATAGATATAAATATAATGCACCGTAAGTAAATTCACAGTTACTGAAATGTAATTATTATTACTATGCAAATATCCTTTATATTAATAATTCACTTTCGATTTTTTGCATTGATGTTGCGTAGTGAGCGCTATCTAATGCAAACCAATAAACTTTAAGAACTTCGCTTTTTCTAAGTTCAAAATTTATAGGTTAGAATTCGATTGAAGTGAATTACATAGTAATGATGCAAAAAGTGAATGTGATTCTTTTATTTTGATGAATTGATGCTACACTAAAAAATGAAGCCAAAATATAAGAGCATGATCTAAAGAGCGGCTTCAAGATAACCCTCTACCTAGCTTGGCTAAGAACGCATTTGAGATACAGATTTTAAGAAAGTCTTGACTTTTAGGTTAAGAAGATCTTTAAGTGAGGTTCTTAAATACGAATTCAAGTTGAAGCGTTGTGTTGATTATACTGGCGAGTTGTGTTTTGTAATTGCAGAATAAATTGAGGTTCTTAAATACGAACTCAAGTTGAAGCGTTGATTATACTGGGCGAGATGTATTTTGTAATTGCAGAATAAATTTTTTTCATAAAACACAATGTGTTGCATACTGTATGAGCTTAGCTCATTTTGCGGCTTTAAATAACAAGTTTATTAGAAAAACCTCGCGAAATAGATTGATATTTGAGCATGAGTTACCTTCCGGACAAGCGGACGCCTGCTGCCACATGTGATCTTGCGGTGTGTCATCCACAGCAACAGTTCTGTCAAAGGAGCTGACGACGGCGGTAATGGCGGCGGCGGCGGCTTGCCCCCCTCCCTCCACACAGCCACCACTCAGGCCACCATCCATGTAGCGAGAGGGCGGCGACTGACGGGGCGTGTAATCTCCTCCGCCGCCTCCGGAGGTGTTCACGGGCGGCGTTGTAGACGGAGGCCGACTGTAGTCGGAAGAGGACGGAGGCGGTTGTTGTTTGCTTCCGTCGCGCAGCACCGACGCACGCACAGACGCGGAGTCCGCGGCCGGCGAGCGCAGGTGCGCGCGCTTACGCGGGTGCGGCTCGTACTGCGTGTTTGACGCCACTGTCGACACCGTTGACGACGTATCATACGCCGCTGCCATGTACTGATGGTGCGACATGTAAGGCGACATGTACGACGACGCTGACGTGGACGGAGGCTGCATCTGGTCTCTTTGTTCTCCTCCTCTCCCTCCTCCTCCTCCGTCTCCTACACCCCCTCCCCCACCGGCCTCCCCCGCCCCTCCTCCATCGTCTTTCAACGGCAGCATGGTGCAGGTGGTCTTCAGCAGCGGTTTATGGCTGTTGCTGTTTGTTAGGCTGTTGTTGGTGCGAGTGCTGTTACTACTACTGCTGTTAGGCGAGTCCATCTGTTGTTGTTGCTGTTGTTGTTGGGGATCAAGCGGCGTGACGTGTGTGTGCGCCACGGCCAGTTTCTCGGGCTCGATCGATAGACCTTTCACCTGTTCATCGAAACAAGAAGGCACTCGTTAATAAATTTCTGTTTCAATTAGCCTACAATAAAATACAATCTATTGCCATTTTCATAAAGATGAACATTCTCTTAAAACATATTACAATTCATGCAGCATATAATAGCAAAATTACATCATAAAAAAAGAATAAATAACTACTTTAAATTGTTACACTATAGATAGGTTTACAGTGAGAAATAATAGTAATTTATATAACTTTAGATCCGATGCTCATAATACTTACAACATTAACCATTCTAATCTAACAATAGTACGCAGACAATTAGGCTACCTCAGTTCTAAATTAATAAACCTTATACCCAGCACATTAAATGGTTTTCTCTTTGAGGGTAGATTAAGGATAGGGCAGCAATTAAATAATTGGATTTCGGAAAATTTCTTCTTCGAAATTAGCGATTTATTATGATTTTTCTTTTTTTCCCTTTGTGTTTTTTGATGAGTTTATTGTGAGTTGTGATTTGGTTATTTATTGTAATAGAATTTGGAACTGGTACTCTCACCTAGCGGTCAGGATTTTTCCTATGCTGGGTGATGCCAAGAGATTTTTATTTTCTTGTAAATTCTTATATTTGTAATAATTATTATTATAACAAAGAAATATTTATTGTAATGCTTATATATTCTTTGGCAAAATAAATTGAATTGAAAAATTTTTTTATCTAGGCTTTCATCAGAAAAGAAAAAAGCTTGTGATTTAGAAAGGAGTTTGTGACTTTTTATGGAGTGTCCTATATCAGAACAGTTATGTAGCCAAACAAGAGCAAAATCAATATAAAGGAGTGCATATTATTACAATGCAATACTAGCCTATATATTAAAATATTCTAAAGCTCTACTAGTACGACTGAGATGGTTGGCATTGAATTAAATGTTGCTTAAATATCTATCGATGGGGGCACAAAAAATTCACCCCCAAGCATGACTTCAGCCATTTAATCTCAGAGTTGGCAACTTTATTTAGCTCCTCAATGTAATATAAATAAATAACAGTTATTATTTCAGCTAGTTATTAACACAAAACAATTAACTTACTACAGTAGAACCTCGGTTATCCGGACCCCGTCCATCCGATCAAATGCTGGACGAAAAAAGTAATAATATTGCCATAAGTTAGGGTTAAATGTAAATGTTTTGGTCATCACCTGTATTTTGATTTTTCGAAGAATTATTCAAATTTTACCATTGTATTTTTTTTAAGAAGCATTATTATTGCAATTATCTTCACTTATTTTTGTCTTGTTTCGTTTCGTTTGTCGCATTTGTATTGCTTTGCTCTTTACTGTTTGCTTTATGAACTCACAGCTAGCGCACAAGTTTAACTTTGCTGGCTGTGCCAAATCATTTGGATCTATTTTAATTGACATTTTTATTATGAAATTTGTATGAAATTTGTATGTATTTAATTTTATATGTAATGTAAATGAAAAGTGTATGTAGGTTATCATGCATGTTTTGTAATTTACTACAGTATCTAATTTTGGCGAATAAATATTCATTCATTCATAAATATTCATTCAAATACTGTACAGTAAAGATAACGTAAATAGTTTGTGTGTTTTAAAATATTATATTCTGTTTACTATTTAGTGTTTGTGAAGATCAATACAACAATGGGTGAGTTTAATTTTGCTTTTTATTACAATTTTGTTAATTTCTTTATTACTCTCCGTATTATCCGGATTTCCGATCATCCAGATTACTTTCACTCCCAATTAGTCCGGATAAACGAGGTTCTACTGTAGCTATATAGTATATATACAACAGATTGTATATATAACACCTGAAAATAAACCGATTTGTTGAATTCTATTTGACTGTATTAGTTTTATACCAGCAGGTTGCCCGATTCAATTGAATATGGGTTTTACAACTTATTGACTTTTACATAACTTATTCACAAATTTTATTAAATAACACATGGAGAGGGAAAAACATTGAATTGATCAAATTAATAGAACAATTAAAAAGTGTCTGTCCAACTAAACAATCTTTTGGTACATCTAATCGAAATAAAAAATATTACTATACATAAAATTACTATACATATAGTATAAAGAACTATAGCTATATATAGGTGTGGAGCACTGACCTGCAAGCACTCGGCCGCCTTGAGAAAGGAGGAGAGACTGTCGTGCGACACGTGCACCTCGCCCTTGTACATGAACTGTAGCAGCGCAGCCATGTTGGCCGAGGAGGTGCCATCCAGTATCACCAGCACCCCGCCATTCCCCGCACCGCCCAGTGGCGCCGCCGCCTCAAACAGCTCCTGAAAGTGCTTGCTGCACGCCGCCAGGATCAGCTTGTGCGCTTTGAAAGTAACTCCTGCACAATAAATTAAAACAAATTTAGTGACACAAATATAAAAAAAAAAAAAATATACATAATAATAATAATGATTTATTTGCCAGAACATTTATAAAACAAAAGAAGATGAATACAAAGAAATTTAAATCAATAATGTTTCCACATAACAATATGAAATAATAATCCATCCTGGCACAGCCGGCAAGGGAATACCTGAGCGCCTGCTGCGAGTTCAAAAGTAAAAATAAATCTTTTTATTCGAGATGACAAACAGTATAGTTAGACAGTAGGTCATACTATTTTCATTTATATTGTTTACACATTATCATGGCCATCATCAACATGAACATTGGTTACACTTTAGGCAATGTGAAGTAAATGTGCTGTTTAGTCCAGTAGTTTATTTCCTTTAAGAGAGTTTTTGTGATTTTTTGACTTATGAATTTGAAAGGAATTTTGTTAGTAAGTAAATTACAGTAATATGTGAACTGGTGTCTACAGACTGATAGTTTTATCAAGTCAACATTAAAAGCATTTGTTGTTGCTGGGCGGATAAAATAAGGCGATCTTCTGATCTTGAGCAGTTGAAAATTCTTATTAAGGTACAAGATAGTTCTAACAACATAAGTCTAACAACACAAATTAGATTAGATTGGTTTTCATTTATGTGGAGTAATCCTTAGATAAAAGAAATAAACATTCTTGGAGTGGTGATAAAACTCTAAACTCTACTGGAACTCACATCTGGGATAACTGGAAAATAAATTGAATTCAGCAGTTTTCGTGCTCAGAAATTTAAAATTACTTTTAGATGCTCAGAGATAGCTCTGAGACAGGTTTACTTCGCAATTTTCCGCTCCTTACTGATATATGATATAGTTTTCTGGGGAAATTCAAGCCTTGTAATCAAACTTTTCAAATTACGGAAGTAGGTATTGAGAGTAATGGTAGGTGAATCTATTAGAACCAGCTCTCGGCCGTATTTCAAGAAACTCATAGACCTGCATTCTATGAGACAAACCATGAGCACACGAGTAAAAAAATCTTGAACGCAATTCCAACACACATAATAAATATAACAGATAAAAACCAGCTCAAAAGTGACCTGAGAAACTGGCTTGTGGATGAAAGCTTCTATAGTTTAACGGAATTCTTTAGCAGAGCCTCTGGAGAAGACAACTATCTATAGAAACTAGGGATTGGACGATAATGATAGACATAATAAACAATTGAGATATGTAGTTATATCTAATGCGATATCTTATGGATTGACTGTATATAATAATGATGAATGCAACTATTAATTCAATCAATCGATCAAACTAGAAATTCTCCAACTACCATGCGTTTATATACATGATATATATGACTGTATTTTATGATTAATGTTACTATTGTGTCATTGACGTGTGCCAAACATTCAAAAAGATGTAAATGCAACTATTAATTCAATCAATCAAACTAGAAATTCTCCCACTACCATGCTTTTATATACTCGAAACCATCTGCTTCATAAAGAAACATGAACATAAAGTTAATACAGGTGAAATATGTCATAATTATGGAACAAGATACAGGAGTAACTTGAGGGAAAATCAACACTAGACATCCATGTGGGTGAAACGTTCGCGTATACGAATGTACAATATATTTCCAACACGCCTGAAAGAGCCCGCAGGTAAAAGAATTTAGAATCCAATTGGAAAGGAAGCTACTGGAAATATGTGCTTATTAAAGCGGATAATTTAGGGCGCATTATGAGGGACAAAGCAGCTGATTGAGAATTTTGACACACTAAGTTCTATGCATGTAACTTGAATCTACGACAAATCCATATAGACCTTTCACAGGAGGTCAGAGGATGCTTACAATAAATAATTGCATTAGTTAACAATATCAATTTTCAATTCAATTCAATTAATTATTGCCACAACTTTACAACAAAATAATTTAATGGTTACAAATTAACATATTAACATAAAGGAAATAAAAGAAACCTAACTAACCAGAAAAAAAACTAAAATCTATGTTCAGGCACCACCAGCAAAAGAAAAGACTTTGACCGCTGGTGGGAGTCGCAAAAAGTCCAATTCAAATGACATTCAAGACAACTTACAATTTCAACTTACAGAATTATTTTAGCAATTGCTAACCATGGAAATATGTGAGGATTACTCCACTAATATATTGGCCATTTGACTCTAATATCAAATGATCGTCAGTCAAACAATCCACCATAGCGCAGTCAGTTATAGCATTCTCCGCAAAAGAGAAGGTCCTGACTTCGTACCCCAATGGTAGATTGATTTTTTGACTAATTGCGAAATTTATTTTTGTTTGTTACGGCACAATAAACATCTTATTCCGACCTATGTTAACCAATACTTATCGACTAAACAATCCTCTTGCAAATAGATTACATACCTTCACAGAAAAGTGTGACATCTGTGAGACTCTCAGATTTGAACAAGTGATCAAAAGCTGTGACTAAGTTACTTCCAAAGCTATTCCATTTAAGACAGAACTGTTGCTGTGGATCCATTCCAGGTAGGCTTGGAATGTAACACCCTAACTGAAAAAGAGAAAAAAATCAGTTACAAAACCTGAAAAGATATCAATTATTACAGAGTGAAAAGAATGAAATACCGGTTACAAAAATAATGCATGAATTAGTTTTATAGTGGAGAATCATATTTTTTTCAAATTTAGCAATGAAATCACTGTGTTTTATATTTAATAATATTGCCATGTTTGAGCTACATCAATAAACTCCTCTGGACGTGTTCTCCATCATCCAGAGAAATTATTATTATTTATTAATTAACTGAGGAATATCATAATTATTTTGTCAACAATACAATATTTAAATAGAATATATTTATTCATGACAAAAGTACAGTAAAGCAATATTTGACTATTACAGTGCCTGGTATTGTATGTGATCTATACATCGATGTAAGAGAAATCACTGTAACGGTTATCAGCAATAACGATATGAATGCCACCTTTAGAATAATCTAGTATCAACAGAGAAAGGTAAGAAATACCGGAAAAACACTATAAATGACGAATGGGACAGTTACATCACAACTTGGTTATGCCAGACAGCATTTTATAAAATAAGTTCAGGCCTCTGACGTCACTTAACGACTGTTTTTTTTTGCAGCCGGGACCAACGAGGTCAAAGTGTCCTCCGAAACACAGGGGTGGCACAGGAAAAATCTTATAAATTGAGGAGAGCCATCTTCAAAATCAATATTGTTTCCCTTGAAACATTCAGAGTTCCGGGTGCTATTTTTTATTCTTTCTTTTCCATTTTGTTAGGCCTAATAGATTTCTGTAGTTTATTTAATTTATTCTGTACCACTACGGATCTCATCAGACCCAGTGGAAATCATCAACTTGTAAATAATAAATAGATTTGGACTCACAAGTAATGAGAGTTCAATTTGAACTTGAAAAAATCGCAATGTCCAATATGCACAGTGCCATAGCCAATTTCGATGTTAGTGACTCTTCATACCTCAATACCTAATATTGGTTCGGATCCCACCTAAAATAGTAGGTCCACCATGTTCCCCGTAACATGGCACAAACGGCGAGGTGGAACTACCCGTAAGGGTCTCCCCACCATTAAAAGCCATACGCTTATTATTATTATTATTATACCTCAATGCAATGGACTAATATTAATATGGTTATTGGGTCTGTAGTGACAGCTGTCACTCAAGTTAGTTTATCATATGTTAAGATTATGTATCCAAGATAAATAAAGTTTGTTTTGAATTTGTGGCTCTGAAGCATTGACGCATTTCTTCATGGTGTCAGAAGAATGAGACCCAAAAAAAAACCAATCCAGAAAAACTGGAGATTTAGAAGTTGAGAGAAGAGAGCAAGAAGAGTTTCAAGGATCGGTAGCTCAGTTTCAAGTTGCCACCCCAGAGAGTTTCAATTTTCGGGAGCCTCAAGGATGGTCCAGATGGATCACAAGATTTGAACGGTTCAGAAGTGCTTCAAACTTGTTAGGTAAGTCTGAACGATGCCAGGTAGATTTGCTTTTATATAGTCTTGGCGAAGAAGGAGAAGATTTATTGAAATCTTTCAGACTGACTGAGGAGGAAGCACATTGTTACGAGATAGTTAAAGGGAAATTTGAGACATATTTTGGTTTTAAAAAGAATGTAGTGTATGAAAGAGCAAAATTTTTTAAACGGAGACAGTCAACAGGAGAGCTAGTGGATTCATTTGTGAATGATTTACACAAATTGGCTGAAGGATGCAATTTTGGGGATTTACGAGAGGAATTGATTAGAGATATGATTGTTATTGGGGTTTTGGACAACAAGGTATCAGAAAGATTGCAGTTGGATGATTCTTTGACATTGGAAAGAGCAATAAGCAGGGTTAGGCAGGCGGAAAGTATTAAGAAACAGCAGGCAGTAGTGCGGGACCATGATTTGAAGGATGTCAACATGGTAGCAAACAGTCAGAAAGCCAAGCCAACTAGTCAGTCCCTTAGATTTACAAATACTAAGAATTGGAAATGTTACAAATGTGGATTTTCACATGATCAGAATGGGAAGTGTCCAGCTGAAGCGAGTCATTGTTTCAAATGCAATGTAATTGGTCATTTTGGTCGTGTATGTAAGCAAGGAGAAAGGCCAAATGTTAGGGAAGTAGAGACTGATAACCAAACACCTGCAGAATCCTACTTAGGAGAGCTGACAATAGATCAACTTCAATTCCATGATCCATGGATGGTCTCAGCTATAATTGGCAAGCATCAGGTAAATTTTAAGCTGGATACAGGGGCAGATGTATCTGTCATTGGATCATTCCTATGCAAATCTTTAGGACTGGAGGTGAAACCTTGTACTTTGACTCTTCATGGAGCAAACAGAAGTGTTTTGCAGGTTGAGGGGGTGGCCACAGCCGAAATAAATATAAAAGGAAAATCAATAATAGAAGAATTGTATGTTTTATCTGACCAACGTATTCCACTACTTAGTAGAAGGGCTATTTCAACTTTAAAATTACTTCAGCCATGTGTTGGGTCTATAGAGCAAAATGATATTGTAAACAATTTTCCTGAAGTTTTTTTCTGATAAACTAGGAAGATTTCCACAGCAATTTGAATATAAAATAAAATTAGTCAAGGATTCTACACCATATGCAGTCACGGCTCCAAGGCGAATTTCATTGCCCTTGATGAGTAAAGTGAAAGAAGAGTTACACAGAATGTGTGAAGAAGGCCACCATCATCCAACTCATTACCCACGCACAGGTATCAGACCTATGTCGGCTTCATCCTCAAAAAAAAAAAAAAAAAAGAAGGTGTGATTGAACCTATAACAGAATCAACTGAGTGGTGTGCACCAATAGTTGTGGTACCCAGAAAAAATGGAGCAAGGGTGAGAATTTGTGTGGATTATACAGAATTAAAAAAAACTGTTCAGAGAGAAAGGTTACAACTGCCTTCAGTTGATGAAACATTGTCAAAGGTGGAAGGGAGCAAGTACATGTCTCTATTGGATGCATCAAATGGTTTCTGGCAGATCCCATTGAATGAAGAGAGCTATAATTTAACTTGTTTTATTACCCCGTTTGGTCGCTATGTTTTCAAACGCTTGCCTTTTGGAATTAGTTCGGGACCAGAAGTGTACCAGAGAAGGATTGCTCAGATTTTAGAAGGAGTGGAGGGAGTGATAAACCAGGCAGACGATATTTTGGTTGTAGGGAAGACAATAGAGGAGCATGATAAGAGATTGAAAGCATTGTTGGTGAGGTTAAAGGAGCATGGTATTATTCTGGTGTTATTTCAGATCTGTCTGCAAGACTACAAAGATTTCGAATGAGACTTCAATGTTTTAACTTTGAAATTAAGTATACTCAAGGAAAACATTTTTATGTACCAGATGCATTATCAAGAAATCCAGTTTAAAAACCTGTGAAAATACAGATATTTTGGATCAAGAATTTTTTTTTAATAGTTTAATTGAGGCATTTCCTTGTACAGATAAACGGTTAGAACAAATTAAGAATGAACAACTACAGGATCCTGAGTGTAAAATGATAAAAGAATGCATTGCCACTGGTATTTGGGGCAGGAATTCAAAATTTTTTAAATATAGATCTGAACTTAATGTTACAAACGAATATCTTTTAAAAGGAAATAGACTGGTGATTCCCAGATCCCTGAGAATTGAGTTGAACAAACTGCATGATGGTCACATGGGTGTTACCAGGTGCAGGATGCGAGCCCAAGAATCAATATGGTGGCCTGGCATTTCTGATGATATTAACAATTTAGTTGCAAATTGTAGCAAATGTTTAGAGCAAAGAGCTAACCACAGTGAGCCCCTTCACTACACACCCCTACCAAAAGGACCATGGCAGGAAATCGGGGCAGACTTAGCTAAATGTTCAGGAAAGTGGTACTTGATACTACAGGACTACTTTTCAAGGTTCATTGAAATTATTGAAATACAAAAATTAACTTCGGAGAGTGTTGTTCAACGTATGGCAAATGTTTTTGCTCGCCATGGTATACCTTGTGTGGTTCGCACTGATGGAGGTACGCAATTCACTTGTGACATTTTCAGAAAGTTCTCTGAGCAATACATTTTCTAACACAAAACATCAAGTCCAAAGTTTGCACAGTCAAATGGGGAAGCTGAAAAAGCAGTGGATATAGCGAAAAGGATCTTGACCAAATGTGAAGATCCAAACATTGGGCTCCTCTCATACAGAAGCACTCCATTAGAAAGTGGTTTAAGTCCAGCTGAGTTGATGTATGGAAGGAAAATCCGTACAACAATTCCATCTTTGTCTACCTTCCAACCTACATCTCAAGAGAAAATTGATGTTTTTAGAAGTAGGCCTAACTTAAAGACCTTCACAGAAAAAACTACAATAAAATATATTATGACAATAGAAATGGGGTTAGGACATTGCCTGAATTAGCACAGGGGGAGAAGGTTTGGGTTCCTGATATGAAGAGATATGGAGTGGTTGAAGAAAAAATTGCCGGATAAATCTTACAACATCCGGTCAAACGGTGGAGTGCTGAGAAGGAACCGTAGACACTTACTTTCTGCGGAAAAAAGGATGTAGTGACAGCTGTCACTCAAGTTAGTTTATCATATGTTATGTTAAGATTATGTATCCAAGATAAATAAAGTTTGTTTTGAATTTGTGGCTCTGAAGCATTGACGCATTTCTTCAGGGTCCAATATAAAAAATTATGATGTTAAACAGTTTTCCACTATACGCTGGTTATTAGTTTATCTTTTATTTGTTTGTTTATTTTCTTAGTTAAAATCAAAACATTAGACAGCTGGTTCATTTCAAATAAAAATTGAACAATATTACAAAGGCTTATGCTTATCCAAATTATCCACTTTATTTTTACAGTGAACGCGTTGACGACTTTATTTTTGATTGTGCTGTAATCATATCTTAAATTATTTTAAATCATCGAATTGAAAAAAAAAACAGAGAAAATATAGAGGCATAATATATTATGAGACCTTTTGAAAGCTACGCAACATTTTTATTATACAACAATCCACTATGTAGAATAAATAAGTAGTGGGAAAAAGTTATAAAATCAAATCAACAGGCTCGCTTTGCTCGCCTAGACCCTTCCAACTGAGCCCAATGATGGAGGGGGTCGGTTAATAAAAGATTTAAAAAAGTTATCCATTTCTTGTCTTCAGGGGAAATGTTGACAGCTAAGTTATACTTGGAGGAAATTTCAAGGCCAAGTGGTTGTTGAGAATTATCAAATTAACTTTTAAAACCCGTACTTTGGACGTATTTTGAGGTCATTTTTATAAGTATCATCTAACAAGCGTATGGGTCCCTCAACCAAACATGCACACCAAATTACAATTTTTTCGTTCATGAAGTACTCTTGATAATCTGAAAAATGATTGCTCAATTAAATAAAAAAGTCAATTTCGGGGATACTTTTGGGAAGCTTTCAAAACTTTTTCTTAGCCCGCGTCCAGGGTATCAACTAAGCACGTCTCAAGAAACAGTGATTAGGTTGATCAATTTTTTTTAGTCGGATGATGGCTACAGTCTGAGGTTTGTGTGTTGGTAATGTGGTGAAAAAATCTGAATGAGATTGGAACTCGTGACCAGAGGAATAGCAGCCAGTTTTAACAGGACCAGCGCTGCAGCCGACTACGCCACGATAGCTGCGCATATATATAAACCACAGAATTTGGATTTTATACTTTAAATTTACACCAAAGTGAGGAATTTGTTAACTTGTTCAAATTTGCAACAATAAATTATTTGATTTTAAACTATCAACATCCATAATCGCTGAACATATGTCTTGTTTTCATTATAACCTAAAAGTTTCTTGAAAATAGGAGTTCTGATAACGAGATTTATACTGATAACTTATCAAAATGAACACAGTAGGTTTTAGGTTCGACGCAAGTTTTAAAAATAGGATTTCCAACGAAATTATGGTTATTCAGACTTCAAACCCGAAACGTGTTTGGGATGTTTTAAATAATGAAGGTTAATCTACTGTAGCAACACAAAAAATCAATAACGTTCCCGAAGTCTACACAATTAACCTAACTTATCAAAGCTATTGAAATATTAGATTTATCGTGTGAATGTTTTGCAAAAAGTACAATCGCAGGTTAAATCTGTCAAATAACCCTCAAAAATCAATAATTATCGAAACGAGAGACAAGAACTAACTTACATCGAGGAAACTTTGATAGTTCGTAGCCTGCATTCATGCAGCATGCATAAATAATGCATAACAAGCCCAAAATAGAAATGTAGGCCAGAGTAATGACAGTTCGTGGGGAATAGAATCATTTGATAAAAGATAAAAGAGCAGGAATTGAAATAGATCAATGCAATAAGCTGAAGTTTTGGAGCGCCAAGCTGAGCCGGAGCTGAAATCAAAATAACTTTCTTATCGTTTCGTCCTTGCTATTTTTAAACACATTTTCATTCATTTTTTCATTGGAAAACGTTGAAACAACGTGACAACATAAGAAAGAAGAGAGTGGCACTCATAAACATTGATTGCAATGCACGAAAACGAAATCCAATTACTCGTTAAGCGTTTTCCTTGAAAATAAACACTAATCACACTGCACACACACATTCCTCATTTGGAATTAAAACGATCACGCACATCTTACCTAAAGACAAATTCACATTATCACTATTAATCAAAGGTCAAAATCGTTTTAAAGACGAATTAAGACTAGAATAATTTCAAAACAATAACTGTCTGCTTTTATAATTATTGTCGCCGAATGCGAATTCAGAAATGCAATTGCACAGGTGTGGGCAGATATCCTAGGTTTTGAAAACAAACCTCTCCGATCACTGATTAATTTAATACACTTCCACATCAGTCCACACGTTTATTAAAATCATACTCGAAATCGATTAGCAATAAAATAACTAAAATAAATTGAAAATAAAGAAGGTTTTGTTTCAAGGTTGACCTGTACGCATACGCAAAAAATATTCGCGTGCAACCATCTTGACACGGTTCATGCAACATTGATGTAACAGACCATTCTGCATTGCCCGCAATTTCTTCTCACAATGAATCAACACTGAAAATCACTTATTAGAATTACAACAACACACTTATAACACTTCTATTTGTTTGAAAAGATGTTATGTTTACCTCAGAGGGGCCCCCTGTTTATTTATAAATATATCTAAATTTCTGTAACCCGTGCATAAAATGAAATTTGTTGTACTACTGCAGGAAACGAACAAGCATCGACTAAATTAGTCAAAACATTGTATCGCAAAACGTGACACTTGAAAAGTCGATTTCGTTCGAAATCGAGTTTGATTTGTCAAAAACTGTGAAAATTCATGATTATTATTGATTTTCCATTAGTAATAACAAAATTTTGATATTTTTTTAGATTAAAAACTGAAATTAATGATTTAGGCTGTCATTTGGACTACTGACTAGCGGATAAAAATTGTACTATGCGAAGGTCGCCCTCTAGCTCAAAGGGACGTCAGCTGAGTTCATTCGGTTCTGCAAAGTACACTACACTGTAAATTTTAGCAACCGAAAATGAATATAGTTTCAAAATCGGGAAGCATTTCCCCTTACATAAAAGCTACAAGTCAAACAGTTGCATCGCAAATCAAACCACTTATTCCCCCATGTGTAGTCAAATCGGAGAATATCACTGTTGCCCCGAAACCTCGTAATGTATTGAACTTCCATTTGAGCAAATTGCTCCCAAATAGAGATATCAAGTTGCAGCATGGAGTTCCAGGTAAAATATTTCAAATTTTATCATCTATCATTCTTGTTTGTAAGTATTTTCTCATCATAATAACGTTGTTTCAAAGTTTTATGAAAGTGATCTAAAATTAGGTTAGGTTCTTACCAATCTTGGCATTAACTCTTTAACCTTGCATTTTAAACATTCTCTACGTTCCTTCAAATTCAATTACTTATCAACTTTACTTATGAAGTAAGCATAAACATCATTAATGATCTTCCACCTACTACCTAACCATCAATCTTCAAGTTATATCTCACTAAGTGAACTTCGCCATTTACGGTATTGTCTAGTAGGTAGCTTCTTTGAAAACTAAGTTATATTCAAGTCAAATCACTTGCTGTATTCTTTGAATTGATTTTCCATATTGAAAATGAATGCAATTTTAACAATGAAAGTGAAGTAGCACACTTGTGGCAAGTGTCCCACATTTATGTCTGTAATGGAGTGGCCGTAGCCGAGTGGGTTAAGTGCTGGTTTGCTAGCCCAAAGGTCCCGGGTTCGATCCCAGTTCTGACCGAAAGTTTTTACCTCGGGCCACTCCCGTGTTTCGGAGGACACGTTAAGCTGTCGGTCCCGGCTGCCTAAAAAAAAAACAGTCGTTAAGTCACGTCAGAGGCCCTGAACTTATTCAGGTGCGACCTGATAACTCTGACACCAGACCTGAGCCAGCCAGGTCACACGATAATATTATTATTATTATGTCTGTAAATGGAATTTTATCAGCATACTCAAACTATTTGACATTGTATTTTTGAGTCAAGACATCTGACTTCTGTCGGACACTTTCATTTCACCAGGACACTCACCTTGCCACTTTCATTTCAACTGATTCCCCATATACCAACATACCAATTATCGGCCGCTTGCACTTCTAACCTGAAAAATAAGCGTCTTCTTCAAGTTTTCAACTGCTGATTAATAAGAAATTATTTATTGGTATCTTGTCTTCGAAAACACATCAAGTTTGAAAATCAATGTGGAATTACCTATTTTCTAGGCTGTGATCTCCCGCCGTGTATGAAATTTTGCCACTTTCTTGGATTCTATTTTTTAAGCCATTGCCCGTTACTAGGACATTGGGGCCGATAATGGAAAGTACATCAACATGGCATGAGTTGATAAAATAAGTAACAACAATAATAATAATATAAATTTATGAAGGTTTTCTTCCTTATAAATGGTGAGAATAAGTGAAGAAAACGGTTTTAATATCTATTGTTTTAATCGCAATTCTTCATGTATAAACAAATACTAAATTCTAAACTATTCTTGGCTCTGGCGAATGTTTTAATCACATGTTGGTCCAACTTTTGCAATTTTAACATTTAAATTCGTATTTGTGCCTCTAATTTAAGGAATTTTCCCGTTTACAGTTACCACTCAGGTGCGTTGGGCCCACTCCGACTACAAGGTGCCGAGCTTTGACGAATACAGGAAGAAATCCACTTCGGATCCGACTGCGAAAAACGCGAAAACAGCAGACGAAAGGAGGAACTTCACATACATGATTGTCGGAGGCAAGTTGTATTTAGCACTACAGTAATAAGGTATTTCAGACTATGTAACAATTTTATAAAACAAAGTTTGATTAGCAAGGTTTTATAAAAAGCAATATATGGCAACTGTTGATATGCGAGGGTCATTTTTTAAACCTCGGATGAGCTATAAATAAAAGACAGAGACTGTAGTGGAATATCTGGAAAATAGATTAAATTCAGCAGTTTTCGTACTCAGAAATTTGAAATTACTTTTAGACGATAGAGCCCTGAGACAGGTTTACTTTGCAATTTTCCACTTCTTACTGGCATATGGTATAGTTTTCTGGAGAAATTCAAGCCATGTAATCGAACTTTTAGAATTACAGAAGTGAGAGTAATAGGCTAGTAAGTGAATTCATTAGAAGCAGCTTTCGCCCGTATTTCAAGAAACTAGAAATTCTCCCACTACCATGCTTGTATATACTCGAAATCATCTGCTTTATTAAGAAACATGAACTTAAATTCAATGCAATATTTTATAATTATGGAACGAGATACAGGAGTAACTTGAGGGACAATCAACACCAGACATCCATGTATGAGCGAGGGGTGAAAAGTTCGGCTATAAGGATGTACAATTTATTAACAACGGGCCCGAAAGAAATCACGGATAACAAATTAAGAAACCAATTCAAAAGGTAGCTACAGGACATAAATTAGCTTATTCAAACGGAGAATTTATGGCCAATGCAGCTGATTGAGATTCTTGACATGTTTAGTTTTATGCATGTAACTTAAATCTATATATCCGACAAATCCATATACACCTTTCATAAGAGATCAGAGGATGCTAATAATAATAATAATAATAATAATAATAATTAATAATAATAAAATATTAACTTTCTAAGTGAATTCAACGACTTGCAGTCAAATTTTCATTAAGAATAAGTTGAATTCACTTGAAACGTTAATATCAACAACGCAGTTCGTCATGGAACAAGAAATCCAGGAAAATAATAAAATGTTGATTAATGTTTATAGGTGGCTCAGTACTTGGAGTATACAGCGCCAAGACTATTGTCACTCAGTTTGTGAGCTTCCTGAGTGCCTCAGCTGATGTGCTCGCCATGGCCAAGATCGAAGTCAAACTGAACGAAATTCCCGAAGGAAAGAACATGACATTCAAGTGGAGGGGCAAGCCCTTGTTCATCAGACACAGGTGGGCACTTATTTATGAAAGTATCTTATCAAAGAATGACTAGAAAAAGCTTTACTTGGCGGCGATCACACTGAGCAACTCCACAAAGTGACAAGCCAGTAGCTGTAACACTAAAAGCCTACCCAGCTCCCCCAACTAAGACCTGACTCCTGATAATAATTCACATTAAATAAAACTACGGGCCGTATATGAACGTTCCTTCAGTTTCTCTACACTCGAGGAACTCTTGAAATTCATCTAAAGACAGGGAAAGATCACAAAGTGACAAGCCAGCGAGTAGCTGTAACACTAAAAGCCAACGGCCTAATTAATACTTCAACACTAATAACTTAACATGAAACTAATCTACAGAAATATAACAATTTACAGTAGTATAATAATTACACTACATACTAACGACAGGTACAGCTGGGTCGGCTTGTAGCCTGAATTGTCAGCTAGTAAACTCGCCCAGTATAATCAACCCTTCAACTTGAGTTTAGCCTGACTTGTCAGCTCATAAACTCGCTCAGTATAGTCAACCCTTCAACTTGAGTTTAGCCTGACTTGTCAGCTCATAAACTCGCCTAGTATAATCAACCCTTCAACTTGAGTTTAGCCTGACTTGTCAGCTCATAAACTCGCTCAGTATAGTCAACCCTTCAACTTGAGTTTAGCCTGACTTGTCAGCTCATAAACTCGCCTAGTATAATCAACCCTTCAACTTGAGTTTAGCCTGACTTGTCAGCTAGTAAACTCGCCCAGTATAATCAACCCTTCAACTTGAGTTTAGCCTGACTTGTCAGCTAGTAAACTCGCCCAGTATAGCCAACCCTTCAACTTGAGTTTGCATTTAAGAACCTCACTAGAAGATTTTCACTAAAAGAAAGTCACTAGAAGAGAGCAGTAGTGATCGGTGCACGTTGTATCTGTACTTGATTGTGTTCTTGTAATAACTGAATAAATAGATACTAAATAAATAAATAAATGATTTATTTAAAAAAAAAACTAATACTACTACAAATTTACAAACATATACAGTTATTAATACAAAAATGTGTTAGTAAAAGATCAAAATTTATGTTATAATACAAAAGTTTTTGTGTGGAAAATTGACCTACTCCACTATGGCAAGCCATGTTCTAGAGTAGGTTTGAATTTTTGTGAGCGAATAAGTAAGATTAGTAAGTGTTAAGTAAATCAGTAAATGTAGATGATACTATGAATTGTTTGAAATTACTGTTTCTATTCTCTGTCTTCCTTTGCTTGTTAACCAATTTTGTACTGTTGCTTTGAACTTTTTGAAATGAGTTATGTGTTAAATGTTTTCAGGAAGTAGATTATATAATTTTGGTGCTAGATGATTGAAATGTCTTTGGTATAGTGCCTTCTTAGCAACATTAGTGATAAGAAGGTTCCTGTATCTGGTGTTGTGGCTATGGTTTCTGGTTTGGAAGCTGGCTGGATTTCTGTGTATTCTGCATAGTATTTCCTTGGAGTACAGCTGTCTTGGATCCATCACAACGAATTCGCTGAATAGCTGGTCCGATGGATAGCGTGGTGGTTTCCGGTTGAAGACCCTCATAATCAGCTTCTGAACCTTGAGGAGCGGCTCAATATGCAGGAAGCTGGTTCCTCCCCATCCTACAATCCCATACATAAGCAAGGACTGGGTCAGAGAATAGTAGATTGTTTTCAGACACCTCTCATCGACTAGTGTCCTCAGGATTCTGAACTTGTAGATGGTTTTTCTTAACCTCCCACATAAGTTGTTGATATGATGGTCCCAGCGCAGAAACGAATCCATTGTAACTCCAAGATATTTGTGAAACTGTTTTCTGTGTATGATGTGTTATTCATATGATTAGTGACTATTAGATTATCCTCTGTTGGCTGTCCATGCTGAGTTGCTGAGAAGGACAGGAAATATGTCTTCTCATAGTTCAAGGTTAGGAGATTCCCATTCAACCAGTGAGACACCCTCTGCAGCCCAATCTCAGCCTTTCTCCAGGTCATCCCCCAGGATGGCTCAGAAAACAGGAGAACCGTGTTCTATAAAATATACTAGGTATATTTTCTACAATAATAATTTAATTTTTACCTCTGTATTTAACCGAACAAAGAGAGGTCTCTATTTCAAGACGGCCGTTTTGCATCTGTCTGTAACGCATTTACAGCTGAACGCGTAGACTAAATTTCATGAAATTTTGCATGTATCTTCCTTTAAGCTGAGTTGTATGATGGTGATTTATGAGTTGGACCTACAGTTTTAGGTGGGTTCCGAACCACCGGGAAGTGATTTTACAGCAGAGAACAGTGTCATTTTTGCTGGCCAATCTAATCGGTCACCGTTACAAAGTTGACCCAGGAGAATGCACTTATCTCTATCTGATTGAACAGATACCTGCTACGGCTCAAGACTATCACTTCCCCAAATCGTTCATAAGAATAACATATTTCTTTGAGAGAAACATATCATTTGTAATATTTCAATTAAGCATAATAACAAGTGATAAATACATGAAAATGGTACAAATTTTATTAATAACGTTCTATAGGTTCATTCATCTGACATGTAAGATTTAATCTAATTTGAAAAATCAGCTGTCTCGCAAATGGAAAACACAGCCTTGTTGATTAGATTAGATTACTTTATTCATGGTAAATTTACAACTTTTTTTCAAATATGCGCGTACATACAATATTTCAACATCACATAGAAAGTAGACCTGGTTGATACTATTTACATGTTGTTGGAAATATTAAAAGTTATCTAATGGGTAGAGCTAATGAAATGAGATTGATGTATTCACATGAAAAGGCGAAGTTTGGACAAAAATTCGTCCATTCGAGCACTTAACCTTAAGAACATTTGTTTTCGTTATTTTTAAATTCAGCAAAGTATTGAGTTATAATTCAATTGACTTCAGATTGTAGAGTGATATTACATTATGAATTGCTAATTTTGATAATTTAATAATAGTTGATGTGATACAGAGTGATCTTTTGTGGAAAACAAACATGAAATAGACCACGTAAACTGAATCAAAGTTGAGATCTGATGATTGTGTTCAATTTTGTGTTGGTGGTTATAATTGAGTACATGGAGTATGTTCCTCTGTGGAAGTACCTTTATTATTCTAGAACAGCGGTTCCCAACCTTTTTTCTTCTGCGTACCCCTTAGATCATATTTTACAGACATAGTACCCCCAAAGTCCTAACTACTTTTTTACTTTACTATAACAATATTATAGAGGGTTTAATGCCCGTTTATTGCAATATTTGAAAAACATTTCGACGCCTATGAATGGGAATTCAGCTAATGAAATAAAATAGTAGGTAACACAATAATTTCTGCTGAACACCGATTTCTTTTATTGAGGACATCGAATGTAATATGTTTAGAGATGAATATTATAATTTAAATTTCAAAATGTTACTAAAATATAGTCTACATATAAGTGTCAGAATAGAATACATTATAGACAGAATAGTCGCACAACAGAAACTGCTCACCACTAGCATAGAACAACCATTCCTTAGTCTATGCCACTAGACAATGAACATCCGCCATTATGGATTATTTTTTGCGTACCCCCAACTAGGACACTGTGTACCCCAGGTTGGGAACCGCTGTTCTAGAACATGGCATGCCATAGTGGGGTAGGATGATTTCCAAAATATATGTTTCATTTATGATATGTATCTTATTATTACCTGAATATAATTATTGAACCGCTTGGTTAAAATTCTTTGTATTGTATATTGAAAAATGGAAATAAAATTATTATTTATTTATTTATTGAGCGTCAGGTTTACTTACTGTTCACAGAACTACTAGTTTATAATTCTCTAACTGTACTGGAAATGTGTTAAGGATTTTGTAGGTTTAAAATGTTGATGAAATAAATTCAAATTTAATTGTGTGTGTGTGTTGTGGTGGCAGGGTTGAGTCAGAGATCAGTACCGAGCAGAGCGTTGATGTGTCAACACTGCGAGACCCGCAGCACGACTCGGAGCGCGCCACCAAACCGGAGTGGCTCGTCGTCATTGGAGTCTGCACCCATCTCGGCTGTGTGCCAATCGCCAACGCCGGTAAGGGCAGCAAACTACTGTCTTACTACTATTCTATCTTTCTATTTTTGCCTTATTCTTTTTCGTTCCTGTCTTCTTTTTAAAATTGAGTGTAAGTGAAGACCGAGAAAAATGTGTAATTCTACTCCCCAAGTTGTAAAAAGTTACCAAAACTTTAAAATATGAGTGATCAATTGCTCCCCAAAACCGAAAAATTTTCAATTTGAACCATCATATTTTACAAAATATTTTTTTCTCGCAGCAATAAGGGTTCTTTTTATCGATTGAGTGTAAGAGAGGACCAGGAGTCCTAACTGCGCCCTTAATAAAGCTTTGTTTGTTTAAGTGTTTATTAAAATTGCAACAACTTTTATTGAAATAAATATACAATCGGTTTCTCAAATTTCAACTCATTTTCTTTCATCATCAACATTACAGATAACATAGGAAAGAAACAGAAGTAATCATGTACGAGCCTTGAATAGTTGCTCTCAGAATTTTTAATCTATTTTTTTACAAAATCAAACATCGTATTGCAACTCGAAGATAACGATAATATCCCAGATTTGTAATCCTACAAACTTCCTGTCAATGTAGATTCCTACCAGGTGAAAGCAAATCTACAAATTATTATTTTGTAACCTACATATTTTAATCGTAGATATGTTTGTCTCCAATGTACAAGACGATGTCAGAAGGCTTTAATAGTTTTTCAGCATTCAAATCCGAACTCATCTTCCATGGCCATTATAATTTCTACGTGATCTAATAAATCTAATCCTAAGTCATTAATGAAATGCTAGTCGGCAGTAAGCTTGTCAGCAGTAACTTTGTCAAATGCCTTGCAAACTTTGTGCTCTCTGTTTTCAATTTCGGCTCTGGTCAAATCCTGAGATGTGATTGTGGTGCTTACAAATCTTCCCAGGTCAAACACCAAGTGCGGATGGAAGAAGTTAGAAGCGTAGGTCCATTGAATCTGAAATGGATGAGTTTTTCTGATATTTTTGTAGCTATCGGTAAACACGTATTTGTTTTTAGAAGGCATCTATTCACATTTAAAACACAACGACCCAACTGCCTGAGACCGGCCATTTTTCAGCACCCCCATAAAGGCAATTAATCAATCAATCAATGAGCACGTGCAACATAATATAAGATTTTATAATTGACTAAAGCGGTAAAATTTTGTTTATATTGTTATAATAATTGATATGGATGTATTTGACGTGTGGCATGTTGTTTGGGCTCCGCTCAGGTGTGCAACTTAACGCCATAAATAATAATAATAATCAATAGATGATATTTCAAAGTCCTAATAAAATCCAATACAAGAAACGTTGAAGGAAAAATTATGACCAAAAATCCTGCGCACAGCCTTAAGAGATCTAGTTATCTTAAGTGATCTAGGAACTGCTAGTGATCTAGTTAACGACAACTAGTCGATCTAGTTCAACTTTTTGATCTAGTATAAGACAACTCAGATCAACAATTATATTACTAATCTTATACACTAGTTAATTAATGTATCAATTAACTCAGTTGAAGTGATTAGTGAGGTGAATTTTGATGTGAAAGGAACTCTTGTACATGATAGAAAGCTTTGTCTACTAAATATTTTTCCTACAACTGCTCATAAAGTAGTTCTTTACGTACTGAAAACTAATTGTAAAATACCTCTACTGCTCCGCAAGCGGTAAAGTACTTTACGCTCGCCAACTGTTTTATTTACGCTTCTGTTTTGATTTTGATGTCTTCTCATTGGTGGATCAAAATCCGTGAAATTCACATAACCTCGAAAATGGCGAACGCTAACCAAATCCGCGCATGGTCTGTGATGTTACAAACTACAAGCTTTTATTGTGTTGTAATCCAGAACTGCAGTTTAAGGAAAAATATTGTAGACAATTCGCGCGTGAAGCTTCTTTGTCACTCTTGCAAATGTTTTGGCTCGAGCGATAAAGTCGCACTTCACGCTCTTAATACATAAATAACTATTTCAATTGTTTTTTAAATATTTCTATATTTTGAAGACTCTTTATAAACTGCGGTAGCTTGTATAGTTTCCCACCAATATAACTAGGGTTTTGTTCGAATAAGCTACTAACTATTGTGACTCACCAAGTGATAATTTCCTCTACTTGTAATATACTTGTGTACGTCAAGATTTTGGTTAATATCACTCTTTTTACATATAAAGTAGCTTCATACACATATACGCATGGTAAATTTAGGAGACCAAGTTTCTTGAACAGCGGCTTATATACATTAAATGATTTGTTCTTGTTTGAAAAAAAAACATGTATTAGACTGATTTGTAGACTTCCTTCACGAGCTCATTGTAGGGGAAAATTTGTCTTTCTTGGTATAATGACAGTTCTAGGACTGTTCATTTTCCAGAGCCTTCTGTGGACGAAGGAGTATATTCATTTATATGATGAGTTGGGCTCAAATCACACTTATGGAACAAGAAATAGAAGTGCTAGGGTTTTGTGCTCTAAGTTTGATGAGGTTCAATTACAGAAGAACCCAAAAAACCCTTCATTATATGGCAATAAGATTTTATAATGTTCTCCCTCCCTCTATTCAACAGTTAGGAAGTGCTAGTTTTAAGATTAAATTAAAAACAATATTAACAAATAATTGTATACATGTGAAATAGATGAATTTTTCAGATTAATTTTGAACATGAATGACTTACTTTTAGAAGAATAACTAACATTAATATGGCACGGTTCTAGGAGAGAAATAATAGAGTATTGTATTGTAATTTTTGTATTTTTATTATTTACTAGTTCTATTCGTTATAGTTTGTTACTGCAATAAAATATTTATTTATTTGATTGACTGATCGTATTTTATGCCGTATCATCCAGGAGTGTACGTTGCAAGATGACCAGCACTCTGTTGCTGGGATGCGACTGTCTGTAAGTTAGCCTACTGCGCATCCAATCTTCATAGCTCTTGTCTCGCCTCACGAGCTATAGCACTACTGTAGTTTTCATATAACTTGGCAGCAGTTGGGTTCATATGTAGCTAGTCCTCCTATCTTCTACTCGCTGCCAAGTTATATGAATACTACAGTACTTTATTGAAGCAGGATTGTAGTGTCATAAATTTCCATTGAATTTCTGTAAATTGTGTTTTGGTTTGCAGGTGAATATGGTGGGTACTATTGCCCGTGCCACGGCTCTCACTACGACGCGTCTGGAAGGATCCGTAAAGGACCAGCCCCCTTGAACCTTGAGGTGCCTCCGCACGAGTTTGTCGGAGATCTGCTGGTCGTTGGTTAATTAATCTAATTCCTAATTATGAATGAACAATAGTATTTGTTGATTAAATGTTAATAAACACAACCTTGTAAATAATGCATATTTATTCATTCATGAGCGGGTTAGGTGAGTCCCCTGCATGTAATGCAGGCGTGGATCAATCTGCCAGCTCAACAGAAACCATAGCTCTATATTTTAACTTGTTGGTAAAGTATTAAAAAATAGTGATTTTTGATGATGCTCTTCAATGTATGTTGGTTTTTATTTTAGGCTTCCTCAGCTCCGTATCGCAATGTGAGTTTTCAATTTCGATTCCAGCTTATTGCAGGAGAAATTCTTATTTATAATCAAAGCAAACATCAAATTTCATTAAAAAATATCGGGTGAAAAGAGCCTCGGTTTTAATACATCAAATTTCGAACTGAATTTTTTTTTAAATCGCTAGTACAATACATGAATACATTCATCTAATATTTCTTTTTTTTTCTTGGAGGATGAAGCCCACATAGGTCTGAGACCTGTGCGTGGGTAATGAATTGGATGTTGGTGATTGATGAGTTGGACCTACAGTTTTAGGAAGGTTCCGAACTACCGGGAAGTGATTTTACAGCAGAGAACAGAGTCTTTTTTGCTGGCCAATCCAATCGGCCACCCTTACAAAGAGCGCCCAGGAGTTTCGTAGCTTATCTCTGATTAAACAGATACCTGCTACGGCACTCGGTTATCACTTCCCAATATGTATGAGAAATAATTTATGTATCATTTTATGTATGAGAAATAATTTTGGAAAATCATCTCCACTATTCTGCTACCAAAAATAAAATATGGTAAGGACTGTATCCAAATATCTCAAATTTATTCAGGTGATACATTGCAACCGCAAGGAAAGTTCAATCTTCCAATCCGCAGTTTCGAGTTTCCCCCTTAAAATAACGGATGTTTAGGAGCAAATTGATCCATTTTAGATAATCTTGTCATTGGTGAATGCTAACAAACCCAATGTGTTCATTGGGGAACTTTATGATATTGTCTGCAAAAAGGATGTTGAAACTTGCAATAATAATGTATCACCTGGATAAAGTTCTTATATTGTAGCAGATTAGGTGATTTGCAACAACATTGATTTGTGCAATATCAATTTTCATACATAAAACGGAAGATTAGATGTTCTTTTTGAAAAAATACAGTTCTAAATGTTATATATCAAAACCGGCGCTCTTTTTGAATCACCCTGCAATCGTCAAATTACAAATATAATACAGTACATCAGAAAACATTGTCACAAAATAGCAATTATACACAAAATAAATACATCAAAAGTATTTTTTTTTTCGGAGGATGAAGCCCACATAGGTCTGAGACCTATGGGTGGGTAATGAATTGGATGATGTGATCGATGAGTTGGACCTACAGTTTTAGGTGGGTTCCGAACCACCATTACTGTTTGATTACTAATAGATTTCATGTGTTACTGTGAGATTCCACTGCAGTGTTTTATTTTGTGATGGTGTTTATCCTCGAGTATCAGATTAGTAGGATTATAGGAGTAATTTTTGCTTAACTACTAATCTGTTACTCGAATATAGACACCATCACAAAATTAAACACAAACTGTGAGATGTTATCCTGTGAAATTCCACAGTAGTGTTTTATTTTGCGATGGTGTTTATGTTCGAGTATTATATTTGTAGCTTATGCAACCATTGCGCTATGACTCCTTCAAGCCACAAGTGAGATGTTTTACTAAATAAATCACGAGTTTCTTAAGGGCTATTGCAATCGTTGCATGCAATAATTCATCTACAAATATGATTGGTGCACCACGAGATGGCATCCACTGACAAACAGTGTGAAGGAAGACTCCAGTGCGCATGCGTATGATTATGAATTTATGGTGCGAAATACTGTAACCTATTGTAGATATGTCTAAATCTAAATTGAAATAGAACAGCAGCACCGTTTGTTTTTCCCTTCCCAAGTAACTACACGCTTGTTGGCCGATTTGATTCTCATGATGCACCATCGAATAACATGTCAATAGTTGACAATTTATGAACTTTTCAGTTGAGAGTTGGTTAGAGTAAGTTTTGTAGGTAGGCTACTGAAGTCCTGTTTGAATGAATATAAATGACTGAATAGATTAATAAATTATGTGGATCCCACTAATAAGTGTGTCTTAAAAGCATTATTTATTTGCTTCTATTTTTTGCATTATTATTTTATGCATCATTTTTATGCTTTTAATTTCTTTATTAATGTGAAACAGGTAACAAGGCCAGTGATGGGCAAACTACGGCCCGAGAGCTACTTTAATCCGGCCCGCGACCCGCTTTTGAGTAGACACTAAAATCAAACATGTGAAATAAATTATAATATAAAAAATATAGGTAATATAATGTAAAATATTTATCTTCGTTACTGAATTTTAATAACGGTTACTTATTCATTGCTTTTTACACTTACAAGTACAATATATATAATTTTTTTTTGAGGATGAAGCCCACATAGGTCTGAGACCTGTGCGTGGGTAATGAGTTGGACGATGGTGATTGATGAGATGGATTTACAGTTTTAGGTGGGTTCCGAACCACCGGGAAGTGATTTTACAGCAGAGAACAGTGTCTTTTTTGCTGGCCAATCTAATCGGTCACCGTTACAAAGTGGACCCAGGAGAACGCAGCTTATCTATCTGATTGAACAGATACCTGCTACGGCTCACGACTATCACTTCCCACGAATATCGTATCTTACTAGTTAGCACTGAGTGTTTAAAATGAGTTATTAATGAGTTGGGCTGCCGCACACAACGGAAAATCTACAGCGAGAAGGAATTTCAATTTCCACTTTAGTATTATGATAAGGAAGGTCTAATTATTGTAAAGATGTCTATTGCAGCAAAATTTGTGTTTTATTGTTACAAAAAGTTTCCTGCCTCTGTTGTCAGTGTATGAATAAGTTTTCATGTTGTGTTGAAACCAATAAATGCTTGGAATTGGTCAACAATTAGAAAAATAAGAAACTAGTTTCATTATTGATTATTTAATAATGAGAGGCCAAAATTTTGAAAATTATCAATATTATTATTAATATTTTATAAGAAAAACGTTCAGCTTGAATGTTTGGTCTCAATAATAATAATAAGCGTATGGCTTTTAATGGTGGGGAGACCCTTACGGGTAGTTCCACCTCGCCGTTTGTGCCATGTTACGGGGAACATGGTGGACCTACTATTTTAGGTGGGTTCCGAACCACCGGGTAAGTGATAATAAAGCTTGTAACATCAAGTCACTGAAGCACGATCACCCAACCAAACGTAGTCTTGAGCGGTCGTGACTGAACATCACGATCACTTGAACACCACGCTCACCGCATGACCAATCACCACCCTTGGTCCCAATGGAATTCTATAACCACTTTTATCCAGAACAAAATAGTAGTTACGCTTTTAAAATTCTTAGTAAAAAAATACCAGACATAAAGTAACAAAACATTGAAAACAAACTTATTAACTTGTTTACAAACTGAATATAAAATTGAATCTGAATACAAATAATCATTCATTAAAATAAAAACCATGATTATTAGTGAGATATTCAAGATATGAGCAATAAATGAATTTCATCCACTTAAAGTTTTCTTTATAATTCTAAATTAAGTAAATTTATGTGTAGAACTGTCTTGAAATACTGCCTTCAAGTGCCAATTTTCCGGTGGAGTACCCCTTGAAAGTCCTCCACTTTGATAAGAGTGAATTTAAGAATTAGATGGCCTGAAAAGCTTATCTTCTCAGTTGGATCATTGCCTCCCTTAGAGAGTTGAACAGCAGTTTTTCACTATAATTTTAATTATTGAGGATAATCATCATTGAGACTAAATTTAAAATGATGACTGAAATGTAAAAAACAAGTTTATCTCTTAAAAATGAGTATTGATAATTTTTTTGGCTCGCCCTCATAATTTCTGATTTCATCCGGCCCACTCCTTGAAAAGTTTGCCCATGTCTGTACTAGGCTATCAAATTATTGCTCTTCTATTCCTCACACAGCAGGAATGTATTATAATACATTAAATTGTAGTGTCCAGCATAGTAAAATTAATCAATGATAATTGAATTGAAATCGAATCGCAATGCTGTTCACCTAAATTTTTCTAAGAATTTAATTTGTTGGCATGCCATGTGTTATGAGCATGAATTAGCTAACCAACCTACACAGGTTTAATGGATCTATGACAAAGAATATGATTTTAGCCTTTCTATGAAACAACTCAATTGTCTTTTAATATTGTATTGCAAATAATATGAAGCTGTTCTGAACACTAACGTTATAGTATATTTAAAAGAAATAAAAATAAAATTATTCAAAAATCACAGCATTTATTATAAAAAAACAATCACAAAATTCAGGTATATCAGAAACAAAATGATGAGAAACAAAATAAGTGAGAAAATACAATGAGGTAGAATTGAACTTATACATAGTTATTCATCTTATTTACTTAATTTTTGGGGTTTTACTTACTTTTTTGTGTTTCTTATTTACTTACTTGACTGTTTAATTACTTACGTTTTTGGGTTACTTATTTACTTACTTGACTTTGTTGACTTATTTTTCTTACTTAATTTTTTTGTCTCACTCAAGATGAAGGAATAGAGTAATAGGACAATGGTCGCTGCCGTAAATGTCAGTACGCATCACATTATCACAAACAGCTGATTTGAACCGCTCCGACAGAACAAAATAGTCCAACCTCCATCCGACATTTCTGGAGCGCGCGTTGCCCATATAAGTCCAGTAGGAATAGCAGCCTTCTTTATCAGGATACAAATGGCGGAAAGTGTCAACAAAGCCACTCTTGAGCAGCTCTGTGAACCCGTCGCGCTCCTCTATTGTAAAACCGGCTGATTTGGTGTTCGACTTTGGGTTGGATAAATCTGTAAAATAAAACAAAAATTAGTTTGAAGTAACTGACGATTTAACAAACTGACAAATATACAGAAACATAATTTAATAATTTCGAATTTCTTCAAGTTGCTATTAATTTATACGTACTGAAGACTTCCGCAATAGCGGATATTGACAACAGTATTGAATAGCTGATGGAAATCGATGAATGCTACTGCACAAAAATATAATCCACAACCGGGAATTGAACCACGGACCTCCCAGTTGCCGGTCGGGCGCCTTAAACACTAGACTATAGTGACCTTTATGCACAGCAGCACTCATTTAAAACTTGGCCATATCGGCACGTATCTCACACGTATTTTTTTTTTGAGGATGAAGCCCACATAGGTCTGAGACCTGTGCGTGGGTAATGAGTTGGATGATGGTGATTTATGAGTTGGACCTAAAGTTTTAGGTGGGTTCCGAACCACCGGGAAGTGATTTTCAGCGTCTTTTTTGCTGGCCAATCTAATCGGTCACCGTTACAAACAGGACCTACGAGAACGCAGCTTATCTATCTGATTGAACAGTTGAAATGAGTGCTGAAACAGCGCTGTAATAGTCTAATGGTTAAGGCGTACGACCGGAAATTGGAGGGTCCGTGGTTCGATTCCCGGTGGTGATTGATATTTTTTTACAGTAGCATTCATCGATTTCCATCAGCTACTCAATGCTGTTGTTAATATCCGCCATTGCAGAAGTCTTCAGTACGTATAAATTAATAGCACTTAAAGGAATTCGAAATTAAGAAGAGAATAAAAATGTTCAACAGAATAGAACTTTATTTATAACTAGCATTTTACTCGGTCTTGCCAGGGAAAAGCCAGTTTGGAGTTTCTCTTTTCTGGTACAGTATATAACTGTTGGCATCGGTCACAAAACTACAAAATTGGGAAGGGTGAGTGAAATACCATACACTGTTTATAACATAAAGTTCATCAAAAAGAAAAGTTCACAAATTTAAAGTTTTTTGCACTGATGAGGTGAATTTATAGTGTTTTACTTCATGTTACAATATTTATTTGTCTTATCCAATTTTGTAAGTGTTTCTGCATCATCTTATTTCTAGCTTACTGCATCTTCAATAATTCCTTCAGCTTCATGGAACTCAAATACTATTGAAGAGTTTGTTGTAAACAATGGTTGAAATATATCTATGAATTATAAGTATACTAGTAAACTTTATTAAGGCTAGTGAACCCTAGTAAACCTATAAGTAAACCTTATTAAAGTGTTTTTTTTTTTAGTTTGTTTTATAAATATTTTTTCTTTTAGTGCCAGCATGTCATTTATCGTAAACTATTGTTTGTTTTTTGTGCAGAAATAAAGTTCTTTGTAGTGACGAAGGTGATATTGTGGAAGGTATCCATAATGAATAGTAAGACGAAATTGTCACAACCACATTTATTAAAACTTTGAGAAACTAGTTTCAGTTGTTACACCATTATTTGATAATGGTGTAACAACTGAAACTAGCTTCTCCAAGTTTTAATAAATGTGGTTGTGACAATTTCGTCTTATTATTCATTTATCATTACGACCTATTAAGCAACTTTGCAGCTCCTCCTGCATACTTTTGTGTTTAGTTCTTTTGAATAACTTATTACAGGAAAAGCTCGATACACCCTAATCATGCTTCGAATATCACCAGGTTATGTCCATTCCTGATTTCATCAGACTACATATTGTAAAATGTTGTTCCAAATATGGCCGTTTTCACACTGCGCTACACAACACTGACACTAATACTAATTGCGGCACGTGTCGGTGTGTGTGAAGCATTGGTTCTCAACCCCCACGACACCGTGTCGTCCAGTGTGAAAGCGGCCTATGGAATAGCTCTTGATAGATATTTCCAATCTCACCCTAGGCTGGAATAAATTATACTGATTCCTTGTGGCATGAGAATGCACTGTCGGTTTGATCACAAGAAAGTAGAAACCAATCTGTCAAAATTTTAATAATTGGTTCCAGGTGAGTGTGTATACTATCTATCACACCTCTGAGCTACTTCCTGCGTCCAAGCCATCATTCGACAGAGATGTTTGGAAAGCAACACAATTGATGAAGCTTTTTTTGTATCTGAGATGAACTTAGATTATTCGGTTATTTTGAACAGCATCAAGACGTTTATACGTCATTAGATAGAAGTTAACTTGCTTACTCACACGGTTTATTCATCACTGATGTAGCTTTTTTTGAGATTAATAAGACTTAATTTACCTCCGCAACAATAAGACTTGAACATTAAATAATAACAGAAAAAATTAAGCGTAACTTACCGATTGGATTATGCGCCACGTTCAAATCTCCAGTGAGTATGACTGGCTTTTTCGAATCCAAATCTTTCAGATGATTACGAAACGTTTCGTCCCATTTCATGCGTTTTCTCAAATTTTTAAGGCCTTGGCCAGCATTCACAACATCTGCAACACAATGAAAAGAAAACTGTTCATTCAAAAATTGAAGTAGTATTAGCACAATGATCTAAATTTAGAATGAAAATAAAAGAAATTTAATTGAATTTGATTAAGGACCCGACAGGGTCTTATTGAAATTGTGCCATTTTCCGTCCATAAAAAATCGCTTGAAGAAAGATTGTAGACTCTTGAAACTTTGTGTACAGTTTCATTGTAGTTCCTATTAATTTTAATAGATAAATTATAATTTTTAAAGCTGAATTTTATAATTTTAATTTTTATAGGTAAATTTTAATTTTAAATTAATACCTATTAATTTTTAAATTGATACCTATTAATTTTTAAATTAATACCTATTAATTTTTAAATTAATATAAACTAACCCGACAAAACGGAGTATCCAACGACCATTACATAAAATAAAACTAGTAATTGTGCTGATAGGCACCATTCAACTTCTTTGGTATCTATAAACATCATACGCTTACCGATTCACAAAAATGCACATCGGCAGTTCTTGAAAAAGCTTGTTTCTTCTTCTTCTTGTTCAACAGATCTCATAATATATCATGCCTCAATATTTTCTATTGGATTGTAAAATATTGGTGTATCATCTGTATTACCATCATATTGCCGTATCATGTATCATATGACATATTGATCAGCTTATGAGCAAATCTATGAGTTTCCTGTTTCTAAAATTTTTTATAAAACGCTGAGTGACATTGAGAAGAACAGCCATGAAAATAGACGATGCAAATTGAATAAAGGTTTAGGTTTGATGATAGTGTTTAATTTTGTGATGGTGATTATCATTGAATGCATGGAGTATGTTCCTCTGCTGTAAAATCACTTCCCGGTGGTTCGGAACCCACCTTAAACTGTAGGTCAAACTCATCAATCACCATCATCCAACTCATTACCCATACACAGGTCTCAGACCTATGTGGGCTTCATCCTCAAAAAAAAGATACTTTAACTAATAAATGTGTTTGCTTCCGGCCAAATAAAGTAAATTGAATAATAAGTGAGCGTTTGCAGCATAATAATAGACAGCAGGGACAACACTGGCAGGACCTTCGTACTCCACCTGTTACGCTAGTAACACCATTACCATCATCCAACCATTACCCACGCACAGGTCTCAGACCTATGTGGGCTTCATCCTCAAAAAAAAAAAAAAAAAAAAAATCACCCTTATTCTTGGACGTGAGGTCTACTGTTCACAGAACTACTAGTTTAATGGCACTTACAGGTATTGACCAGATAGAATTTTTCAAACTCGGCCGTGATGACTCTACCCTCGTCATCGAATTCCTCATTTCCAAGTCCGTACTTGACCTCGATCGGCTTCACTTTCGAGTAGAGCGCCACGCCCGCGTAACCTGGTTTCGAACCTGCAATATTTGCCAAATAGACAATAACTATAATTATAAAATAATAGTAACAGAATTTTTAAAAAAGTAGAAGAAATTCTTGGATTTCTTGTTCCATAACAAACTGCGTTGATAATATTAACTTTTTAAGTAAATTCAACGACTTGCAGTCAAATTTTTATTAAACTGACATCGATGATCAAGAAAGACGCCTCTGAAAATGGATCGCCAAGATTCGAAAACGTTCGGCCTGCAGAGTAAGTAAATTCTACTTATTCTTAATAAAAAATTGACTGCAAGTCGTTGAATTTACTTGAAAAGTTAATAAAACAAAGAACAAAAAGAAATGAGACAGTGACTAGGCAGAGAGAGAATGACAAATAAGTGAGAAACTTCCATATTTTGTTTCTAAAATCTCAATTTTCCCCAAAATGATGTCTACTTTCTTTGTACTACAGTAAAACCTGTCTAAGACGGAAACCTGCTGAAACGGAATGTTTCATCCGGTCCCTAGGAATTTTGTACAGTATGAACACCTGTCTAACACAGAAACCTGACAAAACGGAAATTTTTTTCAGTCCGGTGGAGTTCCGCCTTACACAGGTTCTGTATTTAGAGATGCAAGAGGGAATATTCTATAAAAATGAAAATCTTCACAAACCTGCAAGATAATGTTTGGAGTAGCCAGCGATTTTCACTTCAGGTGGTAACTTCTCATCAGGACATTTTGTTTCCTGCATGCAAAAGATGTCCGGATCTTCGTGTTTAACATAATCCGCAAAGCCTTTCTGTAAAAAACAAAAAAGATCTTGGGTACTTGAATACTATGTTGTATCGGCTTATCATTCGGCCAGTTGCACGAAAGAAAATTAAATTTGACCACCATAACATGACGTCATTTGACGGAGCCAGTGCAACGACTTCCCTATTGACCTCCGTAAGATGATGTCATCTTACAGTGGTTAAATTTAATATTCTTTCGTGCAACTGGCCGTTAGCATCTGTTTAATGCTGAATAATCTGATTGAATGAACTGAAACAACTTGATGGCGAACGAAGCCCAACTCCTGCGGTTTGTAATCAAATGTTCCTTTTGGATACGGCCAGTTTTCGCTATCACCTTCGTCTATTATGAGCTAGAAATAAGTTTCCCTTTCCGGAATTAGTTGTTTGTGAGCATGGGGCTCACTAAAAGACCTAACCCTTGAGGAAGTGATAGCCGAGTGCCGTAATAGGTATCTGTTCAATCAGAGATAAGCTACAAAACTCTTGGGCGCTCTTTATAAGGGTGAGCAATTGGATTGGCCAGCAAGAAAGACTCTATCCTCTGCTGTAAAATCACTTCCTGGTGGTTCGGAACCCACCTAAAACTGTAGGTTCAACTCATAAATCACCATCATCCAATTCATTAACCACGCACAGGACTCAGTCCTATGCGGGCTTCATCCTCAGAAAGAAAAAGAAATAAGTCGTTAAATTTACAACAAAAAGTTAGTTAAACAGAATTTATTAATTTCGAACTCCTTTAATTGCTATCAGTTTATACTGAAGACTTCCGCAATGGCGGATATTGACAACAGTATTGAATAGCTGATGGAAATCGATGAATGCTACTGTACAAAAATATCATAAATAAATAACATAAAATAAATATGATATTTTTGTACAGTAGCATTCATCGATTTCCATCAGCTATTAAATACTGTTGTCAATATCCGCCATTGCGGAAGTCTTCAGTATAAACTGATAGCAATTAAAGGAGTTCGAAATTAATAAATTCTGTTTAAGTAAAGTTGTCAGTTTGTTCAATTGTCAGTAACTTCGAACTAAAAAGTTAGTCTTATTCATTATGGATAACTACGACAATATCACCAAGAAGATTAAGGCCCGTATTTCTGACCGTTCCTTCAGTGTCTCTAGACTCGAGGAAATCTTGAAATGACTCTATTCTAAATGTATTTCAAAAGTTCCTCGAGTCGAGAGATACTGGAGGAACGTTCATAAATACGGCCTTAACTGATTGGATTGACTTACACCAGCACATGACCGAAGTCCAGCCACATTCCACGAGGTTATCTTGAAGTTCCATTCTTTGCCATCGTCTGTTTTTCTCTCGCACACCTTATAATCTGGCAGCGCTGCGAAATCAGTCTTGGCTGGTCCAGATTTGGCCGGCTTCTTTGCAGCCGGTTCATCGACTTTGTCAGCTTTTGTTGCACGACCTCTCTTCTGCAAATTCAAATTAGAAAAATATATTCAGTGTTCTGAATGTTCAGAGCAATTGAAAACTTTGATGAAGCATTATTATACAGTACATGTACAATAGAAATCGGTCTATAGCTGGAAGTCAGCTGATGGTCACCCTTCTTATAGATAGGAACAGTTCGAGCAGCCTTGAGGGCACGTGGAAACACCCCTTGTTCAAAACAGGAATTAATTACCACCAAAAGAGGGTAGTCTATCACATTGGAAATATATTTGAGCATAATCACATTCATGCCATATACAACAGGACTATGTGAGTTCTTAAAGGATTTGATTTAGATAGATTTATTTGAATAAAAGTAAAATCTATGACTACTGACTACAACCTTACAATAAATGACATCACCTAAATTCATGGAAGATACATAAAAATAGATACAAGACGATACTTTTACACTGTTGCTTGTAAGCTTGATTACTGGCATTAATAAGCATGTTTGTATAATCAATGAAATGGAATATCCAGGTGATGCATTTACACAAAAAGGCGGAGGTAGGGCAGAATAGCCCTATCTTACAATCAACCCACTTGATGACCTTCAATAGGCCTACATGAGATGGGCTAACATGTACCTCAATTTGGTCAACGGATTGTCTACAATAAAAACCTCTCCAAACTTCAGACAGTCATTGCTTTCATCTGATGACATAGAATCAACAATCCGATCCACCTCCACCAGGATAAACCTGTTGAAGACATCTGGACTGCTGAGCAGTTCATAATTGCCCTGACCTTACTAACCAAGTCCCAAGCTGCCTTACATTTGTTTGGTGCCTGTTGGATTTGCTGAATATTGGCCTGCCTTTTTGCAAGGTCAACTGGCTGTTTATAAAATTGCTCAGCTCTCAACTATGCAAAGTACATTTTATTCAGAGATGAAAGTTTATTAAATAACTGTTGGTAAACATCTGTTGTTAAACAACTGTTGCTGAAGCACAGTTAGTAGCTCAGCTACTACCTCTCCCAGTGTCATCGACGCTTTACTGACATTAAACTGGCATTTAAACTAAACAGACCTTTCGAATTTGCTTAGTTCGTAAACATCACCACCACTCTGTCTACCTGTACATAGTCCCTCAAACTGTGAAAATTAGATGGCAATTAACAAAAGATTGATTAGCAATATGCAAGCAGATATGCGAAACTGAGAGATATTACTGAATAACCAACCTTCATTTCCAGGCTTGAGTATTTCACTACGATGTCCTTTGTTTTAGTCCACTGTATTGATGCAAGTATCCTTAGATAAATTTTTGTGGTTGAAATTTAACCGTAAAGCGAGAAATTCTGTCAATAAACTACGTTCAAACCAGTCAGTGAAAATAATTATTTTATGAAATTGCCGAAATTAAAGCAAAAAACAAATCTTTTGAATCTAGGACTTTCCTGAGCATTTAAAAGTGTATGAATAAAAAGTGAGGTTACCGATTCGATGCCGCGCTTCAGTGTTGCCAGGCGCAAGCGGAAGAACTGTGGGGATTTCGCTTGAAACTACCGTACGTTTACCGTACACGATGTACGTGGAACGACGACACCTACGGCGCTACGACTAGTTTTATAAGACTGGCGGGTTTTGGAAGCAGCTGAATTAATTATTTATCGGTAAATGAACTATCATAAGCTACAAAAGACGCTAAGTTTCATGCACCGGCAACATTTACTAGTAATCGGTAAAGCTCCCAGGAACTCGAACATTCTCACTGAGCTGGATTTGTATCCTTTTCTCTATCCGATCAGTGGACATTCTATCAGTGTTGCCACGATTATATCGACGGTTTAGCAAATGAAAATTTCTACTTGTTTCAAGCCGATTTAATTTTACATTTACCAAATTTGCCAAATTTACATTATTTCATCCTAATCAATCTTTGATAAGAGCCATTATTTTTTCAAAAAATTCGATCCTGCAATAGTGATTAAGGTGGCACACTGAAACTCTGAAATTCAGAATGGCCGTGCATTGCTCTGAGAAGAAATGAGAAATGACTGTATCATTGTACGATTCAATTTTATGCAGATTATGCTGTGAAGAAAATGCAAGTGGTATAATTTTATACAACAATGATTCAAATTCGGGCGTTGATCTTTGCTCCATGATCAACAGTTATCTTCCAATCAAGGTGAGATGGATTCTTTTTAGAAGTCAACTTGACTTGCAAAATGGAGTCACAACTGATTACAGTTGCACCAGTATCACCAATGTGATTGACTTCATTTTCACTGCATGAATCAAAGTGGATATTTTCCTATCAAAAAGAATCATATTTGTACTAGTTTTGCATAGCTCTCATTGCTTATACACATTTTTCAAGGTCTTGTGTTTCATTAAATTATAATAACTTACTAATTGAATGTCACTGTGGCTTAACTTACTGATATGTGACCTAATTAATTATGAAGGGTTTCAGTGGCTTAGCAACCACATATTTTGAATGAACGCAGTATGACCACATATTTTTTCAGTATGTTTTTTATGCTCAAGAACTTCCCCAAAATTTCCTCGTACTGTTATGATTATGTTATTCCTAAACAAACCATAGATTTGAACCATATAAACGGGCAATTATTAGTTTTGGGAAAAAATTAGTTTTTTTTGTACTACTACAATGGCTTTTTCATACGGTATTGAAATGAATTATTATTGTACGGTAAAAATTGAGTTTAAGCTGGTGAGACCGATCAATGGACAATGTAAACCTAATCTTATAATAGTAATACAGGTCGCTGTTGCAAACAGAAAAGCTATTGAAACTACTATGCATTCGATTAGTTATTGTAAAAAGGGGTTTCTTTAATTCTCCAAACTGAAACTAAATTGTTTAGCCTTAATTCTCTTAGTAAGAGTCATTCACAATCAGCAACAAGAAATATTGATTAGAAGAACCCATTACACTTATCCAACTCTTTTCTATTGAATGATCCCATATTTTATACTTCAAACTTTAACTTTTATTAGTTTGATGAATAATAAGACGAAATTGTCTTGTTTATTTAAAATGGATGATTTCTTTTCAGGTTGAAGATGACGGCAAACATCCGAGAACAATCTGTCCGGGATGCAATCTCCAGCTGCATTCCACGGTTCAATTCTTTGACCTTCTTATCGAGGGTCAGAAAAAAATCAGACAACTCTGGAAGGAACAGGTGGGTGTTGGCTTCTATAGGCCGATTCAACTTAAGAATTCAGTATTGTTTAAATGGATGCTTTCTATCCTTGTTAATCACAAGGCAGTTACCAATGTATCTGTCCCACTCGCACTGACCAACGTTGTCGCACTTGTAGTGCTCGATCTTGACTTTCAGCAGAGACTGTACCGCTCGTAACACAAACAAATCCAGCGATAGCAAACGATGCGTCATACACCTACAAACTACAAAATTTTGGAATGCGTGAAGATAATTAATTTTTTTTTTCATAATTGATATCTATTTTGTGTATACAAAGTAGAGTTAAAATTTTATCGAAATCGACCAACTTTCAAAATTGTAGACCTCTATTGAAGTTTTTTCAGCGGCTAAGTTACCGGCTGACACTTTCCATAAAATTTTTACTGCTGCTTGAATCTTATTGTCCTCTTTTAAATCAACGATTTATTAAGATTAATGTTTCAAACACAATAAATTCAAGAAAGGACATTCTCAAGAATACTAAATTGTTACTTTGTTACTGGATGTTAAACGAATTGTTAATTGACTGAATTGTCAATTGTTACTGGATGTCTCCAGTGAAATTTATAACATTGAAAAATTGAACATATTAATTAAGTTGAACATATTTGACAATTTAATAACTGTAAAATCCAATAACTTCATCATGGATAAGTTTAAAGTTTGTTAAAACGTATCAGTTGCCATGAAATGATAACTAACATTAAACAGAATCTTTGTCAGCGTTGATGGCACAATCAACATTTCATGTAGGCTAAATATATTTAATTGATAATGTAAATATCATGTTCTCGTAAAAATGACACCAAGAAAAGGGAAAACACAAAATTTGATCCACTGGAACCGTGCTCTGGGTCCTATCTATATAACCTGTTGCCCACCAGCATAAAGTCTATCCCAGACAAGAGATTGTTCACCAGAACCTTGAAAGTCTACCTCATGACTAGACCCTACTACGCCACAAAGGAGTACATTGAGGAGCACACATTTGTGCACAGAAGATAAAGCTCACCGACGCGCGCCCCCCACCGAAGGGGAAGATATACTGACAACTCCCGCAGCCTTATGACTGTTGGTGAGGACCAAGGAAGTAAAAAGTAAAGTAAAAAAAAAACCGAGCCGGACGTGACTAATTGTTATTTATAATCGAAGCCTACTCGAGACGGCTGGAGTACAGTCCCAACATTCAAAGTAGGTGTCGATTGCTCTGTTTAGCGATAGCACATACACTTGGCAACAATGCTCTCCATTTAAACAATACTGAATTCTTAAGGTGAATCGGCCTATAGCTCTTTTTTTAACAATGCTGCCCGGCGCAAGTAGAGAACGCAAATTTTGTGAAGCACATTGCTAAATAATACTCCTGAAATAGGAGTGAGTGTGTGTTCCAATTTCTGTTGGCTTATTCACATCGAATCAAATTTATTGTCATAGCAAATGTGCAATAAACTATTTAAATATAGTAATCACACTTCTGAGATACAAAGCATCAAGGTATAAAAATTGCTGAAATTAATAGAACTTCTAGTTAAATAATTGGGGTTTTGTACTAAAAGCAGAATACTGATGCAGGTAAACAGGGAGAAGAGACGAGAAAAGCAGCAGCAATCCCTTCTAATATCAAAAAACAGGCCGCAGTTGATCCAGCCAGCTAGCCAAGTGCAGTTAAACTTGCCGCCTCCTTCCAACAGCTGCAATGAACAGCCGGTGTCAATCGCCATCCAGGTACTATCCATTTATTCATTTACTAGCAGATTGCCCGATTCATTTACGTTGGGATGTCTAGAAAATGACATAACCAATTTACTAATTTAATTTAATAGACTTTCTTATTATTATCCTCCTTCTCCTCCATGGTTAAGTGTCAAGAATGGACGAATCTTTGTCCAAACTACATTTCATGTAATTGCATCGCCCCCAATTGCACAAAAACGTCCCACTTCAATGATTTATCGTTATGTTTACAACAACAAATTGATGATGTACATGTAAATGCTATCATCTATATGCTCTATATATACACAGTACTGATAGATGTGAACAGTATTTCATATTAGGATGGCGCCCTGTTGTTACCATAACCTAAAATAGATATCCATAATATGAATGTCTAATATTAAACTGTGATGTTTTCCATGACTAAATACTTAATGAACAATATAATATTAAAACTGACACTGTATTTCACTTTTATATATGGTTTTACTCACTTATATTGGAGATTCTTGAGGGATGCATTTCACTTCTGAAAAGGCTGACGAAGCTTCTTTTCAGAAGTGAAATGCATCCCTCAAGCATCTCCAATATAAGTGAGTAAAACCATATATAAAAGTGAAATACAGTGTCAGTTTTAATATTATATTGTCTAATATTAATCGCTGATGCGAGTATATTTTATAAATCAAAAAGCTATTTTACTCTCCAAACTAAATAATAATATAATTTATATACGGTAGTCATCAGATTGTCATACCACGCATGCTAGAAAAATCATTCGAGCTCAGCTGATGTAGGATCTTCATTCACGATATATATATATATATATATATATATATATAGATTACAAACGAATGGTAGCATGTACATAGGTATAGGCATTCGTAATTTGCTGCTGTTGTAAATATATTGGCATAGATAATGATACATCTTAATTTACCGAACGAGGGAGGTCTCTGTTTCAACAGTTTTGCATTTATCTGTCTGTCTGTGACGCATTTACGGCTAAACGCGTGGACCAAATTCAATGAAATTTTGCATGGATCTTCCTTTAAGGAATGCCCGTCGATTTATGTGTAAGGAATTTCGAAATTTGCTTACCTTTAAAGAATATTTGAAAGGAAAAAGTAAGGCTCTTAGGCCTTCTTCTATAGGAACATATGGTTTTTAAAATGAGATCCATTATATGCAATGGGAACCAGAATCATAGATAGCCCTCAGGCCCCCTTATTCATATGAATAAAGTTATCACTCATAAGAATAGCATATTTGTTTGAGGGAACCAAATCATTACTAATATTTCAATCAAGTATAATAGCAAGTGATTACTAAGTAAATGATATACAAATTTAATTAATATTGTTTAATAAACTCATTCATTAGGCATCTGAAATCTAATTTGAGCAATCAGCTGTCTCGCAAATAGAAAACGCAGCCTTGTTGATGTAATACAGAGTGACCTTCTGTGAAAAACAGACATGAAATAGACTACGCGAATTGAGTCAAGGTGTGATGGCTGTGTTTAATTTTGGGATGATGATGATTATTATTAATTTCATCGATTATGTTGCTCTGTGCAAGCACCCTTATTCTTGGGCGTGAGATCTACTGTTTACAGAACTGCTAGTAAATGAATAATGAATTGCTTGTGTTTGTTTGACAGGGGAGTGAGGCAGTGGTGAGCGAAGGCTTTGATTTGTACAGTGCAACAGCGGCGGCTTTATTTCAAGCCACCACCGGCCACACTTCAACTGAGCAGCAGTCGCAGAATTCCCATCAGTTAGTCGCCGCCGATCAAGATGAACTCGACGATCTTCAGTTCGATCAAGGTGACCTCACAAATATTGGTCTCAAGTTAAGATCTAGTGCATGATAGAAGCACACTATACTGTAACGTACTAGGACCGTGTCATGGCCTTTACACTACAATGCATCAGCCACTTTCTGTCCCCGTAAGCAATACAATAGGCCTACATCTTTATTGACAATAAAAAAAAAACAAATACAAAAAATGTATAAAACTAGTTCTAAATATACAATATTTATCTACGACCATGTCATAATGTATACATTACAGTTTCACAATTGCTAGGAAAATAATTTGAATGTTTGTGGTGTCGCAGTGGTGGTTGTGAACAGAGGAGGGGAAGGGAGTATGTACGCGGATGACCACAGTGTGGTGTTGCAAGTGGCCGGACTGGAGAGGCCGCGCAAGAAGCGAGGCCGACCGCGCAAACAGAGCTGCATTGTCGAGCTGCAGCAGCCGGACCAGCCAGAGCAGCTGGAGGACGCTGCAGTCGATTCGGATCCTCCGTCCACCGGAGACCATCATGGCGACGGACGCCGACGCCGTAAGCGCCAGATTCCACTCAGGTGAGACCAGAACGTTGCACAAACGTCCTATCATTATGATGGTTCTTGGTTCATTGTTCGTTCCACTTTTGTATCAAGCTGCAATGTGAAATTGATGATGTGATTGTTAGTATGGTGCAATTAGACCAAAAAACGGTCTAACCTCAACATCCAAAGTAAAAGTTTCCCTCCAGCTGAAAGTTGTTCTACATGGTCCACATATTGTATGGTAAAAAGTTACACCATTTTCAGCGTCGGGTTTAGTGGTGAGGGGGGTTAAGTGGGTAAATTAGTCGTTCTTATCAGTTTTCTCAAATATTTAGAAAACTATGTGGTTTAGCTGAAAGCGTGTCCTATACAAAAATAATCTACATTAAATTGCGAACAAAAATGGTCTTTGCATAATCTTACTAAGTGAACGGTTCCAGAGTTACGGAGGGTGTAAAAGTAGGCAATTTTCGTATTTTTCAGGTTTTTTTTTAGAAAAAATATCACATTACCGCTATGGAAACTAATTTTTTTTATGCAGGATTGTGAATTATAAATGCTAATTGCAATTTTGATGGACAGTGGTATGTCAATGATAAGTCCTTGAAGAAATGACAACCTCAACACCCTCTCAAGGGGTGCTACATTTAAAGGGAAAAGAGGCTTCCACAGGGCTAGTAGCCCAGTCAAATTAGACAAAAATATGGCCATTGAAAGGTTTCAATTGATAAAGGGATGTGTTTTTTCACCAATCGCTTCCTCTAACTTTGGGTAATAATATACCAAAAGTCCGGATGTTGAAGTTTGTAATTAATAAAGTTCCAGCACTAAAGATTCCTTTTAACCGACTTTTTTTTAAAAAAAATACTGTTTTATCAATGATAACTAGGTATTTATTGTACAAGGGGATAAAGCAGTGCCTCTCTATTAAACAACTGTCTGACTGAATAATAATATTTATGTTTTATTAATTAGAATATTTATTGACATTTTTTAATAAATTATTGATTTTTGATGCATTTCAGATTCAGAGAAGCGGTACAAGGAAAAGAGTTGGAACGGATATTGAAGGAAGAGGGCGTCACTGATGGAGAAGACGATAAAGACATTATAAGGATGGCTATTGATGGAGGAGGAGATGGTGGTGGCGGTGGTGAAGGAGGAGAGGAAGAGGAGGAAGAAGGAGGAGGAGATGATGATGATGATGATGATGATGAAGGCGAGGAAGGGAGTCCAAAGAAGAACAGAGTGACCACTGCAATCGCTGCGGACAAAGGTGAGTTAAAAAACAGAATCGTTAATTACATAATAATAATATATATATATATATATATATATATATATATATATATATATATATACATCTGGCTATCATTGTGGCATCTTTTCAAATTGGTTACGTTTTGGCATCCCCTTGAAATCAAGGAGTATATTGTTTTTTCATGAAAGTATATCAGGTTTTGTATGTGTTCCACCTCGATATTTCACTTTGGTTTTTTGAAAAACATAAAAATTAAAATCGATTTTTTTTATCCACTCCGTCGATCATTCAAACTCCTTTCAAAATACAGACAATGGTACTTCCAGAGTATACTTTCATACAGTTTGACTTCAAGATGAACTCCGGTTTGAATATCTATTACCACTTTGAGGCTTATTTGACATCCAGCAATGTTGCCAGATTGCTGAGCTACTGGATTTCAGAGTTTGTTTGTTTTTACATAAGTCTGGTTGGCCTGAGACCGGCGCCAGACAAGTCAAAGTGCTTGACAAAGCAAGACACATCTCTACTGAAAAAAAGAGTGCAACTCTGTCATGTTGCATCGACAATACATCACGGTTTTACATTTTTCACATTTGAACGCAACTACTTTTTGTTTATTAATTGCTCTTATCTAAGTACAGTATTAAACTTTGCTTCTATCTGAATTGAGGTATGACGTAATAATATAAACAAAGGATACATATAAGAACAATAGTATTTTTAAACTGTTTTATATTCTATGTTTTAGTTTTCATGTGTATTCTATTTGTATTCTTTATCCATTATCTCGATTCATGTATTAATTCACTATATTACTCACTTATATTAAATTAATTAAATATAAACTAGATAAATATAATTTAATTATATTAATATACATTAAATTGAAATTGAAATGTTGTATAAATTACAAGGTTGCCAGTTGAATTTGGGAAATTTTTGATTGAATTTTTTTTAAATCGCCACTTTTGCTTGGGAACACTCAAGTACCCCCATCGCTCTCATGACGGAAGTAAAGAGAATACTAGATGTATAAGAACCCACTGATTACAATACATGTGAGTTTCAATGAATCCATAACACCAACAGAAATTTTTATGATCATTTGAAAAACGAGAAGTCGAAAAATCTGATATTTCAGTCAGCAGTGCACAAAAAACTGTAATAATATTATTTTGAAGGATGGAAATCGGAGTTCTGGGTATATAAAAACCCACTCATTACAGAACTGGTGAGTTTTAATCCATAACACAAGCAGATAATTTTTTATGGCCACATGAAAAATGAGAAATTAAAAAAATTGTTATTTGAGTCAGCAGTATGCACGAAATATTGATATTTGAAGTCTTAAAATCGAAATTTTCAGTGAGTTCAAAACATGTGAGTCTTACAACAGCAGAATTTCTGGGCATCTTTTACAAGCCCAATCATGTGGTGAAAAGAACATACATATGAATGCTAATCGAATAATTTTATTCAATTTCATAACCTATATGGGATGATTATTTTGTTTAATAAAACTGTTCATATCTTTATAAGATATTTAAGGTTTTGAGCAAAAAGGAATCAAACGAAGTGTCTATAGCAGTGGCGCAACCAAGGGGGAGGCTTAGGGGGCTTAAGCCCCCCCTCCAAGAACCCGAGCTCCTTAAAAAATGGTTGATAATTTTCAAGAAAATTTACTATAGAGAGTATGTGCTGCAGGCTGATCAGTGTTAGTACATGTCATGCATTCACACTTTTTAAGTAGAATAATGTTCATAGGTAGTGGCTTGACATGGGGGGCTTTGGGACTCATGTCCTTCAGGTCCTGAAATCCTTATTAAAATGATAATTTTCAAGCGAATTGACTGTATAATATGAACTAGGCTGTACATTTCAGACTTGTTTAAATATGATTGTTTATAACAATTATTAACAATATCGATATACTATTAAGAGGAATATTATGAGTGACTACCATAGGTGGAAATAGAGTTTGTAGCCTGGCAGAATGAAATTCGACCAGGCGGCTGGGTAAAGATACTTCGTTTCATTTATATCAATCTGGCAATCTTTTAACCAATAAGTACAGGACCTCCAGCCTCTAAAACTTCCTAAACCTGTGATACATTTAACGTTACAGTAATAATGTAATTTTTTCGGAAGGTGAAGCCCAGATAGTTCTGAGACCTGTGCGTGGGTAATGTGTTGATGAGTTGACCCACATTTTTCGGTGAGTTCCGAATCATCGGCAAGTGATTTTATAGCTGATAACCCTCTTTTTTGTTGGCCTCTTTTGTGATTCGGTCACCCTTAACCTAGGAATTTGCAGCTTAACTTATCTGACTGAACAGGTACCTGTTACGGTCCGCAGCTAACAATTTTCTAAAAAAGGTTTACAGGTTTTTGCAAAAATTTCAATAAGAGTGCAAAAGTTTATTCCTTCGAAAACACTTCAATACATAAATAAATATAGCAGAAGAGTGAAGCTATCTTTTTCAATGAGAGATCAATAAATTAGCACTCATTTAGAAAACTTTGGGCTTCTAAGGCCCTCATTCAGGTGGTGAATTGAATGCATTCGTAGTGAAATGAACTGTAAAATCACATTAAACATCAACTACTGCGATTATTGAGTTATTGTATTTTGGAAATTGAGATTGAAGAGTTTTTGAGATTGAAGGGTATGAGCTTGGTTATTGATTGCGAATAAAGCACCCAGAGTTTACAAAACCAGAATTTAAATTGGGTCAAAAAACAGAAGAATAGCAAGTGGAAAGCATCTGGTGCAAAATCAGTATGCTTTGATTCAATAAAGCTCAACTTTATAAAATTTGGGACCGTTCTTGACTATTAAGTACATTCAATTACATTTAAGTACATCCAATTTAAAGATTTGGTAATCCCGATTCGCGTTCTGACTGGCTTTTTTCGTTCACTTTAATACCAACGCAAAAGTCTCATGTGGGCATCAAAAAATGTATAATAGTGAATCTTGTAGCATGTTTCAGATAATTTTCCATTGATTCAATTCAATTCACACCATCTATATGAAGACCGTAGTAATTTCTAAATGGATAATGGAATAGCTGTAATTTTTCGCCCTCTTTATTTCTATAACAAAGCAGTCCGGACCTACATTCATTCTAATATATATATCCTCATGAGAAGCTTCTTATTCAGTCTGACAGAATCATTTTGAACTTTTGAAACACTGTACAAAAAATACTCATGATGGACACATTTTGTTTCCCCATAGCTTATTAACTAATACTCTTTTAAAGAGTCAAGTAATGAATCCCTGTCTCCTCATTAAACTTTATCGGGCAACAATCTTGTAAAAAGAGCTCTGAAAAATCCCATTTTTACCATCCCAAATATTACCTGGAAATTAAACCAAAAGTCTGTGTGTGCCCCTGGTCTTCAGTACTTCAGTTTGATAGTATCGTTTGAACTAGCCGGTTTAATTGGAGTCACCCAATAGTATTGTTGAGCGGGCGATTTTATCCAATCCTGTCCCTTGGCGCGGAGCAGCTCAGTATAGCGGGACGTTTGAAACTTCCCGCATAGTAATCAAAATGGAACTCTGTATAGTTTTTCGGCTGGGGAGGTAGAAGAGAACATGGGAAAAGTCAACAAAAAATCTTGAACGTTTCTCTTCATGCTATTAACATTCCCCTGAATTTTCAAATCAATCTGTCCAAAATTAACAAAGTTATGAGCATTTTTCGAATTCATGTCAGGTAACAATAAAAATAAAGTAGTATCCAAAGTGTCTACATAGACATTGAATTGATTTTCAAGTTCCCATTCCAATAACTTTCTTCTACTTCCTCCTCTTATTATCCTGTCTTCTTCTTCCTCTGTTCTTCTTCCTCCGCTTCTTCTTCTTTGCTTCCTCCTGTCATCTTCTTCTGCTTCCTCACTTCTTCTTCTCCTTTCTCCTGTTTTCCTCTTCTTGCTCCGGTTGCTTGGTCCTCTTTATTCTCTCTTTCTTCTTCTTCTTCTTCTTCTTCTTCTTCTTCTTCCTCCTCCTCTTCTTCTTTTTATCATCTTCTTCTTTTCTTTGCCTCCTCCTGTTTTCTTTTTCCTCTTCTCTTTCTGCTTCCTCTCTTCCCCTTCTTCTCCTTTCTCCTCCTTTTCTCTTCTTCTCCTCCGACTTGCACCGGTTGCTCGGTCTACTTTATTTTCTCTTTTTTCTTCCTCCTCTTCTTCTTCTTCTTCTTCTTTTTATATTCTTCTTCTTTTCTTAGCCTCCTCCTGTCTTCTTCTTCCTATTCTTTCTATGCTTTCTCTCTTCTTCTTCTTCTCCTTCCTCCTCCTTTTCTCTTCTTCTTCTTCACCTCCGAATTGCACCGGTTGCTCGGTCCTCTTTATTCCCTTCCCTCTTTCATCTTCCTGTCTTCTTCTTCTCCTTCCTTCTCTTTTTCTCTTCTTCTTCCTCCTCTTATTTTTCTTCTCCCATGTTTCTCTTCTTTTTCTTCCTGTCTTCTTTTTCCATCTCTCCTTCCCCCTCTTATTCTTCTTCTATTTTTCAATTATATAAATATAATTATATTATATATAAATGATATTATATCTCCAGATATTTAAAATGTATAAAAGTTTAAAATGAAGGTCATGATGAAAATGAAACAAAAATTGGAAGTGGTGGAATATTGTAAACAGAAAGTGGCGAAAGTTTCAATTATTAACTGCTATTCTTTGCTTCCTCCTGTCTTCTTCTTCCTTATCTTCTTCCCCCTCTTATTCTTCTTCTGTTTTTTAATTATATAAATGATATTATATCGTCTTATATTTTAATTGTATAAAAGTTTAAAATAAAGGTCATGATGAACATGAAACAAAAATTGAAAATGGTGGAATATTACAGAAAGTGGCGAAAGTTTTAATTATTAACTATAGTAATTGTATTGAGAGCAAGTGAATTTTCAAGAATTTCAAAAATAAAGTTCAGGCAGGAATAAGAACTATTATATTATGAGAAAAAAGTGATATTGAAATGCATGAGATAGGCTACTTGTTGGAAAACCATCTTGCAGGTGGATATTTCAGGAACTGGAATTTACTATAATCTTGGTGAAGCTCGCCGGGTCAGCTCAAGCCATTCTCTAATAAGGTTGACATCCAGGCGTTGTTGCCAATCTTCTTTAACTTGATGGACGTCGAATTCGCGGTGGAATGAACAAATTTATACGTTTCATAGTATACGCTAAGGAGAGGGCCAATCTGACTAGCGCTACGTGGTGGTAGAATTCAGAAGCTTCCATGTATATTAAAATTCATTTTGACAACATTCAGACATCCAAGAGTTTTTTTACAAACTAGTGTAGAGCTGATGATAACTGACGAATTGTCACGTGATTTCTGTTGTGGGTCAAGTCGGCATGCCTGAAAAGGCATGGGGCGAAACTAACCTATTTCAAACTTTTCTAACGATTTTATTAAGGAATGTAATCGGGCGTCCGTATACGGATGCACAATTACACATGGACGTCCAAACGAATGTAAATCAACAATGTATGGATGCCGAAATGATGGTCAGATGTAAATATATATATATATATATATATATTAATAAATTATTGTGTATTAAAAAGTACATCATCGTTTTATAATAGTAATTTATCTACGACCATGTCATAATGTATACATTAGAGTTTCACAATTGATGCCAAAACAGCTGTCTTTTCGAAATGCTTTTTGAGACCCGTTGCATAAAGAGCTCATTATAGTACAGGTTCTACATTATAACACGGCTTCTGAACCAATCAGAAGCATTTTTGATGGAATCAATATCGTGAAACTATCAGCTGATTTCATCAAACTGCTACACCAGCTACTTTAACCTAACAATTTACTATAACTTCTCATATTTGAGACGAGAGGTTAGGTATCTCTGAACGGCCGCAGGTAAAATGAAATTGTTTTAATTAAATGTATACTAGTGGTCGTAGATAAAATAGTGTATGCAACGATTTCATTTGGCCATTAAAGCACTCGTGAGATATTTATAACACTCGCATTCGCTCGTGTTATAACTTACATCTAACTCGTGCCTTAATAAGGGTCAAAATAAAATCGTTGCATAAACTACTATTATGCAACGATTGTATTATGTCTACCTTAACAAAAAACTTCTTTCATTTGAGTCACTTTCACCCTCAGCCAATAGTGCCATTCTGTGTTTAGTACATATTAATCTACTCTGTACTTTAGTTTTAGTTTGTTTTGAGATTGACAATGGTGTGTAACAACCGAAACTAGTATCTCATGGTTTTCAATAAATGTGGCTATGACAACTTCAAGAGACTTCTTTATGAACTAACTTTATTCATTATGGATATCTTCCACAGTATCACTTTCGCCACTACAAAGAAAATTAGAAATTTTGTCTAAACACTTTGCAGAAAAGATAGTAGGAGGGTGTGGAGTTGAATAACCTTTCCAACTATGGTTGCCCACGTGCTAGAAATAAGTTGCTCATCTTAGGAAAGGGGAGACGGAGTAGAAAAGGAAAACAAGATTAAGGATTGAAGATTAAGTTGAGAGCCACAATAATAAAGTAAATGCGTATGGCTTTTACTGGTGGGGAGACCCTTACGGGTAGTTCCACCTCGCCGCTTGAGCCATCTTATTGGAAGCACAGTGGACGTACAATTTAAGGTGGGTTCCGAAACACCGGGAAGTGATTTCACAGCAGAGAACAGTCACTTTTTCTGGCCAAACCAATCTGTCACCCTTACAGAGAGGGCCCAGGAGAGCGTTGCTTATGCAATCTGATTGAACAGATAGCTGCTACGGCTCACGGCTATCACTTACCTTCTAATAATCCAAAGACTAGTAAGCAAGCAAATAATCAGATACAACCTGGAAGATCCATGTACAGATCTGGAAAATAGTTGATCTTAATCCAAATACTGCTGTCATACTTCATTCCCTTGGTTATTGCGTTATCTACTTGAAACATATCTTCTAAATTGATAAACAAATTACCTCATCATTACATTCATAAAAGTTTAAGTCGAAGTTTGAAGGATGAGTTGGAGGAATGGATCGTTCTAAATGGCGATTAACTATATTTTCAGCTGATTTTTCATGTACATTTAATAATTTTGTTGAAAAATCTTTTCTTTTTCAAGTTTTTTTTTCAAATTCAAATTTCTTTATTCCGATTCACAAGTTCAAAACATCAATACAACAATGCAAATATATCACAAAATGGTCAGAGATCAAGATATAGGATAAACAAAAAAATACTGAATAATATATTGAATGAGTTAGTAGAACCCCTATGAATTCAATTGTATGATATATCACTAATTAATACCTATTACTTAGTAGTGTGAATCAGAATAATGTAGACTACTTGCTGTAAGCATAATGCTTAACGTCTGCAAATAGGAATGCATATCAATATCAACTATAATTTATAATTGAAAGAGCTGGAGAAGAAAGAAAGGGAAAAAATGTAATGAAACACACACACATTCACTCATCTTCCACACTTTTCCAATTTCAGCTTGATTCCTTAAGGGTCGGCTGTAGCTAGAATGTTTTTCAAAATCGACAGTAGCGAATCTGTCAAGTTATGAACGAACTAGTTTCAAACTAAAAAGAGTACAGTATCACTGGCATTTGTGTGAGTAAGGTTTGTCTTTGTGTGCGTGTGAGAAGTGAGAGCGCACAAGAAGAGAGAAGAGACAATAGAATGAAGAGCCATCAACCACCCCAGGAAGACAAGGTTACTGCACTCTTATCTGTTGCATCTTGCCACTGTTGACATTCCGGCTTCCTCTAAAGCTATACGCTATACATCATTTTATTGCTTTACGAATAGATATTGTTTGAGACCCAAAATCCACAGAAACTTTTATTTGCAAGAACATATTGAAAAATTATAATATTGCCCAAAAATCATCTAAGCTATAAAAATCATCTAATCATCTAGGATATACTTTATAGTAAAACGTCAATAATATGAAATCATGTACATGTACAGCGAGAAGATGGCAAAAATAAAAATGCAGATCAATCATCCATTAAAAATAACAAATAACATTACCTGAACTCAAATATCTATCAAAATATCTAACAGTTAATTCTGTGAGCAGAAAAAAAAGTATACAAAAAAATAAACATATCAATGAATAACAATAATTGTTATAGATTAACACTAATATTTGAAAATGAAATTTTTCATCTAAAAATACAGTAATAAACTTCATAAATATATTATTATTGTTAATTACGATCGAATAATTAGTTACGTTGAGCCGCGAAAATGGGCAAAGCTATTCCAAAGCATAGAATAAATGAAACTATTTACTAGACTTAGAACCTATTCATGATTATAACTGAGAGCAAACTGAGATGCGATAATATTGTACTGCGAAATCGAAAAGATGAATGAATAAGTAAACGTTATTCTAATTTAGCAAAGAAAAAAATATATTTTCTACATTATATTTCATATATTTCTTATAACTCAATTTGCATTTGTGATTTTAGTGTTCACTCGAAATCATGTTCCGGGCTAGCTCACGGGCCGTAGTTCGTCCATTACCGCCCTGAAGTGTACTTGGAAAATGACGAGTTTTCATTACAAATAGTATATAACTTGTAAACTACTAAAGAACAAATTGAAAAATTGGTCTCAAATTGTAGGTAACATCTTTTTCTGTCATATCCTTAGTAAGAGAACCACTGAGAACGCATTTTAAATCAAACTAAACAATTCTATATGTAGCCAAAATTTTACGGGTTTTGGTAATTTTCCAGGTTTTCTTAATAGTACAATGTGTTGGACAAAAAATGAATAGGACACAGTTATTTTAGACAATACAATTCCCTGAAGCATACCAGTGGCATCTTTGTATCACGCATGAATTTTGAGTTATTGTAATTCAAAATGTTGAAAGATTATGAACAAAAATTGAAATTTCAACTTTATGTATGATTATAACTTAGAATCTATTCATGCTACATGTCTGCCCTTGGTACCCAGTTTTGGGTAATTGTATTGTCCACAAGAGAGGGATCCTGTTTATTCCCTGTTCAACTCATGGCGTGGCTGTAATATCGGAAAACCTGGAAAATTACCAAAATTTTTGCTACATATAAAATTGTTTAGCCTGATTTGTAATGTGTTTCCAGCAGTTCTCTTACTGAGGGTATGAAAGAAAAAGATGATGCCTACAGTTTGAGACAAATTTTGCTATTTATTCTTCAGTAGTTTACAAGTTATAACTATTTATAATGATAAATCATCATTTTACAAAATCATGTATGATAGGGGAAGCCTATACTGCTCTTTCAAGTAGAATTCCAAATTATCGGTCAAATATGACATTTTAAATATGAATTGAAATAGCCACAAAGAGCTGAGAACATAAAGGTATGGAGTGTGACAGATGTTAGCGAAGGGGTACCCCCCTCCTCGCTAAATCTCTCATCCAACAATTCATCAAAATGACATACGGTACAAAAATGTCCCCCTAAATAATGAAAAATGTAGTTGATAGAACTCTGTTCGATGGTTAGTTACAGAGATATCGAATTTCCAATGACTAGAAAAATTTTCAACTTTTAGGGGGCTTGGGGGAAAAGCCAAGGGGGGATTTTTGGGGACTTTTCGGAAAATTTACTTTTAAACGTGTACTATTAATTGGCATTTATAGTCTTGCTTGTCTGACAACAATTCTTTATTGGGTTGGGCTGGATAGCCAAGCGCCATGCAATACACAGTGCTGTAGGGTTCGGCGACGCGGTGTCCGCTACTATTTCATCATTCACTATGACGCCATAACTTGGACGATAGTAATCAATAGACACATCATTTTAAAGCTTATTAAATTATCTATAAGTTTTGTAAGGAATGGCACAACCAATAACGCGATAGCAAAAAAGATATGATCAGTTGAAGTTGATTTTTGTGGTTCGTGGTGACATTTTTTTCTATAAACTATATTTTTGCTGAAAAATTACGCTATCTAGAAAATGTATATGACAATTTTTAATAGAATAGTTTTAAGTAATAAATGAGATGAGAATCACAATGATACCTTAATTATTTTCCGATTTATAAGCCTTTAACTGAAGTACTGCTCTTGTAATGTTGAGAGGGGGTTTGGTGGGTGAAGCAAGCGGTGTGGGGGTCGGTACTTTGGTTTTTTCGAGTAAGTACAATGTATACTAACATCCTGCAAAAATTCAGCTTAAATTAGGGCAAAAATTTGCCCTAATTTGTTACGACAATGGCCATTTTTGTGCATTCATTATATAAATGAAACTATTTACTAGACTAATAAACTATTTATGATTATCACATACAAGTGCAAGGGTAACTGCACACTTTTTGTAGCACTATCTGAATTTGACTGCATCGAATATTTAAAAAGAATGAATTCCGAAACATCCAAAGTACTGTAGGCTATATTTACTACTGTATACTACTGTAAAAGTGAATAATTCCAAGAATGAACAATAATTAGATAAAAGTATTGAAGAACCAAAACATATTGTACAATTTATTCTACGATCTACGTGCAAAAAATTGTCCTAATAAAAAGAAAAAATTACTCATGGCTATTACTTCATTATTGCTTCAAAAATATGAAGCAATTATATGAAGAATATGAGCAAAGCTATTCAAAAGCATAGACTAAATGAAACTATTTACTAGACTAATAAACTATTTATGAAAATCACATACGATTGCGAGGGTAACTGCACACCTTTTGCAGCAATATCTGAATTTGACTGCATCGAATATTTAAAAATAATTAATTCCAAAAAACAAAGTAGTGTATACAGTATTTTAATACTGTACACTCTGTAAAATTGAATACTTCGAAGAATGAACAATTATTTGATAAAAGTATTGATTAACCAGAAAATATTTTACAATTCGATGTGCAAAAACTTGCCCTAATAAATTAAACAAGTTATAAATGTCTATTGTTTTATTTGTTTTGTTGAAATTGCTGCAAGAATATGGCGTGGTTCTCTGATTGGCATATTGCGTCTATGCCTAGGATCTATTAATTCAGGCAATAGACATTATTTGTAGTAAAATTTACTTAGTTTGGGCAACATAATTTCCTCCCAAAATACAGGAAATTGAATAAGGTGGTGAAGTTGGAGAAGAAGGCTCTTTGGGTGTAAGTGTCTTTCGAAGTTCAATGTTATTTACAATACATTCATTCATAATTCTCCACTCTCTTAACCTTTCACCACCCTGACTTTTAACTTTTTGGACCTTCGAACGTTTTTTATTCCCCATAACTTGAAAAGTTCTGCTCCTAAAACTTCTAAAATCAATTCAGCACGACCGGATACATGTCCCTTGACGCTACACCGATCAACAACGGACTGATGGAAGAAGAGAGAACAAAGAAGAAGAAGAAGAAGATATCAATAAGATAAGATAACGAATATTCTCTGTGCTGGAAGGAAGGGAGACTGCTATTTGCGAACTAGCTTCAAGGCCACTCACTGCCGTTTCAGTTACTATTGTATGTGTTTGCGCGTACTGGCGCTCCCTGTCAACGGTACTGCTTATAGGCAAGTCTATTTTGAGTGGACCGAACAGCAGCTATTTTGTTGAACATACCTCTACAAAAAACCATTTAAAAACTTAACAAATGAAGCAATACTTGAGAAAAAAATTCCTTGTCATGAAAAACATTATAACGGAGAGGACTTGTTTTGTCATTTTTTGATATCTATATCACAAACGTCAGAAAAAAATCATAAATTCATGACTCATAAATGCTTATTTAGAACAAACAGTGGAAGAAATATGAGTTTTCAGAAAGCAAAGTCGCTTGAGCATAATCAAACCTTCAAAATAAGACATTGACAGTAATTTTCTGATTATAAATAGGTGAGTTATATGGTTTCGAAATTAGCATTGCTCTTATGGAGATACAAATCCAACATGGCCGCGCTACAGCCGACCCTTAAGTTAATGGTTGCCACCATTATTGTGAAGTTATATCAGAAACTAAGAAATAACAGTAAATAGAATCTCCAAACAATCAAAACGTTTAAAAAACGTTCTTCTCAAGTTAGGTATTTATTAGATTTTTTAATTAGACTAATATTCATCAATTATTCTTTTTCAGTTGTACTCAATCATTTTGTTTTTGCCATTTTCAAGAGTTTTTTTCTTCTCACTCACGAGCCACTCAAAGCAATTATCAAAAGTTCTTTTCAGACTCGTTGTTAACGCTCAAGCTTCTTTTCTTAGCTTCTGCTAGCGACGCCTTCAAAAATACTTTTTTCTTCTATTTTTTGTAGTTCTATTTTCAATTTATATTTTGTATTTGATGCACGTTTTTGATATGGCAAATAATTATGTATAATTATTATTATTATTATATATATTTATAACAATAATAATAATTATTATTATTATTATATGGTATAATTATGTAAGAGGTGGTTGTTTTTATTTGTGATTGCAGAAGTGATTGGCCACTTGGAGACACCCGATGGCCAGAACCTGGGCGAGCTGATTATTGTGAACAAAGTGAGTGGCAGCAGTAGGATGGCGCGCAACCAGAAGCGGCGCATTAGACGCAGAAAGGCGCGATTCACCTGCGACATTTGCGGCCGCTCCTTCATGCACATCGGCAAATATCGCTATCACAAGTCAGTAGTAGTGTGCGCAACTGTCACTTTGTCTTTATTATGTTTCGAGCGAATTTTAGATTGCAGAACAGAGTCTTAAAGCTGGATTTTCCTAGCTCTGCAGTTATTCGATGTTTTCTAACTCAGCAATTTGAAAACGTACTTGTTTCCATCATTTGAAAATGCTTTTAGATCTGTTTCAACAAGTTATAAGTAGATTTACTCATCGGGCTTTATAAACGACATGCAAATTGTAATTCTTTAATCTAGTTTTATCGTTTTTTCGTGTAATTGTAATTCTTTTGTGTGATGTGATGGTGAGTCTCTTGTTTCTAGTTTTTCATAGTATCGTAAAAATGAAAATCTTAATTCAAAATCTAACCTAAAAACACAATAACAATAAAGTGTTGCGGTGGGCGGTTCGCAGTTCTCTGCATCAGACTAAAAACGTAAACCATATCTTAGTTTTCTATTGAAGCAATAATATTTTTCTATTTGTTTAATTATGCATCGATCAATAATTACTGGATCAATAAAGAGTTATAGCGTACGTAGTGAGAGTATGATGAATAGCTGCTTTATTCTCTCCAGTTATGTACGCGTTTAACAAGTTCACTTTAATTACTTTGTATTTATCTATATCTTAAGGCCATTTTTTCTCATTTCAATGATAGCTGTTAGGATTCTTTAGATTAGATTAGATTAGATCTTTATTCATCACATATGTTTGCATAAATACAATTATTGTTTACCAAACCGTGACATGTCAATAATAAAGATACATTCAATTCATTAAAAACAATTAATCATAACACATAGATCACGTCAAAAACTATGAAAATTTTCATAATAGGATTAAAGCTACAGTATTTAAAGGAAGAAACGGTTGAGAGTTGAAAAGTTAAGTTTCAAAATCAAGAGAAATTTTATGATTGAAATAATTCTTCAACTTTGTATGGGCAGCTATTGACAAGATCCTTGTGACTGTTTTTAATTTTGTAATGTGCTAATAAGTTTTGTCTTCAAAATTATCTTCCATTGTAGCTAGATTTTTTTTCTATTGCATTATTCTATCTTGAATACTTAGGTTATTGAGTAGCTAACGATTCATTTACTTTCAACTCTTTCATATTTCTTGTTATTTCATATTTCGTATTTCTTGTTATTGTTATTGCAATTGCAACTTTTGTGCCATGAGTGCAATAATGGGTTTATCCCGGTGCTCTCACTTATTGTAATTTTTAATAAATAAATAACTCATTATGCGCATGCGCAGATAGTTACCAGTGTTTTGTTACAATATTTAACGCTGTGTAGAAATTCTTCAATCTAGTTTTATCGTTTTTTCATGTTATCTCTAATTGAAATTATTTTCTGTGGAGAGACGTGTCCAATTTTTGTAACTAGTGTTTTTTTTTTCTTTTGCAGATCGTTTCATACGGGCATAAAATACGAGTGTGTCGAGTGCAAGAAACGTTTTACCGCCAGAGAAAATTTCGAACTGCATCAAAAGATGTCCGGTCATACTGGTGAAGGTATATAGTTTTTTCAACTATTCGCAAATTTCAAACTAAATTTGATAGTTTTTAAAACGCCAATTAGAAAGAAGCAACGTCTGATTGACAATAGGAATAATTGTAACTAGTGTAGGGTTTTGGTTAAAATATGTCCAAATTCAAAATTATATCAATTTTTCTTGGACTGTGATAGTGATTTGTTGAAGGTAAAATCAGAAATTAATATACTTTAACTGTAAAAAACTTGTGAATTATTGTGTTTCAATGTGAAATTTTTAGTGAAGCATACCTAAAGTAAGATTTGGATTCTACTTTGAAGTTTTGTGAAAATCAGTTCTGAGTAATAGCCTGTTGTATTGAATTGTATTCATATTGATTACATGTTGAATTTTAATAGAAATTCTATAATAAAGTTTTTTCGTGTTATCTCCAATTGTTGTGTTGAGAGACATTAAATGTAAGTTGAATGGATAAATAAGTTTAGTAAATGCATAGGAGGGAAACAAACTGCACGATATTAAAATTATAATAAGAGAACAACACATTGGATTTTACGTTGTTATCAGTCAAATTATATGGTAGTAAAGTGGAAATTGATGTTTGAGGCTAGAAATGTTTAGTTATGTTCTGTATAGTTATGTGTAAGAACTTATAATATTCGTTTTCTTTTGAAGGTGTACTGCACGATATTAAAAGTAATAAGAGAAGAACACTTATTGGATTTCACGTTATCAGACAAATTACATGGTAGTAAAGTGGAAATTGATGTTTCAAGCTAGAAATGTTTAGTTATGTTCTGGTGGAAAACTTATAATAGTTTTTCGTTTTCTTTTGAAGGTATTGTAAAAGAGACGGAAGAAGGAGTCTTGAAAGAATCGGAAAATTCTGGCGGAAAAGTGTCCTGTGAAAAGTGCAATAAAACATTCTCCACCAAACAAAATCTAGAGGTTTGTAAAATTCTCTTTAAAATATTTTAAAAATATTGTGGTACTGAGTATATCGAGTCTATTTCTGTGGATTTGATATGATGTCAATAAGTAAAACCTATTTATTACCAACTAGAAGGTTGTCCATGACACAATAACCTATTTAATTCTTATAGTTATTGTTATTTTCTAATTCTTAATTCTTATTCTTATTGATTGATTGAATCATCTTTATTCAACAAATGCAAAACTACAACATTGAATAGTGTCACATAACTAATAAAAATGCTTAAGCAAAGACTACATGAATGCAATTAATCAAGAATCACAGCAGCTTCAAATCATCCCTGAACAAATTCCTGAAAGGAGTGCAATGACAAGCTTACCAGATATTCCTTCAGATCTTTTTCTTCCTCTTATCGTCTACTATAAAATAAGAACTGTAAAAACATGTGATAATTAAGAATCTTTCAATCTTCGTTTCAAGTCCCTCACTCCAATTGTCTTGGTAAATTTTTCTACCAATAAAGTTGTGTTTTTCTTCAGTCAGCCTATGGTTTTGGGAAAATTCGTTCTTGGGCCGTGTCTCATAAAGTTTCTGATTTAAATCAAGTGTTATTTGTTTTATTTATTTTTTTTTTATTTTTAAAGAGTATGTTATTGAATTGTATTTCGGTGAATATTTTTTTGCTGTGTTTTTCGATTGTTTTACAATGAAAGGATGATAATTGTGTTTTTTAGTTTTGTCACCTCATGGAGATATTTTAAGATCTTTATTACTTTACCTTTAAATTCATTATTGATTTCTCTCATTTCACGAGCTTTCTATGTTTACTAGTAATATTATTGAATGAACTCACAGCCAGCGCTCAAGTATTTACTTTGCTGACTGTGCCAAAAATGTGTTGTACACTTTATATTGTGAATTTTCTTATTTTTGTATTTTGGGGAAATAAAAATATTATTATTATTATTATTATTCAATGACTCATTGCTAACAAAATATGTACATAAAATATTTATTCAATGACTCATTGCTTACAAAATATGTCCATAAAATACAAATAATTCAAAGCCTATAACTAAGTCGCTGAATACAGTAATGTTTGCTGAAGAAACTCTTATTCTTGTCTGCAAGCAGGAGCATAAGACTCTATAAACTAGGACAGACATTGAAATTTTGTTATTGCTGATGATGCCCACATGAGTCCGAGACCTGTGCGCGGGTAATGAGGTAAATGATTACAATTTTTGCGACTCCCACCAGCGGTCGAAGTCTTTTCTTTTGCTGGTGGTGCCTGAACATGAATTTTAGTTTTTTTTTATTTCTGGTTAGTTAGGTTTCTTTTATTTCCTTTATGTTAATATGTTAATTTGTAACCATTAAATTATTTTGTTGTAAAGTTGTGGCAATAAACAATTGAATTAAAAAAAAACATAGATGCCAGACGGAGGAGCGGGATTCGAACCCAAGACCGCTTAAACGACAGCAAGCTGAAGTTGCGACGCCCCAACCAACTGCGCTAAGCGGCCCGCCATTATAATCTAAAAGTTAATTTCAATCTACCACACACACCCACCATGGAGTAATAAATTATATCCAAGATATTCAAGACTGCAGGAGTTTCACAGACAAATCAGAAAGATTACTTTTGTTAAAAGTTGAAATAGATGAGGTAATTTATCTAATAATCTCAAATAAATTGTCAACTTGGCAGTGTATGGCTTCAACCGTAGGGGTCATTGGACTACAGGCGCTTCTCTGCATAGCTACAACATAAGGCCAAGAAATATTATAAGACTCCAGACTTATCGAACAAGATTCTTTGAAGCGAATCCGGAGCACATGAGTCGGAAAATATTAAATTCTCTGCCAACTGACATCTTGAGCGTCAAGACGCTTCAGCAATTCAAAAAGCAGTTGAATAATTGGTTGCTGGACAAATGCTTTTATAGTTTAACAGAGTTTTTGCCTACATGAGTGGGAGTAAGATTTTAGCAAGGTGCTTAGGATATTATATCTCAAATTTTTATCTGGAACTTTGAACTTTTATGTAATAAGTAATGAAATTTATATAACTTAGAACCAAAGACGATTGAATTATATGTACTTATCTGTGATATGACTGTGATGATGTTTATCTATAATAAAATTGAGTATATGTAATGACTTTTTTTTCAATCAATCAATTTATTTACAGTATCTTTACAACAAAGGTCCTACTAAACCAGTAGGTTTTCCAGGTGCTGCCATATATTGATTTAATACAAACTATCTGTGATTGTACATACAAAAAATAAATATATTATTATAACTTATTGTGTGTTTTTGTCGTCAGATTCATATGAAGGCAGTGCACGAAGGCGAGAAGCCGTTTGAGTGTTCTGTTTGCAACAAGCGCTTCGGCTATCAGAACAGTTTGCGGTGTCACGTCCTGACACACCACGAGGGCGGCGGCGTCAACGGCTCCGGCGGCACTGACAAAAGCGGCGAAGGGGTCGGCGGGTTCCCGTGCGACATTTGCGGCCGTCGCTTCAATCATCCCAGCTCGGTGGTCTATCACAAGGAGGCCGAGCACAACGACGGCCGCCGCTTTGTCTGCGACAGATGTAACAAGGCGTTCAAACACAAACAGCTTTTGGCTAGACATCAGCTTGTGCACACCAATGCCAGGTAAACTAAGGCCCTTGAGCTGGGCATTCACCTTCGACTTAGTAGGACTGCTAGTTGGATAGTCGACTCCACTCACGCTCCGACTTGCGATCCAACTTTATTCCTAGTCAGCTGTGAACATCGAAAAATGTAACCGATGTTGCAAAGGTCAAGCACTGACTGAGGTAAGTTGGACGACTTTGATCCGACTCCCCCACTCACGATCCAACACTGTCGACAGTTGGAAGTCGGAACTTCCAGTCGTCCCTCTAGATGTTCCGAGTCGTCCATCTACACTTCCAACAAGCCCATTCACATTCCAATATCGAATCCAAACTTTGGAGGTTGGATCACAAGTCGTACTGCAAATCGGAACGTGAATGCCCAGCTTTATTGTACAGAGCCACTCTAGTCGCGGACGCAAGCCACAATTAATGAAAAATTAAATTTCATCTGCAATTACAAAATACAGCATATATACACAAATTGTTCATTCAGAATTTCGTGCTAGCAAGGTTTTACAGACATTTATAGAATGTTGATTTCAATTTTATGATAATTATTATCAATTATTCTTTCCATCCATTATTCATTCATGAAAAATAATTAAATTGAATATTGTTATTATTAAATATGTCATAATTTTAATATATGACTACATATCACCATTGCTATTAATTATATTATAATTGACCGAACTAAGAGAGATCTCTGTTTCAAGCTAACCGTTCTGCATTTGTCTGTCTAACGCATTTATTTATTTATTGTGACAAATTTACAACGAGTGTGAAGGTGCAACAGACTCAAGTCCAAAACTGCTCCCTTCACAAATTTTGAATATCTTACATTGTCCAAAGCATTGAGGTTAACACAAAATTTAAGAAAATTTTGAAAATTTAAGATATGCTGAATACTTTCACTCGGAAAGTAATAGAATTAATCTTTTCACTTAACTACTATTAATTTGAAAGTTCACTTGAAATGAAACAGTAAAAAGTTGAAAATAGTTTATAATATTATATTTTTATGAAAACTTTTGAGCCGAAAAATATTATGTGGCTGCTATGGTAAACAAGACAATTTACGGCTAAACGCGTCGTCCAAATTCATTGAAATTTTTCTTCCTTTAAGGAATGCCCAGCGATGGATTTTCGAATTTGCTACAATTAAAGAATATTTGAAAGAAAAAGAGAAAGGTGCTTAGGCCTTCTTCTATATGAAACATATGATATTTAAAATCACATGCAATTGGAATCATATTTCGAGATAGCCCTCGGGTCCGTCCTCTGTTAGAGTCTTCATATGAATAACATTTTTTGTTTGAGAGAAACAAATCAATTCTAATATTTTAATCAAGTATAATAACAAGTGATTACCAAGTGAATGATAATTATTTATAAATTGAATTTTATAAATTCATTCATGAGACATGTAGTAGCTTATGAAAAAACCACGTAAAATCGTATTTGAGCAATCAGCTGTCTGTGAAAACAGAAGTATGAACTGAATGAAAATAGAAACGCAGCCTTGTTGAAGTGATAGTGATTTTTTGTGAAAAACAGACATTAAATAGACTAAAATTGAATCAAGGTCTGATTATTGTGTTTTATTTTGTAACGGTGATCATCCTTGTTTGAGTTTCTGGGACTTTTACCGGTAACTGGTAAATGTTACCGGTGGCGTCTGATTGGTCTATTCATTTTATTTAACGTTCATAATTTGAGTAGATTAATCAGACGCCATCGGTAACATGTACCGGTTACCGGTCAAGCTCCCAGGAACTCAACCATTGAGTACATCGAGTATGTTCCTCTGTGCTAGTACCAAGTTTTTTGGGAGTGAGGTCTACTGTTCACATAACTACTAGTTATTATCAAATTGGAATGCAGTTATGTGCCTCACTAGCCTGCCTTTAATGTTAATAACTTATTAGAACGTAAATCAAGAGCTCCTCCCCATAAAACTTATGCTGACGTTTGGTTGCAGGCCGCACCAGTGTGCGACATGTTCATCGTCGTTCAAGACAAAAGCGAACCTTCTGAGTCACCAGGCGACGCACACCGGCGAAAAGCGCCACTTTTGCGAAATTTGCGGCCAACAGTTTGCGCACAAGACCAGTCTCATGCTGCACTACAGGTGGCACTCGGGTAATCTACCATTTTTTATTTTTTATTATTGTGGATGATTTCCACATGAGTCTGGCAACTTGGGTAATGAGGTGAATGATGAGAAACATGCATGGCTGAATGAGATTTGAACCCAAGGCTGCAGGGAACGAAGCCAGCCCGAGCCTTATCTTATCACAGACAAGCGCTCCAATCAACTGCGCTACCAAAGCCGCCGTTGGCAGTGCACTAGATATCAATTCGATTTTAGACTTTGTGTATTAATACTTTGCTCATAACAGAGTGTATTTCGATTAAGGTTGTCTTCATCACAATTGAAATTTTTTAACTTTTTTATGTAAGTGCCGATGATGTCCAACACAGTTTGAAACACGTCCGCGATTCCCAATGTTATTTTCGCTTATCAAGACAAGTTTTTTACATTACAATAGTATTTTTGGTAATGAGTTGGATTATGAAGATGATGATGATGATGATGATGATGATGATTCATGAGTTGGACCTACAATTTTGGAAGAATAGCAGTGAAATGACCTCTATACATGCTAGGATTCGTATGATGTATGTATCTTGAATGGTGAGCACATACCCTAGTATAAAATGTATAAAAGTGGTACACATCATTCACGCATATGCGCCATCTTGTTATTATAATTCAACATAACCTAAAACAAGCCTTATAATCCTTTCTTTGTGATATTGTGGAAGATATCCATAGTGAATAATAAGACTTGAAGTTGTCACAACCACATTTATTGTAAACCGTGAGATACTAGTTTCGGTTGTTATACCATTATGAATCTCAAACTAAAACTAAAGTACAGAGTAGCTTAATATATAAACAGGGAATAATATATAGTATAATATATAGGGAATAATATATAAACAGAGAACGATACTATTGGCTGAGAGAGAAGTGTCTCTAATAGGCTGACCTTCATGTGATGTTTGAAGGTCAGGTTGTTTGAGATTGATAATGGTATAACAACCGAAACTAGTGTCTCACTATTTTCAAGTAACGTAGTTGTGACAACTTCATGAGTTGTTATTCATTAGTTTTACCTTTCCTTTTCGTGCATTAAATCCTTCAACCGTTCCTTTCTTCTCCTTCTTCCTCCTATCGTAATATTATGTGAACCCCTCCCTAGTACGTGGACAACCATAGTTGGAAGGGGTTTCCATCTCCGCATATAGTACAGTACTATTATTTTAAAAGAGTTTATGTATTCTACTTTGTATAATATTGGATTTCAGTTATTGTGTTTTAATATGATTCAATTTTTGCATGACTTGTATATGTATGTTTTGTATTTTATAAATAAATAAAAAGCATGTTATGTGTGTGTTAGGTCAAAAGCCATACCAGTGCGAGGTGTGCAAGAAGATGTTCTCGCAGAAGGGCAACCTGCACGAGCACATGCGCATACACACCGGAGAGAAGCCCTATGGCTGTTTATTCTGCGAAAAAAAGTTCACCACCTCCTCACAGGTCAGTAGGTTGCCCGATTCAATTATAAATAAAAATAGTACGTGGGTTAGTAACCTAACCTTACATGACTCCCACCTCAGTGTGGCGTTTCGAAGGCAGAAAAGGGCTCTGAGAATAATGATGTATAACCTCAGAGCCCCAAGCATCTTGCAGATCTTGCTTATTTTGTAAAAGGAAGGATACTGATTCTGCCGGCTACATACATTTTAGTCATCATTAATTATGTTCGTCATAAAACATATTCCAAATGGCAGGCATTGATTTAAGATTCTTTTTTCTTTTTCTTTGGAGGATGAAGCCCACATAGGTCCGAGACCTGTGCGTGGGTAATGAATTGGATGATAGTGATTGATGAGTTGGACCTTCAGTTTTAGGTGGGTTCCGAACCACCGGGAAGTGATTTTACAGCAGAGAACAGTCTTTTTTGCTGGCCAATCCAATTGGTCACCCCTACAAGAGCGCCTAGGAGTTTCGTAGCTTATCGCTGAACAGACACGTGCTACAGTACTCGGCTACCACTTCCCCCAAAGTGGGGGAAGCTTAAACATTACTGTAGTATTCATATAACTTGGCAGCGTGTAGCAGATGGGACATGCTATATCTGAACCCAACATACTGCTGCCAAGTTATATGAAAACTACAGTACAATTATATTATTAAATAGAAAACAAAGTCATTTGATTGCTAATTTAAAAAAATATGATACCCCACTATAAAATTATGTGTTGGGTTGATCATCAATATAAAATTTAGATCAAGCTAATACTATTCTTTACTCGCTATTAAAACTCAAATCAAATTCACAAACATTAATTATTACTAATACAAAATTTGAATTTTTACAACGAATGCCCAAAATGGCTGCCTCGTTCAGTACAGAATGCATGAATGCTTGATTTTTGTTCTTGAGAAAACGTCTTGTTAACGAAGCAGTAAATTCAACAGTACTACAGACTTGATGCAGCCAGTGTAGAATAGCACATTATGTAATAGATGAGGCGGAAAAGGAGAGGAAGGAAGGGGAGTTGCACTTTTTCATTGTTCATGAAATCTAACCATATCTTTTTTCTATTGAGTTTGTTTTTTATTTTTGGATTCCGTAAGACTGACACACAAACACACCTACTCTCTCTTATATAGTGTTACAGATTCTAAGTCTAAAATAACGCTGGCAACACTTAATTTTATCACTTGCACTTTATTAACACAAATAATCTACAACTCACACTGTTCAGTAATTTCTTACAGAAAAATAAGCAATTAAAAACAGATAACACGATATTGTTCAACTGATAATGAGTTTTCAATAAACTGTACAAAAATCAATCACTAAATATCAAAAGGCCGATCTAATATTAAATAATAACTGTACAATAAACTGTCCAATAATATTCGAAAAGAATCGTCGAGGAAGAACAATTAACTTATATAGCACAAGTCCGTAATACAGTAATAGGTAAAAGAATTATCACTATAGAACTGTCAAGAGAATTATCACTACAGACAATGAAAGTTCCTTAGATGGTTTGTAATAGCGCCAACGGGATTGCACTGTCTGTATTAACGGGAACTGTCACTACTGCCACTTATCAACGTAGAACAACAACTGAACTACTTAACTGTCACACTTGTTTATCACGACGAATTTCAAACAAGACTGAACTCATTTACAAGAGACTTCCTCTATTTATATACTTTATCATAATTGAGATATCTCTAGATTTCTCTACCAACTTCTAAATAAATAAATCAAGGAAACTAGAACTTTCCACAATATTGGATAAGACTCCATTAATCTAATGCGTTCACCTTAAATAGGTTTTTCAGCAATCGAGATAACTCTACATTTTTCTATCATCTTCTACCGATTTCTAAAATAAACAATGAAAGACCTTCATGCCTTCCACAATATTCGATAGGATTCCATTAATGTCTAATCAAACAACTAGAACATTCTACAAATTACCAAGTAAACACCATAAGTGTCAAAAGCAGAGTAATTAATTGCTCAAAAGTAAACATTTACATAGCAGATAGCACCAAGAACCACTGTTTCTTCTTTCTCTCTATTCTTTCCAATTTCATATTCGCTACAATAGATTATGACTGTATCTATCTATTATATATTGAATTTATTTGTATTGTGCAGTACAAACTGCACATGAAACGGCACACGGGCGAGCGTCCGTGGAAGTGCGATGCGTGCGGCAAGGCCTTCCTGCACAAGGACACGTGGAAGTGTCACGTGCGCAGACACAACAACGACAAGCCCTACAAGTGCCAGCTGTGTCAGCGCCAGTTCAGCGAGCAGTGGGCGCTCAAGAAGCACACACGTCTCCACACCGGCGAGCGGCCCTACCAGTGTCACCTCTGCGGCAAGGCATTCTCAGACTGCTCCAATCTAGCCAAACATCGCAAGGTAGGCATTTCTACAGTTCATTTTGTTTTACAGTTTATATTTCTTGATGTTATATTTACCCCCCGATTGCTAAAGCGCCTACTTAAATGATGATGAATAATAGGTCGAAGTTGTCACAACCACATTTATTAAAAATAGTGAGATACTAGTCTCGGTTGTTACACCGTTGTCAATCTATAATAATAATAATAATAAGTTTTATTTATTCAACATAGCACATTGTTATACAGGTGAATATCGTCAAGTATAAATTACAAACTAAAGGTAACACAAGGCTACAGTCATAATTGGTATTAAATAAATAATAATGAAAGTTATACAACACACTGAAACTATTACTATTAGATGTTAGTCCTTAACAATTATTTTAAATCTCATGTGTCGAGAAAAATAAAAATTATATACAATTGAACTCGTCTACACTATAAAATGCTCTAGCTGCAAGGAAGCTGTACAAATATTTTTTAAATATATTTATTTCTGGCAAGGCCCGTAATTCAGCTGGTAATTTGTTGTGCAACTTCGCTCCCAAGTGAGTTGGCATTCAATCAAACTAAAACTAAAGTACAGAGTAGCTTAATATATGTTAGGCTTAGCAATAATGACTCTTTTCAATGAGTCGTTCAATCGCCCTCACTCTTATAAGTGAGTCGAACTAGTTCAAAAATGAGTCATCAACAATGCTTGTGCTCATTCACTACCATAGCTTGTTCAGACGCTCAGCGCTCACTCGCTCACTGAGCACTCATACACACACACAACAATAAACAGCCTTGTTGTATGTCTGGCGCCTCAATATAAATAATTCTCAGAATCTGAGTTATCAGTTTAATATTCCAGAGCACAGAGCTTATTCTATTTTCCAGAAGTAGTCAGTCAGTTGCTATCGGTCGGTACTTATAATACATTACACAAAGCTCGTGGAGGTGAGTGAGTGAGCCAGCTGTTTTGTAGTTAGTTCACTTCATAGTTCAAAATGCTCTTGTCTAGCATTGCCTATAGCAGGCCGCTGCACTGCTCTGCTAATTCAAGGAGCGCTCACTAGATGGTGTGTTGACTGTATTCCGTGAAAACACAAACGCAGCTCAAGAATGAATTCACTACTTTCTGAATTTGAACTGCTAGTTCGTAGTTCATTTTAAAGAGTCAGTTACTTTGAACGACTCGTTTATTCTGGTCACATCTCTAATATATACTGAACACAGATTAACACTTTAGAAGCTTTAGAGATAACTAGTGGTAGAGATTGAGTTATCTTTTGTTGGTTTGTGCAATCCTGCTCTTTCCTTCCCTACCCCGCTCCTCCTATCATCAACGTTGGTGGCAGTACCCCCCCCCCCCCCCACTCAACCAAGTCAGTTGCTGCAAGATAGCGGACTCGAGTGCAGCTATGTTCGTGAATCGCATCTTTTAAGTCGTAAGTCGTACAAAATTGCATTTTTTATAGTTTCAATTCCTTATTGTTCCCCCGCGGTCCTCCATTGTAAACCCCGCATTAAGATTCAACTGCAGTTAGACGAGAAAACACATTTTAGTTTAATATTTCTCCGCACTTCACAGCGTAGCGCTGAACGGAATTAGTGTACGCAGTAGGGAGAGTTTCCTTCCTACAGCGGCGGCTCCCCCACCAACTGACCATTAGTGGGTATGCGCGTATGAGAGTGTGTGAGGGAGCGATGGACAGACGTTTACAGGCTACATTTTTATCACATCAAGACTGGTTTCGCTAATGAGTCATGAGCAAGAGAGGATGTGTTTTGGAATTGCAATTTCGGTGTCACACCGCTGTGTTTACCGGACTGAAAACTGAACAGAAAGTTGAATCCTTTTAAGATTGTGAATTTCAACTAGTGAATTCATCCACATTACAGGGGTGCCCATCCACCCCTAGTCTCATGACGCACCCCCCCTCCCCCTAAATTCAGCACCTGCCCCCCCCCCCCCAATAAAGTAGGCGTCCCCCTAAAAAAATGCGAAAAAATAAGCTCCAATATTCAAACAAAATTAAAAGAAGATTTCTATAGGTATTGAAAAAAATCAAACCCAGTCGATAATATACAAAATGTATGTATATTAAAACTAAAAGAAGATTTATATAGGTATTGAAAAAAATTAAACCCAGTCGATAATATACAAAATGTATGTATATTTCTTGAGATTCTTATAGGGCTTAATTTTCGAAATTGAGAAATACCGGAGCTCTGACTCACAGGCTGGTCCGGGGTCCTCCCTCGGAAAATGTTTGAAAATTACACTTGAATTGGTGCATTTTAAACGCATTTGAGCATGGTTAGTAATGCACATATAATATTACATAATATGCAAAATAACAAGCTAGTTCAGATCTGGTTTAAAATAAATGATTTTATTATAGATTTAGATAGCCGGAGCTCCGCTCCGATGTGCTCCGGCTGACATTAAGCCCTGGATTCTTTACATAGGTAAAAATTTTTTTTTGTAAAGGTAAAAAGGAAATAGCTTAATAACTTCCTGCACAAATACTAAACATAACTATTTTAGCTGATTCATATTCAATACTGTAGTATAATAATAATTATAAATCTATTGTCATTAATGTTTTGAACAATGTAAAATATTCAAAATTTGTGGAGAGAGCAGTTTTGGACTTGAGTCTGTTACTTCTTCACATTCATTGTAATTTTGTCACAATAAATAAATAAATAGACATTCTATGTGGTGACTTCATAATATATTTTTGAATATCGTCACGTTAAACACGGTTTCAATCAACTTTAGCCACCCCCCCCCCACCCAACTTTTTTTAGAACCCCCCCAGGAATATCAATGACGCAGTCTGCGTCATAGCCCCCCCTCCCTCCTGTGGGCACCCCTGCACATTAAAATCTGATTCTGATTAATAAAAATATGAAAATTTTAGTATTAGTATACTGCAACTGTAATGCACTAACGTAACGTATGTAACCGTATGTATATTAATTGAGTTTGTGATTGTGAGTTAAATTATTTGGAGTGCCATTTTTTTTTCATTTCTATTCTATTTTTCAACATGCTGCGTTTATGGTATTGTGATGTTAAACGGTCATGTTTTAGTTATTTCTATTTTTTATCGACTAGTACATTTTTGAACAATGTTCAGAAGGAATATTTATACCCTTGTTTTTCGGATAAATTCCGTGATTATTGTATAAGTATATCCAGTTTTGGTTCAATTGTGTCAGTTCTCCCAACGCAGTTGAATTTTTTTCTTATAATAGGATCAAGTACTGTGTAAATAGTTTACGTTTTTTCTATTCTGCCTTTTAAGAATAAATTTCTTTAATTTTTTCTATTTTCCTGACTATTTCCATCTTTCAGGAGCCCGTAGGCAACAGCCAAAATCATTAGACTAGCCCCACTTGAAACATGGTTGAATTTTTAAATTTAATAGACAAAAAGGTGTTTAGTTTTTACATAATTATAACTGTCCACAAAATAATTATGCAAGTTTTTCAGGGATGGGTGGCGAGGGTAAGAGGGGATATTTATATGATTTTGTGGAGAGGGGACGGGAAATCGATTGCAGGGGGGCCCAATTGGAAAACGTTACGCCACTGGGCTTCACGGCATAGGGACTAGAGATTTAGTTGGATGTCGTACCTTTTCCATGTGTAATGTACAAAAGTACTTCTTGCCGATTATATTACAATAATTAATATTGTTATATTTATATAGATTCCATATCAGTGGCTTCCAACAAAATATTTTTAAGGACCTCCTCATCGGTCGAAATATTGTACACCATCATAAGTTATTGAATTTCAGAGTATTGCACATTTTAGTAACTTACTACAATATTATAGTTTATACTGTATTAATTGACTGAAGAACTGTTTGAGCAAGGACACTTATTGCAATAGGGTGCTCTTGTAGAGTAATCTAGAGGCTTGCTGCATGAGTCTACAATCATTTGATTGGGAACCACTGTCTAGAAGTCTAGTTAATTATACAATAATTAACTGGGCTAAGAATGTAACAGCATTGGACTTGTTTCACACGTAAATATATAGTCCGTTTTCGGTTCTAGTCATTGAGGTAGGTATAAGCATAGACGAACCATCTTACTATCCCTGATCAATGGTATAAGTGAGTGGAGGGAGTAGTATTTGCACTGTGTATGAATTTGCTTCACTTCCTAAATTTATGTTCTCGCGTAGAATGGAACCGTATATTTGTATGAAACAAGCCTTATGCACGTTTTTCTAATAACAGCTATGAGTAAACACACACTAAACGTCACGAAGCAACAAACCTTCAATCAGCCAAAAAAGAGAAAAGTACCGTACGTTTTTTCTTGCGCGAGATCTACCAATCTCACAATACAGTAAACACTCAAGTACTTGTAGAATTGACTGGCAAAGAAACAACAAATATGTTCTTCAAATAAGTTTATTTAAAATCGAATTAATATTATTAGGTTAAGAATAATAGACTAACAAATTATGGGACTTTTGACACAACTATTGTCAATAATATATTTTTCAAAAATAAATGTTTTCAGCTATCTTATTCCTTTTTTTTAAATCTTGCGTGTGCAAAATTTATATCTTACATAATTATTCGGTTGATACAAAAATCGTAGATTATTGTCAATTTTTTCAGAATTTTTAGGACATGTGCACTACAAGTTCACACTTCTAGCATAGGGAAAATAACATTGACTCGTGACCTTGACCGCGTTTTCTACCGCGATATTTTAAAAGATCAAACTCGTTTAGAGAAAATATTAAATATTAAGTATTATAAAAAACTATGCTTGTGCAGAAATTAATTTTTATATATTCTTGTGGCACAAAAATCTTAGATTATTGTCAATTTTTTCATAATTTTTTAGACACGTGCGCTACAAGTTCACGGAGCTCGCTGAATGGCTTGGAGAGAGGCGTAAACGAATAACGACATCGAATTTTGGAAGGATTAGTAAGAGGACGCCACTCACTGGTTGTCAAAATATTGTTCTTGAACTTTTGTATGGGGGCGCTAAAAGTTCATCAGCCATGAAATATGGAGATAAATAAGAAGGCTGCTCTTAAAAAAAGTTGCTGAGATGACCAGGAAATAATAATGAAATGTTGTCTGTTTCCTGATGCCAATAATACTATTAATTTTACTGTACTGTATTAGTCTATTCCAGAATAAAAGCAAAGCCCAAATCTGTTCTAGGTTACAACATTAATGCACTGTAGTGTTATGAAAATATCAGTTGAAGAGTATAAAAAAATTACCAAATAAACACACTATTCATAACAAGATAAACAATGGGCTGATAAAATACCATTATAGGTAAATTCATAAGACAGGAGTAGTCAGCTAATATTGCACTGCTAAATTAATAGTAAATCAATACCATACATAAAATAATATAATAATAAATCAAAGATCTAATACTTGAGAAGAAAGAAAAGCAAAAATAGTATTACACTAATATTACAGTCATAAATATAAAGTAAATCAGTACCGTATCTAAAATAATATAATAATAAATAAAAAATCTACTAATTAAGAAAAAGAATAACAAAAATAAGAGAATTAAAAACCTGTTGAATTAAAATAATTAAATTAAAAATTAAAGACCTGGGTGTCAGCTTGGTCCAGTGTATTCTTTAACACTTTCTTGCACCTCAATAATCCAATCCGGATTACAAAATAAGCAGTACTCACATTTTGAAACATGAAGTTGCCCCTGTATTTGAAAAAACATGATTTTGACAACAAACCCCATTTTTCCCCTTTCGTCTACAAAAATCATTTCTCCAACAGCGCGCGCTCAATTTCAAGTACTTGTCTCTCTTCTTTGCATGTCAATACAAAGAGACTTGTCCCTCTTAGAGAAAAAGGTTTCAAATAAAAAATTTAGATCAGATCATTATCTAACACTTTCACGCTTTCAAAACTTTCCTACCCAAGAAATGAAAAAAATTCTCGATTAGGGTCTGCATCAATGTCACATCACAAAGTTTTTGAAACATCGTTGGATAAATTATCATATAAAAACTGAACGTGTGCAGGAAATTTATGTTTTTTTGCATCGCTCGAATCACAAAATATCGTTTCTTAAATCTACCAAATTTAAAAATATTCCATCAATATTCAGATAGTGAAATGCCATTGGGAATGAATTTGTACGGATCAAAATTCAGCAGACTTTTTGTCGTTTGGCGACAAGCCAATTCCCCCACTCATTAGGTTTCACTTCGATAAAACCCCCTACGACTCCATGCTGTGGCGGTGGGGGTAATGGAGACCGGTGGCGCTTTCTGGTGAGCGACCAATTCAACTATTTTTCAAATGAAACCGTTTATTTCTTGTTCCAATTTCGTGACGTCATACGTTTTTGTTTCACAGTTTATGACAAAAGTATAAGGAATTTGAATAAAATTTCAATGGATTTAGATTCGTGTTGTTAATCTCTAGGTGTCTTGCTTTTTAATTTCGCTGATTAATGCTTCTTTTAAAAAAATGACATAATCATGTTAAATTCCCAAAATAAGAAAAACTGAAAGAAAAAAACGAATTTTGAAAAGCAAGTGATCTTTGTAAAAGTATGAAGATAAATCATGTAAATTTTCAAGGCAATTTGAGGTTCCATTCTTGAGATTTTAATGAAATAAAACTGGACAAAATGCTCATTTTCTAGCTTGCTCAGTACAGGTGCAGTTGAATCTTAACAACTAGGTTGATAAAAACGATTCCAAAACTTCTTTGTATGATCAAATTTGTTTTAAACAATTCAATACAACTAACTTGGTTTCATCATAATTCCAGCCTACTTTTTAATAACGGTACTTTCTTGTTTTCTCGGTTGACCTTGACTGCATTTCATTTAGCTTCATTTTTTATTTTATTTTAATTGTATAATTGTAGACTACACGTGTATTATTCTTGTTTGTTACTTTTTGGTTCCTCATTTTGATACTGATTATTTCTGGTTGCGCCTCCCACCAATGGGGCGTGACTTGTTAGGGTCTTCAGCCAATCACAGACCTTCAATGAAGGTCAGCCTATGTGGTTTGGCTGGTTGCTCAGAGGGTGTGTGTGGTGTTGAAACTAAATTTAATGTTTGTCTTACCTTTCGTAGTCGATCTTCTTTTTGTAACAGGTTGGGGGGAAGGTGAGATTTGGAAAGGATAAGGTTGTAATGAAACCCAAACCTGTTGTTGAATTCTGCTACTAAGGTAATCTTGCTAACCACCACATATGACACTTAATAAATTTAAAATATACTTTAAATTTAGTGGACTGTATAATGCGATGCGGTTTTTTCTATGTGTTGAGCACACGGCGACGTCTCGTTGAGTACTGAGTACTGACTCCCTCCCGAGTGGAGTGGGGGGAAGCTCCTTATCTATCGAACAACCCTACAGGATAAATCATGCTATGAAATGAACTAAGAACTATTACCGACTGGTGCGACTACTATGAGAGGCACTTCCACCCTCAGCCAATAGTATCATTCTGTGTTTAGTATATATTAAGCTACTCTGTACTTTAGTTTTAGTTTGTTTGAGATTAATGATGGTGTAACAACCGATACTAGTATCTCACTGTTTTCAATAAATGCGGTTGTGACAACTTCAAGTCTTTTTATTCTTGGATTTCTTGTTCTTTTTATTCAGCTTGCTGTCGTTTAAGCAAGCGGTCGTGGGTTCGAATCCCGCTCCACCGTCAGACATTTATGTGTAATCATTCACCTCATTACCCACGCACAAGTCTCTGACTCATGTGGGCATCGTCCTCAATAACAAAACAAAATATCACCTTCGCCACTACAAAAAATCAACATTAAAGCAGTGTGTTTCAGCAACCGGAGGATAACATTCAGCTTTAGAAGATAAGAGAATTGTTCCTTGTAGTTCTTTCAAAAAAGATTTCAGATCTTAATTTTCTATGTGTGTTTTATGTGCTAATAAATTTATGATGTTTTTTTTTCTTCATCTTTTAGGTGCACGAACGCGACGTGAACCTGAGCGAAGCAATAATGGCGGCTGCAGCAGCGGCAGCAGAAACGGCATCTGAAGCAGCAGCAGTGGATTCATTGGCCGATGCAGCCGATGCAGTCGAGTACAATGCAGTGTGGAATGCAACTGCTGCAGCTGACAGCGGAGGAAATGGCGCTGGACCTGACAGCGGTGACGTACAGCAAATCATCTATGTCACCTATCAGGATCCCACCGATCCCAATGCTAAGGTATGTTTGTTTTAGTATAAATAGCGTACCACACAAGCGAGGAGTGAGTTGGGTTGCTATCAAGGTTATTGAAAGCAAGGTTGGTCCGTATTTCCGTTTTTTTTTTCTTTTTTTTGAGAACCATTAATTCTATTTGTAATAATAAATTGTTTATTTACTTAGAAAAATTATGATTTAAAACATGTTTTTCCAAAAATGTTAATTTTTTTAGAATTCTGCTTATAACTAATGTATTGGGAAAATAGCTCGATATGAACTAGAAAATAACATGCGGAACGTGACCTAAACATTTCAAATAAATTTATTTTATGGTTTGGGGGCAATGTGTCCCCATATCTTGAAAAATCGCTCGGTAGTAGTCAACTATTCAATAGCTTAATAAAAGTTATCATCCAATACAAGGTATTTCGATCAAAATATTATGACCAAATCTATTGCACACAGTCCTAATAAGCAGATACAGTATATAAAAGCAGTGCATTTATGGGTAATCGTAAAAAACAAAACCCATGCAAACGGTTTTGAGTACAGAAGATGTCGCGGAAAGAATCATAGAATTTTCTGTAGTTGTACTATTTGTTGGACATAATTTTCAAGCACGAATTCCATACTGCAGGGTGTTTCAAAAATGACGCAACCCATGGGGTAATAATATATTACATATTCAACATGCACATTATTTAAATTCAATCTTTGTCTAATGTTAGATTAGATTACTTTATTCGTGATAAATTTACAATATTTTTTTCAAATTTGTGCTTACATACAATATTTTAACATCACATAGAAAGTAGACTTGGTTGATACTATTTACATTTTGTTGGAAATATTAAAAGTGATCTAATGGGTAGAGCTAATGAAATGAAATTCTAAGTGATGCATTTACATGAAAAGGCGAAGTTTGGACGAAAATTCGTCCATTCGAGCTCTTAATCATAAAATGTTGAGGAGTTGGATGTTTCATTTGATGCCTGTCAGCTAGATTTGTACTAATTTCAACACATTTGTAGCAACTTTCCTTCAAATTTTCTTTGTTATTTCACTTTTAATAATCTTTTGTATGTTGTGTGAGTTTCAAGTCAATCAATTATATTGTAAAGAATTCTGTTATCGATTTCGTAATGCAAAGAGCCCTATATAGGAAAACAAAAGACAGGATAAGTTCCAAGGTTCTCAAGAAAATATTAATCTCGAATAAATAGATCTGACTCATTATAATGAAACGACTGCCGTGACAAAGAAATGCTTGACTAGTAAATTCCAATTGTCTCAGTTAGTTTACATTGAATTGAATGTTTCTTGAATATCGATTGGGACACAGAAAGTTTAACCCCATCCATGATTACCGGCATTTGATCTCAGGGTTGCGTCTTTTTTTAAACACCCTTGACAATATGACATCTAAAACTGAAAAATAAGTAAACATTTTATGGGGGTTGTATTCTCCTTAAACATCTCAATATTTCGAATATCAAAGCCGGCGTTCTTTCTAATCAATCTATGTTTGTTCATCTATTTCATAACAATTTTATATCCTTGATAACAATAATTACTATACTCTCTATCTTAATCCGATCTTTCTCGTTCCACATCTTCTGTCTTTGTTCATTATACTTTTTAACACAATTAAGTACTGCTTAATATTAATTTTTCCCCTTCTCATTCTGTATATCTATTAACTAAACCATCCACGCTGTATCTTATCTATTTTTAGTTATTTTTCTATCAGGTTGATTTATTTGCCATAAAAAAACAATACAATATATTATACACTTCATAGATGTTACATTCACATATTGTGGCACTACTGGCATAAGCGAACTTGTTGAAATTCTCTTTCTAAAATTGCAATAGTTTTTGTTATAATAATATTGGTAACATTATCTTTAAATTATCCACTACTAAGATTTCTACTGAGTTGCCATAATAAGCTATTTCTCTGAAGTCTGCGTCAAATTTCTAGTCCCTCCAGCGGTCCACAAAATGCTACTTGTGTGCTGAAGTGTATGTTTTACAATTGTTATTTATGTATTCTTTTTTCTTGTAAAACATATTATGTTGTATCTTGAGAAATAAATTATTGTTACGGGTTCTATGTCTAAAATAATGCTGGCAACACTTGAATTTATCACTCGCACTTTATTAACACAAAAAAATAATTCACAACTCACACTGTTCAGTAGTTTCTTACACAAAAATAAGCAATCGGAAACAGATGATGAGTTTTCAATATTACTATACAGAAATCAATCACTAAATGTCAAAAGGCCGATCTAATATTAAATAATAACTGCACAAGAAACTGTCCAATAATACTCAGAAAGAAACGAGGAAAAATGACAATTAACTTATGTAGCACAAGTCCATAATACAGTAATAGGTAAAAGAATTATCACTATAGAACTGTCAAAAGAATGATCACTACAGGCAACGAAAGTTCATTAGATGGTTTGTAATAGCGCCAACGGGATTGCACTGTCTGTATTAACGGGAACTGCCACTTATCAACATAGAACAACAACTGAACTACTTAACTGTCACACTTGTTTATCACGACGAATTTCAAACAAGACTGAACTAATTTACAAAAGTCCACCCCTATTTATATGATTGAGATATCTCTAGATTTCTCTACCAACTTCTACCGATTTCTAAAATAAACAATCATGGAAACTCGAACTTTCCACAATATTCGATAAGACTCCATTAATTTCTAATCAAACAACTAGAACATTCTACTAATTACCAAGTAAACACCATAAAAGTGTCAAAAGCAAAGTAATTAATTGCTTAGAAGTAAACATTTACATAGCAGATAACAACCTAGAACCGCTGTCCTTCTTTCTCACTATTTTCATTCTCATATTCGCTACACTATTATCATCATTATTATTATTGTTATTGTTCTTATTATTGTTGTTGCTGTTGTTGCTGTTGTTGTTGTTGTTATTGTTATTATTATTATTAGTATTATTATTATTATTATTATTTAATATGTTTAAAATATCCACAACTAATATTAATTTCTACTGAGTTGCCATAGTAAGATGTTTCTCTGAAGTTTGTGCCCTCCAGTGGTCCACGCAGATGTGCGTTGTAGTGTATTTTTCTCGATTGTTATTTATGCATACTTTTTCTTATAAAACATATTATGTTGTATCTTGAGAAAGAAATTAATATTAATTATTATTTAATATGTTGTGTGTTTTAAGGTGTGTGAAAAATACCTGATGCCGGCGGATGCCATGATGGATGATGACGATGGGGGAGGGGTGGATCTGAGCCAGATGGTGGCGGTAGGGGAGTCTAACAAGGGAGGAGGAGCGACCACTCTGCAGTTGACCGACGAGCACGGCAATCCACTGCAGTTCACGCTGCACAACGGCCAGCTGCAGGTCAGTACTCATACCCACCACTTAGAATACTGCTCCTTTATACAGAGTGTTTCGGAACTCTCTACCATTACTTCTAGGCAGTGTTTCTGGACCACTAACACAAGTAAATATCATAATAAAAATTTTCTAAAATTTGTTTTTTTCACTCTTTATTTTTTTATTCGAACATCTCTGAATGTATAATTTTGATATTTTGCAAACAGCTTTATAACAATTTAAACAATCTTTAAAAAATTAATCAAAATTTTCCGACATCAAAAAACAAAATGGCGGCCATTTAAAATCTTTGAACAGCTCGGCCAAAAAGTTGAAATTTTGTATGAATGTTTAGTTTCGGATTTTTTTGATGATGAAGCCCCGTAGGTCTGAGACCTGTGCGTGGGTAATGAGTTGGACCTACAGTTTTAAGTGTGTTTCAAACCACCGGGAAGCGATTTTACAGCAGAGATTAGTGTCTTTTTTGCTGGCCAATCTAATCGGTCACCGTTACAAACAGGTCCTACGAGAACGCAGCTTATCTCTATCTGATTGAACAGATACCTGCTACGGTTCGCGGCTATCACTTCCCTAAATTTAGAAGCGTACTAAGAAAGGTTTTAGTAATTTTCCCATAAATACACAGTTTAACATTTCCCCGCCGTTTTTCTATTTTCTCGTGTATTATGTCGCCAAATTTTAGTGTAAAGTTTTCTCTCCCTGGCAGGTGAGTGAAGTGTATGAATTTGTGTCCCCCCGGGAGTCGAGGGGTGGAGGCCCCTGGGTGAAAGGTCAAGGCCAGCAAAGCGAGCCTGCTGGCTAGTGACTTCATGAACACATTCTAGTATAATGTTGTTTCATTTTTATTGTTTATGCATATTGTTAGTGGTCTTTTTTAATCGTTATGTGTGTAGGTGGGACTGGATGAGAGCAGCGATAATCCAATTCAGCTGCACACAGCAGCTGCAGCAGCGGAATCAGCGCTGCAGTCAGCCGTCATCAGTGCAGCAGCAGCCAAGAATAGCAGTGAGAGCAGCAGCAGCTACATCATCAAAGTCTCACCAGACACGGCTGCCGCTCTGGTCAGTTCCAGCATTTTATTTATTACTTATTTATTTTACTTTTACGGCCATATTGGACCACTTCAGTCAATCATGTCTTGTCTTGTCGTGTTTTTCTTGGTTGACATTGACTGCATTTCAGTGAGCTTCAATTTTTTTTTTTTTTTTTTTTTTTAAGAGAAAGTGTTTCTGATAGGCTGGCATTAAATAATGACCTTCAAATTCTGGTCTTCATTTTGATAACGATACTTTCGTGTTTTTCTCGGTTGACCTTGACTGCATTTCATTTAGCTTCAACAAGAAATATTTTGTTTTTCTAGCCTACTTGCGTTTTGTTCTTGTTTGTTGCTTTCTATGTGTTCCCGGTTTTTGGTTCTAGATTTTGACACTTATTTTTCTTGGTGCTCCTCCCACCAGTGGACGTGTCTTATTTTGTCCTTCAGCCAATCACAGACCTTCAATGAAGGTCAGCCTATTATAGGCACTTTCTCATTTAGTCAATAATATCATTCCGTGTTTACTATATATTAAGCTACTCCATACTTTAGTTTGATTGAGATTGATAATGGTGTAACAACCGAAAGTAGTATCTCACTGTTTTCAATAAAATGTGGTTGTGACAACTTCAAGTCTTGTTGTTCTTGGGTTTCTTGTTCCATGACAAACTGCGTTGTTAATATTATTTTTTTTGGAGAAATTAACGACTGGCAGTCAATTTTTAATTTAGAATAAGTAATATTTTACTCACTTTCTAGGCCGAACGTTTTCGAGTTATGGAAACTCATCTTCACATTCTACATATAAAATCTAAAGGACATGAACTGAACACCTTGGAACAATTTGAAATTTACAAACACAATAAACAAAACATCCTCAATGAACAATTGAATTTTAAATCACTCAAACTTTTTGACCACATACAAAAACCACAATTTTTCTAACCAACAAACCAAAATCGCCGATCTAGGATGCCTTGAAGATGAGTTTCCATAACTCGAAAACGTTCGGCCTAGAGTGAGTAAAATATATATATATATTTTTTTTTTTTTTTGGAGGATGAAGTCCACATAGGTCTGAGATCTGTGCGTGGGTAATGAGTTGGATGATGGTGATTGATGAGTTGGACCTACAGTTTTAGGTGGGTTCCGAACCACTGGGAAGTGATTCCACTGCAGAGAACAGTGTCTTTTTGCTGGCCAATCGGTCACCCTTACAAAGAGTTCCCATGAGAACGCAGCTTATCTATATCTGATTGAACAGATAGATACCTGCTACGGCTCACGGCTTACTTATTCTTAATTGAAAATTGACTGCAAGTTGTTAAATTAACCAAAAAAGTTAATCTTGTTATTCATTATGGATATCTTCCACAATATATTTGCCACAATAAATAAATAAATATCATCTTCACCACTACAAAGAAAGTTAAGAAACTACTACTACTACTACTACTACTCGTTTTGCACATGTTATTGTAGTGGGAGATTTTGATACAGACTGATACACAGTATTGTAGTGGGAGATTTTGATACAGACTGATACAAACAGTATTGTTGTGGGAGATTTTGATGCAGACTGTTTGATACAAACAAATTGATGAATTATTTTCAGATGAGTGCCGACGGCAGTAAACTATCATCAGCCGTGCACGGCGACATTCCAGCCTCCTATGCCTTCGTGATCCAAGATGCTCCTCACAAAGACCAGCTGGTCGAAACTTTTGCCGCTCAAATTTCTCCCGACTACCTCAATATAAACTAGTAGAATTTATCTACCGGTTGATAGAATAGTTGAATATATGTAAGCATATTTTGTGATAACAGTATTAAAGTTTAGTAATAAGCGTTTAACGTTAGTTTGTGTCCTCTGTTGTATAATCACTCAATGGTGGTTTGGAACCCACCTAAAGCTGTAGGTACAATTCATCAGTCATCATCTAATGTATGGCCCACGCACAGGTATCATACCTTACACTAGTAAAAATATTGTCAATATAAGTTAGTATTGACAATATCGAGACAAAAAGATAATACTGATGTATTGATGACTTGTATTGAAGAATATCTAGATTTCTAGAAATCCACCATCAATACCGTCTGCTATTGACAATATTATTGACGAGTTGTGTGCACATCAATATTATTGTCAGTAATAATAGTAAATATTAATAATAATCAGTAATATTATTGTCAGTGAATAGTATTAAAGCCAAACAAGCCTTTTCTTTATTTTTCGTACTCAATTATTTGTTGATTTTTGATCAACTAATTAATTCTGAACGAAATAGGTTAACAAAAACTTCACAAATCATCCACGATGGCAAATACTGACGAATTTTATTGACAGTATTATTGACAAGTGTAAGGGCCGTTTGCAAAAAAGTATCACAAACCAGTATTGTCAATATCGGTCCTTCAATATTATTGACAGTATTTTTACTAGTGTAAGGGCCCTTTATGTCGGCTTTATATTCAGATTTTTAAAATAATTTATCATCGAATTTTATTAATATGATTTACTTTTTACCACTGACAAAGAAAACTGTTGTTAATATTTTATTGTTGTATTAGTCGGCAACCCAATTAATTGTTGAAAAAACTTGACCAAAAGTTTAGGTATAATCTTTATCTATTTATAAATCTTAGTTTATTTCACTGATATTAATTTATTTATTGATTATGATGGAGAGTAATGGTTTGCACCATTACAAAAACTATATTATCACAGAATAGTATGACCTGAATAGATTGAACATTATTTGTTCAAAACGCTCTATTTATTAAGCTATCATTGTAATTTATATTGTGCGTTGTAATTTTGTACAGAGTTTTGTAAAAAGTGTATGATTAAAATCAGTTTTATGATTTTAACAGTTTTTTTTTTTTTTGTAATGACTATTTACCCACTTTGTTTTGCAGACAATTGGTGGAAAGAAGTATGACTTGAAATTCAAATTCATTCCAAAACATTTGGATTCTACTATTTATATATATATTTTTTTTTGCTTTTACAATTTTTCACAAGAAATAGAAATATATTTACAAAAAAGTGCAAAATAAATCTTTAATTATAACTACTATGGATATTAGAATCACCCCATACAATTATTTTCACTTGATTATGTTTTTGTAATAAATGAAGAAATAAATTAGGGAAGTGATAGCCGCGAGCCGTAGCAGGTATCTGTTCAATCAGATAGATAAGCTGCGTTCTCGTAGGTCCTGTTCGTAACGGTGACCGATTAGATTGGCCAGCAAAAAAGACACTGTTCTCTGTTGTAAAATCACTTCCCAGTGGTTCGGAACCCACCTAAAAATGTAGGTCCAATTCATCATCCAACTCATTACCCACGCACAGGTCTCAGACCTATCCTCCAAAAAAAAAAAAAAAATAGAAATAGGATAACCTGTGGGTAGGATACAGCTTGAGTAGAATGTACAGTAGAATCAATTCAATTATAGATTAGTGTATTGATACTGAATCCCATTAAATCAGTGATTTAAGGGAGCTATTTTCTGCACAATGGGTTTGCTTCAGAAAATTATCAAAATTTTCCGGTTGTGTAGCATTTTCCGATACCAAATGGATTCTTATTTTTCTTCTGAATTCATTTAGATAGTGCTTTCTTCCTGTTGAAACGCCCAATTAGACAGACAAATAATAGTGGAAGAAATTATTCCGCCAATGGATTGAATTGCAAAGAAATTCTTAGATTTGGCGTCAATATCAATCAGCCAAGAAAGAAGAAAGCTTGCAGTATGTTTAATGATTTTATTTGTAGCAAGCATTTGACTTCTATATCATTTCATTAGAAATTCAAAGAATCTTTTATAAAAAGTGACACTACTTCTTGAAACGTTGGTTGTACTACTTTTGACGTAGATTTGTAGCAAGCATATGACTTACACATCTATGATATCATTTCGATATAAATTCAAAGAATCTTTTATAAAGTGACACTACTTGAAACATTGGTTTTACTCAGTATTGCCAGGAACGCATTTCGTTTTTAAGTTGGAACTTCATCAGCTGCTAGGTTTTAATTTTAAACTATGAAGGTTTTCCTTATTGAAGAAAGTTTCTAATATTTGATGGCAGAATTAATTGAAATGTGAACTTCTTTTAACAATTTATGACGTACCGCAGTAAAAAGTTTATAAAGGCAGGTGTCTTTAAAAAAATCTCGATTATTATATTTAGCGTTTATGTGAACTATTTTAGAATCTAAAATCTCAATTTATATTCGGAAAGCCCTTCGGGTGTATAAAACATGGTATTCATTCAAAAATTATTTCTAAAAATTACAACTATTATTTTCATTTTGAACACAAATCTAATTCATCAAAACAAAGGCCAACTCTTGGATTCATTCATGGTATCCAACAATTCAAATGAACAATTGAATTACCGCGATTTACTTTTGAAAATGTTTTTCAAATCATATTGTGTTGAAATTGAAAGCAAGTACTCCTTTTCTGTAACAAGATTGAATTCACTGGTGGAAAGTCTATTTGAATTGAGTTTCACTGTAGTGCTAGGAAGTGGTAAGACAGGCGGCGTACTCTGTCGGTCGATTCTGGTACTAGTTGGTGAAGAAGCTTTTGCGTTCAATGCAGACCTGCGATACAAATCGGATCAACGAAGTACAGTGGCTCTGATAGTTGACAGTGAACAAATGAAGCTGTGGTTGTTAGAAGAAGCAACGGCTGATGAAATTTTCGATGTTTTCGGATTTTCTGACGCGTTTTTCATTGCTAATAACAGTATTTATCAGTTGAGTTCGCCCGCATCTGTGAATAGGCGTTTTTCAGTCACCACTCTACAAAATATGACCGAACCTCATCATGGAATCTCCACCAAACTGCCCAACTTTGAGAAGAAGTTGTTGAGAATCACCACGTTCAATTGCCCTGTCAATGTGTTCGTTAGGACTGTCAATAATCAATCAGGTAACTTTTTTATTATTTGAATTTTGTACTGATGAAGCCCACATAAGTATGAGACTTGTGAGTGGGTAATTATTTTTCAATACAATGGAAAGAGGTAATGAGGTAAATAATGACGCAAAATATGCCAGGCTGGACGGGAATAGAACCTCTGACTGCAGAGGTAGTAGTCAGTCAAGGATAACTGATTATACCACTGCGACTGCCTAAAAACAGTCAAGTCACGTCAGAGGTCCTGAACTTTATTCAGGTGCGACCTGATAACTCAGACACCAGAACGGAACCAGCCAGGTCGTTCGATATTATTATTATACTACCACTACGACTGCATATATTACAATCTAAACATGAAAAAAGTTGAATAGTAAATCGGCTTTAAGTAGTAAAGTATTTTTTTTCAAATATAATTTTTTCGGGCTGATGATGCCCATATGAGTTTAAGACCATATAAGACTTTTGCGTGTGTGATAGCTAACAACGCCAAATATGGTGTCAATTTCTCAGGCCAACCCTGTTTGTGTACCAAATCTGAGATTTTTATGTTACTTTTAAAAAAACGCACGATGGTCCATGGTGTTTTGCAAAAAATTTTAAAAATTATTACTTAATCAGACTGTAGCCATTATTATTATGGTTTGATGGATCAATAATAATTTTCTGTTTTCTACAATATATTACATTATATTTATAGAAATGCTCATAACTCCGGAAGGGGAACGGATTTCTCCAATTTGATTACATATAATATTTGAAAGTCTCTTCAAGTACTATCAAAATAAAAACAAACGATTGACCTGGAAGAGACCTTCACGAACAATTATGTAATCAGATAGGAGAAATTCGCTTCCATTCAGGAGTTATGGACATTTGAAAATATATAATTATTATTTCTAGTTTAAATTACTTGCCCTGTGTTATAGCAAGGATATCAACACTTCTCATGCCAAACCCCCTATCTGTGTACGAAATATGAACCAAATCTGAGAGATTTTCATTTTTTGCCCCAAAAACGTACGATAGCTACTCCTCTTTTCCCCTTCTTCTAATTTCTCTTCCTCTCCTCCTCCTTCAATTCCTCTTATTCTCCAGTGTTAGAGATTCGTCGACAAATAACAGCAAGTAGCTGTTTATTATATAGGAATTGTTGAAAAGTTGATATTTGTAGTTTTAACAATGATTGAGTTCATTGGAGCCTTGGTAAATGTTGCTGGTGGCGTCTGATCAAATTGTTCTTATCAAATTCATAAACGTTTAAAAATTTGAATAGACCAATCATACACCACCGGTAACTGTTCCCGCTTACCAGGGTGTCACCTATATTTATCAACCATTGTCAATTTTTATTATTATTATTATTATTATTAATAATTTTTGTCCACTGACCTACTGTTAAGGGGTATATCTATATGGATTTGTCAAGAAGTTTAAGTCAATAAAATACATATCTGTCATCTAAATTCTCACCCCTCTTTTTTGCATGAAATTGCTCATTTGAGTATGCACATATAATTAATTATTTATTCGTTCTTCATTTCAATCCTGAATTTGTGATTGCCTTTAAACGCGCTGGTAGTGAATTATATGGATAGATCCCAGCACCTCTCAAACAAAGTTGTTCAATGTAAGTAGTCTTTTAAGTCTTGTCTGTACCTGGTTCCATAATAATTACTGTGAAAGAACTCACCCGTTAGAATTTATTCTCATTTCTTTCAATAAATCAAATGGCTTCAAATATATTAAATTTTTTTTTCAATATTTTTATTCCCCATAAAAAATACAAAAATGCAAAATATAGTACAATAGAATACGTTTTTTTTTTTTTTTTTTTTTTTTTGTAGATTACGTCTTGGAGACTCCAGTTAAGGAGTATAAGACAAGTCAGATCAACAATATTATACACTAGATACCATAATTACTTCAATTAGTTGAGGTGAGGCTTAATTTTGATGTGAAAGGAACTCTTGTACACTATAAAAAGCTTTATCAACTAAATATTTCTTCAATTGTTTTTTAAATATTTCTATATTTTCAAGACTCTTCAAAAACTGCGGTAGCTTGTTGTAGAATTTCCTACCAATATAACTAGGTTTTTGTGTTTACAAATAAGCTACTATTGTGACTCACCAAGTGATAATCTCCTCGGCGTCTTGTATTATAATCATGTACATCAAGATTTTGGTTAATATCATTCGTTTTTACATATAGAGTAGCTTCATACACATATAAGCAGGGTACAGTTAGGAGACCAAGTCTCTTGAACAACGGCCTACATGAATCTAATAAATCGTAGGAGGTCCCTCACAAGGACACATGCCTGTGACAGAGGAGCGAGTTCTAGTAGAATATTGATTTAAACTAAACTAACTATTATTTTATTAGTTTATTTAACAATGCGTAGCAAAAACACGCATGAAGAAGGTAAGAAAAATTGATAACTAACTCGTAAATACAATATTTGTCCCTTTCAAAAAGTACGGTAAGTAAGGTATGAAATTTGTCTTACTCTGACTTGTCTTATACTCCTTAACTTGAGTCTCCAAGACGTAATCTACAAATAAATTGATGTAAGGTAAGTAGTGTATCAAATTGGGGGAGGGAAAATTAATATAAAACAAAATTAGAAAAATGTAAGGAGCAAGCAAGAATGATAGAAGCAAGAGATGGGAAAATTGGACTATTAAATGATGAGAAAAGAAACTATGTTTGAAACATGGGTTCAGTCTGAATAATAAGCCAATCATACTCACTCTTACACAAAACACATAGACACCAACACTCGCACGCACACACACATCACATATCATTACAGCCAACAAAGTAATGGAAGGAATTTATTAATTTCGAATTCCTTTAATTGCTATTAGTTTATACTGAAGACTTCCGCAATGGCGGATATTGACAACAGCATTGAACAGCTGATGGGAATCGATGAATGCTACTGTACAAAAATATCAGTCACCACCGGGAATCGAACCACGGACCTCCCAATAGCCGGTCGGGCGCCTTAACCACTAGACAGTAGCATTCATCGATTTCCATCAGCTATTAAATACTGTTGTCAATACCCGCCATTGCGGAAGTCTTCAGTATAAACTAATAGCAATTAAAGGAATTCGAAATTAATAAATTCTGTTTAAGTAAATTTGGCAGTTTGTTCAATTGTCAGTAACTTCGAACTAACTTGTAATGGAAGGCTTAAGTTGGAATTGTCGAAAGATCAGAAAGCTACTGCACAATCACAATAATTGCTGGCCTCCACTCAGGCTCATTCTGAGAAAGGCAGTGGCGTACCGATAATGGAGCGAGTGGAGCAGTCGCTCCAGGGCGCAAGGCTGTGAGGGGCGCCCCGTTCTTTAGAGAAAATTGCTTTTTACTTACAAAAAATGTATTAATATAATGAAGGCCAAAAGGGTAAAATGCAACACAATTTAAAAAAATCATATGTATACATTGCTGTGCATTACTAAAGGGAACATTCATGTCAAATTTAAAAGAAATCGGTTCACGCGTTCAGCCGTAAATGCGTTACAAACAGACAGAATGCAAAACGGTCGAGTCAAAAGAAGCAAATAGTCGAAAGTACCAAGCCAAAACAATTTAAATTGGGTGACAAATAAAGGTATAACAATTTCAAGTAATTGAATGAAGACTTTGAACTTATCCTGGAAAAATAAATCCACAAGAAGTTTAATGGTTTTTATATTAACAAGAACAGGACTGAAATACACCACTTTTGAATCCTATTTCCAAAATATAAGAAAATTTTTGTAAGAACGACAAAATGATAAAAAAATAACTGCAAATGAATTTATAGAAAAGAGAAAAAATCCAAAACAAGCTGTTTGGAAATTGATAAAAGCAGAATCTGGCCTGGCAAAAAATCATTCATTGGAGATTCGCATCTCTGACAAATAAGGTGTAGTAAGAGGTGGGAAAAAGCCGCTGATTCATTAAATGACCACTATATTAATATCAGCCCAATCGGGTGGTTGAGTGTAAAGACTGATTTTTTTTTTGGGGGGGGGGGGCATCGAATGACCCTTCTGCTCCAGGGCGCTTGAAACCTCGGTACACCACTGGAGAAAGGATACCACCTAAATCTCCAGCTCCTCACGATTAATATTTGACATCCATCTGCTAACAATTTTTTGTAATGACTGATGTTCGCATTAACAGGGTTTTTAATGCATGCTGGTAGTTTTTGATAAAGAATATTGATTTTATAGTGCGTGGAAATGGAAAGTTTTTATTGGTCTAGGGTTGATGATACCGATGTTTAAAGCTGATCTGGTGTCATATATATTTTTTTTGAGGATGAAGCCCACATAGGTCTGAGACCTGTGCGTGGGTAATGAGTTGGATAATGGTGATTGATAAGACCTACAGTTTTAGGTGGGTTCCGAACCACCGGGAAGTGATTTTACAGCAGAGAGCAGTGCCTTTTTTGCTGGCCAATCTAATTGGTCACCGTTACAAACAGGACCTACGAGAACGCAGCTTATCTTTCTGATTGAACAGATACCTGCCACAGCTCGATCGCGGCTATCACTTCCCTGATTGTGACTGATATATTAGAAAAAATAGAGGATTATTATGCTTATGGATGTATAGAACCAGAGGGTTTTGATGTAAAGTTGAGAACGTAAACATTTGTAACGTTAAACGGGCCGCTTAGCGCAGTTGGTTGGGGCGTCACAACTTCAGCTTGCTGTCGCGGGTTCGAATCCCGCTCATCCGTCTGGCATCTGTGGTGTCCAGGGTAGCTTCATATTTGATTTATTAAAAGTAGAATTATTAGAAGATATTAGATTACCATAATAACATGACTCTGACGTATTAAGTTCAAGTTTTATTATTTATTGTTCAAGTTTACAATCAGCTTCAAAAATAATGTTTCTATTAATAAAAACAATTGTGAAAGTATTACGCGAAAGTGTTGCCCACACCACACATCTATAAGTTATCATTCAACTCTTTACCCACGCACAAGTCTCGGACTCATGTGGGCATCATCAGCAATAATAAACTCTTCAAAGAGGGCGTCTTTAGGGTATCTCTGGGGCTTGGATATGGGAGAATCTTTAATTTTTTAAATATGGTCTACAACTTGTGCGAATGGTTGTTTCTCCTATCATTACTCGTAATGCCCACTTTTGTTTTGTGTTGTATGTACGGTACGGTACGCCCGGCAGTTATTTCTGATGGCCTGGAGTTCAGGATATTTGAAGAGGTGGCTCGACAGCTGAACTTCAGCTACAGTGTGAAGTGGGTGGTGGATGAGAGCGACAAGTGGGGCCTGCTGATGGACGATGGGACGTGGCGGGGCGGAATCATCGGCTCCATTCTCGAGTCAACTAAGTTAGGTCAGGCTAGGTCAGCGCGCATCGACATCGGGTTCTGCGGCGTGTGGAAGGTCTACCCGCAGTGGCGACAAGTCGATATGACAATCTCACTCATTCAGGTGATAAATTTTTACAGTATATTAGCCTACTAGTAGTTCTGTGAACAGGGGACCTCACGCCCAAGTAATAGGGTGATTGCACAGAGGAACAAACTCGATCTACTCAATGACAATCATCATTAAGTCGTTAAATTTACCATAAAAAGTTAATACTAACAACGCAGATCGTTGGTTAGCCGAAAGCTATACATTTGTTGTATTTTTTGTATTTGTATGTCTATGATGAACTCGCAGCTGGCGCACAAGTGTTCACTTTGCTAGCTGTGCCAAGTATAAGATATAATGTACATTTAAGTATTTTCTTGTATCGTTTTTTTTGGCAAATAAATATTATATTATATTATTATGGAACAAGAAATTCAAGAATGATAATCATCATTGCCAAATCAAACACAATCATCAGACCTAACAATGGATTCAATTTTCTTAGTCTATTTCATGTCTGTTTTACACAAAAAGGTTACTCGTCTGTATCATATCAACTAAGATGTGTTTTTGTTTTACAGACAGCTTATTACTCAAAACATACAAGATTGATCACATGTTTGATCATATTTCCATTAAGTTTGTACTTCTGTTGTCCCAGCCAGCTGATTGTTCAAATAAGATTTTACGTGTTTATACTGAAGACTTCTGCAATGGCGGATATTGACAAAAGCATTGAATAGCTGATGTAAATAGATGAATACTACTGTACAAAAATGTCAGTCACCACCGGGAATCGAACCACGGACCTCCCAATTGACAGTCGGGTGTCTTAATAACCATTAAACTGTAGTGACCCTTCTGCACAGTAGTACTCAAATTCAAATTCAAAATTCAAAATTCAAAATTCTTTATTGCCAAACTCTTGTAAATAACAATCAATCACACACAATTAATACATTTTTTTTTTTGTGCCATCAGCAAAGCGCATAGCTTGTTCGCTAACGACGAGTTCTCCTTTATTACAAATGAAAATTTTTCCTCTTTACTACCCAAAATTACACTGGAATGTTCATCAATAATTCACTAAATCAAGCATCCAACCAATCAAAAAAAATAGTCCAAAACAAAAAAAAACAGTAGAACAAAAAAGAAAATCTATCATCACTATCTTTAGCAAAACAACAGTAGAACGAAAAAGAAAACTTATCAAATAGGTACAATAATAGGCAACTATTACTCAACCTAAACGTTACTATAACTTAAAATATATGTTACTTTTGACCCATTCCTCTAAATTTCTCAATAGAGTTTGTGTAAACCTTTGTGTTAAAAAGTGTGCAGGAATCTTGTTTATTAGCACCATGCAATAATTGGTGAACTGACGCTTACATACTGTCAATCTTGTATACTGTATGTTGTATCTATTTATTAATAGCGGTCTTGTATTGTAATATACGTTTCTATTGTCAAATGAATGTTTGTTCTTTATTATGTACAATACGCACCTAATAACATAAGTTTGCCTTAAAGTGAATACATCAAGTTCATCAAACAGCAGTTTACTAGGATATCGTCTTGTTCGTCCCAAAGCCGCTCTTATTATATGTTTTTGTAGAGTGAAAATTACTCTACTCCTATTACTCATTTTGAACTTGGCCATATCGGCTCGTATCTCACAAGTTAATTTGAAGTAACTGACAATTTAACAAACCGACAAATATTTACAGTAACTTAATTTATTAATTTCGAATTCTTTTAAGTAATATTAATTTATACTGAAGACTTCCTGCAATGGCGGATATTGACAACAGCATTGAATAGCTGATGGAAAACGATGAATGCTACTGTACAAAAATATCAATCACCACCGGGAATTGAACCACGGACCCTCCAATTTCCGGTCGTACGCCTTAACCATTAGACTATTACAGCACTGTTTCAGCACTCATTTCAAACTCTGTCTTTTAAATTGTCAGTTACTTCAAACTAACATGTGAGATACGAGCCGATATGGCCAAGTTTAAAATGAGTGCTGCTGTGCAGAAGGGTCCCTATAGTCTAGTGGTTGAGGCGCCCGACCGGCAATTGGGAGGTCCGTGGTTTGATTCCCGGTGGTGAATGATATTTTTTTACAGTAGCATTCATCGATTTCCATCAGCTATTCAATACTGTTGTCAATATCCGCTATTGCGGAAGTCTTCAGTATATAGATTAATAGCACTTGAAGCATTTGAAATTAATAAATTCTGTTTCTGTATATTTTTCAGTTACCGGTACTTCAAAACTAACTTGTGAGATACGAACCGATATGGCCAAGTTTAAAATGAGTGCTACTACTGTGCAGAAGGAGCAATCTTTACAAAAACAATAGACTATGGTTTCTTTCTTTCATTCGTCTTGCATTCTCAACAATATATATGATAATATGGGAGATATATGATGATATATATTTTTCAGGAGACGAACCGTTTTTTAGCGAGAAAGCACGAAGAGGTGAAATGGAGTTGGCTGTCGCCGTTCACAGAGTTCCAAGAGACAGTGTGGCTGTGCATCGCTGCACTCTTCCTGCTGCAATCACTTGTGCTGCATGCAGTCGGTCTCATCTCAAACAAATGGCCATCAATCAGGTTCAAGTCGTTGCAGAGTGAGTGTCCTGTTTGGTTTCTGTTCAGCGCAATCCAATTATGCCAAAATAAAATCAAAATGAACGGTCTTTGCGAACTAACTTAGATTGGCAATTGAAACGATAACTCATTATAAAAGAATGATGATAATAGTACAAATTTACATAAAAAATTTTATAACTCATTATAAAAGAATGATGATAATAGACAAAAATTTACTTCAAATTAGGTAGATTCAACTCATAAGGAGCTTGTCTTGGTTTTTATGGCTCTGATCTCGCGGTTCCTTTTAAAGAGTAGTTGTGACTGACAATACATAACAAAATACTGGCAATGTAACTGTTTCGTAATTTATTTTTTTGTAATTTTAATTTTACATCATTCACTTCAAACTGTTAATGTATCTATAGTTCCATAGTTAAGGTTAAGAATATCAATTTATCTCTATTATATTTCTTTATTTAGATATATTTGATTGTCTATATTACATCTTATTTCAATTATTTATATTAATTCGTTTGTTTTTTATACCATGTTGTACGATTTTGAACTCACTGCTGGCGAACAAGTTCGCTTATGCCAGTAGTGCCACAGTATGTGAATGTAACATCTATGAAGTGTATATATATTGTATTGCTTTTTGTGGCAAATAAATCATTCATTCATTCAGTAATGGATACGAAATGTTACTAAATACCTAGTATTGGCCAAAATAACCATTAAAGAAATTTACAACAGAAAAAACTTCAGAATAAGACTTGATAAATACAAGAGAAGTTATACCAGAGACAAAATCTCCAGTTGGAACAAATGGAGTGAAGAGAGAATAGCTGAATTCGCACAAAAAATGAAAAGCTGGTGGGCAAACAAGAAGAACAAGTTCAAAAAGTTAACCATCTTTACTCAGCATCTTCCACAGACTTTCAACTTCTTTCACTTTTCTTTCCGCTTCTTCTCCATATCTTTCCCTTTCTTCCTAAACTGCATAATCTATTCCTATTATGTGGGTCACAAAATTAGAGGAATTTCATACATGTAAGTCAAAAATTAAATTAAAATTAAGTATTCTTAGAAGGTTTTTATTTCATAAAAACTCTCACTAATCAATCATTGTCTCAGATCCCTCTTAAAACGTACAAAACTTTCTATCCTAGTAATAATTAGATACGATTATTGCCGCTTCAAATTAACCCCCCCCCCCTCTCACCCCACCAGACATTGGTACCATACTCCAAATACTAGGAATATGTTATGCATTTTATAAAAAGAAATAACGAGATGGAGAAGAGGAAAGAAAGATTAAGGATTTAATATGAACGAAGTTGAGAGTCAGACTAAAATGGTTTGGACTTGAATTGGATTTATAATAATAATAATAACAATAATAATAATAATAATAATAATAATAATAATAAATAATAAATTCTTTTATTGCCAAAAACAATAATGCTTACAAAAAATGATCAATGACACTTAATTCAAGAGTACTAATGCTAATTAACATATTAACATATCACTAATGCTAATCAAGTGCCAATTTATGCCAATTAAACAATATGTATTTCTTTATTACAAATTTTCATGTTTTTTGTTGTTTTCAATATTCCTTATGTATAGTTATTACTATTTTGTGAGTTTAAATAGAAAATGAATTGATTTGTTGCAGGATACTCGAGGTTGAGCACGTGTCTGATGGAGATGCTAGGCATTCATTTGTTGACCAGTTCGCCTAGCTGGAATAGGAAGTCGGCCTATTTGCTCATGATTCAGTTCTATTCTCTTATAATCACCACCAGCTACACTAGCTACATACTTAATCGGTAAGCGGTCACAAAATTGGATGGGTGAGTAGAACGTCTGCTATAGTACCAGAAGCAGCAGCTGAAGAAATCAACAGCAATCTATTCAATAGAATAGATGATTTATTTACTTGTTAATATTTAGAGATAAGTTAACAAATAAAAGTGAATTTAATCAACCATATATAAAACTAACGGTTCACCCGTGCGCTTCAACGGTATTTTAGTTATAAATAGTGCGACCTGGCAAATTCCCAAGAGCCTAGCACAAACCGCACCTTCCTTAAATGTTAATTTTTGTTTAGATGAATTGAAATAATTTTTTTTTCACCAAAGAAATAACATAAGCTGAGCTTTGATTCATCAGTCATATGTTTCCTACATGACTGCAATGCTCCAACTACACAAATCTGCAGGCAGCGTAAATAACGCCGCTAAGGGCCCACAATTTGATTAAAAACAGTTGATTTCTATCAGCTGTTCCTTTAAGGATAGATTTCTCCTTTTTAAGTCCTTCAGCGAGGACTTTTGAACTCCCAACCTTCACAGGAACCATCTCGGGACTATTCTACATTATGCCTGAAAATTTCAATACTGTTAAATAACTTAAATCCCGATCGATGCTCTCGGTAATAAAATTTGGAAGAAATGTATCCAAAATCGCACAATACTTCGTTTTTAAACGTTTATTATTCTGTTAAAAAAAAGTTAATTTAATTTTTTATAGCTAGACATTATCAAAATAGTTTTCAATACTGTTAAATAGCTTAAATCCCGATCGATGCTCTCGTTTTTCAGGAGAAGGCCGCGTAAAATGCCTTCGGGGCCGTGACAGACAGACAAACAGAAATTGAGATAAGACTTGTTTCGGCTTCTTTAATGTATAAAATGTAAAAATAACCAAAAAATATACAATTCTGATAAATGTACAGACAAAACTCTAATTTTATTTATATAGATGAAAGTCCAATACATAATAAGAGAGAGTAGGGGTGTATTTTTGTGTTTTTTTTTGTCTTACGGATTTTAAAAAAACGGCAACGATTTGTAACACTGAATTTGGTGCAAACCTTCCTCTAAACTCGATTCAGTGCACCTCAAAACCCGATTTTTATTTTTTTTCAAATTCAATATTCAAATTTCCACTTACTACTGTTTTAAAATGTGTATAGATGCAGGAAACTCATAGAACATCATCTGATAACATGATCGTTACTATGGGGATAATATTGATGGTATGCCGATGTCTATTAAGCCAAAGCAACAGAATAGATCTGTATCAATATTACAGCTGCTAATTACCCAGCGGCATGCGAGCTTACTTATTGCATGTATTGATCTTTTCCTGTAATACATTAATCTAAAGAACTAATGACAAGACTATGCAGATGTGACCATTTCGCTCAAATATGGTAATTAGGTAGGTCATGTGATTATGATTGACATAAAGTGGCTGCTAAATTATCGATCTATTTTTACTTTGATATGATTATCGTATTTTTAGCATTAACGGGAATTAGAGTACAGATATGCCCAACCTCTTAATAGAAATAGAGATTTCTTTATTGACATGAAACATCATTTCACAATGTATCATCAACGTCAAAATATATATAATACAAACATACAGTACAAAAACAATACTGCATAAACCACAAGTATTTTAACTGTACTTAGCCATATCAATATTGAAAATTCTGATACATTATATCATTCAATATCAATTTGATGTCGTCTTACATTGAGTGTTGGGAAGACTTTTAATGCTGCAGACAGTGAATTATATCATTTCTTTGAGGTAAAACGCCAACTCTTCTGAGATTTTGTTTGTAGATTACGCCTTGGATACTCGAGTAATAATAATAATAATAATAATAAATTTCAGAAAAAAAGTAGATAAGTAGGAAGTCCCCCCAGAGTTGCGCTCAAAACAGCACCGACCACGATGGAATGGAGAAAGGAAACAAAGATTTTCACAACGAATGAAAGAATACTGGGCAGAAAAGAAGAATAAACCCAAGAAATGAAATACTGCATCACGAATCATAGATTGCTTAGCGTCTTCCTCTTCGGGAGTTCTATCGCCAATAATAATAATAATAATAATAATAATAATAATAATAATAAGCGTATGGCTTTTAATGGTGGGGAGACCCTTACGGGTAATACTCCATTTAAGGCAAGTCAGATCAACAATTATACAGTTTCATACACTAGCTACCATAATTACTATATCAATATTAGTTGAGGTGAGGCTTAATTACTTGATGTGAAAGGAAATCTTGTGCACTATAAAAAATGTATTAACTAAATATTTTTTCAATTGTTTTTCAATTATTTCTATATTTTGAAGACTCTTTAAAAACTGCGGTAGCTTGTTGTAGAGTTTCCTACCAATGTAATTAGGTTTTTGTTTGAATAAGCTACTATTTTGCCTCACCGAGTGAAAATCTCCCCCACTTCTTGTATTATAATCATGTTCGCCAAGATTTTGATAAATATCACTCTTTTTCACATATAAAGTAGCTTCATATAAGAAGGGTACAGTTAGGAGACCAAGTCTCTTGAACAACGGCCTACATGAATCTAATCTATTTACTCTTTCCATACATCTAACAGCTTTCTTTTGGATTTTAAACACTCTATCAAGGTTTTGTTTTTATGAATTACCCTATACTAAGATAATATGAGACAGTAAGAGCCCATGGTAAGCTGTAAAAAGTAACTTTTTGTCATTCAATCTAACAAGCTGTCGCAGGACAAGATTTAGCGCAAAGTAGAAGCTCTATCCTAAGATAATTTCTAGATTATTTCTAAGAATAATATTGTGTGCCCCGTCGGGTCCTTAATAAGGTATGTCTCCCATATACTTCGATAATCAAAATCAAAATCGTTTTATTGTAGAAACCTTTGAGGACATCAATGGTATTACAACAGTAATACAAGAGGATGTAATATGCATTACAGGAGGATGTTATATAAATATTACAAGAGTCAAAAAAATATAGCCCATCACAGAATAATTAAATAAATGATTTATTTTCCAAAAAAAAACTAATACTACTACAAATTTACAAACATCTACAGTTATTAATACAAAAATGTGTTAGTAAAAGATCAAAATTTATGTTATAATACAAAAGTTTTTGTGTGGAAAATTGACCTACTCCACTATGGCAAGCCATGTTCTAGAGTAGGTTTGAATTTTTGTGAGCGAATAAGTAAGATTAGTAAGTGTTAAGTAAATCAGTAAATGTCTTGTGGGTATGTGTTCTATGTTAGATGATACTATGAATTGTTTGAAATTACTGTTTCTATTCTCTGTCTTCCTTTGCTTGTTAAACAATTTTGTACTGTTGCTTTGAACTTTTTGAAGTGAGTTATGTGTTTAATGTTTTCAGGAAGTAGATTATATAATTTTGGTGCTAGATGATTGAAATGTCTTTGGTATAGTGCGTTCTTAGCAACATTAGTGATAAGAAGGTTCCTGAATCTGGTGTTGTGGCTATGGTTTCTGGTTTGGAAGCTGGCTGGATTTCTGTGTATTCTGCATAGTATTTCCTTGGAGTACAGCTCCTGTTACATAATAAATTACACAAACAAGTGAAATAAGTTACCTTAGTGAATTGGATATGGCAGTCAAATAATATGATTAAACACAAGTAAAAAGTAATAGTCACACAACAACAATAATGATTTATAACAAAGAATAGATTACATTGACTAGACTTGTATGGTCATAGAATTTACAATTTCACAGAACTCTTGTAATAATTCATAACAAGGATTCAATAACAAGAAGTTTCTAATTTTCTTCAAAAATATGTGCAATGGCATGCCTCTAATATTCTCAGGTAATGCATTAAAAAGTTTTACAGAGATATAATACAATGTTTTTTGAGAATTAGCATAGTTGCAGAAATTTGAAACCAGATTGTTCCTTCCCCTGGTGTTATAACTATGGTACACACCTTGTTGAACATAGAAGCTATAATTCTCCTTGACATAAACTAAACATTGGTATATATACAGTGAGGGAAGTGTCATGATACGATTTGACTTGAAACTCTCCCTACAGTGACCTCTGTGAGGAAGACCACAAATCAATCTTACAGCCTTTTCTTTTGCAACCTGAACAATTTTATGCTATATCTCTGAGAGCCCCAAATTAAAGTTCCATATGACAAATGGCTATGTATATGAGAAAAGTACACTGTCCGTAGAACTTCCAAGCTGACAATTGTTCTCAATTTCCTTAACACGAAAAGGCCCATATTCAACTTACTTGCCACCTTATCAATATGACCATTCCAATTCAGTTGTCTATTGTTGGTCTATGTTTTCTATCTCAAATAAATACACAATCCATTGAAAAAAAGTTTGTTTTAATGGCAATTAATTATCAATTTGTAGACTGCTGACAGCGCACTACACGGAGGGTGTGAGCTCCATACAGCAGCTTTATGATGAAAACTATTACTGGGGAAAGCCCTATGCCGCATCTGGCACCATCACTAATTATGTGAGTGATATTCTGTCAGTGTTTTGTATGAAAGAGTTTATAATTGTACTAGTACAGTGTGTTTATAATGTTAATGGTTGCAACCACTGTATTAATCTTCATGGATAAATAATCTATATTTTCTCTTCTCCTCCTCATCCTCCTCCGCCTCCCCTTTTTTCTTCTTTACCATCTTCTTCCTTCTTTTTCTTCTCCATCTTAATCTTCCCTCACTTAGGTATTCCCCTTCTACCAAAGAATACCATCAACAAAACTGAAAGTATTAAATATACTAGAATTATTGTTAAATTACAAAATATTTTTTTTACAAGTTTGAAGCACTATTTTTAATGCAAAAAAGTTGTAATAATATTAAGGAACAGACAGGTCCTTATTAAAATCGTGCCGTTTTTCGTCCGTCCATGCTCGTGAGCGCTTGAAAGAAAGATTCTAGACTCTTGAATCGTTGTATATATAGCCTAGCTTCCTTATAGTCCAAGTGAGATCGCTATTGGTTTTGGAATTTGGTGTCGAATATGAAAATAATTATGATTTAAAACAGATCACCACAAAAGGCTCTAGGTTAGTTTTGGCTAGAGAAAATTGAAATTTTTTACAGTTGGTTGATTTCGAATACAAAAAAATTGAAGAATACTACGAAGGTTGCTGCTTAGCCCAATTATCCACTTATTTTTTGAAGGGTTGACATTTTCATTTTTGATCGTTTTGAGATCTTTTTTCAAATGAATGAATAATTTTTATTAGTCAAAAGTACAAAACATTTCTTATAGAAAAATCTCTCACAGCTAATAAAAAGGTTTGCATCTCGAGACTACGTAGATTAAATTATTTTAAATCGTCTATTTGAAAAAAATCAAGAGAAAATATTGAGGTATGATATATGTTGAACAAGAAGAAGAAACGAAACTGTTTTTCAAGAACTGCCGGTGCGTATTGTTTGTTTTTTTTGTAGATAACGTCTTGGAGACTCCAGTTAAGGAGTATAAGACAAGTCAGATCAACAATAAATTATACACTAGATATCATAATTACTAGAAATCAATTAGTTGAGGTGAGGCTTAATTTTGATGTGAAAGGAACTCTTATAAACTATAAAAAGTTTTATCAACTAAATATTTTTTCAATTGTTTTTTCTGTAGCTTGTGATTGTTGTACTTGGATGGATATACGGTACACCGTGTCCCAAAAAAATGACCTGATTTTAAATAGATTTATTTATTAGAAAGATGGGTTTAACACCAACAAATTACATACTAAATTACTCACAAAAGACTAAAGTTAATGAAAATGTATCATAAATGATCAATATGTCTTCAATTGGGGACCACCGCACTGGCACAACAACGTGCGCAGTTTACTCAATGATAACTTGCCACAACTTTGGATAGGGCGTACAGGACCGCAAGACCAGGCTTTACACTCTTGGCCTCCTAGGTCCCCTGTCATTACACCATGTGATTTTTCCCTGTGGGGATATATTAAATCGTGTTTATGTTCTTCCCTTACCTCGTGATATTGATGAACTAAAAACAGAGTATCAGCTGCTGTAGCTTCAGTGACAGAAGACACCTTACACACAGTTTGGGATGAGTTCAGCTATCGGCTAGAAGTCGTCCATGCACCCAATGGAGAACATATTGAACATTAATGATGCATTTTCGTTAATTCAGTCTTTTGTGATTAATTTAGTATGCAATTTGTTGTTGGTGTTTAGCCCTCTTCCTAATAAATAAATCTATTTAAAATCGGGTCATTCTTTCAGGGACATGGTATATAATAAATTTTCATAATTAATATGATAAGATGACTTGTAATTATTAGTAATAAGACAACGACAATTTATGTGAGACACAAGATAGTACATAGTTAGGCTAGTACGGTACGTTACAGACGCGACTCTCGCCTACTCGCCCAAATCCCACTAGATCATACAACAATGATGTTTATAGAAATCAAATCAGTTGTAATCGGAGGGGGGGGGGGTGCAATGAACACACACTTCAACAAGTTGTTCATTATTCAAAAATATATAATACGAGCAGCACTGGGTAGACCTAGACTTTATACAAGTAGACTGATTTTTGATGATTCCAAGTACAGTATTAACTGTAAGACAATTAATTATGAAGAAACTTATTATTGTGTACATAAATTGCAATAGAGATCTATTCAAATTCAGACAGATTGATTACAATATAAGACCGTCAAGAAATCTAGTTTTGATTCCAAATCTCAATAAACGCATTTGCAGACATCAAACTCTCTATATTTGCTGTAAACTTCATAACGTGATACCCATAGAGTTGATACCATTCACGAATAAAACTAAAACTCTTGGAATAGATACTTGGGTGAAGGCAAATGTTTATTTTAAAATAGGCTCTGTATTCTTATAATGTTGGATATAAGTTATTTTTAAGGTTGTTTATAAGATAGTGTTAGTGTTTTGATTTTCTACGGCGCACAAGCTTGGCTTTGCTGATGGAAATGAAATCTTTAAGTATATATTTTTTTCTTATATGTAACTTACTGTACAAACACATACCGTAGTCTAATATAGTGTATCTGATTGTGATGTACTATCATTTGTTTTTTTGTGTTTTTTAAATAAATAGATAAAAAAAGTTGAATGGTGCATATGCCAATTAGCACAACTATTAATAATAATAATTATTATTTTATGTAAATTTGAAGCGTCTTTGGATGTTCCGTTGTAACATTTTATTATAATTTCGATTGCAGAAAGCAGAGCACCAGGCCTTCATTGGCCGACGTCGCCTTATGAGCAAAGATCAGATAGATCGGCGGATAGTGGACGATGGCCGTTTCGCAGTGGTAGTGGGCATCATCCAGGACACACTCATCAAGACAGACTTCTCCCTTAATGTGACTCTGCTGCAGCAGCGCAACTACAGGGCCGTGCCCGACGACTTGCAGCTCTACAGCACTGCGTTCGCGCTAAGAAAGCATTCGCCCTACACGGCCTGCATTGATCAAGTCATTGCACGCATTGCCTGGTGAGGCCGGGTCCGGACCCCTCCCCCCCCCCCCCAATGGCGATGAATCAAGCACTAGATAGAATTCACTTTGACCCTTAATGTGCATTAAAATTGAAGGATTTATGTCCAGAAACACTCAAAATACGGTTTTAGAAAGGTTATATTCTAAATTCATTTCTGAGGGAGGACCCCCGGATCCCATTTTGTACAGGAAAGTCATCATTTATATTGAATAATAAGACGAAATTGTCACAACCACATTTATTAAAAATTATTGAGAAACTAGTTTCGGTTGTTATACCGTTATCAATCTCAATCAAACTGGTTTAGTTTGATTGAGATCGATAGTGATATAACAACCGAAACTCGTTTCTCAATTATTTTTAATAAAAAAATGTGGTTGTGACAATTTCGTCTTATTATTCATTATGGATACCTTTCACAATATCACCTTCGCCACTACAAAGAAACATAATTTTTATAACTTTTTTTTATTAATTGCGGATGATGCCCATATGAGTCCGAAGACTTGTGCGTGGGTAATGAGGTGAATGGGTAAATGATGAGAAACATCCATGGCTCAATGAGATTTGAACCCAAGGCTGTAGGAAATCAAAGCTAGCCAGAGCCTTATCTTATCACAGACAAGCGCTCCTACCAACTGTGTTATCAGAGCCGACTATTATTGTGAGACAACATATTCTTAATACTTGAAAGTATGGACCTAGTGTCCATATACAAAATAGAGAGATTTTATGTCCAAAAACGCTAAAAATTTTTATTGCACAAAAACCGAATACAAAAAATATACAATAATATTATAATAAAAACTAAAAAAAATAAACAAACTCTCAAGTGGAAATTAATTACATATTATTGTAATAATTACATATAATTTATTACATATTAGAGGAAACAAGATGGATCTTCAACATCATAATAATATTATATACAATTTCACATACAAAAAGAAAAACAGCATTATTATAAATTTGTGCTACACGCAGACAAAAGTTAAAACTTGCTCGCCGACGTATTATCAACTCTCCGTCTTATCAACAGAACTTATTCACTTGCAAATTAGTAGTTGAGTGAGAAAAAGGACTCTCTTATAGATAGAATTGAATTTAAAGAATCTCATAGATAAGTTTGTACGCATGTATCACAGAAAATATTATAAAAAATAACTATTTATTCTCTATTATTATCATTGAATAAAGGACTAGCTTCAAACATAAAAAAACTACCAGATCATTAATTGAATGAAAAAATTTGTCCCTTATCCACATGTGTAACTCCTTTCTTTTAGGCTTTTTAACTATCCAATCCCTAGGTATTGTATTGTACAAAGTCATATATGATATTATTGTAAGGCACTACCTCAATATTTTGGATCCATAATATGTATATTATACAAGTTGATTCAATTTATAGATTTATTGTTCCATGACGAACTGCGTTGTTAATACTATTTATTTATTGCTGTCTTACATTCATGTGCAGTTTTGAAGAAATATATAATTATCAATGCATGACAAATTGAATAGATATATCAATTACATACAATACTGACCATTATAGGAATACATAACATATTGACTATTCTAGCAATACATATAGAGAATAATAGTAATAGGTATATCTATACTAATCTTACATTTAATACAACACAGTCATCATAGTAAAAACATGAATGTAAGCCCCACTAAAGCAGAGCTTGTGTGTGGGAATTTTAGTAAACAAAGTTTCATATTTAATAATGGCTTAAATTAATTGATTGATAGCACCAAAAATGAGAATATTTAACAGATAATTTGAGAATGTAATATACACTTTTTAAGTGAATTCAACGACTTGCAGTCAAATTTTTATTAAGAATAAGTACTGTAGTATTTTACTTACTCTGTAGGCCGAACGTTTTCGAGCTGTTAAAACCCATCTTCAAGGCTTGGATAGTTAAAAAGCCTAGAATAAAGGAGTTACATATATGTGGATAAGGGACAAATTTTGCCTTGAAGATGGGTTTCAACAACTCGAAAACTTTCGGCCTACAGAGTAAGTAAAATACTATACTTATTCTTAATAAAAAATTGACTGCAAGTCGTTGAATTCACTTAATAAGTTTATTCAATTGTTAAAATTTGAGTTGGTGACTTGAAATTACCAAATTCTATTTGAATTCGGCGTGTGTGGCAAGTAGGGGCATATTTTTTTTTTATTTTTATTTTTTTTTTTTCAAGGCGGTTTCTTGGGTTTGAACTCTCTCTGTATTGGCGATAACTCAAGCACACTTTTTCCCATAATGTGCGTTAAATTTTTTTTAGGATGAAGCCCACATAGGTCTGAGACCTGTGCGTTGGTAATGAGTTGGATGATGGTGATTGATGAGTTGGACCTACAGTTTTAGGTGGGTTCCGAAGCACCAGGAAGTGATTTTACAGCAGAGAACAGTGTCTTTGGCAGGATTTATGTCTAGAAACGCTCAAAATGTGGTTTTAAAAATTTTCCTGGGCAAGAACTTTAACTTCTGAAGATTTTGGGCTAATAGGCTTTTCTACTACTGTAATAAAGGTAGACTATTAATAGATTTCGCTTACCACAGTCAAGGATAGGCTTTAGGGACCTGTAACTCAGTTATAGTACTGTATTTGAATTTGCATCATGTGGTACATGATATATTTACAGTATAATAAGTAATAAAAGTTATAGAAATTGTTATCTGTTGAGTTTGCAGAAAACAGGTCATAAAGTAATGTACTGTGGTTTTCATATAACTTGGCAGCAGTATGCTGGGTTCAGATGTAACATGTCCCATCTGCTGCACGCTGCCAAGTTATATGAATACTATAGTAGGAAAGCTAATACAGGAAAATAGTCCTTCAACTTTGAAAACCTACATCGAGGTATATCAAGTTCCCTTTATGTTCCCTGTAACATGGCTAAATGGCGAGGTGGAACTAGCCACAAGGGTCTTACCCCACCTTAAAAAGCCTTACGGTAATAATAATAATAATAATAACAGTAATAATAATATAATAGAAAGAATAGAAAAATCTTTTATTCACTCAGAATTGCATTACCTTATCCTAACCTGAAAGGTTGCTTGACGAAGTTCAATACCATACAACAAATCAAATTAATTTTTACAAACAAAACCTACATTGAGATGTATCAAGTTCCCTGTATGTTCCCTGTAACATGGCTAAACGGTGAGGTGGAACTACCCACAAGGGTCTTACCCCACCTTAAAAAGCCTTACGGTAATAATAATAATAATAATAATAGAATAGAAAGAATAGAAAAATCTTTTATTCACTCAAAATTGCATAACCTTAAGCTAACCTGAAAGGTTGCTTGACAAGGTTCAATACAACAAATCAAATTAATTTTTACAATAAAAATTTATGAAAGATTATTTTTACAATAATTAGAATTTAACAAACTTAATCAAATTAATACTGTTTTAAAATTACAACAATTGGCTCAGCTCTCAATTACAACATAAAATAATAATAATAATAATAATAATAATAATAAAATAATAGCAATAATGATAATGTTAATAATAAGATTTACCCTTCTTGTGTTGTAAGCATGTATCTGCCTTCTAACTAGAAGGCAATCAGTAAAGGATCAATCAGTACTGTCATTCAACATACAAAAGCGATGCTAATGTTGTATGATGTGTAAATATAGTATGTAGACATGGCCGTTGTTCAATTTAACACCCAAATAAAAGTATGAAGTAAAAGTATACTTTTATATAAATAATATACTTTTATATACTTTATATAAATACTTTTATATACTTTATATAAATACTTTTATATACTTTATATACTTTTATATACTTTATATACTTTTATATAAATAAAAGTATAAAGTAAGTACAAATAAAAGTAATTTAACACCCAAATAGCATATGGGTTTTATTGGTGGGGAGACCCTTATGGGTAGTTCCACCTAGCCATTAAGCAATGTTATGTGGGACATGATGGACCTACAATTTTAGGTTGGTTCCGAACCACCGGGTAAGTGATAATAAAGCTTAAAAGTCATTGAAGCACGGTCACCCATCCAAGCGCAGGATGAAGCCCACGTTCGTCTGAGGCATGTGTGGGTGATGAGTTAGACATAGAGTTTAAATAGGCTAAGTAAACTGTACGAGTAAATAAATTGATTTGAATTTGAAATTTGTTCCTGTGTGATTTCAGTTCAGGCCTGCTGAAGTACTGGATCGCAGACCTGACTGCAAAGCATAGTGAGGTGTGTAATTGTTTGCATAGCTAAGGTTGATGAAAATTGAAAGTTTACTCTTTCTAAATAGAATTATTGTAACTATATAATTATGTATATGATAATTTAAAAATACTACCACTAAGTCTTATCTCAAAGTAAAATATAAATAATACACTAATATTGGAATGACTTTTATATAAGCTATTAATTCATTTGAAAAAGGGGGTTAGTAGCTCGCTTGACATTATCTTCATATTTTCACCTTTAGCGGAAGGTAGAGCAAGAATTGTTGGTTGGTTGTGGGGTCAGCCTATTATTTAGCACATAAATACCATCATAACTTGCAAGTCTACTAAGGTCTTGCCTTTCCGGTGATGGGATGCAATGCAAGATGGGAGCTCCTGTTCCATCCTAAAGTAAAACACTCCAATCTACCAACTCCATGTAACTTGACAAAGACAATCTAATATTAAAACTGACACTGTATTTCACTTTTAAATAATGTTTTACTCACATATATTGGAGATGTTTGAGGAAGAATCTGATAAAAAGCTTCGTCAGCCTGCCGCCAGGGGTCATGCTTTGTTGACAAAGTCGACAAAGACATTATAGAAAGAAAAACGTAATAAGCATCTTAATGTCAAAGACAAAAAAAAAAATGTTTGGCCTTGAAATACTTCTGACTTAACATCTACTGTTCCATGAATAACACAACATGTTTCAAAAGGAAACATTAATAACATTACAATAACTAAAAAAATGAGACAAATTAATTAAGACTTGAAAAAATTAAAAAAAAGTATTCTTCTTAGAATATTCCTTGAATCAGATTTGAGATATGAAACTTATATTTTTCAAACTCTAACATTTAAACTTATGTTGAAAGGTGCTGTCACTGCAACGTGATCACTTTGAAGCCGCCAATCACTTTACAGCGCTGACACTGCAAAATGTGAAAGGAGTGGTCGCTCTACTACTAATTGGGCACACACTGGCCGCGTGCACACTCCTACTAGAGCTATACTGCCACCGGAAACAGATTGGAGCTAATGCATTCATGTAAAATGAATACAAGTCACGAGCACTCAAAACTGCGCTTGGATGGGTGACTGAGCTGCTATGAATAATTGATGTTATCAGCTTTATTAATACTTAGCCTACCTGTCCTGCCCACTGTTCTTTCACATAGCCTGGGGTTATGTTATGCACAGGGTAAATAAGGTTATGTTAGGAAGAACAGCTGCAACTCATTGCCAACACACGTTTTGTTATGTTGGCAGTACCAAAATTCCGAGTAGATGCACTTATATAATACCGTTGTATTCTTATTTTCTTTAGATTTTAAAATAACTTTTTTGTAAGCAGTGTACTTATTATTTCTTTGAATTTGGAATAAATATTCTTATTCTTATTTTGGGCATGTTATCTGATGTATTGGTAAGTTGAATTAAACATAATTTATTGTAAGCGGAGGTAAAATATCGTATGCAACGATTGTATTTCGCCTTGAAGGACCTTGTGAGATTTTCAGAACCTCACTTGCTGCTTAAAGGCAGTCATAATACAATTGTCGCACAAACTACTATTTTTACATCATTCAATTCAAATAAGGTATCGAGTACAAACGATTATTGGTTCGTTTCACTTTGTTAAAGCTATTTTTGTTTTGAGTGTTCTGCGCCATTTGCTGTTTCATCATCAGCTGATCGTTGAGCCAGAATATGCTATCTCTGTCTTTCTGCCTCAGTCTGTCCTTTTCTAATTTTGATGGTTCGGTAAGGGGTGGTGGTGGTGATGGTGTGACGTCACCGGTCATGCAAGCGGCCCTAACTGTGAAGTAGTAGATGATTTCGATGCCACTCACCAAACTGAAGCCAAGGAATAATCCGGCTATTCCTCCAAATGACACTGAAAAAGCAGAGCAAATTAAAAATCTATAAAATCAAATTTATTCATTACAAAACAAATCAAAGCAAATCATCTTTATTCCACAATAACATATACATATTCTTTTTACATAACAAACTAAAATGATTCTCCTCTATATACTAGCTTAAACGATAGAAAACAAAAAACAGTTACAAAGAATCTACTTGATTTCTAATCACTCTTTTGTGGAATTATAGTTACCTCCTAGAGTTAAAACTATATTAGAGGTTACCATAACAACACGAATGTACAATTTTGTCACAAATAGATAAGAGAGGTTGCACAAATCTATGCTAAAAACTACAACTAGTGAGCCCAACAGGCTGGAGAACTCGCTTGCAAACAACTAATTTTGGAAAGAGAAACTCATTTGGGAAGCTTATTGTTGGGGAAGGTGGTAACGAAAAACTGCTGTTTCGAAGATACTTATTTAGATAAAATTCACAAGACATCTATCACTTGAAGTTTAAGTTCATCGTTGCTCTGATACACACAGATTTATATTCCACAAAAAAGACCTACCGTACTCATATACCTATATATAAGGGCAATGGAATTAGTGTATCTATAGATTTCTATTCCATAAAGAAGACCTTCCGTACTAATATACCTATATATCAGAGCTATGGAATTGGTGTATCTATGGAGTAGATATATATTTACCACATAAAAAACAGTTGTTTATATATCCATATAATTATCAGAGCAATGAAATTAGTGTATCAGCTGATAGAGATTCTATAAAAAGCCTGATCGCATTTATTCACGTACAGCTTATGATTACTCAAATTTAATTATTTTGGAATCTATTGCGAATTCCATATGGTGAAAACAACTATTTTCTATACATAGTAGTATACAGATATATCAACGAAGGGCTGAGAACCTATCCTTTTGTTTCGCCTCAAAAAGGGTGAAGGAGTCGGTTAATTTTATTGGCCAACGAACTTGACCTGCCTAAAGATACCAAGAATCTGTGTTTCAAATTTCAAGTTGATTGATAAAGGCGTTCGAAAGTTATCGTGGAACATACAAACAAACACACAACGCCTCGAGCCTCAAGTCAAAAGGAAGAACTCGCTTCGCTTGTCCAATAATGAGTTTTAAGCCTCTTGTACACTTGCATGCGAGAATGTGAAACAAAGAGGTTGCTAGAATGAATGAATACTTCCCAAATTCAAAGGGATATGTATCACAGTATATAAAGGCGTTAAAATGATGCAGTTAATTCAATACATGTATGAGATATCATTAAATAATGAAATTTTAAATAGAAGAGAAAAAGAATTGTAAATTCCTGGATTTCTTGTTCCATGACGAACTGCGTTGTTAATATTAACTTTTCATGTGAAATTTAACGACATGCAGTCAAATATTTGTTAAGAATAAGTATAATAACTCACTTAAACTGGCCGAGTACTTTCGAATCTATGAGATCCATCTTCAGAGGCTCCTAGAACCTCCAGCCTTCAGAGGCTACCTTCAACAACAAATTCTACTCACAACCTGATGGACTGCCAATGGGCTCACCAATCTCAAGCATATTTGCTGAAATCTATCTCCAACACTGCGAAAACACTCATATACTCTTTAATAACAAATTTTCACAGAACATAATATACTGGCACAGATACGTAGATGATGTTCTATTGCTATACAGAGGAAACAAAAGACAATGTGAACAACTTCGATCATACATAAACAAAATACATAAGAACATTCAATACACAGCTGAATATGAGAAAAACAATTCAATAAACTTCCTAGACCTCTCAATTACAAAGAACACAAACCAACAACACAGCTTCAACATCTACAGAAAACCAACAATGACAGATACCCTAATACACAGCACCTCCAATCATCCAACACAACACAAACACTCAGCATTCAGGTCAATGCTACACAGACTCAACAACACACCGCTTTCCACCGACAATTACCACACTGAACTAAATACAATAAAATACCTAGCTCAAGAAAACGGCTACAAACACGACCTAATTGACAAACTCAATCATAAAATAAGAAACAAAAAACAAAACACCAACACCACTGACAAAAAATACATCACAATGACATACATTAATCCACAATCACACAGACTAGCAAAAATCTTCAAAAAAGCCGGCCACACCATCTCATTCAGAACAAAAAACAAAATAAAAAATGCACTTACACTCAAAACCACACTGAACACAAACAAATACGATCTCCCAGGGATCTACAAACTAAACTGCTCTGATTGTAACAAATTCTACATAGGACAAACAGGCCGCACATTCAAACAACGTTACAAAGAACACTTTCAAGCCCTTACATCCAAAGCTGAATCGAATTTTGCCGACCATATCATTCAAACTGGACACACTTTTACCGACATCAGTACCAACCTACACATTCTACACATAAAATCTAAAGGACACGAACTCAACACCTTGGAACAATTTGAAATATACAAACACACCACACACAATAAACAAAACATTCTCAATGAACAACTAAATTTCAAATCTCACAAACTTTTTGATCATATTTTACAAAAACCACAACACTTCTAACCAAAAAACTGACATGATGATCTAGGAACCCGCGCCTCTGAAGATGGATCTCATAGATTCGAAAGTACTCGGCCAGTTTAAGTGAGTTATTATACTTATTCTTAACAAATATTTGACTGCATGTCGTTAAATTTCACATGAAAAGAATTGTAAAAATAAGAACAGAGCAAAGGAAATAGAAACACAGCCAAAGAATACATTTTGGTAGGAGAAGAAGAGATGGGAAAATGAATGGTCACGTCGAATTTGGGTTAAAAAAATTGTCCCAATGGCAATAATGGATAATAGTAATAAATGGGAAGTTATACCAGAGACAACCCAAGAGCTGGAACAAAATGGAGCAAAGAGATAAAAGCTGAATTCACACAAAAATAAAAAGCTGGTGGGCAAATAAGAAGTGTGTGTGTGTGTGTGTGTGTGTGTGTGTGTGTTTGTACAAGGTGTCATACGGGGTAGTCTGCACGCAAGCACAACACGAAACGGGGTAGCAAAACGAAACGGGGAAGTCCCGTTTCGTACCTAGGTTTGCGACTGCGCAGAAGACCTGCCAGGACTGTTCTGAAGCAGAATCACTAGTTTGCACACTTTTTTCAAAAAACACCTCATTTCGTATGTACAGTCCCATATACTTCAACTTAGAAAAATATCCACCAGATCTGCGCCACTACCGAATACACAGATTATACGCACACTTTGCAAGTTGGGAAATGACTAAACGAGTCTCTGAACTGTGTATGCCTTATAGGTTCATAGCCTGCGAAATGAGATATATAACTAGTCTTTATTCTTATTGTTATTGTTCTTTATTGAGCGTGAGTCATCAAATTCTTTGCAACGCTGTGCTAAGGCACAATCCGTCTTCAGTTCTTCAGTTGAATTACTCAAGTTCATTGATCTGTACTTGAGCGACTTAAAAAAAAACTAAAAAACTTAGAAATTAATATAAAAAATCAATGTACCATGCCAAACGTCATTTCATGCTAAAAATATGTTGTGAAAAGTGGAGTTTTCGTTTGAAATCTATCATACAGCATATTAACATACATTTGCTTGATTTCTATAATCATTTTAAATCTAGCCGTTTATTTTACAGGTCTTTATTTTTCACATAATGCTAGTTGATATGATGGTTATCATAAGTTTTATTCTTAGTCATATTTCACAGGTATGCTCTTTCAACTGATCTCTGCAGTCAGTCATCCTGTCCTTTTAGGTAGAACTAACAGTATTTTGAATGATTCTTGTTGTATTTTTTTTTCAATTTCATCTATTGGTTTGATGATTTCAATATGGACATGAGATAGTTTTTACTTGAGTTTTTTAATCTTTATATAAAATAGGCGAACATGTTTTTCTGTGATGACAACTCCTCCGTAAAATTGGGATTTTTCAGAGCTCGTTTTACAAGAATTTTGCCCGATGAAGTTCATTGAGGGGGCGGGAATTCATTACTTTACTTTTTTAAAGAGTATTAGTTATGGGGGAAACAAAATGTGTCCATCATGAGTATTTTTTGTACAGAGTGTTTCAAGAGTTCAAAATGATTCTGCCAGGCTGCATAAGCAACTTCTCATGAGAATAAAAAAATTAGAATGAATGTAAGTCCGGAACGCTTTGTTGCAGAAATAAAGAGGGCGAAAGATTACAGCTATTCCAGCATCCATTCAGAAATGACTGAGGTCTTCATATAGATGGTGTGAATTAAATTGAATCAGTATAAAATTATCTGAAACGTGCTACAAGATTCACTATTATGAATTTTTATGATGCTCACATGAGACTTCTGCGTTGGTAATAAAGTGAACGAAAAATTCCAGTCTGAAAGCGAATCGAGATTACCAAATCTTTAAATTTTTGCGATATTTTACAAAAATTCAATAATTAATTATCATGAAATGATGATTATCATGATATCATGATGTTTTTATTGTAGGCCTAGTGGTTAACCAATTCAATTACTAATGAACCAAACATTTTGTTCAATTTCTCCATCAAAACTCCTCAAATCATTTTTTGAAATTGAATATGAAAGTACTCAATAGTCAGGAAAATTGATAAACCAAATTTAATAAAGTCGAGTTTCATTGAATCAAAGCATATTGATTTTGCACAGATGCTTTTCACTTGCTATTCTTCTGTTTTTTATCCAATTTAAATTCTGGTTTTGTGAATTCTGGGTGCTTTATTCGCAATCAATAACGAAGTTCATACCCTTCAATCTCAAAAATGCCTTCTTTTGGCCTTTTCATTATAGCTTAATAATCGTAGTAGTTAATGTTTTATGTGATTTTATAGTTCATTTCACAACGTATGGCTTTCAATTGAACACCTAAATGAGGGCTTTAGAAGCCTTAAGTTTTCTAAATGGGTGCTAATTTATTGATCTCTTATTGAAAATGATAGCTTTACTCTTCTGCTACATTACTTTCTGAATTGAAGGGTTTTCAAAGGAATAAGCTTTTGCAAACGTATTGAATTTTTTTTCGCAATTTCGTAATTTTTTAGGAAATTGTTAGCCGCAAACCGTAACAGGTACCTGTTCAGTCAGATAAGATAAGCTGCACATTCCTAGGGTAAGGGAGACCGAATGGATCGGCCACCAAAAAAAAAAAAGGGTTCTCAGCTATAAAATCATTTGCCGATGATTCGGAACTCACCTAAAACTGTTAACTCATAAAACATTATCATTCAACACATTACCCACGCACAGGTCTCAGAACCAGCTGGGTTTCGTTTTCCGAAAAAATTACATTATCACTAGCGTTAAATGTATTACAGGTTCAGGAGGTTCTACAGGCTAGAGGTACTGTACTTATTTGTTAAATGATTGCCAGATTGATATGAGTGAAACGAGTTATTATTATCATCTTTACCCAGCCGCCTGGTCGAATCTAATTCTACCAGGCTACAAACTCTATTTCCACCTATGATAGTCACTCATAATATTCCTCTCAATAGTTTAACGATATTTATAATTATTATAAACACTATCCTATTTAAACAAGTTTGAAATGTACAGTCTAGAGTTCATATTACACAGTCAATTAGCTTGAAAATTATCAACATTTTGATAAGGATTTCAGGACCTGAGGGAAAGGCTTGAGCCCCAAAGCCACCACCCCCCCCCCCCCCCCCCATTATGAACATTATTCTACTTGAAAAGTGTGAATACATGACACGTACCAATACTAACCAGCCTTCAGCACATATTCTCTATAGTAAACTTTCTTGAAAATTGACAATTTTTCAAGGAGCTCGGGTTCTTGTGGGGGAGCTCAAGCCCCCTAAGCCCCCCCCCCTGGGTGCGCCACTGCCTAATGGTAAGTCCAATACTTACTCATTGTGTTGTTTACCATTTACCCGCTATGTTAGTTTATTAGTTTTCTTACTAACAATGGAGAAATAATAATAAGAGAAAGTGAACTTTATACTCAGTTTTATTCAATTTTGTATTTAATAATTTTTTAACTGAAAAATCATTTTTAAACAAAATAATTTGTTTAATGCTAAAGTCATTTTGTTTAATGAGCCTAAAATTGAATGTTATTTCCCATTTTCTTTGTGTGTTCTAATATTTTCTGGAAAACTGTCAAGTAACACATGTACAATATCTAGTATTAAGAACAAGTCTTTTTATTGCATTGTTTAATATTTTCAACATTAATTACATTTGGCAATATTATTCACGAGAACGATGGACTTTTCACACTTTTTATAGTTCTGCTATAATGATATGTTGAAATTGCCATGTTTTTTCTTCATGTTTCCATATTGTTGTTTGCATTGTAAACATACCTTTATATTGTAAACTATTAAGAATTAAATGTGCAATACTTTTCCGAATATTAAGAACAAGAGTATTTTGATTGTATTGTATTCCGTTCACCTCATCATATTTCTGTCAGCTTATTAAATTTCATTCAAAAGAAGTCTGCATACTGAAAATATGCAGAAATAGAATGAATAGAGATTTTTTTTGTTTATGAAAAGGAAATGTTCTCCTTAATTGAGAACTTGAAAAATATTGCTGTTTTTTTTTTCAGAACTCTAGAAAACTAACCATTTATGAGTTTGACTAGCTCTTTCGAATTCCATATTTCACTAGCAATGACATAATAAGCCCTAGATGAAACTTCAGTTTTCACTAAATTCTTACTCAATTTCAGCTCACAATATTATTTAAAGAAACTGCTTGAATTGCTGTTTCGGAGCGCCTATTTTTACAAAATTTTCCTGGGGAAGGACTCCACAACTCACTATGAGATAAAGACAGCTTTTTCAAGCTTTTATCTAGCAATGGCAATGCAAAAATTTCTCTATAGGCGTCATTTTAGCCCTCGTAATTTTCAATGTAGGCTATTAACTACACAGAAAAAATGTGGAGATTATTATTCTAAGGAATTATTTGTATTTACAATATTGTAGAATGATTAGAATTTGGGTATGATGTACTCACGTTTTTGAAATAGAAGTAGAGAACTGAACTAAGAGCCAAATGTTTTTTAAGCTCAAATGTATGGATAACTAAAACAAAAATTGGAGGGGAAGCTCTATAATTTTTTCTCTTGAATTTTATTTTCTTATTATCATAAACAACACTTCAAAAAATCTGAAATACCTAATTTGACGACACCCTCCCCCCCTTTTTACTACTCTGGTTACTGAACAATAATAATATGTGAAAACTGTGTTTTTAAAAAGAAGCCTAAACTCTCAAGGGCTATGTACACAATCAGATTTTTCATCCAGTAAAATAAAAGAGCTTCAAATCTTGTTCAATATTAGAAGTCTTTGAAGGGACAAGATTTGAAGGGATTGAAAGGAAATTAACAATACTTCAAAATACTATTAAAGACTCATTAAAAAGTCTTGTCAAAGATTGGACAAGATTTTAAAAGATTTTCTGCAATCCCATTGATCGATCTCATCCAATAAAACACATCCAATTTGCTTCGAATTCCATCAAATCTTGTCCAAGATTTGACAAGACTTTATTAAAATCTTGTCAATTATTTAACAATATTTGAAGCAATTTGATTTACTTTGAAGTGATTTGAAGTAGTTTAAAGCTCTTTATTTTATTTCATTGGATGAAATCTTGGTCGTGTACAGTGCATACGCCTTTAGAGAAGAAACAGAAAGACGAAGAGGGAAAAGAAAAAGAAGAGTGAGTGTAAGTGTGACAGTAGGAGTTATAATAATTATTACGAAGGAAGGCGAGAGAATGAAATTATTCACTGTTTGTATTCAGTAGCTTCAAAAGTGGAAGAAAATTGGCAACGTCGGTGTCAACGTTGCCGTTCCTTTTTGTCACCATAGTCGTGTGTATAATACCCCATATGGTTGATATTTGAAGTACCCCTTATCGTCACATCCATGCTTGTCCCAAAAAATTTAAATATTGATTTTTTTTTGTTATGGGTGTATTTATTTATAATTATTGACTATACATGTGAAATTTTAGAATGATTGGTGAACTAGAACACTAAGACCCCACATAGTGCGGAAAGTGTGTGCTACCCCTTTTGACCACTTGTACAAGTATGTGTGTGTGTGTGTGTGTGTGTGATGGCTTTTCTTCCCTTGTTGAATTTGAAAAAAAAATCATATATAAATAAAAAACTAGCATAAATTAATGTCGAGGTACTGGACAACCAAATAGGTCTATGTGGACTCATATAATTTCAATAATGAATAGCTTCAAATCTATTGTTAAATTATTATCATTATTATATAATAGGTATATTTTTCATTATAACATGTTTTTAATTCTGTATTTTTTAATTCACTGTCTATCCTGGAAATGTGTTACTGTATTTAACATATTTTCTAAATTTAAAATATATATGAAATAAATTCAAACTCAATTCAATTACTGCAATCTAATATTAAAACTAACACTGTATTTCACTTTTATATAATATTTTACTCACATATATTGGAGATGTTTGAGGAATGCATTTCACTTCTGAAAAGAAGCTTTATCAGCCAAACTTATTTTCAGAAGTGAAATGCATTCCTCAAACATCTCCAATATATGTGAGTAAAATATTATATAAAAGTGAAATACAGTGTCAGTTTTAATATTAGATTGTTCATTAAGTATTTCGTCATGGAAAACATCACAGATTTTAATTATTGCTATAGATGTGTATTATTGTGTTGCTGTTACCAAGAAGGTCGACCCAACCAAACAGCACCTCTCGCTTGTAGCGCACCATTGGCCAAGACACAAATCCAACTTCCAATGTTTCTTCACGCCCTCTGAAAGCAAAAATCATTCAATGACTCATTCATAACCGTTTCCCGAAAACCATTCGGTCAAAAAGGTTTAAATTTGGTACACATGTGCAGTTGTCGACCTAGATGCGTGCTAAGAAAAATATTGAAATTTTAATTTAGAAGCGTACTAAGAGAGGTATTCAAAATACGCCCTTGTGTTTTTTACGTTTCAATAATATTACTTGCCCAAGAAAGTTGAAATTTTAGTGAAAAATTTCCCCTCTCCCGTGAGCCGGCTAGAGTTGTATAAATTTGTCCCTTTGGGGGTTAAGGAGGCGGAGCCCCCTCGCTAGAAGGTTAAGGCGAGCGAAGCGAGGCTGCCGCCCAGTACAGTATAAAACAATCAACTATCTCCTGTATGAATGGTCGCATACAATGAGAAACATCAAGTTACAGCTTGAACATAAAATAGAATGAAATGCTTGTTATCTAGTACCATATTTATTTTTATATTAGTTGAGACAAAATTACAATGAACTGCAAAGATGCAACAGTATTAGCAGGCTTGAAGGCTAATACTGCTTTCCTTGCAAATTTTGAATGTGCTTCAAGCCATCAAATTAGGTGGCTTTAGGGGCACCCCCCCCCCCCTCCGGGAAGTTTTCACGGGCGTTTTATTAGGCAATGCTAGAGCTACAGATCTAGTTTTATATCAATCTACAATTTATTTTAAATAAGTGCGAACTAAATTACAGGAGGAGTAATTCAACATACAAAATTTTTAATAACAAAAATATAAAAAATCAAATTCCTGGATTTCTTGTTCCATGACGAACTGCGTTGTTAATATTAATTTGTTATGTGAATTTAACGACTTGCAGTCAAATATTCATTAAGAATAAGTAAAATTTACTTACTCTGTAGGCCGAGCGCTTTCGAGCTCTGACTTGTCTTATACTCCTTAACTGGAGTCTCCAAGACGTAATCTACAAAAAAAAGAATCTTTGAGATCCGTTTTCAGGGGCCTCTGAGTAAGTAAATTTTACTTATTCTTAATGAATATTTGACTGCAAGTCGTTAAATTCACATAACAAGTTAATAAAAAATCAGTGCAGTAAAAGCTTTGCAAGCATGTCATATACAAAATATACCACTCTGTAAACAAACTCCTGCAAATTTCATGCACGAGCTGAAGGCGAGTGTGGAAAGTTTTTCAATTACAGCAAAGATACTTTCAGCACAAGTTACACATTAAATTGTTACACCTGGAGTGCGACAAAGTAAACTGAATGCGGCAAAGTCAGCAGGAGTGTGGCAAAGTAAAATAGTGCAGGAATCAGCTGTTTTGCGTACTATAATGAGTGCATAAATAGCCATGCACTTTGTTGGGTAACTATAGGAAAATAACTAATTAATAAACTGATTTATTTCTTGACTACAGCGATTCCTTATCTATTACCTAATATTTTATATTTTTAAGCCTCGCTTTTCTCATCCTGTCTCCTAAATAATCTTATGTCAAGCAATAACAACCTTCATCAGCAACGAAATGAATAATTAATCTTGCACTTCAAGGCTTCTATCTAGGCACTCGCCTTTGGTCCATGCGAATTTCTTCATTGAGGCATGTTAATTAACTTTTGAGAAATCACATGCTGTTTAATTCGTAACGGTAATATTGATCAAAATATTAAATATGCTAACATTATTTCTATGTTCTGTCTTTCACATCAAAATTAAGCCTCACCTCAACTAATTGGTATAGTAATAATTAATTACTGAATATTAATATTATTACCTGAATATAATTATTGAACCGCTTGGTTAAAATGTTTTGTATTGTATGATGAAAAAGGAAATAAAATTTTTATTTATTATTATTATTAATTTATTTATTATTTAATTATGGTAACTATAGTGTATAATGTTGTATAATTGTTGATCTGACTTGTCTTATACTCCTTAACCGGAGTCTTCAAGACGTAATCTACAAAAAAATCTAAACAAAAAATAATTTCTGGATTTCTTGTTCCATGACGAACTGCGTTGTTAATATTATGTCAATATTATTTGACTGCAAGTCGTTAAATTCACATAAAAAGTTAATTAAAAAATAATTTATTAATTTCGCACTCCCCAAAGTGCTGTCAATTTGTACTGAAGACTTCTGCAAGGCGGTTATTGACAACAGCATTGATTAGCTGATGGAAATCGATGAACGCTACTGCACAAAAATATTTAGTCACCGCTGGGAATCGACCACGGATCTCCCAAATTCCGGACAGGTGTCTTAACCACTAGACTACAGTGACCCTTCTGTACAGCAGTGATCATTTTAGACTTGGCTCGTATATCACAAGATGGATTTAGAGGAACTGACCATTTTGAAACTGCCAAATATACAGAACATTAGTTCGAACAATGAATACAGATACTATAAGAAGTGCAATCCTAATGGAGAATATTCAGCCGGTTTTGTTGATGAAAAAACAAGCTTGGCACGGCGGCCGCTACGAGGCGCGCGCTGTCGTCGCCAGTGTCACACACACCCCTCCCAAACCCTTGCCATTGCATGGTGAATCATCGTCTCGACTCATCGGCCCATCATTTTTGCGCGCAACTGGATTTTGCAATTATCAAGCGATACCAAGCGACAGGTGTCATTCTAACCTTTCTACCTTTCTAACCTTTCATGATAACACTGTAGTGTGCAGTGAAAATGTAGGTACATTGTAGATAGTTGTATTTGAACAGTATATTATATTGTGCATAATGCAGTTTTTGTGAATAAATTTAGTTTTTTTACTGCTTGGTTGTGGATTTGCAACATGGCTCCAAAGAGGAGTGGTAGTAAATGCTGCTATACTAATTGTAATAATCACTCCACTACACACAAGAATTTGTCGTTCTTTAGATTTCCAACTTTGGACAAAGAAAGGAAAGAGTTTTTTATCGTTCATTATATTAGTTGTAAGATTAACTCTCTATTTTTATATTTTTGAGATAACAGAAGCCTACCAATTTTTAACATAGGTTTGCGCTTCTTATAGTATCTGTATTCATTGGTTCGAATTCCTCATGCTATCAATTATACTGAAGACTTCCGATTTCCAACAGCTATTCAATGCTGTTGTCAATATCCGCCATTGCAGGAGTCTTGAGTAATTTATAGAGTATAAATGGTAGCACTTTGGGGAATTCGTTGTTAATAAATTTAATGGTCTGAATATTTGGCAGTTTGCAAAATTGTCAGTTCCTTTGAATCAATCTCGAGATCTAAACAAAATTCAAAATAATTATTAGGCATAATTATTATGTCTACTCTCTTCGGACGATTGGACTGTGTTAATGCTTCTTTTTCAAAGTGCAGATTTAAATTAATATTCTAGAATTGGAAAGAATCGGTCATTGTTCTTCAGTGAGGTTCCGTGTGTAAAATTGGCATAACTAAACATTTTTGGATTCTTCAGTGTAGAAAATTTGCGAAGAAAGCAGTTGTGTGCGAAAGCCTTCTGAATCTTTGCTTTATTGTATGTTTGTCATGAAAAGGAGGGTTAATAATTTCTCTACTTACACGGCATCGATGAGTTTTTCAACTTCATAAACTGTGTTTGAACATCCGAGCTCGCATGGACAAGCTAGACTTCTGCTGATCTCATCTTGAAAGAAATAATTAATTATAAATCGATTTACTAAATTTATTTATTTGCAATGACGTATTTGCGATACAAATTTATTTATGAACCAAAAGGCAGTGGCCTACCTTTTTATTTATGAAATCAAAAAGTATTAGAATATAATGGTAGAGATGATAAGTTATATAAAATTTGGAAAGCATAAATATATGATGTTTCATGGTGAATAGACCTATCAGAACAATCCATTATTATAATTATTTCATGTGAATTCAAAACTGAGTACGGTACCTAAACTTTTAACGCCCTCTAGCGTGGATAAGAAAAACTACATTAGGCTTTTCTCTACAATAAATTTCTATTAGCGATTTCTTTTGTGATTTTATTTAATTATTAAAATTTGTTTTCAGCTGTTTGGATCTTTACTCGAAATGTTTAATAGTTTCATTATACAGAATATTTTGAATTTTTCTACAGTTATTTCTTTGTTTAATGACTCTGTATTTGTTACTTTGTAAAAACGCCGCTGGACGATTGCTACAATACGGTACCTCTATTGTCACGAATCACGGTGCGATTACAAGTGGCATTCGTTTAATATTAGAAAAACCATTTTTTGGAGAATCAATTTCTTTTGGAGTTGATTCCACAAATTAGTTAAAAAATCCCCTTCTTATCTCCATAACTTTAATAAACGTTATAGCCTTTAGCCCCAAATATCGGTGATTGGTGAACCCCCTCCTTAGATTACATTGTTTCTATTTTACTGTAAGTTCATCAGTTGAAATGTGTTATTGGCAGCTGGCAAAGTAAGAGAGGTTTATAATTATTTGCATTGTAGAAAACATTCGAAACCACATACATGTATGTCTGAATTTAGTATGTATTTGTTAAATACGGTAATAAAATTTAAATTGAACTCAAAGAAGTATAATGGCTAGTATTTTATTAAACAGCATTGTGCCCTCTGTGGTGATTTCAACGCCCGCATCTATTAAAAGCAGCTCAATGTGGAAGATCGCAACGCTCATTGATATTGCAATGTAATAGAGAGAAGCAAAAAAAAAAAAAAATTCATATAATAATATGGAACCATAAACAGGGTACCGTACTTTAAATATCTAGGAGAAGTTATCACGTAAAAATATTCACAAACGATATAAAAAAAATATAACTATAATAAAAACATATATATCTATAATAAAAATATATAACCTATATTAGAAATAAATAATCTATAATAAAAAATGTTTATCTCTTCATAAAAAAGTTGGACATTACAATACAGTGATCAAACCAACAATGTGTTATATGCCAGCGAGACCCTGTCTCTGAACAGGAAAATGGATGTGGAAAAACTAAAGAATGAAGAAAGAAAAATTGTTAGGAAAATCCTTGGACCAAGGCGGACCGAAAACGGATGTAGATTACAGGGAACGTCTAAAGTTGAGGAATATTCTAATATAGAGACAGATAAGAGGAGAGAAGCCTTAAATTTTATGTTCACATCATGAGGCTTCCAGACAATAGACTAGCATAAAGAATTGTAAACAATATAGCGTCACTTATCAATGGAGGAGAATGGATACGAAATAATGTTAAAAAAGACCTTGTACTGGCGCAAAATAACCAACAAAGAAATTTACAATAGAAAAAAACTTCAGAATAAGACTTAATAAATGGGAAGTTACCGGTATACCAGAGACAAAACCTCCAAGAGTTGGAACAAAATGGAGTGAGGAGAGAAAAGCTCAATTCACACAAAAAATGGAAAGCTGGTGGACAAACAAGAAGAACAAGTCCAAAAAATGAACCATCTTTACTCAGCGTATTCCACTTTGGGAGCTTTACGTCTAATAATCATAATAATAATTATTATAATAATAATAGCAATAGCAATAATAATAATAATAATAATAATAATAAAATTCTTGTAGAATCTTGCATTAATTATGTGACAAAAATGATGACAAAAATACCGTAATTGGGTGTTCTTGGTAGCAATAATAATAAAAATTTATTCCAAGAAAGTTAATCAGAAGAGCAGATCAAATTTATTGTAATTCAATAGCTTTAACTTTTCATGTGAAATTTAACGACTTGCAATTTAACGACTTTAATTTAACGTCAAATATTTGGTAAGAATAAGTATAATAACTCACTTAATCTGGCCGAGTACTTTCGAATCTATGAGATCCATCTTCAGAGGCCATGAAGATGGATCTCAGATTCGAAAGTACTCGGCCAGATTAAGTGAGTTATTATACTTATTCTTACCAAATATTTGACTGCAAGTCGTTAAATTTCACATGAAAAGTTAATATTAACAACGCAGATCGTCATGGAACAAGAAATCCAGGAATTCAATAGCTTTCTACGTTTTAAAATCATCAAATAAATACAGAAGGTAAACATGAAAAATAAAACATTACAACCGTTATTAGAAATTATTTTCAAAATAAAGTGATGTATTGTGCATAATTTGTTTTCCTTTAGAATGATTTTAAAGAATTATTTCAATAAGCAATAACTTACAAGAATATTAAAGAAAATCGGTATGGAACGATAATTGGAAACATGATGTTCCTTTCACTCATAATAATATACCCAGAATAACCTGAATAATTTGGTACCTCAGTTGTTTAGTGACCTACCAGTAAACGATTATAATTTTAAAATAAAAAAGAAACTAAATATGAAATCTCAGTAATCTTTTGTACTGTATTCATTTTTTATTATTTAAAATAGATTACTGTATATATAATAATAATTTGAATTTATTTCATTTCACAAAGTACAAAATACATTATAAAGAAATGCAGGAATATAACTGATCGAACAAATTAATATAAATACATATATTTATATATTATAACTAATATAACCAATATAACTATTATATTTAATTAAATTAAAAATATTTTATGTTATAATAAAAACATATACATAAATAGCATAACTATTCCTTCTTTTTTGAAATAATAATTGCCCACATAGACCTGTTTGGCCTGTTCGTGGGTCAATGAGTCCAGTACCTTGATGTATTTTATTGTAAAACAATTTCTATCAGAGCAATGATAGCCAGAGAAGATATAGGAACGCGCACACATACATACACACACACACACACACACGCACACACGTCAATCATAAATTTACCACCATGGGGGATAAACGGATTAGTCATAGCAATTTTTACCACCATGGTTAAAGATAGATTTATTGTTATATATAATTTGTGTGGGGAAAAAACATATTATCTAGCTATATTGAATATGATTTAGTGAACTATTGTGCATAGACAGATTTTAATATTTGTTCACATTGTAAATCATCAATTGTCAACAGCCACTCTGATATTACTTTCTTGTATTTGTTCAAACTGTCATGACCTGGTTGGCTAATTTCACGCGGGACATTACTCATTATAACATGACTTAAATATGATACATTCATATCACAGATAGCCCTTGTATTGCGTGGAAGGCCGGAGTGGTGCATGTGGATGCCTCTTGTAAAGTAGCTGTGATTTGCGCTTATAGTACAGTATTATGCAAGTACATAGGTATTATATACCACGCCCTTATCCCAAGACATCCGCTATTGTGGACCCACCATCAACATATCATTGAATAAATAAATAAATATCATAGACCCCTAATTTTATTTTTCACTGACATGAACCGCTAGCAGGTCCCCATGGATCCCAGGGGGTCCACATGGACATCACAGATCCTTTTTGACATCCTCTATCCAATTTGTTGACACCTCCTTATTCCAGAAAAAAAACTATTAATCTTCTTGACAGTCTTGTATCCTCCATTCTGATTACAAGTCCCAGGAACAAAGGATATCCTTCTTTTCCTTATGATGCTGGTTACAGGTTCTATCTTTTTATAGATTTGTTTGTTTGGAAGATTATAGAAGCTACCATCTTCACTTATCCATTTTTCCAATAAAATTTCTTGCTATTCACCTCTCAACTTTGTCAATTTTACCATTTCGGCCTATTCTTGTAGGACCAAAATAACCTATTTTCACTTGCATAAAGCACTCCAGGAATTTTTTTTTGGAGGATGAAGTCCACATAGATCTGAGACCTGTGCGTGGGTGATGAGTTGGATGATTGTGATTGATGAGCTGGACCTACAGTTTTAGGTGGGTTCCGAACCACCGGGAAGTGATTTTACAGCAAAGATCAGTGTCTTTTTTGCTGGCCAATCTAATCGGTCACCCTCATAAAGAGTGCCTAGGAGAACGCAGCTTATCTCTATCTGTTTGAACAGGCACCTGCTACGACTCACGGCTATCACTTCCCTAATATGGAATAAGGAATATCACGGTATTTTAGTGCCTAAATTTCGTGTCTATTCTTGGATTTCCTGTTCCATAACAATCTGCATTGTAAATATCAAATTTTCATAGTAGATTCAAGGATTTGCAGCCAATTTTAATTGTGAATAAATAATAATTCTACTCACTTTTAGGCCAAACGTTTTCGAGTCATGGAGACTCATCTTCATGCTTATGGGCATACATTTTTTATTGTAAATATTTCTGGTGATTATTGCGGATTTGATAAGTTTGTTAGTTCTTTTTCTCCAGTTTTCTTTAATATTCTGTGCTATTGTATCGCCCAGGTATTTAATATATGTGTTTATAAGTTACCTTGACTAATATTGTCATAAGTTGATACTTTTTCATTTCTATTGTAATATTCTGTCTATTTCATTTGTATCTGAATATTCTATAAATATTCATAAGTGAAGAGAAGAAAATTTGCAACTTACTTATATTTTGTGCCAGACACGATAAGCCAGACAGGTTACAGAACGGAAATCCATCTGTAATATAGAATTCATATTCAATAATTAAATAAATGTTATGTTTTTCCTCTTTATAATATTAAAATATGAGTGACTCTGTTTCTTTGTTGTAATATTTGTGAAGATTGGCACCTGCTGAAAAATCTACGGGTTTAGCAGGACCCTACAATGTTTGAAAAAATTATTGTTTTGATTATCCATTATTCGTGAACTATTCATAGGTATAAACTTGTTGTGCAGACCTGACCTTTTTTGAGTCGCGGCGGACGCGTTTCGAACTATGTGGCATTCGAACTTGTGTGAAACCAAGCGCCAAAGAAGAACCGTATAGTTCGAAACGCGTCCGCCGCGACTCATTTTAAAAAATGTTGTAAATAAATTTGCAATCCAATATTAAAACTGACACTGTATTTCACTTTTAAATAATGTTTTACTCACATATATTGGAGATGTTTGAGGAATGCATTTCACTACTGAAAAGAAGATAGGTTCGTCACCTAGCAGGCTGACGAAGCTTCTTTTCAGAAGTGAAATGCATTCCTCAAACATCTCCAATATATGTGAGTAAAACATTATTTAAAAGTGAAATACAGTGTGAGTTTCAATATTAGATTGTTCATTAAGTATTTCGTCATGGAAAACATCACAGAAATAAATTTTATTGATCGAACTAACTTTGTAGATTTGTAGTAGCTTATTGTAGTGTAGCCTACTTGAAGGAAATAAAAATTATTATTTTTTTACTGCCTACCGATTTTCGTATAGAAGTGAGGTACACAGTTGCACATTTGCATTGTTTTGTGCATTCGACACTGCAGCATACAGGCGACATAGGAGTACTTGGGTGCAGTCAGTAGGCGACGCTCGTCGGCGAAAATGCACTTGCGCTGTGCGATGGTCAGTTGGCGCGCGTTGTCCGTCGTGTAGGTGTCCTTCGACGAGAAGAACATCTTCGAAATCTGACCCAGCCACACCAGCTGCGGCTCCAAATCAAAACTCGGGTAGTCGTCGGCCGAGTGCAAGTACACCTACACATAAAACACAGTCGCAGTTCTAGGGGTTAATTTCGGTGGAGGGGGGGAGGGGAGGCAACTTCCGGGGGGTCTGGGGTGTATGGAATACCCCCCAGGTCATTGGGGGATCCGGGAGCCCTCCCCCCGAAAATAAAAAAAAAACCTCCCAAAACTTAATTTTAACCCATTTCTGGCTGAAAGTTTTACTAATAGAAACGTAAAAAACAAGTTGGTTTTTTCGTCTTACTATACACTATTTTATCTTACAAATCTCAAACAGCTCACTCATATGTAGGGTCGTGAACATTCAGCAGTGAGAATTAGACCTTTCAATATTTCTAGATTGGTTTCGGTGTAGGTTGAAAATTTTAAGCCAAACAAACAGCAGTTTTATAAGCACAAAGCACAGAGTTATGTCTGTGACGTTTTCCTTGACGAAATAAGTAATGAACAATCTAATATTAAAACTGACACTGTATTCCACTTTTTTATATTGTTTTACTCACTTATATTGGAGATGCTTGAGGGATTCATTTCACTTCTGAAAAGAGGCTGAGGCCTCGGTGGCTGACGAAGCTTCTTTTCAGAAGTGAAATGCATCCCTCAAGCATCTCCAATATAAGTGAGTAAAACAATATAAAAACGTGAAATACAGTGTAAGTTTTAATATTAGATTGCAGTTGTGTATTTAAAAAGTTTTTAAACAACTTCACAATACAGGTTTTAGTCTCTTAGTACTGAATAAAATGAAATTTTATTCGCCATTACTAAGAAAGTTAAAATGAAATCATTCATTTGGAGTTTATTCAGTGTACTTTATAAGCTTAATCTCCTCTGGCCAACATTTTTAAATTGAACCAGGATTGCTTCAGGGTTCTTCAATAGTTTTTCACTTTCCTCCCTTTAAATTGACAGTATGGCCAAGTTTGAAAGTCTGTTTGTCTTCATGGTAGATCTAAGATAAGTTTTGATTCACTTCATTGAAAAAAACTTCTTTCTGCACTGGCACTTGTTCTGTTGCTAGATTAGTCAGTGCAGTTACTCTCTCCCACAACCTATCCCACTCTCTCTCTCTCTCTCTCTCTCTTTTGTGTAAGATAGGGCTATTTTGCCCTAACTCCGCCCTTTTGTGTAAATGCATCACCTTGATATTACAATTCATTTATTATGTAAACATTCTTATAGGTGTCAGTAATCTAACTTACAAAACAGTGTAATAGTAACGTATCGTCTTGTATCTATTTTTATCTATCTTCCATGAATTTAGGTGATGTCATTCATTGTAAGGTATAATAGTCAGAAGTCATATGAATTGTACTTTTACTCAAATAAAGCTATCTGAATCTGAATCTCTCTCTCTCTCTCTCTCTGTTTAAGTGTCAATAATGGATGAATCTTTGTCTAAACTTCGCCATTTCATTTAATTGCATCACTTAGATTGTCATCACCGTAGTAAATAAATTAAGATCATACAATTGATACCATTGTACATAATCTATCTTGTACTATAAAAATAGCATTATCTGAGTTTACATTGTATCTACGTTATGTTGATAATTTTGTTTTTAACCATTCATATGCGGAATTTGTAAATTTGCATTAATAAATAACCTTATCTAATCTCCCTCTCACATTCTCTCTGCACTGACTATCTCTACCCCTCTTCTCTTTCTCATTTCCGATTATATAATCACTTGTTTTTTTTTTTTCAGAGGATGAAGCCCACATAAAAACTGTGTTTGTCAATATTTGTTTGTTTGAGATTGATAATGTTATAACAACCGAAACTAATTTCTCAATATTTTTAATAAATGTGGCTTTGACAATTTCGTCTTATTATTCATTAAAAATGTCAACGCTTGCATTGTTAAAGTGAAGTGGATAATTGGGCTAAGCAGCAACTTTCAAAATATTCTTCAATAGGTTTTTGTATTCGAAATGGAGCAGCTGTCCAATGTTTTGATTTTCACTAGCCAAAACTAACCTGGAACCTACAGTAGAAATCTGTTTTACATAGTAATTATTTTTATGATCGACCCCAAACCACAAAATCAATAGCAATCTCGCTTGGACTATGAGGAAGCTCAAGAGTCTGGATTCTTTCTAACAACAACCTTTATAATTTCCTGTATTTCTTGTTCCATGACGAACTGCGTTGTTAATATTAACTTTTTATGTGAATTTAACGACTTGCAGTCAAATCAGATCAATCAAATTTGACTGAAAGTCGTTAAATTCACATAAAAAGTTGAGTTTATAATTTCCAGTGTTTTGATTATTAATAGCAACAGCTGCCAATCTTTCAATTTTCACAAGTCTAAACTCTAAACTAGCGCTTAGAGCCTGTAGTAGAAATATGTTTTGCATCATAATTATTTCTATACACGACGCTCGACCCTCAAACTCCTAAATTAATAGCGGTCTCATTTGGACTATGAGGAAGCTATATACCAAGCTTCAAGAGTCTAGAATTTTTCTTTCAAGCGCTAGAGCACAGACGGACGGACGGACAACGGCAAGATTTCAATAAGGCCCTGTCGGGTTTTTAATAAGTGGATGAAAAACATTGAAAAAAATTCAGCTTGCCTTGACAGTTTCTTTTTCGGGGCGATCCAGTTTGAAGACCATTGACCACTTAGTATCTGTTTCATAGATGTATTGAGACGACTGAGGAGCCACTTGTTTCCTGCAAAAATAAATAGAATGAAATAACCAGACAGATAAAGATAAGTACGAACTCCTGGACCCTCTTTGAATGGGTGATCGTTTGGATTGCCCAGCAAAAAGACTGTTCTCTCTTCTGTAGTTCGGAACCCACCTAAAACTGTAGGTCCAACTCATCAATCACCATCATCCAACTCTCATTACCCACGCACAGGTCTTAAACGTATGTGGGCTCCACCTTCAGAAATAATCATTACCCAAATGTTCCAAATATCGATAATATTGTATTAAAATGGAATGATATTATTTCATTTTAATCATATTAGCCAAATAGAAAAATAGAAAAAAATTCTGACCAAACTTCTTTACAGTAAGGTCGGTTTTATGCTCCACGTTTGCTGTCGCGCGACGATAAACGCGTTAGAAACGTGTTACAATTCGGTTACTTATTTCAAACGCGACAAAAGACGCGGTTACAATTTGGTCATGCAACAGAAAACGCGGGTCATAGATAGTGCAGAGTTGGTGAAGTTCAGAGACCAATAAAAAGCGCAATTTTGCTCAAGAAAGAAAATTTCAAAGATATACTTTCACAGGTGAATTTAATGAATAGTTTACGACTATAATGTAAAAATCCAAATATTCGAAATTCTGATTGTGGTTGAAATGGCCTTAGACAGCCCAGATCATATATTCTGCAGCTAGGTTAGACTCAAGCGACATCAACGCGCGTTTGCATAAAACCGAACAAACACCTTTCCATTTGTTTCAATGCATTGGAGCCTTTCTGTGGCAGTATTTAACTTGCGGGCTTTAATTTATTTATTTATTCACAATTGTCACATTACATCAATAAATATTCTGAGTTTCACTCAAATGATTGGTGACATGTCAATTCTTAAACTACTAGCTTCAATATATACAGTGAAGAAGAAAAGAGAAAAAATTATATATACCACAATGGATGGCATGTACATCTGGCATTAACATATACAACACTCTCCTTTAATATTTGTAACGAGTCTTTGTGAAATGTCAAAGTTATTTCATAAATTAATTAATATTAAAATCAATTAAAATTGAAATTCAGCAGCCGAGTATAAGGTTTTTTGAACTAGTATTTTTTATGGTTTGTTTAAATAGCATTATATAGATGCGATATTTCTGATGGCTGCTGGAAGTTTATTAAAATCTCATCCCAGAATAAAACGGCCTTTTTTTCAAATGCTGTACTTCGGTGGATTGGGAAAGCAATCAGGTTTCTATTTCTGGTATTATATTCGTGGTTGTCAGTACAGAGTTGGAACTTGTCAGAATTCAGTTTAACAAATATTAATAATAATTGATAGATGTAGATGCATATTCATATATTAACAAAAAACTTTAAGAATAATACAATACCACGGGATAACCCAAAACGGCTTACGTAGTGAAATAAAATACATATTACAAAAAAAACAGTTCAAAAAACAGGATAGAAGTGTTAGTATTAAGTCGAGTTCTTTGAAATGAACTGTGTGCTGTAATGAATTTCCTGCTGCTCGATCTTTAAAACGTTTAATGACAAACAACGTGTCTCAAACGCGCGACATGCATAAAGCGCATGTCTTAACTGTAATTGAACCGCGGCGTTTATTGTCGCGTGACAGGAAACGTTGTGCATAACCGGCCTAACTAAGCCAAACTCACCCGTCAGTTAATAATTCAGTGTCAACTTTCAAACAGTTGAACGAGTAGCAGAAGCCGTGCTCGGTTCTAATTGGCAGGAATCCCTCGCAGCATTCGTAGGGATTATCTTTCCACTGGCACTGAGATATGATGCTCTCGCATGACAACAAAACCTACTCAAAACAAATCATTCCATTAACAATTGAAAACAAGTGAATTCAACAATATTCTTAATATACTTTTCCTACAGTTACCCAACAAAGTTGCTATTTAAGCACTCAGTACGCAAAACAGTTGATTCCTACATTATTTTACTTTGCCGCACTCCCGCTGACTTTGCCTTTGATTTTACTTTGACGCACTCAAGGTGAGCCAACTGTATGAAAAATTTTATGTGTAACTATGCTGAAAGTATCTTTGCTGCACTCGAGAAACTTTCCGCACGCGCCTTCAACTTGTGTGTAATGCATTTCTCTTGTGCAGCAAAGAGCTACTTTGCACACTAGTTACACAAATAACTATTTTGTCACACTTGATGGAAGGTAGCTCCTTTCCATAGATTTTCACACATGGAAAGTGACTCTTTACCGAACTAGATCGGAAAAATCAGCTGACAAATGGGGCCTTATAACCGTACAAGATAGGAAAATCGGCTGGATAATATTCGAGACAGGTATTTATAGTCATAGGTATTAAGTAATGTAATGAGTTGACATATATATATTATGTGAGTCAACAGAAAAACATTTGCCGCACTCCAGCTGAATTCAACAATACTTGTATGGCTACACGGCCCTATTTTTCAGCTGATTCATGCACATTTTTCATGCTGCTATTTTGAAGCCTTGGAACACATTTTCCATTTGTCATATAAAGATTTTTGGAAATGTCTCTTGTAGAAAATTCCCTTCTCTACTAAAAATAAGCTTGAACAAACCGATTAGGAGTTATTGGAGACAAATTGATGAAAAATTACCAACTTTTTCGAGATTGCTACTCCTCCACCCCCGATTTTACAGTCCTGTCACTGCTCTAATTTTCGTTATAAAAAGACAATTTATTAATCCTCTTGTAGGCCATTTTAATCTCTACAAATTGTGTTCTCCACAAAAATGGGCTAAGAAGAGTCGTTAAAAGTTACAAACAAAAACCAATAACAACTACCGGTTATGAGTTCAAGATTACGATGTTTAAATCTTTGTAACTCATTTTATATTGAGAGTATAGGCTCTTTAAAGTAATCATTTTGTAGATAATTTTGTTTTCTAAAGAAAAGATTCTTTATAAAATTCAGCTACGTTGCGTTCTTTTGAAGCTATGAACGAAAAACTTCAGAAACTATCAACTAATTTTTCTGACTGCTTCTGAAAGAATCTGCCTTCCTATTTCCAAGCACAGGCTTCATGGAATTGACTGCCGAACTTGGCAAAGCGGTGGCCCACACCATCTAGCGGCGCAGTCGGAACTAATAATCAGACATTGCTCCAGTTTTCTGCAAATTCTGACCTTTTCCTTCATTTTATTGCAAAAATGCAAGAGACAAACTTTTTAGATAATAAAACGAACAATAAATGTTATGATAACATATTTCTTGATATCTATTCACATTAAACAACAATTTATAAAAAACTGAACAAACCCTTCATTTACAGCGCCGATTGTTGAAATCGAAAGTGACATTATTCTAGTTTATTCCTAATAACGGCTTTTATTTTCATTATTTTGCAAAAATTAATTAAACAGATTTTGTAGAAAATAAAGCGCACAATAAATTTAGTTATCAAACATCGTCTGCTATTCATTTGCATACATATGCTAAATGTATCAAGAACTGGAATAAACCTTGGCCTACATAGAGCCGAGAAGATTGAAATCGTAAATTACATCATCCAAGATTTTTTAAATATTGACTTGAATGGGAAATGCATTGAAAATTTTTCAGAGAATGAAAAGCAGGTCAAGATTCCTTATTATATTTCCATAAACCCATACACCTACAGAGCTCACATTTTTTAGTCACTTGGTAACTTAAGACCTAAAACTGAACAATGTTTAGTTTTTTCTCAACTATGACCACACATAATAAAAAAATACTACTGTGTTATACGGTAAAACTCAAGAGAGATACAGTTTTTGAACCTGAAAGAATTCATGTAACTCCTTTTTAATTCATTTCAGAGACAAAAGGTAAATATTATAGAAAAATGTATTCTCTACAATAAATTTTTCTTGCCAAATTCACCTGAAATGCACCCTTTGGAAGTTATAAATGGAAAATAACAAAAACTACCAATTATTCGACCATAATTTCGATTCTACCCCATAGTATTATTCGTGTAACTCATTTGTTAATAGTTGTAAAATTTATTTGTGTAAATTATCTTATAGGGAAATTAATTTTCTACAAGAAAGGTTCTTACATGAATTGCGCTAAAATGCTTTCTTTCAATGTTATATATGAAATACTCAAGAAACTACGTATGTTGGCGTGGCCTTACAATTTTGGTAGAAACTTCGCTTCATCCATCATTCCAAGCGACTGGCCGGAGACTGCTAGATTGGAAAAGGGAACGCCCACACCATCTAGCGGCGCAGTTGGAACTAAAAATCAGACATTGCTCCAGTTTTTTTGTAAATACTGACCATATCCTTCGTTTTACCGCAAAAATGCAAGAGACAAACTTTTTAGATAATAAAACGAACAATAAATTTTATAATAACATATTTCTTCATATCTATTCGCATTAAGCCACAATTTATCGAAAACTGATCAAACCCTTCATTTACAGCGCTGATTGTTGAAATCGAAAATGACATTGTTCTAGTTCATTCCAAATAACGGCTTTAATTTTCATTATTTTGAACAATGAATTAGGCATAATATGTAGATAATAAAACACACAAAAATCTCGTTATTAAACATCATCTTTTATTTATTCGCATTCATTCAAAATTGATCAAGAACTGGAATAAAACTTGGCCTACATGTTTGACACAAGTTTGACACATATAGTACTGTTGATATAACTAGCTGAAATATTTTTCAGGGAATGAAAAGCAAGTCATGATTCCTTCTATTCATGGGTATCCAGCCAAAATTCATAAAAAAACAAATAAATAAACCATGAGGTCACAAAAAAATAAGTTTTCAAGATTGTCAATTCCATATCAAATAAAAAATTTTCACTGAATTGACACATAACTTACTGTTGATGGAAATATGGAAACAATATTACACTTAGTTGATAAAATATTTCCAAATACTCTATTTACATGTTTTACAGTCCAATAATCCATTATAAAAATAAATCCCAAAGCAGATTGAAAAACAATAAGTTTTAGTAGTCTTTTACTCATAAGCTATTTCCAATTTTATTTTTAATAATATCGGATCTTACACCCTTCAACGTATCAAAAATATTGAGAGAACAATTTATTTGTTGATTTTTCCAATGCCTACAAATAATATTCTCTCATGTTTAACAACGAAATTTAGCATTTTGCCACAATTCATATAAAGCGATCCCTCTATGCACCCTCTGAAAGTGAGGTCCAACAGTTTCTTCAAAATTACAGCTTTACTGTTGATCGTATCGAAAAAACTTATGATACAAAATTTATAGAACGAAAAATTTTCTACAAATAGTAGGTATGTTTGGAGACCTTTGGGACAACCCCAATTTCCGAAAAATCGTAGGACTTGAAAAAATCTTCAAAAAATCTTAGGACTTGGAAAAATTTCCGAAAATCGTAGGACTTAGAAAAATTGTCAAAAAATCTTGGGATTTAGTTTTACATGGGGCATATGGGGAGGGGCATGTGGGAAGTTTGCTGGACTATAAGGAATGATCTCTAGACTTAGTCATACAATATTACTTTGAAAATAGGACTTAGTCATACATGGGGCATATGGGGAGGGGCATGTGGGAAGTTTGCTGGACTATAAGGAATGATCTCTAGACTTAGTCATACAATATTACTTTGAAAATAGGACTTAGTCATACATGGGGCATATGGGGAGGGGCATGTGGGAAGTTTGCTGGACTATAAGGAATGATCTCTAGACTTAGTCATACAATATTACTTTGAAAATAGGACTTAGTCATACATGGGGCATATGGGGAGGGGCATGTGGGAAGTTTGCTGGACTATAAGGAATGATCTCTAGACTTAGTCATACAATATTACTTTGAAAATAGGACTTAGTCATACATGGGGCATATGGGGAGGGGCATGTGGGAAGTTTGCTGGACTATAAGGAATGATCTCTAGACTTAGTCATACAATATTACTTTGAAAATAGGACTTAGTCATACATGGGGCATATGGGGAGGGGCATGTGGGAAGTTTGCTGGACTATAAGGAATGATCTCTAGACTTAGTCATACAATATTACTTTGAAAATAGGACTTAGTCATACATGGGGCATATGGGGAGGGGCATGTGGGGAGTGGAGCAATTATGTGACCAGCTTACTAATGGAAATGCACTATCTGTTTCAGATGAACAAGGCCAGCCGATGCCAGATGACCGAGGGCTCTCAGGGAGAGTTTGTTGTGCTGGAGGACACCTTCAACTCCTGCCTCCGCACCCTGTTCTACAACAACAACTGCATGGATGATCCAGCCAAGGACTTCCACTCCCTGCTCAACAGCCTTGAGGACAGAATCATTACGGCCATCTCTAACGAGTTTCTGCATCATGGAACTGTGAAATTCAACTTGGTGTTGGAGGCTACCTACTACAAAAGCAGCCTCGATGAGCAGAACCAGGAGAAGGAGGAGTTCCAAGATGTGGCCTTCAAGACGCCCAACTATTCGGTGGTCAGCATCACAGAGCTTGCCCACATTGTCAAGGCGGCATGCCAGAAAATGTTGGAGGAGGAAGCCAAGTTTGAGGGCAATTCCAGCGGATGGACCCTCCTCAACATCGATGGCCTACTCATCCGTATCAGCAAGTATTCGCCGCTGCGGGGATCATCATACATCGAGCTGCCTACCAAGATTGCAGCAAGGTTGGCTGTGATAAACCCAAAGAACAAGGACCAGCAGTGCTTCAAGTGGGCCATGCTTGCCAAGCATGTCCAAGGAGCACATCCAGAGCGGGTCAATGACCGGTACTACCAGCTGACCGACAAGTACAACTTTTCCGGATTGTCTTTCCCCACCACCATCAACCAGATCGATACTTTTGAGAGGAACAATCCCAGAGTATCGGTCAATGTCTATGGTATCGATGCCGACAACAACATCTTCCCGCGACGAGTTGTCAAGGAAATCAAGGCCGACCATACTGATCTACTCCTGCAGTGTGAGAGTGAAACAGCGGATGGTGATGACTTGGAAGTGAATAGCCACTACTGCTGGATAAAGAACTTTGAAAAGTTGCTGCGAGCCCAGCTGACAAAACGTAGAGGACAGATTATCATCTGCAGACGCTGTTTCACCCATTACACCCTCAGCAGAGAAGGCGAGCGCAGGATGAAGGAGCATGAAGAGTTTTGCGCCCAGAACCGGACAGCAAGGATTGTGATGCCCAAGCCCAATGATGATGGAAGCCCACCTACCATGAAGTTTGAAAAGCACTTGAACAAGTATAGGTTACCACTTGTTGCCTATGCAGACTTTGAGTGTTTGTTGGAGCAGCCCACTCCTGAGGAAGATGGTGGAGCCCCAGAGCGATGGATTGGAAAGGCTACAAGAGTTCTCCAATACCATAAGGCAATGAGTTATTGCCTCTACTTTGTGAGGGATAAACAACAATTCCCCTCATGGCTCACCATCAGCAACCTCATTCCCCAGGACCCAATTGTGTACCGTGGGCCAGATGCTGCTGCCCACTTCATGAAGACACTGACTGAGGTTGCAACTGATATTGCAGAAGCCATTGAATGTCATCAGACAAGGATGTCCCCGCTCTCTGACAAACAAAAGGTAGATTTTGATGTGGTTGAGTTCTGTGAAGCTTGTCACAAGAAGTTCACCAATGACAAGGTTCGGGACCACTGTCATATGACTGGGTTGTACCGGAATGCATTATGTAACAAGTGCAACCTGCAGAGACGTCGTCAAACCTACATCCCTGTATTCCTCCACAATTCCTCAAATTATGATACCCACTTGATCATTCCTCATCTTGGATCTGACAAATCTGAAATTTCAGTTATCCCCAACACATCTGAAAAATATATATCCTTCACCAAGCACATCTCAAAGAGACTCCATCTGAGATTCATCGATACATTCCGGTTTACACCCGACAGTCTGGACAACCTGGTAACGAATCTTGTCAAGACAGCTGAGAATGCCTCTGATCTTGCCAATGTATTGGTGCACACCTCTAAACAGTTTAGAGATAAACTAGCTCTTGTGTCCCGTAAAGGTGTGTTCCCGTACGAGTACTGCAACTCATGGGAGAGATTGGAGGAGACACAACTTCCTCCAAAACAGGCTTTCTACAGTAGGCTAACAGATCGCGGTATCAGTGACGAGGACTATGAACATGCTCAATGTGTCTGGCGCCAGTTCAGTTGTAGCTCTCTGGGAGAGTACAGCGATCTCTACCTAAAATCGGATGTGCTCCTGCTGGCTGATGTATTCGAAAGCTTTAGAGACGTGTGCATGAGGACATACGATCTGGACTGTGCTCATTATTTCACATCACCAGGCTTCTCCTTTGATGTTATGCTCAAAAGTACAAAGGTGGAACTTGAGCTGCTGACCGACTACGACATGTACATGCTCATTGAACGAGGTATCAGAGGAGGTATCACCACCTGCATTCACCGCCATGCCATTGCCAACAACCAGTATACTGGGGCGCCTGTGGATCCAGAGAAACCTACATCCTACCTCTTGTACACAGATGCCAACAACCTGTATGGCTGGGCAATGAGCAATCCACTTCCTTGCCGGAAATTCCAATGGATGGGCAAAGAGGAACTGGAGGCAGTGACCAGAGACATTGCAGGTGTTGCTGATAGACAACAAATTGGATACATCCTCGAGGTTGATGTGGAGTACCCTGCCGAACTGCATGATCTACACAATGAGTTTCCATTCCTACCAGAAAACCGGAAAACGCAGAAATCTGGATATGTTCGCCTGATGACAACACTGAACTCGCATACACGCTACGTCTGCCACTACCGTCTTCTCAAACAAGCTGTCCAACATGGTTTGAGAATAACCAAGGTCCATCGAGGTGTGAGGTTTGAGCAGACCGACTTCCTAGCTTCCTACATCCAGCTCAATACCAGTCTCAGACAGCAGTCAAAGAATAAGTTTGAGAAAAACTTCTTCAAACTAATGAATAACGCTGTCTTTGGCAAGACCATGGAGAATGTGAGGAAGCGTATGAACATGGAGTTGGTCAACTGTGAGAACCGTCTAAAGAAGCTTGTAGCCCGACCATCATTCAAGGATCGAATCATCTTTGGAGAGAACATCTGTGCAGTGACCCTACATCAGGAAAAAGTTAATCTCAACAAACCGATTTACGTTGGACTATCTGTGTTGGACATCAGTAAAACCCTAATGTACGAATTCCACTATGATGTGATGAAACCAATCTACAACGATCGTCTCAAGCTATTGTACCAGGACACAGACAGCCTCTTCTACCTGGTTGAGACAGAAGATATGTACAAGGACATACTCAACATCAAGGAGCTGCGAGATATCTTTGACACGTCAGAATACCCAACCGACCATCCTTGCTACTCTCATACAAACAAAATGGTGTTGGGGAAGTTCAAAGATGAGTATTCGGCCAGAGCTCCTCATGAGTATGTTGGACTGCGCTCCAAGCTGTACGCCTGTCGATGCTACAATCCTGATCCTAGCCAGGCAAAGAGTGGACTCATCAAGAAGGCCAAGGGAGTACGGCGACCTGTGTTGGGTCAAGAGCTATCAAAGGATCATCCCGATGCCAAATGCTACATCGGCTTCCACGACTACCTGGACTGCCTCTATGGAGATGAGGCGATCTATAGAGAGCAAGTCATGTTCAGCACACGAAAACACCAAATCATGACGACTGTGCAAAAGAAGAAGGCCCTTAGCAATGCTGATGAAAAACGAAGCATAATGGATGATGGCATCAGCACTATGGCATTTGGGCACCATCAGCTCAGTAACAAAAGAACTTCCAGTGATGAAGACCAGCCTCCCACAAAGCGGGCTCGTAATGATGATGACGTCATGGACAGCAGTGATGATGACGTCATGGACAGCAGTGACGTCATGATTACTTCCAAGAATTAATAAGCATTGAGGCTATAAATGGACGTGCATCGGCGGATGACCTTCAATCATGATGCAGGCAACATACTATCTACTTGTGGCAGCTGCTGTGAGCGTTAGCTCGTTGGACCCAGAGCACAGGACTGAGGAATTTCTAACATCAAGGGAGCATGGACTGGATAAATCGAATGTGTTCCACATACGCCAGTGCCTGGTGTCAAGAATGGTGCTACACCGGAATACTACACAGGAAGCCATTGATGCAATGGGCCGTGACGTTAACGAATGGTACATGAAGCTGGCTGCAGAACGCAATGTGGAGGAGGACCTGTGCCGACGAGTCCATTGCGCATACAATTTGCGCACCTGTCTCCACCCATCCTTCACATCGCTGGACTTTCTTGAAGCCATCATTGCTGCATCAGACACGGTCTGTACACCACACTGTCCTACGCTCTCTACTACTACAGCTGTACCGAAGACTCTGGACAACTCACCGCCACCAGCCATCACCAGTGGAGCCAGCAGAGCGATATAATGTGCGATTGTGGAGATTGTCAACATGTTACCAGCAACCACTGGATTCTGCAACCACTATTCTGTTTCGGCTACGAAGAACAACCTGAACCATTTGGAACATTACAAAACTTTGTGGAAACAGTGTCATTATGCTTTCCTGAAGCCTTCATAAGTAATCTTTACAATGATGCTATTATTTTACAATTCCCTCTTGGCAAAGGACTGTGTGAAATTGCTGCCAACCTGGGACAGCTGTACCATTGGGTGCTTGTCGATATCATGGACTAAACTGTATGTATATCATTTCTATTGTCAATAAATATTGTATATCCACGTGTCGGCTACTAATTTCTAACCCATGATTGACTTAAACTAGCCTTTTGGCACCATACCAATGAAACATGTCTGTGGAATTGCGCAATATTATGCAAATGTGTTACGTAATCGCTGACCTTGACAGCTTCATTGGTATGATGCAGGAAAAAACATGTTTGTGTGCAGCAGTACTGACCTTGGCGCCATCCAGGAAAAACGTGACTGTGTGCAACAATCACTGACATTCTGGCGCCATTTCAATGCCTAGTATATATATTATGTAAACATATATTATGTATCAGTATGGAGAAGGCTACAATAGCAAGAGAGTTGCACAGGTCAGCTCGTCGGAATTTCCCAACACGTATGGTAACTGTGAAGGGGCTAGATGATCTGTATCAGGCTGATCTAGTTGAGATGATACCGTATGCACGTCAGAACAAAGGATACAGGTACATTATTACAATTATCAATTGTCTGAGCAAGTATGCTTACGCTATTCCGATAAAGAACAAGTCAGCCGATGCAGTTGTCAAGGCAATGCATCCTATATTTGAGCAGAATCCAATGAAACACTTGCAAACTGACGATGGTAAAGAGTGGTTCAATTCAAAGTTTCAACAACTTGTGAAACACTATGACATCAATCACTATTCAACGTATTCAGATAAGAAGGCTTCAATAGTGGAACGTTTCAACAGAACACTTAAACATTTAATGTGGATCAAATTCACTGAGCGTGGAACCTATCGCTGGACAGATATTCTAACCTCACTTGTCAAAGAGTACAATGGAAGAATCCATAGGACAATAGGTATGCGACCGGTTGATGTTACAAAAGAGCATGAGACATTACTGCTCTCCAGACTTAGTGAACAACGTCAAGAGTATCAACAGAGCTTGTTGGACAAATCTGAAAACCGGTTCTATCCAGGTGTTCACCAAACAGTCGATCCAGGTGATAAGGTTCGAATAAGCAAGTATAAAATGACATTCGACAAGGGCTACCTACCCAATTGGACAAATGAGCTGTTCACAGTAACACGTGTGCGACCTACAGTGCCTGTAACATACGAGTTGGAAGATTGCAGAGGACAGCGTGTGCAAGGAGGATTCTATGCAGAAGAGATTGTGAAAACCAAAGTACCCAGTGTTTTTGAAATTGCCAGAGTGCTGAGAAGGAAAGGTAATAAACTGTTGGTGCGCTGGAAAGGATACGATCGCAGTCACGACTCTTGGATTGATAGAGCAGATTTAGTGTGATGAAGCCGGTTGTGCAAAGGAGTCACAGGTTCAATATAATTGACTTTGATCAAGTGGTGAGAGGCTGTGGTCTGACCGACCCAGAAATGAATGCAAAGAAACGTCATGGGCCTTTGTTCCCCAACCATATGCGCTGCATTATATGTGGACCGTCAGGCTGTGGAAAAACCAATTTACTGTTCAACATGCTTTTTGATCTTAAAGGAATCTCATTTTCAAACATCTATCTCTACTCAAAAACTGCATTTCAACCAAAGTATCAGCTACTGCGCACCATTATGGAAGACCTTGGACCTAAACTGAGCTACACCGAGTGTGACACATGTGAAGAGATACCTGCACCGCATGAGTTGCCCGCCAACTCGATAATAATTTTCGACGATGTGATCTGTGAGCAACAGGAAGCCATCAGACGTTACTTTACCACTGGTCGACACAGTAACGTTGATGCATTTTATCTGGCACAGACTTATAGCCGTATACCAAAACAGTTGATACGTGACAATGCCAATTTTCTAATCATGTTTAAACAAGACGAACTGAATATGAAACATTTGTACAGAGATCATGTGGGATCCGACATGACCTTTGATGAATTCAGAAGAATATGCAATGACATATGGTCATCATCTGCGCATGCATTCCTTGTAGTTGATCAGTCCTCAGACAAGAATAGAGGGCGCTACAGGAATGGCCTTGATACATTCTTAGTTGAAGCACAGCAGTGATTTCGCTCAGTCTAGCACTGAACGCCGAGTGAGACGGACGAGGAGATGAAGCAAACTGTGGAAGAGATTGCACCAACCATCATGGAGATTGTCAAGCTGAAGCGTAACATCAAGAGGAAGCATAGAGAGCTGACACTGGGCAGGGAATTGACAGAGGAGCAGCATGCAAAACATTTCAAGCCGCTTAGTGATCCACTTACCAATATTGTTGAAACACTCAAATCTTCTAAACCACCGGCTCAACAACAGACACATCTAATGACTACACCATTTTTGGATGCACCCCGTATATTGCCTACACCGCCAACAACACCAGCCAGCAGCAGCACTCCCTATCCAGGAAGGATGAAGCATAGACTGCAATCACTGCCAGATATTAGAGAAGAGGAGTCACCAATCTTTGAAACATATGGAACAGGTGAAGGTGCAAGTCCAGCTGCAAGTACTTCGAGTGTTGCACGACAATTGTGGAAGCGTCAAGACATGGGTGATGACGATGATGATGATGAGGAAAACCTTAGTGTTGAGAAATTGCTCGATACTAGCAGTCATGTGGCACAACAAGCGTTGGCCCAATCTGATCTGGCTTCAAAACCAGTGGGGGAGTACATTATGCAATCAGTGCGCAAGAACTTTAACTTTGATGATGCATTTGGACCGAAAGTGATAGACAACTTGTACTATCTAGGCAGTAAGCTGCTTACCTTTGGACCTAAAGGTAACAAGATTGTGCTGTCTAATCCTGCAGATGGTAGGATTGAAAAGACTTTCAGAGCTACACCAGGCCTTTGTGAGCTGGTTTTCATGAAAATGCCTGACAAAGGAAAAGTGAAGGTAGACGACTTGAACACCTATAAACTGCTTTTGGACTTTACCAATGTGTACCGAGAAAACTACAGTCCAAATGGTAAGATTGCAAACTATAACAATATCAAGTACAAGAGGACAATCAAGGATCTGATAAGAGGAGGAGGAGAAGCAGTCAGTGGGAAAGGAGCCAAAGTTGCTGGAAGAGGACTGTTGGCACCTTTCAATATGGTTGCAAGTAATGGCAACAGGATTGAATATGTCTACTACAACGATCCCAACGAACTTGTGGACAGACTGAAGCTGTTGGATCAGTCTAAAGCAGTTGGCAACACTGGACATGAGAATGAAATCAACTCAATCTTGGAAGAGTTGGAGGAAGGCGGTTACATAGTTGGTAAGCCTGCACACACTATATAAGGCGGCAATGTTGCATTGATGGGCAGTAAGTCTCTCGAGAGCAGACATGAATTCTTTGGGAAACATCAATGCCCGTCATAGGCGTATGATCAATTTGGCAAATCCACGCAGCAATCGTGATGCTGTGAATCTGATTACATGTAGAGATATAATGTCATTTCATTTGCCAAAGAGAAGAGATCCCGATACATTGCAATTAATGACAAGCCTTAAGAAATCAATACTGACGGATATGCAAGATCCAATTCAACCTACAGATGGAGTGAACAAACAGTATTTGGAGAAAAGGATGGATGAACATTCAAAGGATGTGGTTGAAAAGTGTCTCACTATCATGTTGGATGTTAGTTCGTCAAGTGAAAACCGCAATTTGACTAAAGAACAATTGAAGGATAAAATGTTAAAGCTTATGGGAATCACCAAGCCGTCTAAGGGTATAAAATGAGATGACAAGGCCACTGATCAACATTCGATGGCTGTATGCAGAGGTAGACGGAGGTACCGAGGAAGAGGAGTACTTTCAGCAATCACAAACGCAGCGGGTACAATAGTCAACAAAGCGATAGACGTACTGCCCGTAGAACTTCATCTTCCCGGCTACCAGTACTGTGGACCAGGTACAAAGCTTGAAAAACAATTGGCAAGAGGTGATCCAGGAATCAACAAACTTGACCAGGCCTGCAAGCAGCACGACATTGCCTATTCGAGGAATAGCAATACAAGGAACAGAGCAGCAGACAGAGATTTGGCTGAAAGAGCTTGGAGTGTGGCAACATCTTCAGACGCTGGATTGGCAGAAAGAGCTGCAGCATTAGCGGTGACCAACATCATGAAGGCCAAGGCAAAGTTTGGAGGAGGAGCGAAGAGGAGAGCTGCACAGAGCAGGAGGAGGAAGAGAACTACAGCGGCTTCCAGGAAAAGGAGTGGTAGAGGTCTGTACCTGAGACGTCAGAAGACGGGAAACGGGGTGCGTCGCCGTCAATGTGGCGGCAGAAGATGATTGTTGCTCTACCCGACCGAGCACTAACAGATGCCGACCTCTACAAGTACGCCTGCCGTCTCAAGCTGAAGAAATTTCGAGGAGTTTTCATGCGAGATGCTCTACCAACCAATGGACCACTGGATCAAGAGTGTGGCATCATCAACCTGGACCAAAGTGATGGAGCTGGCACACATTGGGTGTGCTATGTGAAGAAGAAGGATGGCATCATTCGCTACTTTGACGGATTTGGCAATTTGAGACCACCGCAGGAGTTTATCGACTACATGCACAGAGGATCGAGTCCAGCAGCAAGGATCGAGTACAACTACGACCAGAAGCAAGAGGATCTCTACTCTCATATATGCGGACATTTATGTTTAAAGTTTTTGCTTGATGAAAATAAATAACAATGTACAACAATTGTCTTTTCATTTCTCCCACCCACATAGTATAAAGGTTCTAGTCTATACTCTTATCAAGTCATTGTGTAATAGTACACTGAGCAGTCAAGACCATGATGCTCTGCTTTGGAGGTAGAACCTCAATATTGAAAAGTGAATTTTACCCGCCACTTGATACAAGCAATGGCGAATGGGAAATTGGACTCATCAGCTTTACTAGCTGCAACTCTATACCAAATGTTGAGAATGGCTACAACAATGCACTACATTTCCTGGCTCCAAAAGTGGACCAGAAGGACGACTATGCAATGACTCATGAGGAAGTTACAGGTAAAGTGTTTGCTCAGCAGTTGTTTAGTGATACTGCTAACCAGGGTACTCAAAGGAAGCCTAGAGCTGCCCAGGCTGGAGGAGAAAAAGCTCCAGTATTGGTTTGGCAAAAGGTAGTATTGCCAGAAGGTAGTTTTGAATTTCAAACAATTGCCAACCTGCTGGAGGCAAGGATGAAGAAACGTGGAGTCAAGTTTCAGATGGCTGTGGACCCATCGACCTTGAAATGTTTAGTATTATGCGACGCCATGTTGGACTTTAGACAACCTGATTCAATAGGAAAGCTGCTGGGATTCGACCAAGTTGTAGAAGCTAAAGTCGAGACTAGAGGTATCACGACAGTGCAAATCAGTCGTCCCAATGTGTTGCGTATAAAGTGTAACATTGTGAGTGGATCCTACTCAAATGGTGTCAAGGATCACGTGATCTATGAGTTTTACCCAGATGTTGATCCAGGGTATAAAATGAGTGTGACTATACAAAATGTCATCTATTTACCGGTAGACACCAAGCAGATTGGTAGCATTACATTGGAGATTGTTGATGAGAACGGACGTCTGGTGGACTTTAGGGAGGAACCGATAAACATAACCTTACATTTGCGACAACAACCCAAGTGATGGTGCTATTATTTGGCAAGTGGAATCAAGGATTGGAAGCAGCAATGTCCCCCATGGAGGTGGTAGAACAAAAGTCTATTAATAGGGCGCCATTTGTGAAAGACGTCATTCGACCATTGGACTCTGTGGTGTTAACATCGAGCAGCATCAAATATCTGCAGAAGAAAGGCTATCAAGTTGTAAGAGGAGGAAGACGACGACAACACTGAAAAATGGGAGTTTTGGATGTGACAAGGGCTGGCCCTTCAGCGGAGAACAGCATCACTGGCTATGAATATCATTCTCATGCACCGTATACTACAGGCTTTGGTGCCAACGATGAGATTCGGATAGCAATTCAGCAGCAGGACATCTATACACTGCCATCGGAGAGCTATCTGCACTTGGAGTACAAGGTGACCAATGCAGCAAATGCAACCTTGGGAGGCTCACCTTGTGTTTCTGGATTCTTTGCCCACCTGTTTTCGGAAATACGCTACGAGATCAATGGAGTTATAGTGGACAGCATACGTAGCCCTGGCATTGCCAGCCTGATGAAGAATGCCATGACCTTTGAGCGGGAAGAACAGCTCAAGATGGATGGAGCCGGCTACAGATATGATGCCCAGGCAGGGTTTGGCACGTTTGATGCCAATGGTGCCAACACAACCATCATGAATGTGCCACTTAGATACCTGTTAGGCTTTGCTGAGGACTATAGGCAGATTATGCTGAATGTGAAACAGGAGCTGGTGCTGAGACGCAGTGCTGACACTTTAGACTGTTTGAATACAGCAGGCAAGGTCACAATTGAGAAACTGGTGTGGAGGATGCCCTATGTAGAGGTGTCTGATGAAGCTAAATTGCGTCTGCTGAGACTGGTGCAAAACAACACGCCCATCTCAATGCCATTCCGACATTGGGAACTGTACGAGTATCCATCTTTGCCACAGACCACAAAACATACGTGGACTGTCAAGTCGACTACTCAGCTGGAGAAGCCAAGATACATTGTGATTGGACTGCAGACTGGAAGAAGAGGAGCGGCTACTGTGAATAGCTCATACTTTGACTTGTGCAAAATGAAAGATGTTCGAGTGTTCTTGAACAACAAGTACTATCCGTATGAAAGCATCAATGGCGATGACAACCAAGTGTACAATATGTATGCAGCATTCAATGGAGTCTACAATCGTGATGACGCTCGAGCAGGCAACCCACTTTTTGAGAAACATGCTGTGCGGGATGGTAAGATGTTACTGTTTCCCATTGACTGTTCACGTCAAAACGAATCGCTCAAGACGGGAAGCATTGACATCAGAGTTGAGTTTGAAGCAAGTGACAACATTCCAGGAAATACACATGCCTATTGTCTGCTGATACATGAAGTGGTTAAGGAGTATCAGCCAATGACCGGTCTTGTTCAATCAGCCTAGAGAGAGAGCGGTGGAGGATATAAAGGCGGTCAGCAAGCAGCAGTATGCTCATAGTTGCAAGAAGCATCGAGTGAAGCAGTCATCATGTCCAGGAGAGTTCTACGCTTTTTGGATGAGGAGGAGGGGGAGTTGCCACCCAGCGATGGAGAGGATGTTGTGGGCTGCTGCCCAGGCTACTACACTCAACATGAGACATCGTTGATGAAGGACGCTTCTACAAGTACAACCGACCTCAACCAGGCTTCCACTGATGATGACGACGAAGATGGCATCACACCAAGCAGGGCTACAGAACTTTTTGGACCAATACCAATCTACTTGATGGACTTTCAAGGCTTTGAGGGATTGAATAACCAGTTTATTGTCAAGGAGATGGCAATATTGGAACGTGACGATGAACATCATGTGTTGACTCACCACTACTTTTTCAAGTCACCATACCCGGACATTTTGCTGAAAACAAGCGGCCTGGTTGAAAGCAATCAATTACAAAGAGCTAAACATGGACTGAGATGGTCGGGCAATGGAGCCGGCCAAACACACCTCTCATATTCGGCCTTGAAGCAAATTGTATGTGACACAGTTGGAAGATGGCTGCACGAGAACAGTGAATCGGGACGGCCAGTCAAGATCTTGGTATATGGATATGAGAAGATTTGTCTGCTGGAAACGCTACTGCAGCTGAACAAAAAGGAAAATGTGGAGTACGTGGACCTGAGTTCGCCCTACCTATTCCATGAGACGCCCAACTTGGAGGTGCTGATGAAGACTACTACAGTCTACTGCCCAGAACATTACCTGCTCGACTTCTTGGAGACTGTGAAGATGAAGCTGGCTGGTGACAATGGAGGACGAGGACGCTTGGATGTACCGCCATTTTGTGCGCTCAATGTAGTAAACATCCTGCACAATTGGATCATGCAAGCATTGCAAAGAGATAGATATTTTTGTCGAAGTTTATTTTTGTCAATAAAGAATGAAATGTGAATATTGCATCATCATTTACCCCACCACCTCTAGTATTTAAGAGCCTGCTGCTGCTCAGTATAGTTTAGTTTAACACCTACAGTCAAGATGATCTCAAGGATTTTGAGCTCAAGGGCAGCCGAGACACGCTTGAAGGCGGCAGTCATGGATCTAGAAGCTGAGCTACTGCGGCGGCAAGACAGCTTGAGCATGGACAATTTTCAACTTGAATCTGGGCATGCAGAGTCATGTGACGTCAGCTCTGAGAATATTCATATCCTTGAATGTGATTGTACTCGTCTCAGGAGACTACGCTATGCTGTCATCGATGCAGTACCTAGTCAAGGGTTTATACAATGGGTCAGAGACAAAGACGACTTCCCAGGTGAAAGATTTTGTCCAGGTCCACAATCTGCAAACTTCAACCGTACTAGTGTCAATTCGTTCCTGAAAGATATCTACATGGGCATTGCATCGTATAAGGAGGATAAGAAGCAACGGTCTCCAGCATCATATGTGGATAGACTGCCATTCATGGTGACAGCCTGTTTTGATAATCATTGGAGAGTGCCATTAGACACAATATACAAGTTAAAGAATAGCTTGGTAGCCATAATGGACTTGCGTTCAGTGCCTGGATGGAGGAACAAGGATGTTAAGCTGGAGATTGATTTCAACGACAGCGATGAGACTTGGTGGTGTGACTTTGAGTGCGGTGACCAGAGTCTATCTTTGGTTGGCAGAAGAAGGATTACATTCGCCGGCTTTGACTACAACTCTATGGATGGACGTGTCAGATGCATTAGGATTGAGGATGGTCAATCAGGCGATCCTGCTCTACTGGTATCAATTTGTAAAGCTGAGCAACATCCTAGATTATGGCCGCCAGGTGATGTGACCGATGGCGTGGGCCGTGTAAAGGAATCTCTTAATAGGTCGGCAGAGACCTATGGTGTTACCAGAGACTTTGAAAGGGGCAATATTGTAGCCAATTTCTATGTATTGTTTCATACTTGAGATTGTTTAATAAATAATGTATTGTAAGAGTATATACTTTTCTTTTCAACCTTTTTTCTTTGAAGCAACAGTGCACTAGGTGAACACTTGGTGTAAACTTTTAAGCCTAAGTGAGCACTAGGTGAACACTTGGTGAACACTTAGTGATCACTTGGTGTACACTTTTAGGCCTAAGTGAGCACTAGGTGAACACTTAGTGAACACTGGTGATCACTAGGTGAGCACTAGGTGAACACTAGGTGAACACTTGGTGTACACTTGTAGGCATAAGTGGACACTGAAACTATGGTAGGGGAAAATGAATAACAAATCAGTTGCAGATGTCACACTTTTATTTTTTCATTCTTTAATCAATTGGATTCTATGGGTTCTCCCAGCAGGATGGCACATGAATTTATATGATTTCATGTCGACGGTTCCTACAGCAGGGACGAATTTGAAGGTGGTCCTGCAGTATGACTCTGGAAGTATAACCCATATGTGTGCATTGTCGGAATCCAGTGTGACTGCCACCTTTTCACCATATTTTGTGGTGACTCTCTCTGCGCTGATCATTTGGTACGTGTGCCCTGGCTCGAGATCTTTCATGGATACGAGGTCTAACGGCTTTTGGGATGCAATTGTGTTGTAGATGGCGTCAGCGGCATCATTAGTGGATGACATCTGAAAATGAACAGGTATTAGCATAATCTTACAGTCAGCATTGTGGGTCAGCCATTCATGTGGATGAGATTTCATGCAGTAGATGAATGAGATTTCATGCAGTAGATGAATGTGATTTCATGCAGTAGATGAATGAGATTTCATGCAGTAGATGATATCATGGTTAGCCATTTGAGGTTAGATTTCATGCAATGGATGAATGATAACATGGTTAGGCATTAGATTTCATGCAATAGCTATGGAGGTTAGATGATCTAGCAAGAGACAAATACTTACTGTTATTGAGTCTTTAGCAGGATTCACTGTAGAAGCTAGCAGTCGTTTGCTGAGATACTATGGATCTACAAGCCAGAGGTCCTCTATATATACTTGGTAACCGGATCTCCCCAAGGTCAACTGTGCTCCCACCTATTTCTTGTACAGCCATAAATTAGTTGCATACGTTTTTCCTGGATGGCGCCAAGGTCAGTAATGCTGCACACAGACATGTTTTTTCCTGCTTCATTGGTATGGCGCCAAAGGCAAGTGATTACGTAATGCATAATGTTGTGCAATTACTTGTTTTCCTGCTTCATTGGTATGGCGCCAATGGCAAGTGATTACGTAATGCATAATGTTGCGCAATTACTTGTTTTTCCTGCATTGGAATGATATCATACAGAATGCCAAGGTTATTGATTATGTAATACAGTTGCAGATATAACAAGTTTTATTTTTTCCCAAGCATTATAAAGAGAGCTGATTTTTAAGGTTAGCATTATAAAGAGAGCGGGTAACATTGAGATGAGAGAGAGAGTGGGTATTTACTGTTCCTTAAACATTTGAATCCTATGTGTTCTCCCAGCAGGGTGACTCTTGAATTTGTACATCGACATATCAACAATTTCTCCATCTGGGATAAGTTCTAGGGTGGTCCTGCTGTATAGATCTGGTAGTATGACACGTAGATGCCCGTTCTCGGAATCCAATGTGATTGCAACCTTTTTCCCATACTGTGTAGTTATTCTCTGCGCATCTATCATCTGAGGGGGAGGGGGGGTTGTCCCAAAGGTCTCCAAACATACCTACTACAAATATTGTTCAGTCATATTTTACTGTCAGATTGTGCATTAAGGCATAAATCTGACAAAAAGGAATACATCCGTCTAAAACTGGATCTCGCTAGCATAGCTTTTTTATTGCTATAAAATTCCATCGAAAAATCAGACTGCACTTGTATACTATCTAGCGAAGAAACTACAAACTAATTTGAAATAATTTTCAAATGTATCGCTAGATAGCGCGACCTGTCCCTCACAACCGCTATCGGTCCAATTCTACAGTAGCAAGCATTATCAAAGCTATCGATAATCGATCTATTGTGATATATTTGATAGCCTACGAGTACAGTAATTAGATAGCCTAACGTGATTCTTCTCGAATTACAAGTGAATGACCGTTTACACTTCATTGTTTCTATAATTATGCTGACATTAAAGCAAAAAAATGTATTGTTTGTTTTTATTGTTGCTGATTCGTTTTTCTTTGATAATTCCTTGAAACTACGAGTTTAAAACCAATTACTTCGTTCTATTATGTAGTGATTTTAGTTTTTAGCTTACAACTCGAATAATTAATTATTGAGGTAGATATAGGATTCTCCACATATTATCATTTTTCTTTCCTTTGATGTTTTCTTTTGGTTCAAATGACAGTTAATAGTCAAAATTTATTGAATCAGATTCAATAAATTGAAAGATTCAAAAGTCTAGCCTACTGACAAGACACAAAACTAAAGATTCTAAAAAGAAAACAACTTCATAGTAGAAAGATAACAGAATCCTCAAACAAGACATGCAATATAGTTCTAATACTCATGCTTTAGTTCTTTGAGAATTCCAGCCTGTCATCCGTATTCAATAGAGGTAGAAACTAGAAAAATCTTTTTTGAGTCATACAATGTGGTTGAGTTAATAATAAATTGTGGCTTATGAGAATAAATAAATACCGTACTGAAAAATATGTTATTATATGATTTTTGACCATTTTATTCCCTGCAAACTTTGTTTTTTGTGCTTCCAAGTTATAATTAGTAATAAAGTCAGACTATTGAATAGTACAATGTCACTATAAATAATAAATATTACAACCCTCGGCACTGTGAATACAGCTGTATAATAGCCCTAGGGCTTGTTTAGTTTTTTATAAATTGTGGTTTAATGCGAATAATTACAAGAAAACGGGTCAACGATATTTGTTACCTGTTTTGTTCTCTAAAACTTATGACTCTTGCATTTTTGCGATAAAATGAAGGATAACGTCAGTACGGTACGGTATTTACAAAAAACTGGAGCAATGTCTTATTTTTAGTTCCAGCTGTGCCGCTAGATGGCGTGGGCGTTCTCTTTTCAAATTCGGTAGTCTCCACGGCAAGAATTTGGCTTGGAAGGAAGGAGCCTCAAATTACTTTATAAACCGGGGCGTTGAAATTGTAGCTCGTTAGGTTTTTGTTTATAACTTTTAAACTACGCATCTTAGCCGAATTTAGCTAAGGACCTTATTTGTAGAGACATTTTTTTTCTATAAGCCCATTATATTAACTCGATAAGGTAGGATTTAAACTGCTGAAAATGTTTGAATAAAATTGTAATTTTGAATCAGGGATCGGTAGTTTATCTAGTTTTTGATTGTAACTTTTGAACGGCACATCGTAGTTGAATTTAGTGGAGGACATATTTTGTTGAGCAAAGAATTACCTACAAGAGCAGTTTTTGAACATTTCTCTAAAATTAATGTCAAAGGAGTTACAGAGCTGTAAATGCAGGAAAATTGGAAATCCAAGCCCTCACTCAGAAATCAAAACGTTTTTATAGTTTCTCTTGAGTTAGCTTGATTTTGTTAGAGTAGTTTTTTATAGAAAATAAAATTTACTACAAGATTCTACCTTTAAAATTGAAAAACAAGCAATCTCGAACCAATAAATATTAGATTTTTCTTTCTTTTAGTTCATAGCTTTCAAATGACTTATCGTAGCTAAATCTTGTTGAAAACAGGATAAAATTTCCTACAAGATAAGCACTCAAATTTGTTAACAGAAATAAATTGAAGGAGTTACTGGGTTGTAAAGTGTTGGTGGAATCGCAATCTTTGAAAGTTCTTACAAATAGTTAATTCGTTGACAATTTGTCTGTAATAGCTATCAAATAATTTCTCCGAGCTCATTTCTATAGAGAATAAAATTTTCTACGAGAGTAAAATACTACCGTATAGGCCTACACAAACGAAAATTTCTTATAGGTCTTCAAAAATGGTTGAAACTTGAATCCATCAGCAATATAGCATATTAATATAAGTTGTATTTGATATAAAAAGGAGACTTTGAACCAACGTAACGTTTTTGATAAAGTTAAGCCGCGAGCCGTAGCAGGTATCTGTTCAATCAGATAGATAAGCTGCGTTCTCGTAGGTCCTGTTTGCTGTTTGTAACGGTGACCGATTAGATTGGCCAGCAAAAAAGACACTGTTCTCTGCTGAAAATCACTTCCCGGTGGTTCGAAACCCACCTAAAACTGTAGGTCCAACTCATAAATCACCATCATCCAACTCATTACCCACGCACAGGTCTCAGACCTATGTGGGCTTCATCCTCAAAAAAAAGGGAAAAAAGTTTAATAGGTGATACGAATGGTTGCAATTTTGAGTAAAAGATATGTTGTCATTGAAATTGAAAAGACTTTTGTTATTGCTTCATCTTTTTTGTTTTGAACCTGACATGAGTTGTCAATGAAAGTAGACTTTTTTCTCTTGTTCTGAACCTTGATTAAACAATTTATTCCATTCGGACATTTTTATTATTTCTACCATTTCTGTAATTAGTACCGTAATCTTAAATTCTACCTACACTCCTCTGTAATGATACCAGTTGTGTCCAGTACAGTGTAAATAAATATTTAAAAAAATAAAAATATCAACAATAATTATCCGTTAGTGATAGGCTAATTATTTTTAATCCATGACTTTCATTCACAACTTTGACGAATAAATTTTGAACTTAGTCTCAATTGGGTAATATAGGTGTCAATATTATTATTAGCAGCAATAGCAGTTTATTATCCACAATATAACACTCAATATGGAAGTTCACATCATTCTACCAAAACATTTTCAGACAATAATTAATTTCAAAACTAACTGCATGCTCATTATAATGTGCCACTTTATAAGGGAAATTCCTTGGACAAAGTAAGTGCATTGATTCCATCTGTTGACAAAGACAAGCTCAGAGAAGAAATCGTATATCGTTCATGAATGTTTGGCCCAGTATAAGCAGGAAGTCAATTGAGCAAGATTATTGTACTGATGAGACTGAAAAGTGTGAAAGTTCTGAAAGCATTCACGGAATTGAAAGTATATGGATGACGATTTAAGTCTACTTGAAGATGATGAAGTCAAAGAAACTGTAGGAAAGCATAATGAAGACTTCTCAGCTTGCACAGTTAAACGTAAATTAACTCCTGTATCAAATGTGCATTTGAAGTGATAGTGGATTATAATATGTAGGCTACTCTCTTTAATATATAAGGAACTGTACAAAGTGTACAAATATTTACTAACGATTCCCCTGATTCCACTAACACAGGTTATCTGCTAAAGTTAAAGTTAATAAAGACCAGATTGAGAGCAACAATGACTGTTGACAATTATGACATTTGTCCTGATGAACACGGAGAGAGACATATTGATTAACATTGACTCAAGTTTGGTTATTGATAAACTATGTGAATCAAGTTCTAAAATGAGAAGACTTTTGATCATCTAAATAAGTAGATTATTGAGTTCAATTCAGGTTTCATGATTGTGGGTTGCAGCGTAGTTTTATAATTGTATTATTATTTAGGATTTTTCTAAATATTTTTATAGTGCCAACAGTTTTTCTTTTATGTTCTTTGAATTATAACAGAGCTAAACATGTTGCTCTACCTTTTAATAAGTATCGGAAATTTATTTAACTTTAAAATAATTGAAAAATATAGGTTTGTAAGTTAGAAGTACAAAAACTAATTTTACACACAACACTAGAATCCCGACATGTGTTGATGTTTTTTGAGGTCTTTTTTTGATTTAAACATAAATAAATAGTAAAATGTCAATCAATGTCCAGATTTACTTTACATCCTCCACTCTTCGTATGGTAAAAGGAAATCCAGATACGTTATTTACCGTGCATCAAAATGTGCATAAAAACGGAAATTGTGTTTTGAGTTCTAAAATTTTTGTTCTAGAACCTCTTATGATGGTATTAGCCGAAAAACGAGTAGTAGTAGGCCTAATCTACAAATGCAGGGGTTTTCAAGTTCATTTTTTGTGAACTGCGCGCGGTGTTTGACTGATTATATGGTTGGCGCCCTCGTCACCTCTGTCCACCGCCCTCTCGACATACCCAGCACGGGCCTGAGGTCAATAGACAGAAAAAACTACGGTAGCTTAAATCTTATATATCGATGAAAGGGGTAGTATTGTATTTTTCCAACATCAATTCACCTAGTTTAAACTATTTCAAGACCCACCACATCTTTATAATGATCTCAACCGAATAATTGAATGAATTGCATATTTCCTATAATACTGCTTCTGAAGCTCAAGAAACAGGTCAATTTGGCTTAAATCTTATATAGTGCAAACAGGAGAAGCATTGTTTTTCTCCTGACATTATAAGAGGTAGTTGGAAGTATTTCATAGCTCACTATACATTTTGAAAAAGTTCAAGTTAATTATTATTTTACCGATATTGAATGAACCATATATGACGAATTGTTTTGCGACTCCATGAATTTGTTTAGATATTTGTATGAATTGTGGCTGATGTATATCTATGGATATTAAAAAATATTGTATATCATGTTTTGTTCCCCGTTATATTCTCTTAAAATTTGTCTAATGCATTTTCAATGTAGAAACTATATATTTTCAAATAATATCTTGGGCCATATGTCAATTACGATTTTATTTACCGGCTCTATGAAGGCTGAATTGGTTTCCTTTTCGATGAATTAATGAGTCGGAATATAATATAAAAGATAATTTTCAAAAACGTTATTTTTTGTCCGTCTTATTTTCTACAAGTTTTGTGATATGCATCTTTGCAAAATAATGAAAACTAAAGCTTTTATTTGGAATAAACTAGAACAATGTCACTTTCAATTTCAACAATCGGCACTGTGAATGAAGGGTTTGTTCAGTTTTTTATAAATTTTGGCTTAATGCGAATAGATATGGGAAAATATGTTATAATAACATTTATTGTGCGTTATTTTGTCTAAAAAGTTTGTCCTCTGAATTTTTGCGATAAAATGAAGGATAAGTCAGAATTTACAAAAAAACTGGAGCAATATCTGATTTTTAGTTCCAACTGCGCCGCTAGATGGTGCGGGCGTTTCCTTTTCCAATTTAGCAGTCTCCGGCCAGACGCTTGGAATGATGGATAGAGTTATCAAAATCGCAAGGTCTTGCTTATTTAAGTAGTTACTTGAGTTTTTCATTTATAACTTTAGAACAAAGCATTTTAGCGCAATTCATGAGAGAACCTTTCTTGTAGAAAATAAAGTTTCCTATAAGATGATGTACACAGTCTAATTTTATAACTATTAACAAATGAGTTACACGAATAAGGATATGGGGTCGAATCGAAATTATGATCGAAGAATTGGTAGTTTATGTTATTTTTCATTTATTACTTCCAAAGGCTGCATTTCAGGTGAATTTAATAGAGAACATTTATTGTAGAGAATAAATTTTTCTATAAGATCATACCTTCACCTTGTCTCTGAAATGAATTTAAAAGGAGTTACATGAATTCTTTCAAGTTCCAAAAACTTTGTCTCTCTTGAGTTTTACCGTATAAAAAAATAGTATATTACTATATTTTTATTATATCTGGTCATAATTGAGAAACAACCAAAACATTTTTCAGTTTTAGGTCTTACCAAGTGGCTAAAAAATGTGAGTTCTGTAGGTCTACGGGTCTTTTCACTAATTGATACATTGTTTGAAAAAGCACAGGTGCAACATATAATTTGTTGCCCAAATAATTCAGTCTATTCCCACTATGTCAGTTCCTACTATTCAGTCTATTCCTTTAATGAATTATCATTCTAGTGAAAGGAGTTGTACTGTATTTTTTAACATCATTCTAGGGAGTTTCAGAGATTTTATGGCCTACTTCATCCTTATAGAATTCACAAAACACAAAGCGTATTTTATTTTATTAACTGATTGAATTTTTGCATTGACATAGCATTGGACGTGAAATTAAACTCTCCAGAATAATGAACCTGAACAAAATTAAGCTGGGATGCATAGTGTCACGGTGCAAAATTCACCAGCCCACTTTGCCAATAATCACCTCAACAATAACAAGGTATAAATTTGTAAAAATAATACTCACTCAAAATCATCTATCATATTATCTTATTTTACTTAGTTGCACAATCATTTGCCAAATTCGTTATAAAACGGCATCCTACAATGGGCTGAAATAAGAAAAGTTGTTTACATTACTTGAAAGGTTAGCTTGTCAATTATCTTGATAAAACCGGCTTATCAAACAGCTGTTACCGGTTAATAATGTCACTTTCCTTTTTGCTAAAATATTCGTATTGTTATTTATTTCTTGTATTTATGTTATTCGATCAACTTGGTAAATCTGCTTATGCTCATCCTGCTAATTATTAATTTCTTTAATTTAATTATTATTTCCTTCAATTTTCATTTTATTAATTTTCTTGTATATGGTACACCGTATTTGAAATCGGGTGTAGGCTCCTCATTGGAGGAAATTGAATTCTTGCACTGCGATTGGCGGATTTACCGCATGACGCAGCCCTTCTTCAGGTACTGTAACCAGAGCTTGAAGAAGGAGAGACCCATTTTGGCAAGCTGAGGAGGAGGTTCGTTTTTTTTATACCTCTCCTACTAAAAGTTTTTTAAAAGTTTAAAGTTACCATTCTAGTCAGTTTTAATGTTACATGTGTTTGTTCCCATATCGTTTCAAAAGTACTAATATCCAGATTGTCAATAACGAACTGTTACCTCACAAAAGATTAAAAACTCGCGATCCAGACATGTCGACCGAGGCCCAAGATGTCCAAGGAGGAAGCGACGCCAATTCCGATTGAGTGCCAATAAAAATTTATCTCTTCGAGTGCGCGAGAATTGGGCCCAATCAAATAAAAGAAAGTTTGGTATGTGAAATTTTTACTATTCAGTTGAGGATATTTAATTAATTGACATATCACTTGTACATGCGATTGAAACGAGCTCTCGTAATTGTTTCGCCCTTAGGACAAAAGCCTAATTGCTCTAAAATAATTCAATTTCAAATTCCATTTTTTATAAAAAGCTCAACTATTATTCACATACATTTTTTGTTCAACAAGTAATTTCCGATTTTGTGCAAATATTTCATTCAAATTTTAAAATAAATCACATAGTAATTTCAACTAAAGTTCATATTTTAATTTCCTACTCGACTCTGGTTATTTAATAATTTAATTCAGATATCCAACAGCCGGCTCCGCCGAGTTGAGTTGGTCATTTATCAACCATCGCATGCCCTTGATAGAGGACATGCGTGTTGGTGCAACATTTACTCATGTTTTAGATTGTATGTGACTGGACATATTTGTGGCTTTTTCACCTCATTGGCGTGAGTTGTTGGGAGAGTGTAATAAGGAAGTGTTACACATTTTTATACGGCTCTCGTTCGTGAGGGGAAATTAGCTTGGAGTATAATAAGTTATCCATTTATCTCTCTTTGCTGGGTTGGATCGTGTGGACGACATTTGTGAGCATTCTACATTTTCTCCCACGATTCCGTCTAGCGAAGATAGATGTAAAACAGTGTGTTTGTAGATTGAGATGGTGCTCCGAACATCAAGATTTTTATAAGAAATTACTCCCGACTGCAGCATCCGGCAATTTACATCAACATAGTAATTTCAAATATTTTTGAAGGAGCACCCTACGAGCTATAGCTCATCTAAAGGGCACTATCTCGATATACATCCTACATAATTGGGCTCGCCCAAATAGGGGTAAAATTGGGGGTTACAATAGTTTGAATTTATTAACGATAAACTTGAAAAAGAATCATCGCTTCATAATTTTGAGCTCTTTAACGCCTTTATATATTATTATTTTAACATGTATTAGTGATAATTATTATATTATTAATTCGTATAGATAATTTTATGCTCTACAAAAAAGGTCATTATCAAAATTTGGCTGCAATACGTCGTTTAGGAGCTATGAAAAAAATTTAGATCGACTACATACTTTTGTATTCCAGAATCGCCGTTGAGGTAGAAGTCTAGTGTTCTCGGCTGGCTTCTAAAGTTTTCGCTGAACTCTCATAATATAAAGGAGTTTCATTTGAGGATTTGAAACGATTCGACAGCCCCAGCCGGAGACCGGTTCCGTGAGACGTGAAAAAGTCAGACACTGAGTAATAGAATTTTATAGCAAGAGTGAATGGAGTAAGAAGTGGATATCAGTTTCAATATTTTCATTCAAAAATTTAATACTATGATGTATATTGAGTGACTTACTTAATGAATTGCATTTCCCCATTGATATTGCTTCCCAGAATTCAATAAACAGGTAAAATTCGCTGAAATCTTTTATACTGGAGACAGATGAAGTATTGTATTTTTTTGAACATAATTCAAGGTATTTGAAAGTATTTCACTAATCTTCATATTATAGTCCCAATGCGAACTATTAAATTAATAAATTGCATTATTTCATTGATAAAGCCTATACTCAAGCTCTATAAACTGGATCGAGAAATTGGTCCAAATCTTATATACCAGGGAGAGGTGAAGTATTGCATTTTATTGAACATAACTTTAGGTAGTTGAAAGTTATTTCAATGCTCACTACATCTTTATATTTAGTACTAAGACGAATTATTAAATAAATAGCATTTTTTCATTGATAAAGCCTACTGAAGCTCTATAAAACTGGAGAAATTGGTCCAAATCTTATATACCAGAGACAGGTGAAGTATATTGTATATTTTATTGAACATAATTCTAGTTACCGGTAGTTGAAAGTATTTCAATGCTCACTACATCTTTATATTAGTCCTAAGACGTATTATCAAATAAATGGCCTAAACTGGCAACTGATAGAGCCTACTGAAGCTCAGCAAGTATATTAATATACAGGTGAAATTGTCTAAATCATATATAAATTACTGCTGGAGACAGATGAAGTATTGTATTTTTTTTTTAAATGTAATTCAATGTAGTTAAAATTATTTCTTGGCTCACTACTTCTTTATATTGGCCCCACAAATAATTATTTTATAAATAGCGCATTTCATTCATAAAGCCTACTGGTGCTCATCAATATATACCGTACCGTACATGAAATAAAATAATTAGTCCAATTATTGGACTAAATCTTATGTACTCTGGAGACAGGTGAATTAGGCTACTGTATTTTTTTAAATATCATTTTTGGTAGTTGGAAGTATCTCGACCCCTACTGCATCTTCGTAATTGTCCCAAAGCGAATAATATTAAATTACAATATCTCTTATTATTTATATCGGTACAGCCTTACTAAGCCTCGTCCATTTGGTAATAGTGCTCCATCAGTTATATTCTCAGTTATTTCATCTTCATTAATTTATTCCGTGTTCAATTTGTAGCTCGATATATTGTCTACAAATTTTGTTCAATAAATTTTTCCGATAAAATGAAGGATTAACTTAGGCCTAGTTCAATATTTTGAAAATAGTCTAACAATTTCGAAAGTTGACACTTTCGATGTCAACCATCGACGCTTTAAACGCAGGGTTTGTTCAGTTTTTCATAAATGTGTGACTTAATGCGGATAAATACGAGAAAATATGTTTCACAAGATTTGTTGCCCATTTCATTCTCTACAAATTTTGTCCTTAATGTTCACGATATAGTAAGAGATAAGCTCAATATTTTGAAAGTACTTGAACAATGTCACTCTCGATTTCAGTCATCGGCGCTGTGAATGCCTGGTTTGTTCAATTTTTGTTAAATTGTAACATAATGCGGATAGATACAAGAAAATATGTTATTACTAGATTTGTTGCCCCTTTTATTCTCTACAAATTTTTTCTTTGTATTTTTGCGAAATAATGAAGGATAAGGTCAGTATTCACAAAAAAAACTAGATCAATGTCCGGTTTAGTTCCGATTTATGCCGCTAGAAAGCGTGGGCGTATCCTTTTCTGATATTCAGGAGCCATCTCCGGCTGAGCTTGGCTTGGAAGGTGAAGGCTAATTTTATTCAGAAGCCGAGAAACATAATTTGGTAGTCTACTTGATTTTTCGTTTATAACTTCTAAACGACGCATCGCAGCCAAATTTAGTATATAACAATTGTTGTAGAAAATAAAATTTACTACAAAGTGATAAGTTTTATTTGCTTCTACAATAGCTGACAAGAAAGTTACAAGGCTTAGAATGTTGATTAGAATTGCAATCGTGAACCAAGAATCGGTACCGTAGTCTTACTAGTTGTTTGTTTACGACTTCCAAACAAAGCATCCCAACTAAATTTCGTATAGACATTTTTTGTAGATAATTAAATTTTGATGATTATTTGAATTTGTGTGTACAACGATGAAACAGAAAGTTACCATGGCTTAGAAATGTGAGATAGAACTACTGTATATATTTTTATTTATATTATTCTAGAGCTTAATATTGAGGTAAAAGTGGGTCAAATCTTACATACTGGTCTCAGGTAATTTTTTAAAATTATTCTTTGTATGATTGAAGATTTCAAGGCCTACTTAATCCTTATAAAAGTCACAAGGCGAAGATTTTAATAAATTGCATTATCCCATTGATTTAGCTTTACAGGGCTTTATTGCACAGGCAAATGGCTTGAATCTTATATAGTAGTGACAGGAAATATTGCATCTTTTAAACTCTATTCCAAGCTACAAATTACTCTTACAAATTAATGTATTTCTAGGCTCACTACATGTTTAAACTAATTTTATGGCGAATTATAAGAAAATTTGTATTTTTCTATTGAGACAATCCACTAGATTTCTGGATTTCTTGTTCCATGACGAACTGCGTTGTTAATATTAAAATTTCAAGTGAATTCAACGACTTGCAGTCAAATTTTTATTAAAAATAAGTAGTATTTCACTTACTTTGTACAACTCGAAAACGTTTAGCCTACAAAGTAATTGAAATACTACTTATTTTTAATAAAAATTTGACTGCAAGTCATCATGAATTCACTTGAAAAGTTAATAAATCCACTAGAGAGTTTAATAATCAGGTAAAATTGGCTCAAATATTTCATACTGGTGACTTGTAATCCATATAATTTATTTATAACACATTGTATTGTATCTTCTCCAACATTATTCCAGGTTGAATTTACAATTTCGAGGCCTACTTCATCCTTATAAAATTCACAAGTCGAATTTTCAAATAAATTTCACTTTTCCATTGAAATTTTTTTTCTAATGGCTGTCCAGTAGTTACGGTAGTTGGACATTTGGCCTTCGATAGCCTTTACAGAACTGTCCAAGAGGTATTTTCAAAATAAATGAAAGTGTTACTAGAAGCATCTCGATGGGGGCAAACGCTTCCACAAATGTTAATGACAGCATCAGGGTTGAATTACCTGCGAAAGGGTCTTACAGTAGTATATTGTTTCTCATTGAACTTCTCTTGCCATCATTCAGATACCGTCTACCCAATAATAATGTAAAATAAAGTAAATTTATCATAAAATGTTACCAATAATAATAATTACCTCCGGCAGAATATCTCGAAGATTTTCCTGTGGCAGCGTTTTGTCGCCGGCGAATTCTGAAATATTTTCCATGGTAGCATAGGAAAGCGTCGCAACCTGAGTGACGAATCGCTTGTAGTAGAGGAGCTTTTCTTCATCGATTGGCGCCGGAAAAGTTCTGAAAAAAGTTATTAAAAGAAACTATAATAAAACTATAGAGTATCCAAAGACTCTAGGAATTTTCATAAAATTTCAATTATTATTGTAAAAGTAAAGTAAATTGCTCTTCCTGGATTTCTTGTTCCATGATGAACTGCGTTGTTAATATTAACTTGTATAGTTAATAAGTAAAATATGACAAGAATACATCAAGAATAAGTAAAATATGAATATTTAACTGCAAGTCGTTAAATTCACATAACAAGTTAATAAATTGCTCTTATTGGTGGGGAGACCCTTACAGTTCCACCTCGCCGTTTGAGCCATGCTATTGGAAACATGGTGTACCTACAATTTTAGGTGGGTTTCAAACCACCCGGAAGTGATTTTACAGCTGAGAACAGAATCTTTTTTGCTGGTCAATCCCATCGGTCACCCTTATGGAGAGGGTCCAGGAGAGCGTTGCTTCTATAATCTGTTCGAACAGAACAGATTATAGAAGATTATAGAACAGATTATAGATTATATATTATTTGGATGATGGTGATTGATAAGTTGGACCTACAGTTTTAAGTGGGTTCCAAACCACCGGGAAGTGGTTCTACAGCAGAAAACATAGTCTTTTTTGCTGGACAATCCCATTGGCCACCCTTACAAAGAGGGCTCACGAGTTCATAGCTTATCTCTATTTGATGAACAGATACCTGCTACGGCTCACGGCTATCATCACTTCCCCATCACATGCTTCCTGATTTGTACTGTCTCGAAATGAAAAAGCCCTAAGCGTTTCGTCTTTTATTCTTGTTTAAAATATCTCATGGTCTATAGTCTATATCATGCCTCAATATTTTCCATTTTTTTCAATTTCACGATTTGAAATAGTTAAAGAAATATTTCAACACAATCAAAAAACTGTGAAAATAAGTGGATTGGGCCAGCAACAAACTTCATAATTTTGTTATATTCGAAATGAACCAGCTATACAATGTTTTGAGTTTTACTAGCCAAAACTAACCTAGTTCCTATTATAGTGCGATCTGTTAACTAAAACAGTGTCGAGATGAATGTTATGCAATAGTCAGTTTAGTCACATCAGCTGAAAAATTTCGAAATCAAACTGAATTTAAAATAGGAACTGTTGACAGCTATCGTGCATAGGTTATCTTGACCAAGTTTTTTTATTCATTAAGTTGAATTAAACGTCAAATTAAATTATTATCACTCTGTGTAATCCTTTTTTTATGAAGCCCACATAGCTCTGAGACCTGTGCGTGGGTAATGGTGATTGATGAGTTGGACCTACAGTTTTAGGTGGGTTCCGAACAACAGGGAAGTGTTTTTACAGCAGAGAACAGTGTCTTTTTTGCTGGCCAATCTAATCGGTCACCGTTACAAACAGGTTTTGCTTTTGCCTTTGTAAATTAATTAAAGTATTCAGTCTGATGTGGTGTAGGCCTACCTCTGAATGTAGTCGTCTACTTTTGTTTGATTGAGGGGATGTTGGGGACAGATGGTGACAGCGGGGAAGGGGGCATCCCAGTTGTGGAAGTCGGTGTCCAGGCCAGTGATGGTGGCATTTGTCTGAAACTTCGCCCACAGCGACACTATTATCATCATTGTGATGACACCGCCTGTCGTTGTCAGCACTAGCCAGATGAATCTGAAAAGGCAACAAAATAGTCTTAAAATAGTGTATTTCTATTTAAATTATAATTTCTACTCACTTATACTGGAGGGATGCATTTCACTTTTAAAGAGAAACTTCATCAGCCTGTCACCAACAGGGATCATGTTTTGTTGAAGTTAGGATGAAAGGCCGTTATATGTAATTATAAATTGCATTTTAATTGTGTTTGGTCATTGCGTATGTTGGTTTTGTCTTATTTGTGGTATTTGAATATTTCATATTGTTCCAGTGTGTTTAGTTTGCAGCTGAATCGTCTTTTATTTGTCAATATTAGGTAATTTATTTTCATACAACCGCTTTCAAATTTATTTTTTACTTTAATTTGATTTAATAATGGAGTCATTAAAGTAATTATTCAATTGCAAAATATAATAAAGTTATTATAATTTATGTGATGTTTTCCATGACGAAATACATGATGAACATTCTTTTTTCAATTATATAATAGCCGCTCATCCTAATCTCAACAAAACATGACCCCTGGCAGCAGGCTGATGAAGTTTTTCTTTAGAAATGAAATGCATCCCTCCAGTATCTTCAGTATAAGTGAGTGAAAATCATAATATATTAAATAGAATACATTGTCAGTTTTGATATTAGATTATTAATTTATTTCTTCTATTAATGATAAAATTTCCTTTTTTTTTGTAGATTACATCTTGGAGACTCCAGTTAAGGAGTATAAGACAAGTCAGATCAACAATATTATACACTAGATACCATAATTAATTACTATATCAATTAGTTGAGGTGAGGCTTAATTTTGATGTGAAAGGAACTCTTGTACACTATAAAAAGCTTCAAATAAATATTTTTCCTGGCATTGACAATAGTGTTAAATAGCTACATTGATGCTTAGATGCTCAGGCATTTCTATTTAAGGTGTGATTTTACTCACTTAAACTGGAGTAATGCATTTCGCTTCTAAGGAGGAGAGGTTGATGAAGCTTCTCTTCAGAAGCGAAATGCATCCTTCTATTTTTACCAAGTGAAAATCATAATTTAAATAGAAATACAGTGTCAGTTTCGATATTGGATTGTGCATCAAGTATTTCGTCATGGAAAACATCACAGATTTTAAATAAGTAGTAGTATATCTATGGCTATGAAAAAAAGTAAACATAATAGGTTAGAAAGCGATGTCATTTCATGGATTATCAAACTAGTTGCTTAATGAAGCTATTTTGACACTATTGTTACTTCTCAGTACAGGAGTCAAACCAACCAGAACTCAGGATTTCTTCAAGATGTTGTCAAAATCAATGTCACATCATCTGATTCAAAAATTATGAAATTAATTTGACTTGATTGCGAAAAAAGCATGTACAAATCCATAGAAAGAATTTGCAGTGGACTTACAAGGGTGCAGGCTCCAATAGCCTAATAGTTATGTTTCAAGGGCAATGATAACTCACTTTATTACTTGAATATCAAATATTACTGGGAAAGAGCTAGTACGAATCCATAGAAGTCTTGCTTTGTGATTTTGACAGCAATAATTGGAAAAAGTCAATATTGTTGTGAGTTGACTATCCAGTACAATGATTGAAATATTTCAAATTTTAACACTGTACCATTGATAGGGGTTCTAATCTTAAAATAATGCTGGCAACACTTGAACTTTATTTACACAATTAACTCACATCAGACACTAATAAGTACCTATTTATCAAATAAGAAAATTAATAAAAGAAACAACCAGTTCAATAACTTTAAACTAACAATGAATATTTCCATAACAAGATTAACACTGTACAAAAATAATTAATGACTGTCAATAGGCCAATCAATAATTCAATCAGAAATGTTTATCAAACATTCAATAATAAAGTAAGGACTAACTGAGCACAATTATTTTCATGGTTGTTATCACACTGAAACGCTGAATCACAATTATACTTTGTGTAGCACTGCATTGTATTGTCATGAAAATAACTGCCATGAAAATAACAACGAACTTGTTATCAGAATATCTGAATACTGACTGTTGATAAACACAGCCTTCTTTTTATAGGTTTGTATTGTTCTAGAGAGCTGCATTCCAGATCTTTCTATTGACACTCTATTGCTAAAACAGATAATCTGCCATCTGGGAAACCCTCGAAAATTCTAGAAGCAAATTGAAAAATAAAAGTAGAAAGAGCGACAAGACAAGGAGAGAGAATCAACTAGTGTCTCACTATTTATGTAGGCAGGACTCTGCCTGCTATCTAATATAAACAGACTTGCAAAGGCTACTGTTGACACAATGCTGGTGCTTCGAGGACGTGCTCCTCTTCGTTCAAGTTTCATAAGACTATCATTCATTTTTTTAGATTTTACATAATGTTTGAATGGGAATGAGCCTGTACAGCGAGTTATTGGAATCTCTCTGGTATTTACTGATTCATAATTTGGGAAAACAGCAATCATGAATAAAACTACTTGAAGTTGTCACAACCACATTTATTGAAAACCGTGAGATACAAGTTTCGGTTGTTATAGCATTATCAATCTGAAACACTCTAAAACTAAAGTACAGAGTAGCTTAATATAAATATACTACTAAACACAGAACGATACTACTGGTTGAGGGTGAAAGTGCCTCTCATAGGCTGACCTTCATTGAAGGTCTGTGATTGGCTGAAGGCCCTAACAAGTCACGCCCACTGGTGGGAGGAGCAACCAGGAATAATCATTGTCAACATCAGGAATCAAAAAGTAACAAACAAGAACAATACATGTGTAGTCTAGAATTGAACAATTGAAAAAAATTATATAAAACATGAAGCTAAATAAAATGCAGTCAAGGTCAACCGAAAAAAACAAGAAAGTACCGTTATTAAAAGAGAAGGCCAGAATTTTGATGAAACCAAGTTAGTTGTATTGAATTGTTTGAAGTAAGTTTGATCATTTAAACTAGTATTGGAATCGTTTTTTACCAACCTAGTTATCTCCAAAGCTTCTAAAATGTTTAGTTGTCTGCCTTTGTTTGAAATTGATAATGGTGTAACAGCCGAAACTATTATCTAACGGTTTTCAATAAATGTGTTTGTGACAACTTCAAGTCTTTTTATTCATTATGGATAATTTCCACAATATCACCTTCGCCATTATAAAGGAAGAAAAAGGCAATATCCTATTGTATTAATGAATAAATAAATAATAAAACTTTCAAAAACACACTTCTAAATGGAAATTGTGACTCAAGTTATGGCGTGACGGCCGTTTCACTCTGTTGTCAAGAGCATCGTAAGGCGACCCACAGTACACTGATTTAAGGCATGAGTTCAACTCCATAGTTCAACTCATACCTTAAATCAGTGTACTGTGGGTCGTCTGACGATACTCTTGACAACAGAGTGAGACGGCCGTCACGCCATAACGTGAGTCACAATTTCCACTTAAGATTGTGTTTTTTAAATTTGTATTATATATTAGTGGAAATGAGATAGATCTTAAACATCACAGAATAAATAAAATTGATTTGATTCAGATTAGAACTGCCAGAGCCCTCTCCAACTGAACCTTAGCAATAGGTTACAGTTTTTCAAGCTGAGCTATATGAGAAAATTTCAAAAATAGCAATGCAAAAGAAGTGATAGATTATATCGAAAAAAGAAATTAAAAATCACAAAACGTTCAGGTACGGTATACCAAACAATAGCCTGTTGAATCATTGCTTGATTGTGTTTTTGTAAGGGATAAATAAATCACTTTCTTTGTAGTGGCGAAGGTGATATTGTGGAAGGTATCCATAATGAATAATAAGACGAAATTGTCACAACCACATTTATTAACAATATTGAGAAACTATACTAAGAGTTTGAGATTGATAATAGAATAACAACCGAAACTAGTTTCGTCTTATTATTTGACAATATGACAATTTATCTAATATGATTATCTAATATTTATATAATATGACAATTTCGTCTTATTATTCATTATAAATAAATTAATTAATTAGCACAAGAGCGAAGCTCAGTACCCCGATATTTTAGTCTTCTTTTGGGGTTCTTACCTCTCATAGATGGGTCTCTCTGATTCAGCAATGTATCTCACACCATGCAGAGTGCTTTTATTGAAAAACTCTTTGGCCTGCTGCTTCCAGTTACGTGGCAGTGATGTCAAACTACCAATCATTTCAGCGCTGGAAAATAAGAAACTGAAAAAGAAGAAGTAAGAGAAAGTGAAGAAAATGAAGAGAAAGTGAAGAGAAAAGAGAAGTTGAAGAAGAAGGAGGAGAAGTGAAACAAACAAAAAGCAGATAAAGAGAAGGATAAGAAATAGGAGAACAAAAAAATTACATAATAAAGAGGCGGAGGAGGATGAGGTGAAGGAAGAGAAAGAGGAGGAGGTGGAGGAGGTAAAGGAGGAGAAGGTAGATGAAGGAGAAAGAGGTGGAAGGTGGAGGAGGAGAAAGGGGATGAGGAGGAGGAAGAGTAGTAGTAGTAGTAGTAGTAGTAGTAGTAGTAGTAGTAGTAGAAGTAGTTGTAGTGGTAGTAGTAGTAGTTATAGTAGTAGTAGCAGTAGTAGGAGTGGTAGTAGTAGTAGTTATAGAATAGAATAGAAAAATCTTTTATTCATTCAAAATTATATAACCTTGAGCAAACCTGCAAGGTTGCTTGACAAGGTTCAATACAACAATATAATAATAATAATAATAACGGCCACTCCTCAATACAACAAATCAAATTTCTTTTTACAAAAAAAATTTATGAAAAATTATTTTTACAATATTTAGAATTTAACAATCAAATTAATACTGTTTTAAAATTACAATTGTTGGCTCAGCTCTCAATTACAAAATAAAATAATAACTTCAATCAACCTGAATTAGTTATTTCTCCATTAAATGAAATTTCTTAGGAACAACTGAACTAAACATTATCTAACGTATAATGATTAAGCCAAACCTTTAAATTTCGTTTCAACAATTTCATATTTACAAACATAGTGCAGCACTCAGGTAAATCATTAAATATTTTTGGAACAATATATGATAAATTATTCTTTGCAATATTATTATGTGCAGATGTAACAATATATCTCTCATTTCTCAAGCCATAACGGCTTTCTTTAAGAACTAAATACTTTATACTAAAATAATTCTCCATTATTATTGTAAACAAAAATAAGCCTTTAATACTTAAAACATTACACCTGTTCAAGAGGTTTTCATATGGAATTCTTCTAGGTGAATCACTAATCAAACATAAAATTTTTTCTGAACACAAGTTATTAGTAGTAGTAGTAGTAGTGGTAGTAGGAGGAGGAGGAGGAGGAGGAGGAGAAGGAGGAGGAGGAGGAGGAGGAGGAGGAGGAGGAGGAGGAGGAGGGCGAGAAGAAGAAAAAAGAGTATTTTATATTAAAATGTTAAAAACTTCCTTGGTTATGACCCCGTACGTTCCACAAGTGTCTCTTGACTCGAGGAACTCTTGAAATGCCTTTATAAGTACAGTATATTACATTTCAAGAGTCCCTCGAGTCAAGAGACAATGAAGGAACGTTCATAAAATATGGTCCTTGGATATCCCAATTCAATTGAATCGGACAACCTGCTAGTTTGAGAATAATGAATTTGTTATCTCACTGGAAATGTTCTATTCAAAATGTTTGTGGATAAACAATAATAATAATAACAATAATAATAATAATAATAATAATAACAATGATAATAATAATAATAATAATAACAATAATAATAATAATAATAATAATAGTTAAAAAATATACAAGCAGCCAAAGAACCAATTTGTGGAAACTGGAGTATATAGAAATTGATGTGAAGTGACAGCGTTTAAAATGTTATGGCCATATTATCCGACTTTCAAAACACAGACTAACAAAGAGAAAGTTAGACAGAAAAGAATCAATTTGTTGAAACAAACTCCAATATAGAAATTGAAGTGAAGAGACAGCGTTTGAAATGTTATTGCAATATTCTCAGACTTTCAGAACACAGACTAACGAAGCAGCTGGTTGAGGACCCTGGGTAGGAAATGTTAGAAAATACTGCAACAGTTGAACACAAATGAACAGGGTATCCTTAATAGGGAAGTGTTCAGAAAGAAAGTGGGTGATTTCCCCACAGTTGCGACCAAAACAATATAGACCCAGATGGAATGAAGAAAGACAACATAAAGGAAGAAAGAGCATTGGGCTAACAAGAAAAAGAAGAATTGAACAAGCAACACGATCAATGAAATACTAAGCCTTTTCCCCAAATGGAGCTTTACCGTCAATAATATTTGAAATCTTTGCATGGATTATGATGTTGAAGATCCATCTTGTTTCCACTAATACCGTATGTATTATAAACTTATGAAACACTTTTAAATGGATATGGCGTCACGCCATAACGTGAGTCAATTTCCATTCAAAAGTGTTTTTAAGTTTATAATACTTTGCATGGAGTTGCAGAAAACTATACAAACTTGCAGAATAATTGACCGTGAATTCTTAGAGAAAGTAATACGCCACACATAGTGCCTTGGCTAAGGCCCGTAGCTAGGCTACTATGTTGAAACCAGAAATAACCTCATTCAGAAAAAATATTGTAAGTGTTTTGTAAGTAAGTGTATTGTATTGTATTGTAAGTGTATATTTGTATTGTAAGTGTTTATTTTAAATATTGTAAGTGTTTTATTAATTGAGAACTTAAATCGGTGTGTTGAAAACTTGCAAAAATAATCAATTTTTCAAGATACCCACTGTAAAATGCTAGTGCTCAAAATGTCAAGCTACAAATAACACACTTTTTTAGACCATAACACAGTTTGTTTTGATTGGTAACACGGAATGAAACTTATGAAAATGCCTCAGTACAATGAAATCAAAGTTGTCATGCCATACAGCTATCAGAGAAATAATTAGATCAATGTCATTAGGATTCCCTCCATGAAATGGTTGAGATAGATAAATTGACTTTATTAAGGGGGGAGTTAGCCCTCTCTTCCACTCAAATGATCTGGCAGATTCCTATCTGTAAACTACGCTATTAGAACCATATCAAAAGCAGCATGAATCAATATGCATTAATAAATAATGAGCTACAATCTTTTGGATGCTAAATTGGCACTGTGATATTTTTTTGCGTTGGTAAATTGTGTTGCTAGGCTAAGACCTGATGCACGCACCTGATATTTTGGTTCTAATGGTTCTAGATCCAACTGATCGATTTCAAAGATTTTTTTATTTTGTTGCGGATGATGCTCACATGAGTCTGGAGACTTGTGCGTGTATTGAGGTGAGTGATGAGAAACATTCATTTTTTTTTTTTTTTTTTTTTTGTAGATTACGTCTTGGAGACTCCAGTTAAGGAGTATAAGACAAGTCAGATTCATGGCTGAATAAGATTCCAACCCAAGGCTGCAGGAAACAAAGCCAGCCAGAGCCTTTCTTATCGCAGACAAGCGCTCCAACCAACTGTGCTACCAGAGCCGCAGAGCTATATATATTTATATATATGAAAACCAAATAACATTAAACTCATTCATAAGCATTTCTCAAAAAACACTCCAAAATACACTTCAACAAAGACAAGATAATGTAATTGTCTTACATTGTCTTTGACTTCAGCCAAGACCCTAGACGCGTGCTAAGAATAGACTTTTAAACATTCCCAAAAATACGTCCAAAATTGATGGGTCTTTTTAAGATTTTCATGAACTACGCAGTCAAACAAGTTGAAATTTTGTATTTAAATTAAGTTTTGGATGTCAAAAGAAGAGAAGAAAAAGATACTATCAGATTAAATTTGTAGATCGGTTAATACATATTCTAGAAATCCAGATTCAATGAATCGGGCAACCTGCTATAAATATCTAGATTTAACCTTCATCCTCTATCTTTTTCTGCTCTAGCTAATGGACAAGCCTTCTGTTGAATATAAGAGATAGGATTAAAATGCCCAAATAGAAAATAATACTTATAAAATAAATCTTGGAAAACATATCGAAATCATCTTAGGTTCCATGACTGTACATGATTAATTTTCTTTTTTTCAACTCCATTTACTTTTCATATTATCATCATTTTATTTGTAAAGACAAAAACATCTTCATAAAATATCAAATCATTGATAATATTTTTGTCTTTGGTATTGAAGATGCTTATAATATGTTTGTTATTAATTTAATAACTTTGGCAAGTTATGGGGAGTCTGTAGATTGATCAGTGAGTTTGTGAGTAGGTGTCTTGTGTTGGTTGATGCAGGATGGAACAGGAGCTTCCATCTTGCATGGCATTTCATCACAAAAAGGTAAGACCTTAGCTAGCTAAATTTGCATTTTAATTCAATATGTTGTAAAGAATAGGCTGACTCCAAAACCAATCAACATCTCTTGTTCCACCTTGCAGTAATTTTCGAAATATTTAGTTATAGCAAGCAAGTTGCTTACCACCTTTTTTCTAATGAATTATTATTTTGAATAAGAGTCATTCCTATAGTTAATTATATTTATATCTCTTGGAATTTGGTGTCCATGAAGTTCTGCGCGTTTCACTGGTAATTGCATTTATATTTCGTTTTGAGGTAAGAGTTAGAGTTGTCAAATTATCAAATACAAATATAGTTACAATTCTGTTTGAGTGAGCAAACTTTTCTATTTCAATTAACCTGATCTACACAGAATATTACAAAAATGTTATATGTCTAGATGGATCTTCACAAGTTCCATATTTTGATCTCAAGAATATTAACAAGACAGATTAACAAGGAGAATTTGTTCATTCATGCTGAATATTTTATCTAACGAAGCCTGACGAAGCTTTTTTCAGAATTGAAATGCATCCCTCAAGCATTTCCAATATAAGTGAGTAAAACAATATATAAAAGTGAAATACAGTGTCATTTTTAATATTAGATTGTTCATTAAGTATTTCGTCATGGAAAACATCACAGAATATATTATAATAAAGAATATTAACAAGACAGATTAACAAGAAGAATTTGTACATTTATGCTGGATAAATTATGTTATATACAGAGTTGAGGAAATAGTTGATAACAGGTTTATAACTGATAAGCAGTAATTATATATGTTTAAAATTTAGTTTGTATAGGAGAGGCTGGTAATTTTTCAAATTTGTGGCAGTTTAGTGAGCTCATAGCCGCAGGGACCCGAGGGCTTGTGTAGGGAGGAGGGGGGTGGCGGTGGTGGTGGCGCGGAGTTGCTAGAGGGGGGTTCGGGGGGCAGCCAGCTGAGGGCGGCCAGAGTTTGCCGACGCACAAGTGCCAGCATTTTGTCGTAATGCTGCTGCTGCTGATGTTGTTGCTGTTGCTGTTGGTGGTTGAAGGTGAAATTGGCAACGTCGCTTTTTAGCGATAGACGTGGCAGATCAGCATACACGTTCAGCTCCTCCACATGGAATACACGCCACACTGGCGATGGTTGTCTGCAGACAATAGACAATAAATAAAATATATAAATCGAATGTAATAAATTAAATAAATAATATGAATGAAATTAATGAGAAAATATAAAGTATATTTTATTGTTGGAAAACGAAATCAGCAAAATACAACGTTAAAAACATATTAGAATAGAATAAGCATTTATTTCTACATCACAGCATACAAGCTTTTTCTTACAATTTCTATAATATAATTCAACATAAATGATTTTCGAACAAAAATTAATCAAAGAAATTACTGTGATGAACAAAAATATCAGGCACCCCTGAAATATTGACTGTATTGGGTTTAACTAGACATATAAAATGAACAGGTTCAGCTCAGTACTCTAAATTAAATAAATTATTAATTTTCATGAGCTAGTTTGAAGTGACTGACAATTGAATAAACTGACAAATATACATAAACAGAATTTATTAATTTCGAATTCCTTTAAGTGCTATCAGTTTATACTGAAGACTTCCGCAATGGCGGATATTGACAACAGTATTGAATAGCTGATGGAAATCGATGAATGATACTGTACAAAAATATCAGTCACCACCGGGAATCGAACCACGGACCTCCCAATTGCCGGTCGGGCGCCATCGATTTCCATCAGCTATAATACTGTTGTCAATATCCGCCATTGCGGAAGTCTTCAGTATAAACTAATAGCACTTAAAGGAATTCGAAATTAATAAAAATTCTAATGTTCATGCTTTAATGAGAAACAGAACAGAAAAATCTCCACGTACTTAGTATCTTCAACCTAATGATTTCATCCAGTTATCAGTGTCATTTTTATTCAAAATAAATCATGGTACAAACCTTTTAAAATTACTTTCTGATTTCAAGTTTGTTTATTTGGTCCATATTTTTGGAGCTGGATAATTTAATAAAATGTTTCGCTTCTGTGTGGGGTCTTGGTACCGCAGTTACCTGGCATTTCCTTAATCTTTGAGAGTATATATTATTCGCATCACATAAACGGTACCAAATTACCACTTCTTAAATAAAAGACTCTCATGACACATATAAAAATATAGATGTTATGTATTGCTTTATATATTTGTATACGCATGTGTTGTATTAAAAACAAATAAATTCTTAATAAAAACTTAAAAAAACACTTTCAAGTGTACTAAGAATGTACACTTGTTGGAGTGTACTGTGGGTCGTCTGAAGATGCTCTTAACATCAAACTGAAACGGCCGACACACCATAACGTGAGTTTGCTTAAGTATTTTTATACGTTATGTGACACTATTCAATCAATGAATCACAATTTCCACTTGAAAGTGTTTTTTAAGTTTTTATTATATATTAGTGGAAACAAGATGGATCTTGAACATCACAAAATAAATTCAACTCAATTCATTGAAACAATAATTTGGTGCAGCATGAATAATGTATGTCTAAAAATCTTTACTCTAGTAGCATGCACTTGTTTTTTATACAAATAAATTACAAAATAAATATTGTATTATATATACTTCAATGGAATGAAACGTGCGGAGACTTTTTCTAGATGATTTTTATATTCTATAGTCAGTGCATTGCCTCCTGCAATAGAGGCTGCAATTTCAACACTTCAAAAGTATCCATGGTAGCCCACAAAGTATTTGTAGTCTCACCTTATTTGAGTGTGTATATTCCTATCATTTTTTTCTTGGTTGGCTTCACTTGCATTTCCTTTTTCCAACAATGGCAATACTTCGTAAATCTATATTTCTAATTTTGTGTTATTATTTTTCAAATTATCTATTATTTATGATTTATATCCTAAGTTATCCAGTTCTTGGTCATTTTTCATGTGACGAACTCTAAAAAATTTTACAATGAATTGAAATGTGAAGTGTTTTCTATTATGTCATTTTCGAGAAATAAAACATTTATTTATGGAAAAAATCTCGCAAAAAATATAAAATTTATTTCTTTTATTAGCATTAATGAGGATTGTGTAGAACAAGAATATTTGAAGTCTATATGGGAGTGGAAATATGTATATGGCAATAATATCCTTCTAGACTTGGATCGTTATTTGTGATCATTTGCGCCGTTAGATTGAATCTAACAAAAAGGGAATGACTAGTGACTCGATCGCTCGCGCCGTTAGATTAAATCTCTGTCGACTTATTCCATCACTTTCCTCGATCCTGGTGGCCTTCCCCCACGACAACGGATCAAAGTCACTAGTGTAAAGGGTGGTTGAAATACCCGAGAAAGCATATCTAGAAGATCAATTGTTTGCAACGAAAATTTAAAATATTTTCTAGTGAAAAATCATTCACTATAATATGCAATAATTTTAAGAATATGTAAGAATAAAAAGTACACTTTAGCCATAACTCGATGGTTTGAATGGCAAATGAAATTTGATTAAAGGTTAATCACAATAGACACAAAAAATTGCTGTATTTCAGTAGTTAAACGACCAATTTGCAAAGTATTTGATAACATATTTTGCAGTTCACAGTTTGGCAGTTTCTAACATAGTTAAAGGTGGGTTTTTAGAGGAATAAAATTTTGAAATTAATTAAAAAATTAACGTATTATAGTAATGCAATGAAATTGGCTTCATTTGAAAGAGTTTATTCGGATAATTCGGAAAGAGATATTCGGAAAGTGATATTAAGGAAAAATAGAATTCACCCTACAAAATCAGTTTGTTAGAATTCTCAGTTTTACCAATTCGTCATTTATACCTTAAACATATTATATTATATGAAATTTTCACTTTTCAATTTATAAATAGAACCAAAATCACAAGACAGGAAGAGTCAGGCATGGTAACTGTGCCCAGGTTATCAACAACCGCTGGGCAGCGTAGCTTTATCTATCTGCCACCATTATTTTATAACAAAATTTTTAATGATGTGAGAGATTTAGTGAGACAAAAAAATTTTGGTTTACATTTGAAAAACTTTCTGGTTGACCCTCAGAAGGGATATGGTCATGCGGTTCTGGAGTGCTATTAAATAATAATGTAATCTCATGTGGGTCTGTTCCATCAATGTCACATATCTTGTAAGTAGTTTTTTTGTTATGTTACTCTTGTTTCGCTTGTTAGTCTTTACTGTTTTGTTAGTTATGGATATACAAGTGTTTTTTTCTTTATGTACATTGAATGTTTATTCTTAATTTGAATGGTTATGTATTCTTTACTTATATGAAATAATTTTTAGTTAATTATTATTTGTATTTTATTACTTTTCAAGTTCAGTGTTAATGAGAAGGATAAAAATTTATGTATTATTGACTGTAGCCCGCCATAGTAAGGTGGGCCCTTCCCCAAGCTCGAGCTTGCTCTTTTGGGGAAGTAATTCCTACATTTTCAGTTGTTTTTTTTTATATGTCAGTGTTTATGTTTATTTTCTTGTATTGTATTTTATAATGTTTTTTCTATGAGGAATAAATGATTTAAAAAAAAATAGTGAGACATAAAAAACAAAAACTAAAAATGTTAGATATAAAAGCGCGGGGTTAATATAGTTTTGTAACTTATTTTGTAACTTGTTTTTGTAACTTGTTACAGTAACGTACCTGAGCACAAGTCGCATGGCAACTAGAGAGTTCCACTCGATTGTGCTTTCAGTGACAACAACAGACACCAAACTGTGACTGCCATGCTCCAGGTGAGGCTGCGGCATCAGCTCTTTTCTGGCGATGGCCAGTTTCCACTCTGCAAATAATTAAATAATTTCCATATTCAAATATGTACAATAAAATTCATATACATCTAGAAAATTCGGTTTAAAATTCATATTCATTGTAGTAAAATACATAATTAAGATCAAAACTACTTTCTTTTGCGTAAATAACATAGTCATCAGCCAAAATAGTTTGAGACCCACCTCAAAAATTTATAAAAAAAAGTGAAATCATTCATCAAAGTTTCCCAAATTTTCAATAAAGTACTTTATAATGTATTATTATTATATATACTAATTCTAATCTAAGTAGTTATATTTGAATCCTTGTAAAATTGTATATTATATTCTCAAAGAGTCTGTTAAATATTCTCATTTTTGGTGCTATCAATCAATTAATTTAAGCCATTATTAAATATGAAACTTTGTAAACTAAAATTCCAACACACAAGCTCTGCTTCAGTGGGGCTTACATTCATGTTTTACTATGATGACTGTGTTGTATTAAATGTAAGTATAGATATACCTATTATTATTATTATTATTCTCTATATGTATTGCTAAAATAGTCAATATTTTATGTATTCCTTCAATGGTCAGTATCTTATGTAATTGATATATCTATTCAAATTGTCATGCATTGATAATTATATATTTCTTCAAAACTGCACATGAATGTAAGACAGCAATAAATAAATAAATCTTGGTTGAAAACATGTCCACAGCTTTGCAAAGTTCCGATACATATTCATTTGTCTTCAAATTAATAAATTGTTTTCATATCTATAAAACCAATATTCAATCAATCAGGAGACTAATATACACTACAGTGACACTATAGAATCACTGTAATAAGCACCAGAGCTAAAACCATAAACAAAATTCCCATGCAATACATTATCTCAATAGAAAATGAACAAGAGAATGAAAAAATATGCTAGCAATTGGATTAAGAGCTACTACTTTTCTAATCTGTAATAATTTTAACTTTTAAACTGACTTGCAATCAGTTTTTAAATTGTGAATATATAATAAATGTACTCACAATTGGCCAAACGTTTTCGAGTTATTGAATCTCATCTTCAAGGCATCCTAGATCGGCATCCTAGGAGATGAAATTCAATAACTCGAAAACGTTCGGCCAAATGTGAGTACATTTATCTTATATTCACAATTTAAAACTGACTGCAAGTCGTTAAATTTACAACTAAAAGTTAATATTAACAACGGAGATTTTTATGGAACAAGCAATCCAAGACTGTAATAATTATTAATGATTTCTTGGAACAGTATTCTTCTTTTTTCTTTTTTGCTTGTGTGCTTGTTTATAAGATTTGGCTCACCACACCTTAGTCTTAAAGATCCTTCAACCCTTCCTTCCCTTTATTTCTTCTCCTTATTCCTCCTAACCTCATTCCTCCTACCCTTATATGATAAACCTTAGTGGTTTTATATACCTAGTTAATAATAAGGTAGAAGGTTTTCAACTCCACACACATATTTAGACCTTTTAAAAGTTTATGGATTCCACTTTTTTTTCGAAGGATGAAGCCCACATAGGTCTGAGATCTGTGCGTGGGTAATGGATATGATGATGATTGATGAGATGGACCTACAGTTTTAGGTGGGATCCGATCCACAAGGAAGTGATTTTACAGCAGAGAACAGTGTCTTTTTGCTGGCGAATCCAATCGGTCACCCTTACAAAGAGCGCCCAGGAGTTTCGTAGCTTATCTCTGATTGAACAGATACCTGCTACGGCACTTGGCTATCACTTCTACTTTTGTTTTATTTTTATTGTATTCTTATATTTATTTTAATTGTATTTTAATATATATTTCAACTGTAATCACCGCCAACAGAAGTAGCAGAATCATTAGCCGATTGGGACCGATTGCAAATGGTGGCAGATGGCTCGGCACTACGCACAAGCACGCTTATTGAGGCTGTGTAGTAGTTGCGGAAGGTCACCTCCCCTACCAGGGCCGGAGTCGTGAATACCAAATCCAAAATGGAGCAGCCCGGAATTGTCACTGGCTCTTCGTCTATGTTTACTGGCAGTGGACCTGTGGAAGGGCATCAACTTACATACAAAACTATAAAAATATAAGATTTATTTCCCAATTAAACAAAAATACATCAATTTAAATAACTAAGATTCTACACTATTCAGTTACCCATATTTCGACCCAGCAAAGCATAGCTTGAGCGCCAGACAGACCAAGGAACATAAAATAGTAAAAATCACTACGGCTACAATTTAAGAAATAATAAAATAAGCTTAAGTAAAAAATAAGGACAAATAATAAATACAGCAAATATTTTTATTCCAGTTAGGTATGAGGATGTTATTTGTTAATGGTCTTATGTTGTAAGTAAATTGTCTTATTCTGAATACATTTCTATTGCAATTTGTAAACAATATAAATTTTATTTAATAATGAAAAATCATCTATTTTAAAAATTGATGAGCATTTGTAAAAAATAAGGACAAATAATAAATACAAATAACACAAAAAATATCAAGAAACTAGATTAAATTTCCTATTTTAAAGAAGATATTCTTTTTGAACTATTCTACAATTTTAAAAATAGATGATTTTCTATTATTAAATGATAATAGTTGAGTTGGTAAGATATTGAATAGTTTACAGCAAATATGATGTTTTTGGTGCCTGCAAATACTTTTATTCCAGTCAGGTATGAGGATGTTATTTGTTTTTTTTTTTTTTTTTTTTTTTTTTTGAGGATGAAGCCCACATGGGTCTGAGACCTGTGCGTGGGTAATGAGTTGGATGATGGTGATTGATGAGTTGGACCTACAGTTTTAGGTGGGTTCCGAACCACCGGGAAGTGATTTTCAGCAGAGAACATTGTCTTTTTTGCTGGCCAATCTAATCGGTCACCGTTACGAACAGGACTTACGAGAACGCAGCTTATCTATCTGATTGAACAGATACCTGCTACGGCTCGCGGCTAACAGTCTTATGTTGTAAGTAAATTGTCTTCCTAATTTCCTAATATCAAAACTGACACTGTATTTAACTTTTATATATTGTTTTTACTTACCGTACTTATATTGGAGATGCTAGAGGTATGAATTTCACTTCTGAACAGAAGCTTCGTCAGCCTTGATTGTCAGCCTAAATTGTCTTATTCTGGATACATCTCTATTGCAATTTATAAGCAATATCAATTTTTTATGTACAACTGCCTTAAAGTTAAGACCTGAAGATCCTTTGGGCCTACTGGAGTAGAGGTCTAGGTCTACCCAGAGCGTCTCTTATAATGATTCTGAATGATAAACAGCTTTTTCATATACTCATTTTTCAAACTCATTTTAAATCATTTTATACTCATTCTCACAAATAACATTCACATTGAAACTTGTAACAGTCGGCATAGTTCCAGTCAATTGAAAATAAAAGTTTACTCCACTCAAAATAGAACTGCAACTATAATTACAATTTTGACAAGTCTACCAGTGACTTTCATCTCAAACAAAATATAAATAATTATTGGAGTATATAGGGTATAAATATAATTATCAATAGGTGAGAGTAGGGGAATGATTGTCCCTGTTAATCTTACAGATTTCACAAAAACGGCAACGATTTGGCACAAACTTGGCACTCAATTCAGTTCACCTCGAAGACTGATTTCTCATTTTCTTTTTACTCTACAGTTTTCAAAACTGTTTTGAATCTCATCATTTTTGTAAAATTGGTTAGATGAAGGATTCTCATAGAGCAGCCTGGTACATGATATATGTCACTATGATGCTGATATAGATGATACGCTGATATGTCACAAACCAAAGCAACCTGTATTGATACAGATTAATTCTGTATCAATAATGCAGCTTCTATTTCAAACAGCTGAAGCGTGGCTAGCAACACTGCAACTTCACTTACCCTTCGCAATTTCGTAATTTTGTGACCGTAATTTTAGTTATCTACTAAAAAGAGAAACTGCAAACTGGATTTCCGGGCAAGGCCGGGTAAAATGCTAGTTAGAAATAAGAAGATTAGGAACTCGCTTTTGGCATGAACTAAATATTTTCAATTTTAGTGCAAGAGAGAACAAGAGATGTTGATTGGTTGAGGGGTCAGCCCTTGACGTACATGATTATAATACAAGAAGCCGAGGAGATTATCACTTGGTGAGTCACAATAGTAGCTTATTCAAACAAAAACCTAGTTATATTGGTAGGAAATTCTACAACAAGCTACCGCAGTTTTTAAAGAGTCTTGAAAATATAGAAATATTTAAAAAACAATTGAAAAAATATTAAGTTGATAAAGCTTTTTATAGTGTACAAAAGTTCCTTTCCCATCAAAATTAAGCCTCACCTCAACTAATTGATATAGTAATTATGGTATCTAGTGTATATGACTATAGTGTTAATCTGAGTTGTCTTATACTTCTTAACTGGAGTCTCCAAGACGTAATCTACAGAAAAAGCCTATTTCTTTAGCTCTTGAATTATAATGTGTAATTAGCTAAGGTTTTACCTTTTATTGTGATGGGATGCCATGCAAGATGGAAGCTCCTGTTTCATCTGCACACAAGATATCAACCAACTAATAAACCACTGATCAATCTACAGACTCCTCAAGGGAATCGAGACCTAACATTCTGTTAAGTAGAAGGCTAGAGTCAAAAGAAACTATTTCTGTTATGGAACAAATTATTTAAGAACAATCTGAATACTTGATACAAATATACGTTATGTCACCATTGGTTTTAATGTTAAAGTTTGAAAGATATAAGTTTTATTTCTCAAATCAGATTCAAGGAATATATTTTTAGTAGAATGTTTTATTTTAAAACACGTTGTGACATTGATGAAGCAATAGATGTTGATTAGGTCAGAAGTATTTCATTGACTTAGATGAATTCATTGGCTTTGACATTGTGATGCTCATAACGTTGTTGTTTCTAATATAACTAATGAATTGTCAAGTTACTTGGATTTGGTCAGTAGTGAGTTGGTGTCTTGCATAGGCGTGCGCAGGGCTTGACTCCTATGGGTGCCGGCATAGGCGTGCCGTGGCACCCATGGACGTTTCAAGAGGGCCCCGATTTGGGGGTTGGAATATTATTGCATCCTCTGAAAAAATCTCGAGACTTTACAAATCATCGTCTATAATTATCAACTTATAATCTGTGAAATATACACCTAGCAGAAAATTTCCCAGAGGATAACAATTTTTAGCAATAATTTAAATATTTTAATTTTTATAAATTTAGATCTTTAATTAAACTAATTTTAATTAAAAAAAACTTTGTTTTTTTTCAAAATCTAGCAATAAGAATGCTTCAAGATCGTTTGGAGGACCTCATGTTTCCTTTTGTAGAACAAACGCTCGCCAAGAATGTAGATTTCCATGAAATAATTGAGGAATTCAAAAGCATGGTACCCTTCGAAAGGCGGATGGCACTGTAGATTTTTGTCAATTAGTACAATCTTCTGAATTCTGAATGTAATACAATATGTTAATGCGATAAAATAAGAATGTTAATTTTGAAAATTGTAGAATCTATTTCTAGAAAACGGGTAGAGAAGAACAGAGTCCTTTTTTCCCTCTATGGAATGTTTTCACTAAATAGTTCAACGTGATTTAACGGTATGAGGGTGGGGATATGTATAATTATTAATATTTTATAAATACAGTGGGGGGGGGGGGGCATTTTCGTCGCCGGCACGGTCTTGTGTTGGTGGATGCAGGATGGAACAGGAGCTTCCATCTTGCATGGCATCCCATCACAAAAAGTAAGACTATAGTTAATTTTACAATTTAATTCATGAGCTAAAGAATAGGCCGACCCCATATCCAATCAACATTGGGCAGGAAGTAGCTCAGAGGTGTGCTAGATAGTATACACACTTGCTCTGAAGTTAAAATATTCAGATAAATCATGCCAAGCTAGTTGCCAATCCCCTTACTTCTGCTAAATCAATAGCTTGTATAAGAGTTAGTTCGATATTTATAATTTGTTTTGAGATTACAGTTAGAGGTGATATGTCAAATTATGATGATTAATAATATTGTAGATGCAATTCTATTTTAAGCGAGTAAACAATCATTTCATTCAACCTGAGCTACGCAGAGCCTATTATATACATACATGGTGCATACGATTACAGTTGTAATAATATTATAACATTACAATGTTATATAATAACTTTATAATATTTTATCTACGACCATGTCATAATGTATACATTACAGTTTCACAATTGATGCCAAAACAGCTGTCTTTTCGAAATGCTTTTTGAAACCCATTGCATAATGAGCTCATTATAGTATAGGTTCTACATTATAACATGGGTTCTGGACCAATCAGAAGCATTTTTGATGGAATCAATATCGTAATTCAATATTGTGAAACTATCAGCTGATTTGATCAAACTGCTACACCAGCTGCTTTAACCTAACAATCTACTATAACTTCTCGTATTTGAGATGAGAGGTTAGGTATCTCTGACAGTCACTGGTAAAATGAAATTGTTTTAATTAAATGTATACTAGTGTTCGTAGATAAAATAGTGTATGCAACGATTTTATTTGGCCATTAAAGCACTTGTGAGATATTTATATCACTCGCATTCGCTCATGTTATAACTTACATCTAACTCATGCCTTAATAAGGGTCAAAATAAAATCGTTGCATACACTATTTTATCTACAACCACTAGTATAAATTTATTTACCTCTGACACTGAATTCAACCGTTTCTCTTCCCGAAGCTCTCACTCGAGATGGCGGTCTGGGCGGCACAGAAGGGCAACTCTTGCCTTTACGATGTAAAATATTCTCATTGGATTCCATTTTCTATTTGGTCTCAGATAATGCTCAAATCAAATCTGTTAATAATGGCATTCAAATTATTATGATTATGTAGTATCAAAAGCATAAAGATATTGTATTATAGTTCCATGTTACTTTTTCACTTTATATTTAAACATAAATAATTATTGTTGAAAATTCTTTACTGATGAATCCAACACTTTTCTTATTCGTGGTGTAAAGCAGAAGGTTAAAAATAAAATGCTGCTCCATGTAAAACGTGGATGTCAACTTGAAAATAGAAATAAGAAGAGACCTTCCATAGTCGTGTGTTGATTCATAAATCATTATGGAAAATGGAGGCATTGGACAATAATACTGCAATAATAATAATAATAATAATAATAATATGTATATGAGCACCTTAGCAGAAACAATATCAGGAAACTACTTTTACAACATTTAGTGGGTACATACTTGATCAATGATCCGTATGTACTCTTAATACCAGCCATTAGGCTGTGAGGTCGGCAATAATAATATTAATAATAATAATAATAATAATAATTTCTCTATTATTTGTGTATGTCCATCTTCATCACCCTAGTTATCAACGTCATTGTCATTTTCATCTAATTTATTAGACTATTTCACGGTGGAAGTCTTCTTTGTCAAATGTTATTACTGTAATACAAAGAAACCGCTGATTATTATTTTACTACTGAATTTGTATAATTTGATGGATGTATCAACTTTTCTGTTACTTATACTATGTAAATAAAATTTGAATTTGAATTAATAATAATAATAATAATAATGCATGAATGGATCATAGCTTAATTTATTAATACAGTATTTAGGTCTGTATTTTTGTATTGTGGCTTTAGGTGAATTAAGAGACTGATTTATCAGTTATACAGTAAATCATTTAGTGATTATTGATTCAATGAAGGCCCTAAGGCTTGTTTCACACGTAACCGGTGCTGTTTACCCGGCCGTAGGGAGATTGTATCATTTGGAGTGCTTCACACCTACCCGATTTTTTAAATTATGTGATAAACGATAACATTTACCCGAATGCCAGGTATGCGAAACCAGCCTTATGCCCACTATTAAGGCAATAGCTACTGAATTATTTACTGAACAACTGAGAAACCAGGCATCAAATGCATTAAAGTATACAACAGTTGTGTTTCTTTCCAAACGTCCCTGTCGGATGATGGTTAGGACGCAGGAAGTAGCTCAGAGGTGTGCTAGATAGTATACACACTCACCTATGCAGCTAGATCCTGTGTACAGTGTTAGGCCGGCCGCACACCAGATCAGGCACGGCGCGGCATGACGTTTTGCCTTGCCTCGCCTCGCCGCGCCGTGCACGATGAAATAAGAGCACCATCGGCACGGCACGGCATGGCAAGGCGACTTTATTTTTAAAAGGACTCTTCTAATTTATTCCGAATCAAAGGTAATCTTTACTGTGCTCCTTGCAAACTATATGGGGGAAGGGAAAGTTTCCTTGGCGAAGTGAATAGCCACGAGCCATGCTAGTCAGATGAGATACGTTAATTACCCCTTTCTGTGAGGGTGGCCGATTTGGTGACCGATTTGGAACAGTAAAAAAGACTGCTCTATGCTGTAAATACTCTTCCAGGTGGTTTGGATCCCACCTAAAACTGTTGGTCCAACTCAACTAGACAACTAGACAATACTAGAACGAATATCACTAGGACCAAAGTCAATTACATTATTTGCTATGACTCAACCACCGCTACACGTGGTGGCGATCCCCGCGCATGCGCAGACCGATTTGCCTGATGCGTTTTGCCCGAAAGACGAAAATTGACGAGGCAGGACAAAGCGCCTTGCGGCGCTGCTTCGCCGTGCCTTGCCGTGCTCGATGCAGTGTGCGGCACCTCCATTCAAACCAATACAAACCATGTCGCACAAGGCGGCTTAAGGCAAAACGTCGCGCCGCGCCGCGCCGTGCCCGATTTGGTGTGCGGCCGGCCTTAGAAGAAGACTGTTAATATAGAATTTGTTTCAATAGGTTTGGCATACTGATATAAATCTTTCAGCTCAGCGAGGAAAGTAGCTAACTCACTTCTTGTTTATTTAGTACGCTCTTTGGAACAAAACATAATGTTGAGGTCTGAAGAGTCACCTACAGTCGAAATCGGCTACAGTACTTTATACATACATTATTTATCTTCTTTTTTTTATTACGTTTTGGAGACTCCAATTAAGGAGTATAAGACAATTCAGATCAACAATTTATTATACAATCTTATACACTAGTTACCATTATTACTATATCAATATTAGTTGAAGCGAGGCTTAATTTTGATGTGAAAGGAACTCTTGTACACTATAAAAAGCTTTATCGACTGAATATTTTTTCGATTGTTCTTTTAGTATTTCTATATTTTAAGACTCTTTCAAACTGCGGTAGCTTGTTGCAGAGTTTACTACCAATATATTAACTAGGTTTTTGTTTGAATAAGCTACTATTGTGACTCACCAAGTGTTAATCGGCTTCTTGTATCATAATCGTGTGAGTCAAGATTTTGGTTAATAACACTCTTTTTTACATATAATAATAATAATAATAATAATAATAGTAATAAGCGTATGGCGTTTAATGGTGGGGAGACCCTTACGTGTAGTTCCACCTCGCCGTTTGTGCCATGTTACGGGGAACATGGTGGACCTACTATTTTAGGTGGGTTCCGAACCACCGGGTAAGTGATAATAAAGCTTGTAACATCAAGTCATTGAAGCACGGTCACCCATATAAGTATATGAAGTAGCTTCATACACATATAAACAGGGTACAGTTAGGAGTCCAAGTCTCTTGAACAACGGCCTACATGAATCTGATCTATTTACTCTTTCCATACACCTGACAGTTTTATTTTTTATATTACACCCTATCAAGGTTTTGTTTTGACGAATTACCCCATACTAAAATAGCATACCTGTTCTAATATGTGACAGTAAGAGCCCATGGCAATCTGTAAAATTTATAGGATCTCAAGATAGACTTTTACAGCGGTTCTCTTAATAATATTGTAGTTAATTATACCTGATCCACTCTGTGTCATTGCCAGATGCCTCTTTTATATTCAGTGCTCGAATTTATTACACATTCGACTTACAGGATTACTCTAATTGAAAGATTAATTTTTGTATTACACTATATCTATTAAATATGGTACCTATTAAAATTAATGTACATTAAAATACAGCAGTACACATTAATGTGCTTCCAAGTACAGCAGGTTTGAACATAAATTTGTAAATAAATTCTACTAGTGAATTCAACACTTACTTATTCGTGTGATGGCCATTTCGCATTGTTGTAATGCTTCCTCCGACACGGCCGGAGGCTTCTGTCCACTACTCTTGGAGCAGGCCAAAGATCTCTATAGTATCTTATCAATATTTATGTTTAAATATCAAGTTAAAATTTAATATGGAACTACGGCATTAGTAGGTCTGTATTTTAAGTTTGTTTGAAGTAACTGACAGTTTAACAAACTGACAAATAATAGCACTTTAAGGAATTCGAAATGTCATAAATGTTTTTGTGTTTTAACTCATAATAGTTTCCTTCCTGTGTTATTTATTCTTCTACGATACCTACGCTCAGGTTTTCCCTATGCAGGCTTCTTTTTTTAATTTTTTCATGAATCTTTGGTGAATGATTATCCTAAGTTTATTAATTACTGTATTATTTTTCTGAAAAAGTAGTCATGAGAAGGTAATAAATCTTGATCTACCATGGAATAAAGCGCCACCAGAAATATCAAAATATCAATAATTATAAAAAAAAGTGAAATATCATTCCACTAATTAAAAAATAATAGTGATAATTTAGAAAGCTTTACACTCAAAATCCTGTCTATTATGGTTTTATGGATGATAATAAATAATCTGCAAGAAAGTAGAAACCAATCTGTCAAAACAAAACAAACTGGAGATACACATTGCCACTTTTTAGTTTGAAAAATCATAACGTGGAACAATAATGTTTTAAATGATAAAAGATGCTACAAACCTTAGAAATATCTGGAAAATTTTGAAGTAGAACTTTTTTCTATTCTGAATACACTCATTCAAAAAATATAACAAACTATAATCACAGACAAACACTAAATTGTTCATCATGAAAAAGGAACATTATTAATTGTTATCTACATTATAATAAATGGCAAAGCAGAAGTAGAAAAGATGAAACGGGATCTCAGAAAACAGATTAAATTGAATAGGCTACTCATTGATCAAAATTGCAAAATGACAAGCTAATACTTTACTGATTACTATCAATAAATGTAAACAATGTAGGTAACCAATAGTAACAGGTATATTTCAATTAGGTTTTGATTTGAAAGCCAGGAACCTTTTCTATCAGAATTTTAAGCTGCTAGAGACCTGGTCTCTTGAAAAATTAAAGAGTAAAATAAATGAAATTAATTGATAATTCAACTTCATTATTAATAGTTAAATAAGTGCATCACAAACCTAATATTTCATATTTCCCTCCTCGCTGGCATTGGTCGGCATTCGATAATAATGTGATTTAGTCGATAGTCGAGGCTTCGATATCGTTTCGTTTATAATTTGGTGGAGTTTTTGAGTTTTATATTAACGAGTATATTCATCTACATAATTATCCACAGACCTTTATATTTTAATAATAAAAATCATCAAAACATTTATGTTTTGATGATCTAAATTTTGCATTTTTTCTTTGACGTCAGATCAGCTGTCTAGTCTAGTCTAGTGTCTACTGTCTGGAATCGAGAGCAGAGCATTTCATTGTTTTCGTCTATCCTCTGTGCTAGTTGCAAGATTTTCTCCCCTGTTGCTCTAAATTTAGGGTAATTCAGAAAGCAAGTGAACGTAATGTAAAGTGAAATGCTCTGTACTTATGTTTCGCGATAAGCTTTTAACAAGGTTAAGTTTTAAAGAGATTAACATATGTCAAAGGTTTCTGAAATGTTCAGAGTGTCCATCTATTTCATTTCTAAATATTTTTCAATTACACACAGTTTATGTTCATAATACAAGTGCTCGTTAGTAGAAGGTGAGTGAAAATTCATTAGTTTAATATCACTGTCAACTTTCACATTGAATCGTTGTAGGACATTCTAAACTCTATTGTTTTGTTTCTTGAAATCTAGAAAATGATCCATGTGACATATTGCTGAGTTGAGTTTTGATGTATAACATATTTTACGGTTAACCTTAATATTGTAATCTTATTCACCAGAGTTAGGTGTAGTTCGACTTTCTCCTTTTTACTCTCTAATTGAACATTTCCCAAAGAAATGAAAGCATGTAAGTTTCTCTTCTGATCAAAACATGAAAGTTTCACGATACAGAAATTGTCGAAAGTGAGGTTAATCGATCTAAATTTATGATTTCACCATTCATTTCAAATGTATATAACCTCCAATAAATTGCATACAGCACAAAGAGATTTTTTAAATCGACAATTTTAATTCGAAATTATTCACATCAAACAGCTGAATTCCTTCACGGTCTATTCAATTCAATTCAATTCAATTAGTCAATCCTTGACCAGCCATCATGCTGGATAGATTTCGTCATGTAGTAAAACCGTAATACATTCAAAATTAAAACACTTATTGAGATGGCACTAAAAGATGTGGTCTCAAAACATTGCAAGGAACACGTTCATCTCATCATCACTCAAAGAATAGAGTGGCACACTAATAAGTTTGTCACGCAGTGTTTTTTTAAATCCTCCCATTTGTAGGTTGCGCACATACTGAGGCAGTCTGTTGAAGATTTTTAGTGCATGAATTGGATAACTGTTGTGCGATCTGGAGAGTCTAGAGTAAGGCAGGTCAATATCTGTGCGCCTCCTGGTGTTATGGTGGTGGAATTGACCTCTCTCCTGGAATCTGTGGAGTTCCCCCCTCAGGCGAAGCAGCGAGCTATAGATATACTGGCTGTAAACAGTCAGTATTTGTAGTTGTTTGAAAATTGGCCTGCAGTGTTCAAGGCGATGTGCTCCAGTGATGATGCGGAGAACTTTTTTCTGCAGCAGGAGAATCCTCTCACAACCTCCCACATGGCCCCAGATTACAATACCATAGTTGATATGGCTGTGGAAGAGGCCATGATAAGCTGTTATTAGGTACTTGGTTGGTACTTGATTCCTCAGCTTCCGCATCAAATAGGTCACCTTTGAAAGTCGACTGCAGACCATGCTCACATGCTGTTCCCATGATAAAGAAGAGTCCACCACGAATCCAAGAAGTTTGACCTTTGCTCCACCAAAGGATGGCGGATTGCGTCTCAAGGTGCACAGCAGGTTCTGGGTCTTCCCCTCGTTCATGCATAGTTTGTTAGAGCTGAACCACAAGCCAGCCTCTTCATTTAATTGGTTTGACCTGTAGATAGCCATCTGGGGATCCTCATCTTGTGCTATTAAGGTGGTGTCATCCGCAAATAATAGAGCCTTTCCCTCCATATGCAGGTCATTAATGAAGATAAGGAAAAGCAGAGGACCCAGGTTGGATCCCTGTGGCACGCCGCACACAACATCCTGGTCCCGCGATTCTGCCCCACACACTGACACCATCTGCTTCCTTCCAGAAAGGTAATCTACCATGGTCCTGAGAGCCACTCCAGAAACGCCATATCTCTCCAGCTTGCCTATCAGTATGTCATGGGAGACACAGTCAAATGCCTTTGTTAGGTCACACAGGGTCAAAGCAACTGTCCGTTTACACTCCAAAGCCCTCACTACTGTCTCCACCAGGGAGTGAAGAGCACCAGACGCTGATCTTCCTCGCCTAAAGCCATACTGTTGAGCCTGGAAAAGCAGGTTACCCTCAAAATAGGCCAACAACTGAGTGTACATAACTGACTCCATGATCTTAGCAAATATAGGAATAATAGCTATTGGCCTGAAATTAGACAGTTCCTCTGGATCACCCTTCTTGAAAATGGGAATAATTCTTGATTTTTTCAATTGGACAGGAAAGACTCCAGCCTCCAGACAGTCATTAATCAGCCTACTCAGAGGAGCTGCCAACACCCTGATGACCGCCTTGACCACAACCGTTGATATGCCATAAATGTCAGGGCTGGTTGAATTTTTATAACCATTCACAATATTGATCAAATCTATTGGAGTCGTCTTTTTCCACTCAAAAAATCTACATTCCTGAATAGGAACACGTTCAATTGCGCACTCAGGAGATCCCTGAAAACCCTCTGCTAGTGTTGCTACTGAGTGAACAAAGAAATCATTATAATCATCAGGACTTGCATTTCTTGTAGGCATAGGTTTTTTGTTCTTAGCGCTGTTGATGATGTCCCACGCAGCCTTACAGGGATTTGATGCACTCTTAATTAACCTCTCATTGCTGGCCTTCTTGGCACTGGCAACTTCCTGATGGTAGATTTTCTTGAGCCGTAGATATGCCGAGTAGTAATTGGATCCTGACTCTGCACTCAGGGCATTTTTGTGTAGATTGTTTGCGATGACAACCAGAGCTCTGATCTTATCCAATTCCGCTGTGTACCATGACTTGTCACTCTTTACTCTGGAAATTCTACTCTTCACAGATGCCTGATTTGTTCTTTGAGGAAAGAATTCATTGAAAAATTCCAGGAACCTATTCAAAAATTGACAAAAAGCAATTTTAGGGTCATCACAATCAACAATATGACCCCAATCAACTCCCTCAAGTGCTCCAGCAAAGAAAGGAAAATTACATTTATCAATCCTCCTACATGTGAATTTGTAATCTTCAAACCACTTGGGATGATCAACCTTATCAGCAGATAGCACATCCACATTCATGAGTAGAGCCCGATGATCAGCTACAATTGGCTCTAACACCTCCACACTGTAATCCCATGAATCCATAGTTGTTGCTATTGTATCCAGGCAGGCATCCTTTCTTGTTGGGACTCTGTTACCAATAAACAGACCATATGTCTTCAGAAGGATTGTGAGTCGATCTTCAAGGGTACCTGGCTCCTCTAGATGAATATTGAAATCACCGCCTATTATTATTTGAAACTGGAAACCACTAAGAAAGTCGAGGCATTCTTCCAACATGTCAAAAAAAACATTGATGTCGCCACTAGGTGGTCTGTATAAACATAGAACAATAAACGAGCACTTCTTATATAATACAGCAGATAATTCAATCACTGACTCAATACAAAATCTAGCTATATCAATGGATTTGACATCCAGTCTCAGTCTTTCGTCAATGTAGATAACAGTTCCTCCACATTTCACAGTATCCCTACAGAAGACACTGATCATCGACAATTTACCAATATTTTTGTAAAATTCAGTTTCACCATGCTCAAGCCAGTGCTCACAGATGCACAGAAATTCCGGATTTACATCATCAATCCACAGGTCAAGAGACTCTAGTTTAGTGCGCAAGCACTGTACATTAATAAAACATAGCTTTAGTTTGCTTTCATTCAGTGGTCCTGCTGGTATAACATTGTCAAAAGTAGAGTTGGAAGGAGTAGACCTACAGTATGCTATTTCTTTTTCCCTAAAAAAGGGTTGGGCCTAGATAGTGACCGTCTCTGAAACCTATATTCACTAACCAAGACGCCCTCTGGCCATAACTCAGGCTTAATCAAGTTGTCCTTATTTCCAGTATCAACTGCTACCTTAAAAGATTTATAGGTTGGAAATTTTGTTTGAACTTCATTACATATGATTTCACCAGTTACAAATGTTCTTATATACTCAGCAACATCTTCACCCCTCGTATCAGCAGACAGCCTAGAAATGAAGAGCCAATCCTTTCTCTGAGCTGACGTCAGCTTAGATATTCCACTCACATTCCCAACAACACGCCTGCAGCTAGTGAATTTGTTGCTATTTTTAACATTGTTGTTGGATTCTGCATGACTATTATCACTAGTATTAATGAATGTAGTGTTTTGATTTAGGCCTACCTTGTTTGTAGAGTTACTCAACTGACTATGATGCGTTTTTTGTCGATTTCTTTTTGTAACCAAACTCCATGGTGGTTGACCATCTCGAAGATCGTCGCTGGATATCATAGATGTATTATTACTTATTATTGTTTCGAAACTATTTGCAATTGCAGCCACAGAAGAATTAAGTTCATGTTGCACACCGTCCACACACAAGTCTGAAGTTGTACTAGTATTTTCACGTAGTTGCTTATCCAACTTTGTTGTCACATCTTGCAGCCTAACTATTTGGGGCTTTGTCGTAGTTTGAAAATGTTCAACTTTTTCCACTCTTTTACATAATTTTGAGTAATTATCACTAATTTTGGTCAATTCTTTCATAATAATCGATAAACGTCCCTCATCTTCTGCTAAAGCCGTATCATTACCTGCTTCAGAAACATGTTCACTATGGCTAGAGATTGACTTTCTAACCTCCAAATTGCACACAACACAATACCATACGATTTTATCCTTGAGGTCCTGAATTTTGCGATAATCCGTTGCCGATATTTTCAAGCACTTTGAGTGAAACCATTTCATACAAAAACCTTCACAAAATAACGCGTTTTCATTTTCACCCACTAATTTAGAGCAAGAGCCACATTCCGAGTTCGCCTCACTCTCCAGTGCCATCTCGATCTCGTCTAATTTTGTATTGAGATTTTTTTGTTTAAAAGCCTTGGATTAACCTTCAAATTTGATTTGATATCAAAGCACAACTAATATTCCAGCTTTTTTACATTCAGATATCTCAAATGGTATCTGATTTTATAAGAATCATACTACTTCCTCCATTCTCTAGCGTTGGCCTTATATTTCTTTCTTCAAACCATCATGAAGTTCTAATTTGATTTGTTTGGCATAAATTACTTATTTATTCAACTGTGCATATACAGACACGACATGGCAAGGTGAAGTGCAAGATTCACACACAAAATAGTACAAAAATCTTTTACAATATATTGTGCTGACGATTTGAGCACTGTTGATGTGAATTTAGCATTTTTCTCTGCCCAGTCAGACCTGTTGTTAGCAACATTGCAATTTTTTTGTGCACCCGACTAATTTAATGACCGTTAATATTGTTTCATTGGTGGTAAAATTATAAAAAAAAAACATCTAAACTTATGATTGGAGATGGATCATCTCTCAAAAAGATTAATTATCAAGTAAGTTACTACAGTCGCCCATTCGTAGTATATCACAGAATAGATCAATACAATTTCACCCAAAACAAAAAATTAGGAATTATGAATCTACAACAATATTCTTCTTCAGAGCCGTAACCTTTAGAATTTATCAAGCTAGTCTTCTACAGAAAATTTTCTTGTATTTCAAGTGCCTTTAGGCCTAATAATTGCAGTCGTATCTGAAGATGAAAATTGGAGGATTAGTGATCTAAATTCTTTTAAACAACTTTTATGTAACTGCAATTTTACAACTACACTAAATTTGATTACCGGTATTTGGAGCACTGCTTGCATTGTATATTTAAATTTTGCATCTATTTTTAAATTTAAAATGATAAATTCCTGGTCGTTCAGAGCCCATTTGAAATTGCAGTACTTAGGCTTACAAAAGCATAACTGTGTTTATTTTTCATCATGGCTCATTCAATGGAGTGGAACTTCAAGAGGTATCCTTGCCAATAGAAAAACAGCTATTCACTAAAATATGCAATAGGTACCTAGTCTGAATTGTTTATCAATTTCCATTTGTATTTCAAACCATCGAGATATGGCTGTGCGTGTAGTTTCAGCCTACCCTGAATTAATAAAAATGTACTTTTTATTCCAGTATGTCAATTTTTTTATATACTGCACACAGGCTTTGCCTTGCAGTTATTACAACTATTATATTAACCATAGCAAATAAGAAAGTACTCTACAAACCTACGAAATATTTATATTCGAGTTTTGTACTAATTTGTATAATTGTATAAATTTGTATTTGTAACTTTTGTAACTTTGTAATTTTCAACTCAATCTCAACTCAAAAAGTTTGTACTCTATTTGAAACTATCCAAGGTGAAAGGTTTTCACACATAACCCACATGTGAAAAAATATATAATGAATTTCCAAGAAAAAAAAAATATAATGGCAGAAGGGAAGTGATAGCCGCGAGCCGTAGCAGGTATCTGTTCAATCAGATAGATAAGCTGCGTTCTCGTAGGTCCTGTTTGTAACGGTGACCGATTAGATTGGCCAGCAAAAAAGACAATGTTCTCTGCTGAAAATCACTTCCTGGTGGTTCGGAACCCACCTAAAACTGTAGGTCCAACTCATCAATCACCATCATCCAACTCATTACCCACGCACAGGTCTCAGACCCATGTGGGCTTCATCCTCCAAAAAAAAAAAAAAAAAAAAAAAAAAAAAAAAAACTATCTTCCAAATGAAGCCAATTTCATTGCATTACTATAAAATTATTTAGTTTTGAATTTCATTTTGAAGTTCTAAGAAACTATAAATCCCTAAGAAAAAACACTCTTTATTTCCAAACTGTCGTACACATAGGCCTACATAGTTTACAAAATTAACATTATTATATATTTTTTATTTTATAATTATCATATATTTACCATGAATTGTAATGAATGTACCACATCGACAATTGTCATTAAAACAAGTAACCACACAGATTATACATAGATAACAAGAATAATTTAATAATATTCTTAAATAACGAGTCAAAAAATTAACAAACATATTAGGCCTACACTAATTTTTTAATTGTCATGTAGTGCATGATTGCATTTAGTGCAGACGGTCGACAGTCAGACCATGAGTTTGCTCTGCGGAAACTTGTAAAGAACCATATATAACGTACAAAATTGAAAAAAAAAACTTATATTGTAATGATTTATTTTATAAATATTGCATGATAAAAGAATAAAACACTGTTAAATGTTGTCAATTCCACTTCTTTATTATACAAGTGGAATTGACAACATTTAACAGTGTTTTATTCGTTTATTATGGAGTTCCACAACATCAACCAAAATTCTACAAATAAGTTGAAATATTGCATGATTTTCTATTTGTTGTGTATCAATAAAGATACAGTTCTATTCTATTCACTAGTAATTTACAGGGTTAACATTAAAAAAGGCTTTGTCAACTGTAGAAACATCTCTCTATAAGCCATTCTTTTTTAAATCTATTTCTGAAAAAATCGAGAGATTGAGCATTCTTCAAATCGTTTGGTAGAGAAATATAATTTCTTCATAATCTACTTAGTTTTCAGTTGTTAAAAATTAGTCCGGTGCATTTCTAATCTAATTGAATCTTTGTGACTATGAATTTCTGCTACTGTTCTCCGATCATGCTTTAATTTGTATACTTAAATTCCCAGATTTTAAATATAGAAACTAGACTAGGAACTGTCAGCATTTTAGTCAGACTCATCGTGATAGCGTACAAAAACTCCCTATAATATAGGTATGTTATTCTATTTAAAGTTTTAGTAGTTTTCTCCTTACAATGGTCATATGTCTTGGGAATTTTGCAGTTTCTAATAGATCGTGTGAAAGAGAATGCTAATTATTGTGGAAAGTAAGAAGCAGAATTATTACGAAACCGTGTCAGAAATGATAAGAAAAGACTTGAAACAATAAAAATAATTATTTGAACCAGGAACAGGAACTAGAGTACGACGGTGTTTGACTTTGGCGGATGTGCGAGTGCGTGTGTGTGTGTGTGTGTGTGTGTGTGTGTTTATATAATATCTGGGTAACTTGTCTAACCACTTTCGACCTTCCTTAGTACGGTACTGAACGATGTAAACTAGGTCTGCAGTCTTTTTTTGAAGGCCACTCTATAATATTATGGCACTGCCATTTGACATTGGACTGTAGACATTCATTTATTTAGGCTATCATTTTGAAAGTAGGCCCTATACATTATTTCATTATTTACTTCATTATTTTATTTGGTATATTGTGGCAAAGTCATCAAACTATAGACATTTGGTTTATTTAACTACTTTTTTTTAATTATTGAAAATTTTATCTCTAGTATATTGTGGCACTGAGCCATTCGCCATTGAACTTTAGACATTCTTTCCATTTATTTATTCATTATTTAAGTTTTTGTTAAATGAAAAAATAAAAAAGTTTATTTTATTTATTTATTCAGTCGCGTACCTGCCATTAACATTAATACTAAATTGACAATTTTCATACAACATTGAAGTATAAAACTACTCAGATATAGAAGAAAACTTTATTATCACCCACCCGGTAGTTTGGAACCCACGTAAAACTGTAGGCACACCATCATTAAGATCATTGATCATTAAATACGCACAAGTCTGAGACTCATGTGGGCTTCATCATCAAGGACCTTAGGAGTTGGCTGAGGATAATCAATTAACAATGATAATTATTAAAATCAGTCTATAGTTAAATAAACTTGTAATTTATCACAAATACACAAAATACTTTGCCAATAATGTAGTTAGCAGGTCTTTTGTTTATTAGCCATTCTTTTATTTCACTCTTGAAACAAATTAAGTGATTAGTTGGCAGGCGTGGTGGCGTAGTCGGGGGGGGGGGGGGCATTTCTTTCTAAGAGTGGTTGAGTGGCTGACTTCTACTCGAGCGGTGACGGGTTCGAATCTTTTCAGCCTTGGATGTTGTGCAATGCCAAAGTCATTGTCAATGTGCAATGATCTTCTTGTGCATGCCAAAGTGCAATGATCTTCTTGCATCTTCTTGTGCAATGATCCACCTCGCTACCCACGTAAAAGTCTCAGACTCTTGTGGGCATCTTCCGACTTGAAAAATGAATTAAAAAACAAAGTTATTGATAAGAAATTGAGTTTTTCTTACGTTTGGTAGTAAAAAATTGAATATCTACATTTTTGCTGATGTAGTTAGGATTTGGTCCATAAAAACTAGAACCGTGTTGTCCAATTCTTATAGAATTAAAATCTCTAAAATTCAAGTTTTAATCAGATTCAGAAGCTGTTAGGTATATGGAAAGAGCAAATAGGTTGGATTCATGTAAGTATTTGTTCAAGAGACTTGGTCTCCCAACTGTTCCTTGATTGTACTGCATATGTATTAGAGTAAAAGAGTTTTATAACTGAAAATTCTAGTGAAATTTAACTTGGACATAACCGAAAAATTTGGATTTTTTGCTGAAAATTTGTAGAGAAAGCAGTAGTGGGCTGTGATTTTTATATCTTTACTTGATAGTGCTTTGTGTAATGAATGAATAAGTAAAATGAAATATTGACATAATCTCTATATATAAAAATGAATGTCTGTCTGTATGTATGTATGTATGTATGTGTGTTCCCTATAGACTCCAAAACTACTTGACAGATCGGCATGAAACTTTGGGAATATGTTGTGTGAATATTGGGGATGGTTTCTGACCATAAATTTCAATAGGGGAGCTAATAATTATTATTAATTAAACCATTTTATAGACCTAACCTACTGAACTTGCCAGCTAAACAGCTTAAAGGAACAGCTGATATAAGTCAACAGTTTTTAATCATATGGCAGGCCCCTTAGTGGCGTTATTTACGCTGTCTTTGAACAGCAAAAGACTTTGCACTTTGCATGTAGGCTACCGTGCAGTTGGAGCCTTGCAATATGTAGGAAACATACGACTGGGTATGATGAAATGTAATTATGCCAGGTTGATGACATCTGTTAACCAATGCAGCTAGAAATTTGAAATGCAGCCTCAGCGGGAGGTGGCGAATAATAAAATAAAAAACCTAGCTTCTACCCTTATAGTCATAGGAGGTTTAAATTTGAAATGTTTCTTCATTCAGAGGTGGTGATTAAGAAAACAACGAAGCCTCTATGATCAGCTGGAAGAGCCCTAGGACGAACTTCTTTCCTAATTTTAAATGTAACCTCAGCGAGAGGTGGCGAATAATAAAATCAAGTAGAATTTTTATGAGAATGCAGCAACGCGCGTTATGCCAGCTAGTTGTTTATAATATTCGAACTTATCATTTAGTGAGTCACAATAGTAGCTTATTCGAACAAAATCCTATTTACCGTACAAAGTTCAACTTTACTAGAGTGAATTCAACACTATTCATATGGAATGCTTCCTCAGACACGTCTGGAGGCCTACGAAATGCATGTAGCATTCCAACCATGCGAAATGGTCATCGTAATAATAAGTAAGTGTTGAATTCACCAGTAAATTTACAAAGTTTTTTTTTTTTTGACAAAAACTTGAAGGAACGTAGAGGTTAAACTCCCGCGCTAATAGAACGCAGCCTGCACTGCGATACTATTAGCGCCTGTGCTAGTTTAGCCATAGTAGCTATCAAGTTTGGAAAGCTGCGTTAGCGAAACGTCTGTGTAGTCAGAGCCCATATTAATTCGACTGTCCATGTAGTCAGCGTCTATAGAAATTCGACCTTCAGATATTCATCGTACTCAATTCATACTATTCATTCTTATCGTTAATTTATTGTCAACTTTCTCCAGTATATTGATAGAGCATGCTCATCCATAATTTAATTTCACTGATTTCTAGTACTCATAAGATATGTGAAAGATATGTTCAATAGGTATAGAAGATTATATATGTCCACAGATTATGGACTTTCTTAGATATTATCGATATTAGGGACTTTCTTAGATAAATATCGATATTTGCTCTACGTGTGCTATCACATTTTTACCACTCCCCTATTAGGACTAGCAAAATTGTATTCGGATGAGCTTAGTCATGTCCAGAGTTTTGAGGAAGGTCTCAACTACCAGGTTTGAACACTCATAAAAAATTGAAAATTCAATTAGAATATCTAAAGTATAACTCTATTTATATCATATATTTTTTTTACACAAACAATAGTTTTCTTGAATTCTATTGCAATCTAATTCGTTATTATATTTTATAGTTTTTTGTAAGATTACGTCTTTAAAACTCCGTTTATGGAGTACAAGATATGTCAAGTGAGATCAACAATTATTATATACAATTTTAACATTCTTATTCGCTATTTGCCAGAATTATAATTTTAATTTAGTGGAGGTGAGGCTCAATTTTGATCTGAAAGGAAATGTTCTACACTTTAAAAAGCTTTATCAACTAAATATTTTCTGAATTGCTTTGTAATACTACTACCTAAGACAAAATCAGATTGGACATACAGTGGCAATATTCCTTCATATATTTACTTCAATATATATAAGACTCAAGAAAATCCGGTAGCTTGTTATAGAAGTTCCTACCAGGCTTTTGTTTGAATAAGCTACTATTGTGACTCACTAAATGATAATCTCCTCGGCTTCGTTTTTATTAATCATGTACGTCAAGATTTGTTTAATATCACTCTTTTTCACATATAAAGTAGCTTCATACACATATAAGCAGAGTACAGTTAGGAGACCAAGTCTCTTGAACAACGGCCTACATGAATCTAGTCTATTTACTCTTCCCATACACCTAACAACTTTATTTTGGATCTTGAACACCCTAACAAGGTTTTTTTTCTGATGAGCTACCTCATACTAAGATAGCATACCTAATATGTGACAGTAAGAGCCCATGGTAAGCTATAAAATGTAACTTTTTGTCATTCAATCTAGCAAACTGTCGCAGAACAAATTCCTCAGATGAAATTTTACAACTATTTTCTCAATGTACGGAGTCCAGGTCAATCGTCTATCCAACAAAACTCCTAGAAATGCAATGTTTTCTTCCTGGTCTAGTCGATTATCGTTTATAGCCATATCTTCATTTCAATTGGGTTTGTTTTTGAATTGAAGGTATTAGCAATTTTTACTATTTTTTGTTAACTTTAACTGATTAATTAGTGAATAATACAGTCATTATACAGCTCATTTTTTGAGCTCTAATATTATATTTAACTGTAAAAATATACTACGTGTTCATTGTGCAATAAATTATGACAGCTTTCTTTGTAGTGGCGAAGGTGATTGTGGAAGATACCCATAATGAATAATAAGCCTTGAAGCTATCACAACCACATATTTATTGAAGACAGTGAGATACTAGTGAAACATTGAAGTAATAGTGATCGCTATTGAAACACTGAGGTAACACTGTAACGGTTGTTACACCATTATCAATCTCAAACTATAATTTTTAGTTTGTTTGAGATTGATAATGGTGTAACAACTAAAACTAGTATCTCACGGTTTTCAATAAATTTGGTCGTGACAACTTCAAGTCTTATGACAGTTTTCTGATTGTCATTTTTTTTGCGTTCCGACCTTCCCGGGTGTAACGGATTAGAGGTTCTATTGTATTTAATAATAATAATCATCTTTATTTCCGCAAATACAAACAAGCAGAAAAAAAATACACAGGAAAAAAATTATACATGATAGAAAATAATAATAATTATAAAACAATCAATTATTAGGAGAGAAACCAAGAAGTTACAAAGAAAAAATACTCAGATCAACTTAACTATCATGTACAAGAAATAAAATGTTACAAAAAAATATATCTGCAGAAATAATACTGTATGCAAATAATTTCATTGTGAAATTATGTCTGCATACAGGAGCATCATAGGATCCAACAAAGATGCCATGAATTGATGTAATAAAAAAAAAGAATAATAGAATTAAAACACTTGGACAATGTTCATCTATTTATTCATGACAAAAACACAATCAAGCAAATATACAACAGGATATTGACCACAACTGATTTTTTCACAAATTTTCAGCTGAAGAATCCAAATTTTCTGTTCTGTCCAAGTTCTAAATTAGTCCAATAGTAAAAAAATGTAGTTTTTTATAATAATAATAATAATAGTAGTAGTAGTAATAATAGTAACAATAATAATAATAATAATAATAATAATAGTAGTATTAATAATAATAATAATAATATAAAATTATAGCCGAAGTGGTCGCAAGAAAGAATAAAAGCTTTCTTAGAAATTACTCGTATGAAAGCCTATTGGAATAATAAGAGGAACCCAAACAATTCTTGACTGAGTCATCGCTGCTTATCGTCTTCCACTCAGGGAGAATTCGCCAATAATAATAATAATAATAAAAAAAAATAATAATAATCTTTATTGCCAAAAAAATTTCACATATAACAGTATAGATATCAGACAAAATATAAAACAATGGGTGAAATGATTTTTCTTCCTCTTTTTCTTCTTTCTTTTTATTTTTCTTCTTTTTCCTTTTCTTTTCTCCTTTTTTTCTTGCACTGGATTAGAGTAGGCTACATATCAATCGATCTGATTTAAAATTTTCCTTTTATTACAAATAAAAGAAAATAATAATAATAATAATAAAACATATCTGGATATTAAACAACAATGCAATAGGATGAAATAGACGCATATATAAAATGAATTCATTGGCTGATGTAAGTCTCCAGGCAAATTTTGATGTTGACATTGTCATTGAACTTGAATTATTCTACCTTTTTGTGTTGTCTTATTTTTTTAGAACTCGTCGACTATTTCCGACAACAGGTCATTGTATTAGTTTCAATAACACAGTAGACACTCTCACTTGAGATGAATAATTGGTTGATTGATTAGTCGGCTATTTATTAGTATGACAGGCTGAATGCTGAAGCAGCTCTGTGTCCCTTTCCCTCAGTCTTTAATCTCACACTCTCTCTCTCTCTCTCTCTCTCACACACACTCTTTTTCTCTCACACTCTCTCTCCTCTCTTTCGTTCTCTCTCACTCCAGTCTCTCCTTTCCTCCTCTCGTTGTCCTCATTGTTGAACTCAACTTTATCACTGTGTAAATTTGTGTATTCAAACAGCTGTTTTCAGTCTATGACCTCTTGGCTATACTGTCAATAGGCCTCTTTGAATGTACACTCAGTTCAATAAATACTCGTCTATTCATTGATAAATGAATGGGTGGTGATTGGTCACGCGGTGGGCGTGGTGTTCATGTGATCGTGATGTTCAGTCACGAGCGCACAAGACTGCGCTTAGATGGGTGAACGTGCTTCAATGACTTTATGTTTTAATCTTTATTATCACTTACCTGGTGGTTCGGAACCCATCTAAAATATTAGGTCCAAGCATGGCTCGAACGGCTAGGTGGAACTACCCTTTAGGGTCTACCAGTGTCTCCTTTTTTTTCAAATTTTTTCAAATTCAAATTTATTGTTCACATCAAAGATAAATCACATTACATCACACCACACAATCATCATATCAAAAGCACAATGAAAAATGTTTCTAGTACTTTTAAAATAATAACAATACTAATGTACTTTATGATAATTTACTTTTAATTAATAATGTAACTTAAATAATAATGTTTTTCTTTTGTATAAATCACAATAAAATCTCCTCGCCAATAAAAGCCATTATTATTATTATTATTATTTTATTCTTATTATTATTATTCCACTTTTGTTTTTTAATTTTTCACCCTGCAGCTGGGGATATTGATCCCAAGGCTACAAAGCTGCAAGGCCACAAAGTAGAGACAGTTCTATGAGGGTCCCTCTTACCCTTCTATATTAGGCCTATAATGAGAGAAATTGTCACACAATATTTGCTGTACTAAGCACTACAGCTTTTTGCATTATAATAATAATAATAATAATAATTATTATTATTATTATTATTATTATTATTGATGGACTTAAAGCTCCCAAAGTAGAAGACGCTGAGTAAAGATGGTTCATTTTCTGGACTTGTTCTTCTTGTTTGCCCACCAGCTTTTCATTTTTTCTGCGAATTCAGATTTTCTCTCTTCGCTTCATTTTGTTTCAACTCTTGGGGGGTTTTGTCTCTTGTAAAGCTTCCCACTTATCAAGTTTTATTCTGAAGTTTTTTCTATTGTAAATTTCTTTGTTGGTTATTTTGGCCAGTACTAGGTGTTTTTTAACATTTTGTATCCATTCTCCCCCATTGACAAGTGCAATTAAAATTTACAATTCTCATTTACATTTAACATTCTCATTTCTCCTCATTTATAATTATTTTTGTTAGTCTTTGTTTATGGTCTGGAAGTCTCCTGACGTGACCATAAAATGTAAGGCGTGTTTTCCTCATATCTGTCTCTATATTAGAATATTGATTGCGAATTTTGTTTATGATTTTAGTACTTTTGTATCTATATTAGCTGTCTCCTGATTGATTCAATATTGGTGTTATAAATCTGAAATTTACTTGAATTTTGTCTCAAACTTTATTGGCTGCTGATAATGTTATTAGCGTAAGGGAAAGTAGTTTTGTTCTTAATTATCTATTTTAATACATTTAGTTCTTAATGATATATTTTATTACATTCGTAACATACAGATTTCTCGACAGTCAAATTAATTGATATCAATTAATAATTTGTACTAATGAAATTGCAATATTATTTTGTTGTTTATCTGTTTTTAATGTCCATTTCCAAACTGTTAATTCTATTATTTTTTTTCAGTGTATGCAAATGATACAAGAGAGTTTACCAGATTGCTGTATCGCCGCCAACAATGGGTCTTCTATTCTCCAAAATATGGAGTCTGTTTGGCAACGAGGGTAAGTTCTTTTATTTTATGATTTCTTCAATTTTTGTAAACCAACACACACAAACCTATTTATTGAATTGAAACACAATCTAGTTCAACGCCAGCGTTTTTAGGGGGGTTTAATGTGATAGAAACCCTGTTTAATGCGAGATTTTTTATTAATTGTGTGTTTCGTGATAGGGTGGTGATTGGTCACGCGATGAGCGTGGTGTTCATGTGATCGTGATGTTCAGTCACGACCGCTCAAGACTGCGCATGGATGGGTGACCGTGCTTCTATGGCTTGATGTTATAATCATTATCACTTACCTGGTGGTTCAGAACCCACCTAAAATTGTATGTCCAATGTGTGGAAGTATCAGTTTATGCAGCGATTGTTTCTGATCTCAGCGATTCAAGTAAACTGAAGGCATTACTGATTTCTTATTTGGTAAATTGATTATAACTTGCGGCTTCTTTAGTTTTTTTTTTCAATTGTGGATGTTGCCCACAAAAGTCTGGAGACTTGTGCGTGGGTAATTAAGTGTATGGGCGAATGATGAGAAACATCCATGGCTGAATGAGATTCAAACAAGACTCAATGCTTCAGGAAACAAACCCAGCCAGAGTCTAATCCAGAGAAAAGCTGTAAGACTGTTATGTGGTCTTCCAAAACGTGCTGACTGCAGGGAGAGTTTTATACTGCTTCAAATTTTGACCCTACCTTCCCTCTTTGTTTTACTATGTTTGATCTATGTGAAAGATAATTTGGAAAACTTCATTCACTATACAGGGAGTGATACATACTCACAACACACGCACAAGAAATAACTTGATTTACCTTTACAATTATTCACACACAAAAAACTTTTCTTTTTATAAACTGTTTAATGCCATTACAGAGAGCTTCAAAAATCTGCCATATACAATTTTTAAGCATAGACTGAAACTTTTTTGATGAACCCATTATATAGGTTTGAGGATTTTTATGAAAGGGCCAAGACTTTGTAGACAATTTATAGACAGCTTTAAATGACACACTGCAATAGATAGGTAGGCTAATTTTGAATGTGATTTTGTGTTTTTATCTGTTTTAACGTTCTAGCAATGTTGTATGAGACAAATTTATTTTGATGTGAAATATGACAATTTGTAATGCTTCTGACAACCTCAGGAGTTGCTGCAATAAACATTTATTATTATTATCATCACAGACAAGCGCTCCAACTAACTGCGCTACCAGAGCCTTTAGTATTCTGTAACAAAGCACTTCTGGACCTTTGTTTATTGGAACTTTGTATGGTTTAACCTAACCTAACCTAACAAGGCCCCCTCCACTTCATGGTTCTACGCCCAGCTACCCGCCCATCAGCATCAAATGCATGGTTTTAAATAGAGATGTGACCAGATTGAGTGAGTCATTCAAAATAACTGACTCTTTAAAATGAACTACGAACTAGTAGTTCAAATTCAGGAAGTAGGTAGTTCATTTTTGAACTGCGTTTGTGTTTTACGGAATACAGTCAACACACCATCTAGTGAGCGCTCCTTGAATTAGCAGAGCAGTGCAGCGGCCTGATGTAGGCACTGATAGACAAGAGCACTCACCTCCCCATGCAACGAGCATTTTGAACTGTGAAGTGAACTAACTACAACAACAGCTTGCTCACTCACTCACCTCTCTCAGCTCCACGAGCTTTTTTTTAATGTGAGCTGAACAAACTACAACTAAAGCTGGCTCAGAAAGCTCATTGACTAAGCTCTGTGCTCTGGAATATTAAACTGATGACTCAGATTCGGAGAATTATTCATATTGAGGCCCCAGACATACAAGGCTGTTTATTGTTGTGTGTGTGTGTGTGTGTGTATGAGTGCTCAGTGAGCGAGAGAGCGCTTAGCTGCTGAACAAGCAATGGTAGTGGATGAGCACAAGCATTGCTGATGACTCATTTTTGAACTAGTTCTAATGAATGACTCTCTTATAAGAGTGAGGGCGATTGAACGACTGATCGAAAAGAGTCATTATTGCCAAGCCTAGTTTTAAATTGGCTTCACGGGATGCTCTACTAAAAATTTTATTTATTACGTTCTCTGATTCACGAACCACTCAACAAATGTGCAATTGACTTGTATTTTCGTATTCTGCATAAACTGAAGATTAATTTGATGTAGCTTTATCGTTAAAACTCGTGATAAATAGTACTATTTTGGCCTTAGACTCTTGAATGTTTGTGAAATTGATAGTAGTTTGTGACGCGCTAATGAAGAACTCGTCTCATTCATAAACCACTCAACAAATGTGCGAGTTGCATTTATTGCCATTTCATGAATGAACTGACAATCAATTTGGTAAAGCTTTGTTGTACAAAGTCGTGATAGATAAATAATACTTTTTAGCCTTCTAAAGATTGTATTTCTCACCGTATTTGCATAATTATATAATTATATTAAGCATATGGCTTTTATTGGTGGGGAGGAGACTCCTATGGTTAGTTCCACCTCGCCGTTTGAGACATATTATGGGGAACATGGTAGACCTACAATTTTAGGTGGGTTCCGAACCACCGGGTAAAGTTTATAACATATTTCCATCATAATCTATAATATCACGCGGCCGAGCTTCGCTCTGTGTGTGTGTGTGTGTGGGGGGGGGAGGAGAGGTGTTGACAATGTATCCCTGAAAGGCTTATACATTTATTTTCTCAATATAATCTGTCACTGTTTTCACGTAACTAAAGTGGCTCTAACATAAATCTTGCTTCTTGCATTTAATTATATCGGATTCTAAAAATTAATTGTGAGTCTTGGATATATTACAGAGAAAAGAGCTGAGAGTGCATTTTTATATGAAAATCAAGCTAATTACAAAAGTTTTTTGCTTTCCAAGTCACCAATAAATTTCACAAAGAAATGGAAAATCTATCTTTTGTTGAGGTATCATTCTCCAGCCATATGTTTCCTTAATAACTGCACGGCTTCAACTACACGGACGTCCTTGCTTAAGTTCAACACAGCGTAAATAACGCCGCCATTTGATTAAAAATTGTTGTCTTCTATCAGCTGTTCGTTCCTTTAAGAATAAATTTCTCTATTTTGTGCCCTTCCGCGAGTTTTTACAGGAATGAGACCTAGTGCAATCGTATTTTTGCATCAAAAAGCCTTTATGTTCGTGATTTTATCAAAATCGTTGGAGCCGTTTTTTGAGATCTGTCGGACATCCATACATACCTACATACATAAATTGCTCGTTTAATATAGGCTAATAGGATACAGAGTGTTTTATATAGAGTTGGTGTGTTTGTTGTACCAAAGTCACATTTTTCTTTTTCTGAGGATGAAGCCCACATAGGTCTGAGACCTATGAGTTGGATGATAGTGATTGATGAGTTGGACCTACAGTTTTAGGTGGGTTCCGAACCACCGGGAAGTGATTTTACAGCAGGGAACAGTGTCTTTTTTGCTGGCCAATCTAATCGGCCACCGTTACAAACAGGACCTACGAGAACGCAGCTTATCTCTATCTGATTTCCATCATAATTTACTGTAGCTTTGGTAAAACTAGACCTGTGGCTGTAAAAAACATCCTGCATATAGATTATTATCTGTGGGGTTTAATGAATAATATTTGGCGTCATGATATAGTATGTTAGGCGTCATAATAATATCCGCTATCTTCTGTTGAGTAAATAAATGGCGACTGCTTGTGACGTCATCCGATCAATCTTCTTTCAGTGACAGCAGTTGCTCAGTGATTGTAAACAAAATTATGGACATGATTAAAGGCTGGCAAATAGAAGTTGGACTGATAATGTTTGTAATGAAAGAAGGCTGCAATTCAAACATTTTTAATGAAAGAGATGTGTGTGTGTGTGTGTGTGTGCGTCTGATCGTAGATAAAAATGTATGTGTGTCATCTGATAATGTCATCAGATAATGTCCATCATTAATGTGAAGCAGTCACGACATTGTAAAATTGATCTAAATCCAAATTCCATTGAATCTGTCTGTTTCAAAGTGATACTAATTTGCTATAATTAAAAATAGATCTGGGCTATCCAATTGAGTGAGAGAGGGCATTAAATGAAACGTCTTATTGTACAGAGACGCGCGTCAAAAACTACACATTTTAAGATTACGTCTTGGAGACTCTGGTTAAGAAGTATAAAACAAGTTAGACCAACAACTTATTAATACATACAATAGTACCAATCTTATACACAAGTTACCATAATTACAATATCAATTAGTTGAGGTGAGGCTTAATTTTGATGTGAAAGGAACTCTTGTACACTATGAAAAGCTAAACTAAATATTTTTTAAATATTTCTATATTTTCAAGACATTAAAAAATCGGTAGATTGTTGTAGAGTTTCCTACCAATATAATTAGGTTTTTGTTTGAATAAGCTACTATTGTGACTCACCAAGTGATAATCTCCTCGGCTTCTTGTATTATAATCGTGTACGTCAAGATTTTGGTTAATATCATTCTTTTTTACTTATAAAGTAGCTTCATGCACATATAAGCAGGGTACAGTTAGGAGACCAAGTCTTTTGAACAACGGCCTACATGAATCTAATCTATTTACTCTTTCTATACACCTAACAGCTTTCTTTTGGATCTTAAACACCCTATCAAGGTTTTGTTTTGATGAATCACCCCATACTAAGATAGCATACCTAATATGTGACAGTAAGAGCCCATGGTAAGCTGTAAAAAGTAATTTTTTGTCATTCAATCTAGCGAGCTGTCGCAGGACAAATACCCCAGATGAAATTTTACAACATATTTTCTCAATGTATGGAGCCCAGGTCAATCGTCTATCCAACAAAACTCCTAGAAATTTTTTCTTCCTGGTCTAGTTGATTATCGGTTGCAAATGCTTTCTAAAAATATGAGAATAGGGCATTTAATGAAGCATAGAGCCTTATTGTACAGAGTCATGGACGCGTTCCACAATTAAGGTACATTTTTTTAAGATGACGTCTTGGAGACTCCGGTTAAGAAGTATAAAACAAGTTACATCAAAACTTATTAATACATACAATATTACCAATCGTATACACAAGTTACCATAATAACTATATCAATATTAGTTGAGGTGAGGCTTAATTTTGATGTGAAAGGAACTCTTGTACACTATGAAAAGCTAAACTAAATATTTTTTAAATTATTTTTCATATATTTCAATATGTTTAAGACTCTTTAGAAACGGCGGTACCTTGTTGTAGAGTTTCCTACCAATATAACTAGGTTTCTGTTCGGATAAGCTACTATTGTGATTCACTCATCAGACGCCAGTCTTTTGAGCAATATGCAATTCTAATTTTTTTTGGAAAGTATTGTGTATTTATTCACAGAACAAGTTGTACAAGGTGTCAATAAATTCCTCTAAAAATTCTTTAGAAATACCAAGTTATAATCTCTTCGACTTCATGCATAGCCGAGCGAGTGACCAAGCTCAACAATGTTAAAGTGAACGAAGGCATTCACACGTTTAAGAGCAGTTAGTTGATTTTTTATCAAATTCACCCGGCTTTATTAGTTTAGCCTTAATTTTGGCGTGCGTTCTCCACTAGAGTAAATAATAAGGCTGAAAATTAGTCTTGGTTAGGCTAGAATTAATGTAATTATTTAAGAATAATTGATTTTTGTAAACAGTTCATCAGAAATTCCTTTCGAACTCTTCAGTTTTTTTCTGAAAGTAATGAAATTGTTGAGAATCCTATTCTATGGTCAGATTTTATTTTATTTTTTATTATTGCATACTTGTCATGAATAGTAATAAATACCACTATGACAATTGTCATACAACACTAAACAAATAACTACATAGAAATCAAAATAATCTTCAAATAATATTCTTAAATCCTTGTCAAAACTAACAGACATATTACCTATACTACTTTACAGGGTCAACATCCAAAAATGCTTTGCCAACTATAGATTGTATTGGTGGTCTAATTCACAATAGTTGGGCCTACAGTTTTAGGTGGGTTCCGAACCACCGGGAAGTGATTTTACAGCAGAGAACAGTCTTTTTTGCTGGCCAATCTAATCGTTCACCCTTACAAAGAGGGCACAGAAGCTCGTAGCTTATCTCTATATGATTGTACAGATACCTGCTACGGCTCACGGCTATCACTTCCCTTAATAGAAATGTATTAATCAATTTATTCAATGGATAAGGCATCACTTACTGTATCACAGGTTGGATTGAAGTGACTGACAATTAAACAAACTGACAAATATACAGGAACAGAATTTATTAATTTCGAAGTCCGAAGTGCTATTAATTGATACTGAAGACTTCCGCAATGGTGGATATTGACAGGAGCATTGAATAGCTGATGGAAATCGATGAACGCTTCTGAACTAAAATATTTAGTCACCGCCGGGAATCTAACCACAGACCTCCCAATTGCCGGTCAGACGTCTTAACCACTATACTAGTGTATAGTAGTGTTCTGTACAGTAGTGTTCATTTTAGTGCAGTAGCGTTCATCGATTTCCATCAGCCATTCAATGCTGTTGTCAATATCCACCTTTGTCTTCATTATAATTGACACACTTTGAGGAATTTGAAATTAATAAATTATGTTCTACGTATTAGTCAGTTCTTTCAAAAGACCAACTTGTGATATACGAGCCGATATGGCCAAGTCTAAAATGAACGCTGCTGTGCAGAAGGGTCACTTTAGTCTACTAATTAACTAACTGACGGCAATAAGTCAAGCTTAAGATGTGTGTAAATTTATTTTATTGTGATTTTTAGTTGAAAAATAAAGTATGATGTTGAAGATCCATCTTGTTTCCACTAATATAATGAAAACTTGAAAAAATACTCAGGTGGTAATTATGACTCACGTTATGGCGTAACGGCTGTTTCACTCTGTTGTCAAGAGCATCGTCAGACGAACCACAGTACACTGATTTGAGGTATGAGTTTGAGGGTTATGGATGTTGGAAGGGTGGAGAGGTGGGGGGATGAGTAGGCGGGAGGTTTGAAATTGGGATTATTTTGTCAAAAAGGGTATGTGAGAAGAAGTGGAGTTGATCATTTAAAATGTTGTCAGGTTGCTGCTTTGTGTGTTTGTAAATCTCATATTGTTCTAAAACATTGAGTTTCTGGCTTTTGTGAGTGAAGTGTAGTGTGTCTAAATTAGTGTCAATGTCTGTATTACTGTGGCCTGTTGAAATGATGTGTTCAGCAAAAGTGGAATGTGTGTTTGGGTGTGAGATGGCTCTTGTGTGTTCTTTGAAACTAGTGGTCAATGTCCTGCCAGTTTGTCCTACATAGAATTTGTTGCAGTCATTGCATTTCAATTTGTAAATTCCAGATCTATTGTGTTTGTTCAGAGGTGTAGTCTGAGAATGCAGGTGTTTTTTGAGTGAGTTAGTTATTCTGTAAGCTATTACAGAATAATAAAGCATCATTACTACTACTAGTCTAGTATTTAAAGACGCCTGACTGGCAATTGGGAGGTCTGTGGTCTAATTCCCGGCGGTGACTAATTATTTTTGTGTTGTAGCGTTAACTGTTCTCCATCAGCTATTGTTGCCAATATCCGCCATTGCGGAAATCTCCAGTATAATTAATAATACTGAGGAATTAATAAAAAAGAGGACATTCTACTTGGAAGTTCATTGTCAGCACAGCTGATAGTGCATTTAAAAAAAATTATATTTCCCGCAAATTTTTTACAACATTATTACATAAATCAGAAATATAATAAAGTTTAAATAATACAGTACAAAAGAATACAACACATTATTAGTCTATGAAATTGCGAGAAATAATTAGGTTGCCCTGAGGTTCAATTCCCGGCGGTGACTATTTCAAGATAGATGTCTTGTGATGATTTTGATACAAATAGATTTACACAAATGTATGCACAATAATAATGTAATTCGTTGTTTGCAGAGCACAAAATAGTGATAGTCGGCCTGGACAATGCGGGCAAGACAACGATTCTGTATCAGTTTCTGATGAACGAAGTGGTGACCACATCGCCGACGATCGGCTCCAACGTGGAGGAGGTCGTCTGGAAGAACATCCACTTCATCATGTGGGACCTGGGCGGACAGCAGTCGTTGCGCGCCGCCTGGAGCACCTACTACTCCAATACTGAGGTGATTTAATTCTAAACTATAGATTGGAAAATTAAGGGCTAGATTGCTATCTAAGGTTCAAGCAATAAAGAGGGAAAACTATATGGGAAACTTGAGTGATTGTGTGAACTACAACATAAATCAAAGTATTCAAAACATCAATAAATCTGCTTATAATAAGGTTATCACTGAGCATAAGCTTCAAACAATGACTCTGAACAAGCCTTACACAAATTCAGGAGTCAGAGACAGAAGCCAAGCTGTATTTTTCTTCTCATCCAACTTCTTTGATTGCATTTTTTTTTTTTTTTGAGGATGAAGCCTACATACGTCTGAGACCTGTGCGTAGGTAATGAGTTGGACGATGGTGATTGATGAATTGGACCTACAGTTTTAGGTGGGTTCCGAACCACCGGGAAGTGATTTTACAGCAGAGAACAGTGTCTTTTTTGCTGGCCAATCTAATCGGTCACCGTTACAAACAGGACCTACGAGAACGCAGCTTATCTCTATCTGATTGAACAGATACCTGCTACGGCTCGCGGCTATCACTTCCCAAAGTAGCCTGCTTGAAGGTCGATTCACACACATCAGTCACGGCGCGTTTCAGTTCCGAGCTATCCGTCTAGTCACAGTCTTAAAATATATTCTGAGTTTCCTGTTACGCTGTCTACACTCGTCCGGCGCCGACCCGTCAGGTGACTGAACTGAGACGGAACTGTGACTGTGACGCGCCGTAACTGATGTGTGTGAATTGACCTTTAGGCTGTGGGGCAGAAGGTTGTAGAACGTAGGAGTTAGGAAACGTCTTCCGGAAGAGAGTGCAATTAAGATGATTATAAGATGTGATTGTAAGACGGAACGATATACAAGTGTGTGAGTTTAATGTTTTCAATTTCAATTTATTAGCACACATAACCCAAAAAAATAAACATTACAATACAATAATACCTCATATGTATAACACTAAATAAAAAACAAGAAGGCTAAACAATAAGGAGTTTTGGTGTAGAAAAGAGAGGGGATTAGAAGGTCTTCCAACTATGGTTACCCAAGTACTAAGAAGGCCTTCAGTCCATGAAAAAGGAAATGTGGAGAGAAAAGAGAGGGGATTAGAAGGTCTTCCAACTATGGTTACCCAAGTACTAAGAAGGCCTTCAGTCCATGAAAAAGGAAATGTGGAGAGAAAAGGATGAGATAGAGTGAAGGGATAGTCCAAAAGACCAGAGGGAAGCATCAGTAAGCAAGCTCACAAATCAGAAGAACCGTTTCCAGTACTATTTCATATATAAAAAAATAATTCCTCTTAATCCTACTACTGATGCTTTGTTTCATTTTCTTGGTTACTTTGGCACTATTTATAAGGTTTTCAGGAATTTTATTTATAATTTTAGAGCTTGTGTATATTAGCTGTCTCCTGATTGTTTAAATGTTAGTATTATAATTATATCTGATATTTATTAGAGGAAGATCTTAAGCTATATTGACTGTTGGCTGTATTATTCGTGTGAGGAAAATTTAATTAATTACATTTCATTAAAAATTTAATTTAATTATAAATTTAATTTAATTATAAATATAATTACATTCATTACATATAACCGTCTAACTGTCGTAACATCAAATTCATCAAAAATTAAGTAGGTTGGGAAAAATCTAGGTTTTTTCAGAACTGTTTTGATAATAAATTTTTGCATTATGAATAGTTCTTCTAAATGGGAATTATAACAGCCTCCCCAGACGGTTATTCCATATTGAATTATAGATTGTAATAGAATATTGTAATTGTAATAGAATATTGAATTATAGATTGTAATTGTATAGATTGATAATTATAGATTGTACAAGTGCAAAGTAAAGCATTTTTAGATGACTTGGACTCAGAATTCTTTTTAGTTTCATCGAACTTATAGGAAAGGTATCTTATTCTTTTACAAATGAATTTTATATGGGTGTCACATTTCAAATTAGTAATAAATTGATTTGTGTGTTTGTGTTTCAGTTTATAATCGTGGTGATAGATTCAACGGACAGGGAGCGGCTGTCCGTCACAAGGGAGGAGCTGTATCGCATGCTGAATGACGAGGAGCTGAGCAAAGCGGCTGTCCTCATTCTGGCCAACAAGCAGGACATCAACGGCGCCATGACAGCCGCCGAAATCAGCCGCCAACTAGATCTCACCGCCATCAAAAAGCACCAGTGGCACATACAGTCATGCTGCGCACTCTCTGGAGAGGGGTCAGTACTCAAATAAATAGCTGAGTGCCCGATTCTATTGAATCTGGGTTTCTAGAGCGTTTCAAAAATGATGCAGCCTATGGGGTATAATACAGAGTTGCGCAACCCAGTCTGAAATATTTTTGTTTCTTTAATTTCAAAGTTTATGATACAAAATGAATAATAAGACAAAATTGTCACAACCACATTTATGAAAAAATATTGAGAAACTAGTTGCGGTTGTTATACCATTCTCAATTTCAATCAAACTAAAACTTAAGTACAGAGAAGCTTAATATATACTGAACATGGAATGATACTATTGGCTAAGCAAGAAAGAGGCTGACCTTCATTGAAGGTTGTGATTGGCTGACAAGTCACGCCCCCTGGTGGGAGGAGTAACAAGCAAAAATATGAGTCAAATCAATAACTAAAAATTGTGAACATCTAGAAAGCAACAAAGAAGAAAAATACGAAATAAGGCTAGAATTGAATAAAAGTAGAACTAAAAAATTAGAAGTTAACTGAAATGCAGTCAAAGTCAACCAAGAAATACACGAAAGAACCGTTTTTTAAATGTGGGCTGGAATTATGATGAAACCAAGTTAGTTGTATTGAATTGGTTAAAATAAATTTGGTCATTTAAACTAGTATTGGAATCGTTTTTTACCAACCTAGTTATCTCCAAAGCTTCTAGAATGTTCAATTGTCTGCCTTTGCCAATCAAATTCAGAAATTCAACAAATTCAGCTTCTCTGTACTTTAGTTTTAGTTGGATTGAGATTGATAATGGTATAACAAACGAAACTAGTTTCTCAATATTTTTTAATAAATGTGGCTGTGACAATTTCGTCTTATTATTCATTATGGATACCTTCCACAATATCACCTTCGCCACTACAAAGAAAGTTTATGATACAAGTTATAATTACAACGTACTTACAAGTTCATAATTAGTGCTGGAAATGTCTACCATGATTTGCAACGCATTTTCTTACATTGAATTTTTTTTAATTGAATATTACAAAACAATAAGCATTATGTACATTTTAAATGAAACAACAAAACATATTTGTACCTAAAAGTTTGAATAACATTTTAAATACATTGCAAGCAACCCTTTTCAATGTAGCAGTAGTGATAATTTGATATACAGTCTTCAATAATTTTTCTGAGTTCATCAAGTGTATGCGGGTTGTTTGTGTACACATTATATTTCAAATAGCCCCACAAATAATAATCAGGACTCAGACAGATCTGGTGAACGAGAAGGTCACAAACCACAAGAAATTATTGAATGATACGCTGTTCTTGCAAAGACAAACAACTCAAAATGAACATTGCAACTCAAAATGAACAAACCAACTGCTGCCTGGCTCAATGTCACCCGGTGATCTAGCAGTGCTGCCACATACTGTACAAATAAACGAAAAATTCCCATATTGATATCATAGTTTACAAATTTACCTTTCATTCCTCCATGGCTTCAAACATCGGGTTGCGTTGCGTTACTTTACAAAATCACTCTGTATATGACATGTACAACATGCACATGATTAAAATAAAATCTTGTACTCATTCTAGGAAGTTATATGTTGTATTTGTAACTTTAAAGTAGATTTGCACTAATTCAATACATTTAGTGGTGAAGGTAATATTGTGGAAGATATCCGTAATGAATAAGAAGACTTGAAGTTTTCACAACCACATTTATTGAAAACAGTGAGATACTAGTTTCGTTTTTTTGTAGTGGCGAAGGTGATATTGTGGAAGGTATCCATAATGAATAATAAGACGAAATTGTCACAACCACATTTATTGGAAATATTGAGAAACTAGTTTCGGTTGTTATACCATTATCAATCTCAAACAAACTAAAATCTAAAGTTTTTGATAAAGTTTGAGATTGATAATGGTATATCAACCGAAACTAGTTTCTCAATATTTCTAATAAATGTGGTTGTGACAATTTCGTCTTATTATTCATACTAGTTTCGGTTGTTACACCATTATCAATCTCAAACAAACTAAAATCTAAAGTTTTTGATAAAGTTTGAGATTGATAATGGTATATCAACCGAAACTAGTTTCTCAATATTTCTAATAAATGTGGTTGTGACAATTTCGTCTTATTACTCATACTAGTTTCGGTTGTTATACCATTATCAATCTCAAACAAACTAAAATCTAAAGTTTTTGATAAAGTTTGAGATTGATAATGGTATATCAACCGAAACTAGTTTCTCAATATTTCTAATAAATATGGTTATGACAATTTCGTCTTATTATTCATACTAGTTTCGGTTGTTATACCATTATCAATCTCAAACAAACTAAAATCTAAAGTTTTTGATAAAGTTTGAGATTGATTATGGTATATCAACCGAAACTAGTTTCTCAATATTTCTAATAAATGTGGTTGTGACAATTTCGTCTTATTATTCATACTAGTTTCGGTTGTTACACCATTATCAATCTCAATCAAACTGAAACATTGTAGCAACTTTCATTCAAAGTTTCTTTGTTACTCTACTTGAAATAACCGTCGTTTGAGTTTGGGAGTTTGAGTTTGAGTTTGTTTGCGCTCTCAAATGAAATTTTAGTTGTTTATGGAGGCGCATGCTGGTTTATGAATGCCGATTTTCAGCCATGTTGGAATTTTGCCTTTCTCACCCGATATTTGGGCTAATTTGACTGGACTATAAGGGATTTATAATACATAAATAATCACTATTTGGATATCTACCACAAGATGACTGAATTCTACAAAGACCATTTGATAATAATTGTTTTTATTTTCTAGGTTATACCAGGGCCTGGAATGGATCGTCAGTAGATTAAAAAGGAAGTGACATATGTTTATTTATAATGAATAATGGAACTCTGTTACGAACATTCTGCAGACAATGATTGAGAACGAAAACTGTGTATCATAGTATATTATTCGTCTAAGTGCCGTTTAGGACTTTTCTTTTTGAACATGTGATATTATCAAGTGTCAAGTGAATTCATTGAGGAGTCAATGTGTGAACAATTCTACGGATAAAAACACAGTTAAACCTTTCACGATATTAAATCTGTGCTGGAGAAAAACTGTAAATTGTAAGCTAGGAAGAACTATCAAGTGAATTATTAGTGTTTTTAAAGTATCTATTGAGTAATTTCAGTGATCACTGTTGTATGTGATGAACATTTTAACTTTAAGCAGCATGAGTTGATAAATCAAACTAAGAAAATTAATAAATTAATTTTTCATAAGTAAATTTGTGTGTGAAAGTTACTTGACAGTGTTGTAAGTGTAAATTACAGTGTGGCCGCTTTGGTTGATTGGATAGTTGTGTCATGTGGTACAATTTGTCCATTCTGTGTCCAAATTTAGTGTTGACTACAACAGTTGTACAAAGTAGTTCAAGTTGGCGAGTTCTCAAAGGTTTAAAAGCGTCTGTGTAGTCGGAGCCATGCTGTCACGTAGAAAACATGTTTATAATATTACATTTATAAGGTTACATTTCAAATTAGGAAAGAAGTTAGTCCTAGAGCCCTTCCAGCTGAACATAGGCTTCGTTGTATTCTTAATCACCACCTCTGAATAAAGAAACATTTCAAATTTACGACTATAAGGGTAAAAGCTAGGTTTTTTATTTTATTATTCGCCACCTCCTGCTGAGGATGCATTTCAAATTTCTAGCTGCATTTGTTAACAGATGTCATCAACCTGGCATAATTACATTTCATCATACCCAGTCGTATGTTTCCTACATATTGCAAGGCTCCAACTGTACGGTAGCCTACATGCAAAGTGCAAAGTCTTTTGCTGTTTAGAGACAGCGTAAATAACGCCACTAAGGGGCCTGCCATATGATTAAAAACTGTTGACTTCTATCAGCTGTCTCTTAAAGCTGTTTGGTCGGCAAGTTCAGTAGGTTAGGTCTATAAAATGGATTAATTAATAATAATTATTAGCTCCCCTATTAAAATTTATGGTCAGAAACCATCCCCAATATTCACAAAACATATTTCCAAAATTTTCATGCCGATCTGTCAAGTAGTTTTGAAGTCTATAGGGAACACACATACATACATTCATTTTTATATATAGAGATATCTAATATCTGGCCTACATAGATATACAATCAAATATAAATTGGTGACAATATTATGGCGGCTGGAAGCAGTGGTCACACTGTCTATATAAAGTCTATAGACAGTGGTCATACTTTCCGTCTCGTCACAGTCATAAAATATATTCTTATCTGAGTTTAATCTAACACAATGTTTGATTTTGTGATATAGATTACAATGGAGTTGCTCCACTGTGCAAGCACCCTTGAAGGTCGATTCACACACATCAGTCACGGCGTGTCTCAGTTCCGAGCTGTCCGTTTCGTCACAGTCATAAAATATATTCTTATCTGAGTTTCCGGTTACGCTGTCTACACTCGTCCGGCGCCGACCCGTCAGGTGACTGAACTGTGACTGTGACACGCCGTAACTGATGTGTGTGAATCGATCTTAAGAAAGAAGTGGGTCATCAGCAAATCTATTGAGTCTGATCAGAATGAGGAAATGTAAGATGATGTGGTATAGCATATTTATTTGTTTCAAATTTCAAATAATAGAGGCGTACAGCTAATGCCAAATTAAACCTCAATGAATGCAATAGATTGTCTCAAATCAAATAAGGAAATCACAAAACTAAAGTTGGAGCGATTTTCGGTAATTTGATTACATATTAAGGAGGATCTAGAATAGTCGCTTTGTTTTGTCACTTGCTTTAAGCCGAGTATACACTATACTATTCCATATCGAAACCTATATTATTGAAGCATGTTATGGCAGAGTAGTGTGTATCCGCCTTGAAAACAACTAAAGACAAAGCGTCCACATTTCGTACACAGAAACCACTTGACCTGAGAAGTGTTGACACCAATCACACTGGGCGAGTAATTAAACTATAAAGAATAAGTATATATTTGTCCATAAGTATGTAGGAGTATGTCCATAACTCCTAAATGGAAGCGAATTTCGTCAATTTTATTATATATTCTCCAAGGACCATCTCTTACCACAATATGAGCGATTTTTTTTTAAATATTCCGCAAAGAAACCATCGTGCGTTTTTAGAGGCGAAAAATAAAAATCTTTCAGATTTGGTTGATACTTGGTACCTGATAAGTTGATACTTGATAAGGCTTAGCCCGAGGAGTGTCTATACCAAATTTGGTGCACCTAGCTATCACACAGGGCGAGTAATTAAACTAGAAAGAGTCATGCATTTTCAAATGGCCATAACTCCTAAATGGAAGCGAATTTCGCCAATTTGATCTTGGAGGTCTCTTCAAGGACCATCATCCAACCACATTATGAGATTTTTATTTTTTGAAAATTCTCGCAAAAAATCATGGACTTCATCAGGTGCTTTTGGAGGCGAAAAATAAAAAACTCTCATACTTGGTCAACAGATAGAGCTTTGCCTGAGGAGTGTCTACACCAGCTTTGGCGCTCCTAGCTACCACACAGGGCGAGTAATTAAACTAGAAAGAAATAATTATATATTTTCAAATGACCATAACTCCTGAATGGAAGCGAATTTCGCCAATTTGATTACATATTCTTGAAGGTCTCTTCGAGTACTATCATCAACCATTTTTACACTGAATTGGTCTGGAGAAAATATAAAAATGACAGCAGTGTCAGAATGGTTTCATTATACAATGAGTGATCATGCATGAATAAGGTCAGCTGTTAGGACTACTGCCTAATCTCTAGCAAACACTTCATTAAGTAGTCATGGATAATGAGCCGTATGTATAAAAAGAAGTAAAACCTTCAATGCGCAATTTTTAAAGCAAATTCGTTTCGAATTCATATGGAATTTTCTTAAAAAACTGTCAGTAAAAGGTGCCATTTTTTAGTCAATGCTCAATAACTATAACGTAGTTGTGGATAAACATTATTTTTAATAAACAATAGAGACAGGATGATAACTACAATATACTTTATTCTTCAACAATGTATTATGTACAACAATAACTTTTTTAAAGTTTGTACAAATCAAATTGTTTTTTATTTGCATTAAATAGAATACTAAATATAAAATCACATAAATTTAGCATATACAATAAAATAAGTCATAACTTTATAATGCCATTATTATTATAAATATACATGTGACTCGTCCACGAAGGCCTAAGCCTGATACAGACTCCATACAGTTATTTGGTACCATTAAATACAACAATAAAATAATCAACTATGTTACAATAATAGTTTTAACCTGTTCAATGTTATGATATTACAGATCCAGTATTTACAATATAATTCGTGAGGTAAAATTTATTTTTAAAACAATAAATAACTAATTACTACACATTTTTTATTAGTAGTTTATGCAACGATTTTATTTTGACCCTTTTCAAGGCACGAGTTAGATGTAAGTTATACTCGCGAATGCGAGTGTTATAAAATAATATCTCACGAGTGCTTTAATGGCCAAATAAAATCGTTGCATACACTATTTTATCTACGACCACTAGTATACATTTAATTAAAACAATTTCATTTTACCTGTGACTGTCAGAGATAACTAACCTCTCATCTCAAATACAAGAAGTTATAGTAGATTGTTAGGTTAGCATTAGCAGTTTGATCAAATCAGCTGATAGTTTCACAATATTGAATTACGATATTGTTTCCATCAAAAATGCTTCTGATTGGTCCATAACCCGTGTTATAATGTAGAACCTGTACTATAATGAGCTCTTCATACAACGGGTTTCAAAAAGCATTTCGAAAAGACAGCTGTTTTGACATCAATTGTGAAACTGTAATGTATACATTATGACAGACATGGTCGTAGATAAAATCTATTTTTAAAACAATAACTAACCAATTACTACACATTTGTTATAAATAATTACTAAACATTTGTAGACAAGGCCTGGCATAAATACACCTGAAATTTACTATTGATAAGTAATATTACTGTGATGAATAATAAGACTTGAATGTTGTCAAACCACTTTATTTTGAATACATTATTGAAAAATTACAGTACCATGGTTTCGTGGCTTAACCTGCCACATCCGCAGCTGTACTGTTGACTTTATAATTTTACACATTTCTCACTTCTCTCAAGTCAACAGTACAGCTGAGGATGTGGCAGGTTAAGCCACGAAACCATGGTACTGTAATTTTTCAATAATGTATTCAAAATAAAGAGGTTTGACAACATCCAAGTATTATTATTCATCATGGAAAAGTACCACAACACCCATTCACAAACAACTGAATTCTTAAAACTAATTACTGTTATCTGTTGACGAAAATCGAACACTTGAGAATGAGGGATTGGAGGAGGAGAGGCGGAATAATGAGGAGGAAAACGGAAAGGGAAGAGAGGAAGAAGGAGGAGTGATAAGAAAAAAAGACTACTGAATTAAATTTATCGGCTATCATACATTCTAGAAATCTAGATTCAATCGAATCAGGCAACCTGCTAGTACACGTTTTGGTCAATCAGCTGATATATATAAAAAGTCTATTTTATGAGAATAAATGATTTAGTTTAAGCTAAAAAAAAAATTATTTATTAATGAAACACATTATGATGTAGAAAATAGGAGTGTCAAGTGAGTATTAAAGTGTATCCGAGTGATAAGTGTCAATGAGTGAAGAGCGATACCATATTGATTGGTTGTTTAAGTGACTTGATTTTACGGTGCAATAGACAATAGACAGATCAATGGATTACAAAGAAAATATTAATGGGCTATATACTGTTATATAGATTACGAAAAGGAATCTATTGTTATTCATTGTTGAATTTGATTGTAATATAGTGTCTTAATAAAATATCCCTCGAATAGCTTACAGCTAGAGGGATACTATTGCATTGTGTAATGTTCAAATAAATAAATAAAAATAAAATATATACAAATTGAAAAATTATAGTTCACCTGATAGGGTGCAGCCATCGCTGATCAGAGATGAATATTATCAAACGACAATTACCAAATAAAGGTCATCAGTTACGGCGCGTCACAGTCACAGTTCAGTCACGGTAACAATCAGTCGCCGGACGGGTCGGCGCCGGACGAGTGTAGACATCGTATATTTAGTAAGAATATATTTTATGACTGTGATGAGACGGAACTGAGACGCGCCGTGACTGATGTGTGTGAATCGTCCGTAAGAGTGAGAAGAAAATAATATTTCTGTTTATAGCAACGAACATTGTTGACAAGTCAGTTTCCATAACAAAGTCAAGTAGGCTTGAATCAAGGTTATTAAAAACAAGGTTGTTCCCAGGCCCGTAGCTAGGCTGGGGCAACCGGGGCATTGCCCCGGGGCCCCCGGCCAGGGGGGCCCCCAAATGAAGGTGGAAAAATCGAAAATGAAATTAAAGTTTATGTGAAATTTATTGATTACTGTAGGGTCGTAGGGATATTTCATCGAATCATCAAAATGTCTTTATAAAAAAATATTTAAATAGCTTTTCAATATAAAATAATGGACAGATATTGTTCTCACAGAGATTTCGTAACAAAAATAGACAGACTATCAATCAGCCTGTCAGTTGTCACGCAATTAAAGAAATGCAGTTTGCACTTAGTTCACGTTACTCCCCCATCCCCAACAGTAATAAACTCGTCCTGACGTCGACGTGACGTAGACGGCTCCGTCTGCCGACTGCCTCTGCCACAGCTGACAGACGACAGTGAGAGTGACTACGACTAGTGAGCTAGTGACAGACAGCCCGGATAAGGTTATGTTATGTTGATGGTAAACTAACACCAAAAACTGACGTTTTGGCGTTCGTCCGTTACTCGTTTGTTACGGTGTTATACAATTTGTATTCTTATTCTTGTATTTGTTAAAATGAAAAGAAGCTATCAAAGTGGGGCAAAGAAAAGGCAAGACAAGAAGAAAAGAGAAGAGGATGCTTCAAAGTGTTCTTCCACCCTATCTGCTTGGTTATGTCCTACTACTAGTACTACTACAACTAAAAGTACTAATGTCACATCTACATCTAGTACTGAAACTAGACCAATAATTGGTGAGTGGTTTGAATTTAGATACGGTATTTAGGCCTAATTAATTAGCTTGGCCAATAACTATATAATTAATATCTTAAAATTTAACTATGTTAAAATTAACTGTGTTAAAATTTAACTAGAGTTTGAGTGTTTGATTGAGTTTAGACCACTGTGTCTGACTCAGACTGCAATCTATTCTAATCTAATAAGCAATGTTTGTTTGTGAATTTATCACTAGTCATAATATATAGGCTACATATTACCTACTATTGTGTAGTGGTCATTTAATTTTTTATGTGATTTTTATGATTCCTTTGGTTTCTACTTCTTTCTGTGTAGGTATTTTATTTGTTTATACATGCACAGCAGCACAGCATGAATATCTATCATAGTAATTTTATATCTTTTTGTGATAATATGATGTAAAAAATGCACCACACTCGCTTGCACATTCATTATTTATGAGGCCATGTATCTACTCTACTGTATAGGTACATCAGCATCAGCTAGGCTGAGCTAGGCTATGTACTAAAATTGGGCTCGGCAGATTTAGTCCTAATAGTATGTTTTTCCAATGCAGGTGAAAGAGGTTTTGTTATATCTTTACAATGTTATTAAAATTGGCTTTAAATTATATGTTATATGTAACTTAATGTTATTTTGACTTGCTATTTTTTATTGCAGCCTCAGTCCCAGGAAATGAGATTGAAGAGGAAGTTACAGCTCAAGATAACGCTGAAGAAAGTATTGATGAAGAAGTAACATGCCTAGGGCTAGGGCATCAACAAGAAAATTGTGCCAAACCTCCAACAAGTCCTACGTCAAGCAGTGAACTGATCGGCGTAAATGATCAAGTAAGTAGACATGCCAAGTACAGAATACTTATATGTTATATTATATTTTTCAACATAACAACATATGCTGTTTTATCGCCCTAAACATGGAATCCCTACGATAAAATATTCCATGGTTACATGGAAGTAAACAGTATTACTTCCATGTAAACATGGAATTACAGTAAGTCCCTATTGTTATGATCATGTTTGTAAGAAAAAAATACTAATGCATTGCAATCTACTTACAGGTGGAATGTAGCCGGACGAATAAAATTAATGAAACTTGTTTAAACACCGGAGAACCCCATTTTCCAGACCAGATCATCGATCCAGAGGTGAAAAAACGAATTATTGAATTAGGACCCTATCAACCAGTTGGCCCATTTCCATATGATGGAAAACAAGGTAGGTCCTTTTCAGACAATTATTTTACCCTGAAGTCAAAGTCTGGGCTCAAACTGAAAAGAACTTGGTTGTGCTATTCGTCCAAATTGGATTGTGTTTATTGCCAACCTTGCTGGTTGTTTCCCCAGAAAGGACCTGTAGGAGGATGGGATTCAGGATTAAGGGACTGGAAACATTTGTCTGATCGCATAAAGACACATGAGAATTCACAGCACCATGCTGATTCCTGCTTGGTTTATGAGCAATGGCGACGTCATGGCTCAATAGACGATGCACTAGAAAAAGGTTTGAAGGAGGAGCGGAATTTTTGGAGGAAAGTTTTGAAGAGGGTCTTAGATGTCTCCCTTATGTTGGCAACATGCAACCTTCCTTTTCGTGGAGACAGTTGGCATATCACTGATAGAAATAAAGGTAATTTTCTATCATTGATTGAATTGCTGTCAAAATATGACACTATCCTAGAAGATCTAATTACAAGGCCAAGTGGTACTGTTAATTATCTCAGTCCAACAATTCAGAATGAAATTATTTCTCTGATGGCTAGTGAAGTGCTTAGTGGAATTAAAGAAGAGCTTTTGAGTGCACCTTTTTTCTCCATAATTTACGACACAACACAAGATGTAAGTAAAGTAGATCAGCTAAGCGAAGTTTTTCGCTATGTAAAGATTGACCATGACCAACTCGGAAAACCTTGTGAGTTGAGAATTTGTGAAACGTTTACATCTTTCACAGCAGTTACTGACCAAACCGCTTCGGGGCTAGAAGACGTCATCATAAAATCAATTTCAGAAAAAGGCCTTGACATAACAAAATGCAGAGGACAAGGATACGATGGTGCATCGGTCATGAGTGGTGTGTATAATGGAGTACGAAAGAGAATCCAAGAACTTGCACCCCATGCCTATTTCATTCACTGTGCCAGCCATAATTTGAATCTGGTTCTTAAAGATGCCGTTGAATGCAATCGAGAAATAGCACAATTTTTTGAGACGGTGCAAAATATTTACAGTTTTTTTGGCCACAGCATTGTTCGGTGGCAAGAACTAAAAGTCGTTTCTGGTTGTACAGAGAATCCGAAGGCTCCTGGTCCTAAAGACAAGGTAACATTAAAGACTTTAAACCCTACACGTTGGGCAGGGAGATATGAAGCTGTGTACGCTTTAAAGGAAAGGTTCGGTGATGTAATGAAAGCCTTAAATAAAATAATTTTGACAAGCAAAAAGCCAAAGGAAAGGAATGAAGCTGAGGGGCTCAAAAAAAGGTTAGAATCTTTTAGTTTTGTTTTGCTCTTGACTGTCCAGTGCAAAATATTAGGGGAAATAAACATTGCCTCAAAATCCTTGCAAACGGAATCTATTGATTTAATGACAGCGTACGATCTCCTAGGCAATGCTTTATTGAAAGTAACCGAACTTCGTTGGTCCTTTGAAGAAGTCTGTAGTGAAGCAGAAGAAGTATGTTCAAAATGGGGGATTACGATTACCCATGAATTTATTGGCCAACGTGCAAGAAAGGTAAAAAAGCACTTTGATGAACTTTGTGAAGACCAAAGACTGACAGATCCTAAAAGCAATTTCAGAGTGACAATATTCTTCCCAATGGTTGATACTATAGTGTCACAAATTGACAACCGTTTTAAAGGCATGAAGCAAGTGATTGATGCCTATAAAATTGTTCACCCTTCTTTCCTGGCCTCATGTTCAGATGAAGAACTGCGTTGTGAAGCTGATAATTTTGTAAGCAGATTTTCAGATGATGTAACGCCATTGTTCAAAGCTCAGATTTTATCAGTAAGGAATGCTTTTCAATCCAAATTAAAGGATTTCAAAGAAGTAAAAGAAGTTGCAAATCTCCTACTCATTGAAAACAGTTCCCTAGCATCAACCTACCCGGATGTACTAACAGCATGCTTTATGTACCTCACAGTCCCTGTGACAGTAGCCAAAGCAGAGAGATCATTCTCAAAATTAAAACTCATCAAAAACTACCTGCGAAGCTCCATGTCCCAACAACGTCTCACTGATTTGGCTCTTTTGTCTATTGAAAATGACAGAGCCCGAAAAATAGATTTTGACCGAATTATTGATGTTTTTGCTAGTGTCAAGTCAAGAAGAAAGTCTTTTTAGTAAGTTCAGTTGCATTCTCACTATCAAACTAGTTGGGCAATTTTAAACTTGAGAATGAGTGGGTATTACCACCATTGATCATATATAATTAATGGTATTACCAGTATTACCATAAACACCATAAATAAATATACAATTTATTGTGTATTCAAAGGTATTACATAATTAATGATATTACTTGTATGTTTATCTACTAAACTACATTGCTTGGATGTAGGCCTAAGAAGAGACTAAAAAGTTTTAAGACATCAGCACTTATGTCTTTATTTATTTATTATCTATTGTGAATAAAATTTGAAAAAATAATTATGTTTTTCATTTTCCTTTCAGCACTATAAATAGAATACCAATCACAATGGTAAGCTGAAAAAATAATGGCTCTAAGAACCAAACTAATGGCACCAGGGCCAGGAGTCATACAAATTTGCATATAAAATCATTACCAGTTTATGACTTACAGTAGAAATTTGTAAACATAGTTTAAGCAAACAATTAAGTATTATAGATTTAATAAGAAAAAAAGGTAATAATAATAATAATAGGATAATAATAAAAAAATGCACATAAATTCTAAGCCTAAAGATCCAATTACTGTATGCTTATATCTATTAATTAAAAAAAGTGCGAAATATATAACAAAGGGGGGCCCCGAATGGACTTTCTGCCCCGGGGCCTCCAAGGGCCTAGCTACGGGCCTGGTTGTTCCATATTTTGAGAACTAGAAAAATGGTGGGGGTATGACGTATTTCAGATCAATAGCATTAAGAAGCCCATATGATTGACAGCTGATCTAAATATGGATTCAAATCTGTGATATGCAAAAAACGTCATTTTTTTACTAGTAATTAATTAATATCGTGTGACCTGGCTGGCTCAGGTATGGTGTCAGAGTTATCAGGTCGCACCTGAATAAGTTCAGGGCCTCTGACGCGACTTAACGACTGTTTTTTAGGCAGCCGGGACCGACAGCTTAACGTGTCCTCCGAAACACTGGAGTGGCCCGAGGTAAAAACTTTCGGTCAGAACCTTTGGGCTAGCAAACCAGCAATTTTTACAAGTGAAGTTTACAAATAAAACTTAAATTTGCAAGTCGGGGGTGATTCTGAACAGAATGACGTCATGACTTTACTGTTTTCTAATTTGAGCAAGTTATTTATTTATTTATTGTGAAAAAGTTACAATGGATGTGAAGGAGCAACAGATTCAAGTCCAAAACTGCTCTCTTCACAAATTTTGTAAATGTTACATTGTCCAAAACATTGAGGTTAACACAGACTGAAAATTTAGATTTGCTAAAAAACTTCACTCAAAAAAATAGCAAAATGATTCCTTTTCACCTAATGACTATCAATTTAAAAGTTCACTCGAAACGAAACACTAAAAACAGGTACAAATACTTTAGAATATTGAATTTTGATAAAACTTATGGAACAAACTTTGGCTTGAATTATTTCCTAGAAGTCAATAATCTTGTGTATCTAAATGAAAATAAAAGTTATTTCAAGAAGCATAATAATATACTTTCATTGCAAGATATAGAATGCTAGATCATTATTTATATAATTATAATAGAAGCAAGGTGTACTGGAATATATTAGTTTGAATATTCATTCAATTTTACACAATTCGTTCAACAAAAATCACACTCCTATTTGCGAATTATCATTTATTTATGTGGTTCACAAAAAGGCACGCGGTGGCTGCGTGCTGAAAGCTGCGGCATATTTGCGCCAGACCTTGTTAAGCTATGTAACAACGTTTACCAATATAACAATATTATTAAAAAATTTACCTCCACTTTTTACACGAGTGCATTTCAAAAAATAAAGTTTTCAATTAAATTGATAAATAATAGTTGAATAAAATATCAAGGTACAGCTGGAAAAAGTATGATAAACTGACTAAAATGCCTAAAGAAGTTTACATGTAACAAATCCTTAAAACAAAAAAGGAAATAGCTGTAATTGTTTAAAAAATCACAAAACTACAACAGAAACACTAAATTCGTCTAGAAAATTATAACAATTGATATTTTTAAAAAATAAAGTTTTTAATATTGAATATTGATTCAATTATTATATGATAAGGTAAAGTGATTAAACTATGAATTTAAGAGTTCCTAAGATAAAAAATATAGCTGTAATAAATACAAAAAACCATAATCACTGAATTGGACTAGAAAATGATATGTGATGTAGCTCCATCTCAATTTTTCACATGATATTTAAACATGAATAATTATTGAAAATAAACTCTACTAGTGAATTCAACACTCACTTATTCGAGTGATGGCAATTTCGCATTGTTGTCATGCTTCCACAGACACGGCTGAAGACCTACTGAATCTGGTTTGAAAACATGGGTTATGATTGTTGATGGGGTAGGGAGGGGGTGGTTGAGAAGGCGGGAGATTTGGATCTGGAATTCGTTATTATTCATCCAAATATTGTGAGAAGTTACCTCTTCGATCATTTGGTTTACACTAGTACCTGACTTATTCAGGAAAGGGAGTACTTCATTCAGGAAAAAATATTTAGTTGATAAAGCTTTTTATAGTGATCATTTCACATCAAAATTAAGCCTCACCTCAACAAATTGATATAGTAATAATGGTATCTAGTGTATAATTGTTCATCTGTCTTGTCTTATACTCCTTAACTGGAATCTCCAAGACGTAATCTAAAAAAAAACTGAGGCTCAAGAGGAGTGCCTAGAGACCCAACAGGGTAGCTCCTGAAAAGGAAGTGTTTGGGAAATTGAAATAATAGAAAGGGCCGCTTAGCGCAGTTGGTTGGGGCGTCACAACTTCAGCTTGCTATCGTTTAAGCAGTCGTGGATTCGAATCCCGCTCCACCGTCAAACATTTCTGTGTAAACATTCACCTCATTACCTACGCACGAGTCTCGGACTCATGTGGGCATAATCAGCAATAAAAAAAAGAAGATATTCTGGCATTGTTTAGTATAAATTCAAAGGGCCTGCTGTCTGAGTCAGATTTCTTATTTATCTATTTACTGCCAAATTAAGCAAGAGTGTTTGAGTTGGTAGTAATGAATATTCCGGATTGGCGCGTATATCTGCCAAGTTCAAATAACCATCAGATCGTTGCTAAAGTACGAAACTGCACAGAGATAATAGTGGTACAAGTAAACAAGATGCAGGAGAATTCACTCTCTCACTTTCTAGGCAGTTAAGCTCTCTGTCTCTGCTTAAAGATAAGTAAAGAATACCGACTGTTTGTTGTTACAAAGTTGAATGACCAGCCAAATCCTAGGTTAAAAGCACACAGTCGAGGATATAATTGCTATCACCAGTGTCTACTTACAGTTCAAGACGTATAAATTCGACAATCACATAGACTGGTACTATATGGTTAGTATCATAGCAGCTAACACTTCTATATCAATCACTATGACTCATAAGACCATTAAATAAGAAAAGCTATTCGTGCCGTGTTCACTGAGCTCAAGTTCAGTGGAGTCCCCAGAGGAGTCCACTGATGACTACATGCTGCCACCAGGAGGAAAAATGATCCAGACAATTGAGAGAGACTTGTTTACCCTGCCAAAGGAGTACGCACTGGCACACTGTGTCACCAGGAACTTGGCAGAATCTCGAGGCATTGCTACAGTCTTCAGGAAGAAGTTTGGTGGTCTCAAGGACCTGGAACAGCAAGGACCAGCAGAAGGAAATGTTCATCTGCAGCAGCATGGTCAGCATCTCTTCTACCTGGTGACTAAGATGCAGCCTGAGGTAAAGGCATCATATGACACATTGTGGACTTGCTTGGTTCAGCTGAGGGACAGGATGCATACACTAGGAGTGAGGAAACTTGGCATACCAAGGCTTGGAAGTGGTTATGATGGCTTGGACTGGGCAACTGTGAAGCCAATGATGCAGGAAGTGTTCCAATCCACTGTTCCAATCACCATTTGCATCTACAACCCTTGGAGGGTCGAGGAGGAGTCAAGAAAGATATCAGCAATCTAAGGTGCCATTGTTTTGGGACAGAACAATTTCTTAAGGTGGGGGTAGTGTTACAAATACAAAACAAGCAGTCCTTTGCACACTCATTTCCATTCATAGACAAATGTGACTTGTAATCTGAATCTTCATTTTCTTGCTCTTCACATGCCTTTGTCATGCTTATTCTTCAATCTGCATCCTTTGCACTCAGTTGAGCTTCTTGACAATTCTACATACTTCCTGAACAATTGTGGTCATGTTCTACTATATTCAATGACATTCCATGGCCTTCTCAAAGCTTCTAGTGACCTCCAGTACTTTGTTTACCCCATGATGACTATATAATGAAGTTGATGACTATATATGATGACTTAATATTTGATGACTATATAAGAAGTCCACAAATCAGTTAGTTTAATCTTACAAATTCATGTGACAGAGATTGTGTTACAGATCTCATGCCATTGGTGTATACTCCTACAGTGCTCGATTCCAGTGTAAAGTGCAGAGACAAGTGTTTACTATTTGTGCAGCTTACTAAGGCCAGGGACACATGAGCCGGCAGAACTGCTGGCCAGTTTCATGGTCGGCTTCCGGTGAAGTAGAAATACACAGGAAGGCATGGGGAAGGACACACTGTGGCTGACCCAGCGGGCAAAGGCCCCAGCAGCACAGCTGGGTATTCTCTACTTTGCTGGCCAGCTGCTCCGATGACCGGCAGGTAGCAGGGAATTGTACAAATAGAGATAAACACATGTCCCAGCAAACAGCTGGACCTGCCCCTGCCACTCCATCAGTCATAGTTCAATCCTCAAGGGTGGTGGTTGTTTTGCTCCTCTTTTGCACAGTGTCTGAGTGGTTGATTTTGTTTTTATTATTATCAGTCAGTTTGTGTTCTCTTTTGACATGAGTGTTGATATAGAAATGGATTTAAAAAACCTGAAATCTGGGATAGATCTCTGGAGGTATACAAGGATAAAAACTAAACCAGGGACAAATTGAGACAAATTTGTGACACACTCAATCCTGCCTTTGAGTGTCTTGTCTCTGTATTTTAACTCTTATCTTGAGGAAAAGCTCATCGAATGTAGTCACAGACATACAAAAATAATTTAAAAACTTATTTGGGTCATTCCTGAGCTGAAGAAATAAAGAATAAAATGCTCCATGAAGCTGTCTTTGTTCTAGAATGGGATGAACCCAAATACTCCAGTGGTGTTTCCTCTTTCTCCTGTGGTGGAGCAAACATAGCATGGTCAATTTTTTTGGTGTTGACAGTACCATTTCTAAAACACAACTGATTCTCCAAGTTAATTGCATTCAATTTATTGTTGCCAGCTCCAGCAGAACCGCCGGCCAGCAGTTTCAGTGTGTTCTGGTATTCCAACTGTCGGGTTCTGCCGGTTTGCCGGCTTGTGTGTCCCTGGCCTAACAGTTTAAAGACGTTGTGTCAAGTGATATTATTTGGGACTGTCAAATAACATATGGGATGTTGTAAGTGTTTAGTTGTTCTTTTATCATTTTTTTCTTCATTATTGCACAGTTTATTAGACTCTTGTTTTTTTTAAATACTGATCAGCCTGTAATTGATTATTCATCAATTCTTGTAAATAATTACTGAAAATAAGTATTAGCTTGTAATTTGTTGATATGTTATTCTTTATTAATTGAACTTGCAATTAGTGTGTGTGTGTGAATAGAATAATTTCTGTAAATAAAGTGAAAGTGTGAACTTTAGTGTTGCCAGCCTTATTTTAGCCATTAGAACCTGTAACAGTATGAGTAATATATTCTTGTTATTAGTTATTTACAGAGAAAAATTCCCTGTGACTGTGATTCTGGGGTCATTAAGAGGGTCATTCGTTCATCACCATACTAGAGAGTACTCCCCTGAACAGTATGACAGAAACATTCTCAACTTCAATAATTGATGGCCCAAGTTCTTAAAAAAAAATTGTGTTATTGTATGAACCAAATATTCAAAATAAGTGTATATAGGCACCTGAGTTTTTTGCAGCCAAAAGGGGTATGTTACTGCCCATTTATACATTGATGGATTGGGACATGATAGTATTTTCAAACTGTACAAAGGTGGAGAAGTAATCCTCCCAATTGAAAGAGCCTATGATGGAAAAGTTCCCATCAAAGAAGCCAAACTTCATGATGTAGCCAAGGTGAAACATTATGTACCAGAAGAATACAGACTTTTCTATGACAGTATCTTAGGGTGTCCTAGAACTCTCTTAAATGAAGATGATGACTAATTTCAACCAAGACTTACAATCTATTGTTATAAAATATATATAATTGACTTATTTCCATATAAGTCCATATTAAGTTCACTTAAGTCCATATTTCAATCAAATTGTTCATACTTTCTGATTTTATACAGTAATATAGACTCTTATAAATAGTATGTTGAGATTGAGAAGGAAAATATTACAACCGTTTTGTTTGCCTCCCAGATTAATACTATTGAATAAAAACTCAAACAAACTCTACAGTGCGGTTAATATAGTTGTGATGAACACTTTTCCAATAGTACATTTTTACATTAGAACAATAGTTATATCACTGTGATGTTTTTTCTTTTCCCTGAAAATTGGGCAGAGAGGAATGTTTTCCTTTTCAATCTCACTGATTCAATTGTGTTTTACAGATGGATTACAACTTCACTGGTCAAAAAACATCTGAGTAGTATTTTCAAGAGGCTATCACAGAACTCATCATTTGTGGAAAATTCTTCAACATACATCAAACTTTGATCATCCTTCAAGAATCAACAACAACATCACATCAACTTGCAAATTCAACAACATCTATTGGTGAGTCTGCTTAAAGTACTCTTAAACCATGGATATTGATTATTCTGTTGATAATGCTATAAAAAATTGTGTTATTAGATCAACCTATACTCTCAATTCTGTACATGTAGATGTAGACACAATTTTAAATTTTTTTAAATTTACTATTACAGAATTTCTCACCAACAAATTTACTAATTTTGTTGGAAATATACAAAGCTATATAACTGTATCTGTAAATTAAAAAAAAAACATAATTCTTCCTGGCAACAATTTGAGTGAAGAAACACTGTCAAATATCACCTTTCACAGTGCTTCATGTGATATAATTAATGTTGGAGAAAATCAAGATGAACTTGAGATACAATACTATACAGCGACTTCCACTGTAATGATTTTAATTCAACATTCAACATTTTAAAAGTAAACTGGTGAGAAAGGAGATGAGTCATCCATATTTTTTTGTCATATGAAGCTAAGCAAAAAATCCTCAACTCACTAGATAAATTTATAAAGTATGGTAGTGGGTGAGTAATTGTAAATATTTAAATAATTAAATACAAAAACATTTAATTAGGGCAGCCTTAAGTAAGCCAAGACTATACCCTAGTAGGCGACTATTTGTAGACCTGGATGTGCCAACACTTAGACAGACTTATGTTGTTAGAACTATCTTGTACCTTAATAAGAATTTTCAACTGCTCAAGATCAGAAGATTGACTTATTTTATCCGCCCAGCAACAACAAATGCTTTTAATGTTGACTTAATAAAACTATCAGTCTGTAGACACCAGTTCACATATTACTGTAATTTACTTTCTAACAAAATTCCTTTCAAATTCATAAGTCAAAAAATCACAAAAACTCTCTTAAAGGAAATAAAATACTGGACTAAACAGCACATTTACTTCACATTGCCTTAAGTGTAACCAATGTTCATGTTGATGATGGCCATGATAATGTGTAAACAATATAAATGAAAATAGTATGACCTACTGTCTAACTATACTGTTTGTCATCTCGAATAAAAAGATTTATTTTTACTTTTGAACTCGCAGCAGGCGCTCAGGTATTCCCTTGCCGGCTGTGCCAGGATGGATTATTATTTCATATTGTTATGTGGAAACATTATTGATTTAAATTTCTTTGTATTCATCTTCTTTTGTTTTATAAATGTTCTGGCAAATAAATCATTATTATTATTAAATATTATTATTTCCAAATTAGATGTTAATGTAGTTAGATATAGGCCAATTCGTGGCCTAAATCAAATTCTTTATTAATTCACACCTCTGGCAGACTTGTGAGAAAGCTAAGAAAGCTATAGATAATATTGTAAATGATGATGAACATGTTTTTCATGGTCTGCATTAGCATATTTCAAAACTAGGCATACTAACCAAATTTCCAATCTTAAAAATCTAATTAATCTTGTAAATATTGAAGAACTCACATTCCCAGTCTCAATCAAGGACATAACAAAATTTGAAAAATTAATTCCATTAATTGCCATTAATGTTGTCATTCTTATCTGTCAGTCAATGCAGATGGATCATTTATTGGAACTAATGCCAAAATGTAGTTAAACCTGTCAGATCTGCCTTTGGAGTGAATTCTAAATTCTATAGTAGCCTAACCTAAATTGTAGAACATAATTTTATTTTTCTTGCCATTCACTTTGTAGAAGTGCAATCAAACACTATTTTGGAAATGGGAGATAAGTGTATCCAAGTGTGACACTGAAGTTTTGACAAACGACAACATTAAATGTGGTGACTGTTCAGCAATTTCACATATTCAATGTGTTACAAAGGACATAAACAATCATACAAGTATTTGGAAAAGCTATCATTTTTGGCAAGAGCTGATTGTTTTAATTTATTCATTATGTGAAACGCCTATTGTAATGTGTGATATGGAGTGCAGCCTCAAATTTTTAGAATCAGTATGCCTTACTGAAAATGAGGTGATCGAATTTTTGTTCAGGCATGATATTTTCAAAGAGATTACAATGTGTTTGAAGTGTGGTGCAGAATTAGTTGTTAATAAGTCAAATCTTCAATTTAGCTGCCAAAAATAAGGGCGACATGGGAAGAAGGTGCCCGCGAATTGTGGGTTTACTGGCTCAGCAAGGGTGGGCTCATTCTTGGACAATTGTAGACTACCAATAGAAAAATATTTCTATTTGGTGTCAATACTTTTGCACCTAAAGCTACCCCGACAAACATTTATTTGTGAAGAGCTGGGAATTTCAACAACAACAGTGGTTGACTGGTATTCATTTTGCTGGGAAGTTTTCCTGTTCAATTCAGAAAAACTGTCACAAAAGTTAGGCGGACCAGGAAAGGTTGTCAAAATTGACAAGGCGAAGTTTGGGTGATTGAAGAACAATCATGGGAGACAGGTAAGGGGTCAGTGGGTCTTTGGTGGGGTTGAACATGATTCCAATAAATCACTTTTTGTGCCTGTTGCAGCCAGGGACAGTGATACTCTTTTGAGTTTGATTCAAGAGTGGATCCTGCCTGGCTCTACAGTAATAAGTGATTGTTGGAAGATGTATCAATCCCTCAATACAGATCTGTAAGACCACTTGACTGTCAATCACTCATTGAACTTTTTGGACCCAGAAACCCAAGCTCACACGAATATGGTTGAGAGGAGTTGGCACAAAGTGTGCTGTACAATTCCAAGGTTTAGAGTCAAAAAAGCACATTTTGCCAGCTACCTTGCTGAGTTCCAGTTTAAGCACTGATACCAGCGGGAGGAGCATCTTCATTATTTTTTTCAAGTGGCTGAGGAATTGTATCTGCCAAAGTATTGAAAGGTTAGTAAGCTTAGTTTTTTCAGATATGTTATTATTCATATCATTTATATCGTTTTATGGTTTGGAGTTCATAATATGTTGGCAAATTATAAATTTTTCATCAAAATATTTTTTCAAAAATTCAAATGTTTGTGTGAAAAAAATGTGATTCCCAAAAAATTCCAATGGATTATTGCTTCATGGAGTGTGTAGATGTCACAAAAAAATTGTTGGAAAAATCGAAATATTTGGATACTCAATAATTACCCTATAAATATACAGTAATAGTAGTTTGAATGATGAGTTTTCTAAACAAAGATGAGATTTTAGCAACACTAGAAAATTCTGACATTGAATTTCTGTCAGATGATGAAATTGACAATTTTGATCCAGATCCAATTCAGAATTTACCACTTGAAGGTAGGCTTTATTTTATTCATGTTATTAATCACAAACAATATTTTCCAAAGATAAGCTCTTCCTTATTTCCCAAAAGCTAGGAGTTGAGTCATAATCTAAACAAACTATTTGCAATTCCCATTCAGTCATGAATAGCTCCTTGTGCTTATAGTTTGCAAACAATATCTATCCTATTCCACTCATTTCATATCAAAATCAGGAAGAAGAGCCTGAAGATGAGTTGCAAGAAATCCCACCCCCCCCCCCCCCCCCAACCTGAAAATCTTCCAAATGCAGAAGTTGACAGGAGATATTGGGAATAAAATAACCCTACAGAAAGAGGAGATATAAATTGACGAACTGACATAGGTTGTTATGAAACCATGGATGTTGATTGGTTCCAACCACCAGTTCCAGAAGTTTATGACTTGCCCACCCCTCTTATCATATTTCAAAAAATACATCCCCCTGAATTTCTATGAACTAACTTGTGAAAAGACTAATATCTATGCTCTACAAAAAAATTCAGTTTTCACACCTACTACAAGTGAGGAGCTTTTGGAGTTCAAAAATGAGGATTGTTCTCATAGCAAATAACATGAATCTAAATCGATATTTCAAGATACGACAGCATATTCATTTTGTGAATAACCTTGAGGACAGGAATGCCAAAGATAAATTTTGGAAAGTATGGCCCCTGTATGATGTTCGTTCTTGCTGCCTTCAGCTGCCATTGCAGACAGCATTGTGCATTGATGAGCAGATGGTGCCATTTTGTGGACAATTGAGCACTCGGCAATACATGCCAAACAAGCCATGTAAAAATGGAATAAAGCTCTTTATTATCTGTGGGAGCAATGGCATGGGATATGATTTTCTGATCTACCAAGGTGCAACAACAGTGATAAGTAGGGAGTATCTCCAGTTTGGGGCTGGGGCCAGCACTGTAATGCAACTGCACAGTCGCATTACAGAGCCCAAACATCAGCTGTATTTCAATAATTATTTTAGCACTTACCATTTATTCCAACGGCTGCATAATAAGGACTGTTTTGCAGCTGGCACAGTTAGAGTGAACCATTTTTTTAAACCTCCACTCAAGATAGATAGAGAAATGCGACAGCTTGGAAGAGGTCATGCTCATGGAGCTGTCAGTGAGGATGGACAAGTGATCATAAAAAAGTGGTTTCACAATAAGCCAGTTATTATTGGATCTAACTTTGTTGGAATTGGGAATGCAGACACTTGCCAATGCAGGAATAGGATTCAAAAACAATATGTAGATATTTCATGACCAGGAGTAGTAGAACTATACAAAAGAAATATGGGGGGCATTGACACACTGGATTTCCTTATCAGCCTGAATAGGATTTATATAAAATCCAGTAAGTGGACACTATGGATGTTTGCCCATGCAATTGATTTTTCTTTGGTCAACTCATGGATTGAATACAAGGAGAAAGCAGAATTATTAGGAGTGCCCAAACAGAAAATAATAGATCTCCTCATGTTCTGCCATAAAGTTGCTGAGGCCCTCATTTTAGCTGGGAAGCCAGTTGCTACAAAAAAGAGGGGTCACCTACTACCACTTTGAACTCCCATTTACTCTTCAGACAGATGCATCCAACTATGGCCTTGGGGCCATCCTCACTCAGGTAGTGGATGGGGAAGAGAAGGTGATTGCTTATGCTACTAGAGGTCTATAAGAGGGCCTGAGCTGAGGCATACCACCACTGAGAAGGAGTGTCTGACAGTAATATTTGCCCAATGCAAATTTAAGCCATAGATTGAAGGCTATCTGACTACAGTATTGACAGACCACCAGTCATTAAAATGGTTGTATAATATTCCCAACCTGACAGGTCATCTAGCTTGTTGAGTGATGGAAATGCAACAGTATGACTTGGTGATCAAATATTGACATGGGAAGTTAGGGCAAATCAACACTAATGGTATTATACAGACATTGATGTGTTTAATTCAGTTCGGGTACATTGCTCGGATGAACTTGAAATGTATAGATTTCACTTCTCTGAGCAGTAAATTAAAGTTTGATAAATTTAAGTTCAATTGGGACCTTACTGCTATGCAGGTGAAAAATCCTATTATGGGAGTCAGGTATACAAAGTCTGAGACATTGCCTGTCATGAGTAGCAACCACAGTATCAATGTGAACCAGATGTACAGTGAGAGACTAAGCTCTATGTCCCTGATGGCTGAAGAGGAGAGACAAAGAATAGTATACTGTGCAGTGCAGACACATGCACAGAGACACACAATTGCATTGCTTTTGCAATGATGTAGTGCATTCCTCCAAGGGACACAGAGCTCAGTCTTGCACTGTATTCACATTTTGATGCTATATGAGATAACAAGTATGGCCAGTTTATGAGAAAATTATTAGTAAAATTGAAAAAGGCACTACTAATATGGCTGAGCATGCTATTTTTAAAGCCTATGAAAAATTGCAATTGGTGCCTGTGCACTCTTTTGTCAGTATATGGCATGATTCCATTGAACCAACATCTATGAATTATAGATGAAAGGTTACCATTATCGGCATTGCTGATGGCAATGGTGCTGAAAATAATGGCAATTTAGTCATGGCCAAGGGTAAACAATATTCTTTTGTTGATAGAACTGATGGCCCAGGGTGGCTGGATACTCTACTTGAAAAGGATAGGACTGCAGTTAGAATTGGAGAAGTATGGAAAGTTGCCTCCTGGAAAGATGCTTAAATGAACAAGGGAAATATAGCTAAGTGTGCTGGATATCATGAAAATAAGAAGGCATGGATGCAATGGAGTAATGATGAGACTCAGAAGCACTATGAAGACATTGTGCCACCACTATTTTAAACTTCAAGGTGATTTGGGATCAAATCCTCATTATGTGCAGAATTGGAGCACGCAATCTAAGCCCATGAATATGCTTCTGGGACAATTAGATGCAATAAAAAAACTGATTGATAAAAATACTGCTAACTTTAGATACGGATTAGTCAGTTCAAATTGTCAAAATCTCATCAATGACATTTATGGATTAATCCATTTTTCTGATAAAAAACCAAAATGGGTGAGTTTGGAAGCTTGGTCTTCTTACTTGAGTGATGTACACATGCCAGGATATCATTAACACTAATGAATGTATTGAGTCTCTGTTCACTTAATGGGTCTCCTATAGACCAAAATACATGTGCCTCTCACATGTCTGAAATGTTGCCTGTCATGAGTAGCAACTGCAGTACCAATGTGAACCAGATGTATTCACATTTTGGTGCTGTAGGAGATAACAAGTATGGCCAGTTTATTGAGAAAATTATTAGTAAAATTGAAAAAGGCAATGCTAATGTGGCTGAGTGTGCTATTTTTAAAGCCTATGAAAAATTGCAATTGGTGCCAGTGCACTCTTTTGTCAGTATATGGCATGATTCCATTGATCCAACATCTATGAATTATAGATGAAAGGTTACCATTATCAGCATTGCTGATGGAAATGGTGCTGAAATTGATGGCAATTTAGTCATGGCCAAGGGTAAACAATATTCTTTTGTTGATAGAACTGATGGCCCAGGGTGGCTGGATATTCTACTTGAAAAGGATAGATCTGCAGTTAGAACTGGAGAAGTATGGGAAGTTGCCTCCTGGAAAGATGCTCAAATGACCAAGGAAAATATAGCTAAGTGTGCTGGATATCATGAAAATAACAAGGCGTGGATGCGATGGAGTGATGATAAGACTCAGAAGCGCTATGAAGACATTTGTGCCACTACTATTTCAAACTTCAAGGCGATTTGGGATCAAATCCTCATTATGTGCAGAATTGGAGCATGCAATCTAAGCCCATGAATATGCTTCCAGGACAATTGGATGCAATAAAAAAACTGATTGATATGAATAGTACTAACTTTAGATATGGATTAGTCTGTTCAAATTGTCAAAATCTTGTCAATGACATTCATGGATTAATCCATTTTTCTGATAAAAAACCAAAATGGGTGAGTTTGGAAGCTTGGTCTTCTTACTTGAGTGATGTACACATGCCAGGATATCATTAACACTAATGAATGAATTGAGTCTCTGTTCACTAAATGGGTCTCCTATAGACCAAAATACATGTGCCTCTCACATGGGTCTCCTGTAGACTGAATTTTATGGGAGAGACAGCCAGCACCCTATGCACTCTGTTCTACCCACCATAGTCTCTCATACAAGCACCACTAAACCTTATTCTACACATATCAACTAGAACATAATCCAATGGAGACTTCCACACTCCCACACTAAAGCTATTGGGGAAAAGGTATTGTAATGAGTCAGTAATGTAGTTAGACTATCAGTACAGGAAAGTGATTGCCAAGGTAATATTCTTTTATCACAAAAAGATCAAATAGCCTACTTTCAGAGCCTTCAATTCATTTGGTAGGATGTAATGACTTTTTCTTTGCTAGCTTATATCTCAAGTCCAATGTGTACAGGAGGTTCTTCTTTTCTAATTGTAGAAAATGTGCACAACAGTATTTTCAAGTCGTACACCACAACCTATTTGTAAAAACACCCACCATCCACTGTGGCTCAACAACTTTCCCATGGCTGAATGGAGTGCCAAGCAGGTGGTGGTGGACTGCATTACTTGATACATTGCTCAATTTAGCTAGCTTCAGGGCAATCGTATTCATATAAGAGAACAGACAGTGGAAAAATGTGGTCATTTCAAATCTCATTGCACAAGGTGATGACATACTGTTTTGTTGTAAGAATCTGGGGGACATATACAACAAAATAGGCTATGATGTCCATCCAGAAAAAACTTACATATCACACAAGCTTGCTGAGTTCTTGCATAAGTCTTACGAAAGAGGATGCCTTTCTGGCTACAGAGCCAGGTTGATTCTAAATATAATGATTAGGAATTCGATCAAAGAATGGGAAATAATAAAACCGATGAGGTTGTACACCAGAATTTCCATCTGGAACCTACTCATATTAAGAGGCACAGACGCAATTAGGACTTGTAAGTTGATGCTGAACAGGCTGGAGTCTCCAAAGAACACACAGTTGGTTTTTGTTTATTGCCAAGTGCCTACAGTGGGGCAGGAATACCTTTTGACTCATGCCTGGGCGGGGCCCTGAGAAGAAGGTGAAATGGCAAGTATCATCCTCAGTTGGAGAAAAGTATGGAGAGATTGGGCCCTAAGTTTGGGCATTGGAATGAGCACCTTGCTATACACAAAATCAAGTTGAAGGGTAGGATTAGAGATGCCTTCACCGAGAATCTTCTCCTCACTTGGGGATACTCCAATACGATATACTGAAAGCATATCCAGTGGAAGCTGAATGCAACACTTTCAGTGCACAGAAATCTTCTATACAGACATCCACAAGCTGCAGAGACAATTTCTGCCATTATTATAAGACATCATGTGCACTGGGCCAGAAGGCAGACAAACCCTGCAATCCCTCAAACTGTACCAAATTAATTCTTCTTTCTTAATTTTTTTTCTTTCTTACTATTACTAAATTATAGAAATTTGTTAGTAATTTTAATTAACTTTCTCATTATTAATTATGGTGGTAAATTGTAATATTTTGTTTGGTTACATTGGTAGTTCTGTTCAGACTGCAACTGGCAACACCAGCTGGAACAAACGGTTTTGCCTATTCTAATATGGAGACAAAGGTGATTGGATGTTCTGATTGATATACCTTTCAATTTTTCTCATGGTTTGAGAAAAATAATTTCGAGCATGTAAGGGAACTGCTCTATTATGTTTTGAATTTATAATAATCTTTGATTGATATTGTCACAAAAAAAGATCAATTTGGGTAGGCTATGTCTAGTTCATATTTCAACATATTCCTATTACTTGATAGATCTTGTTCAACCTTAAATTGTTAATTTTACCCTCTCTTTTAATTAATAAATTATTACTGGAAATGTTCCAATCCTTCTGATTCAATTTCATTTTGCTTATTGTTAAATTCACTTAACCTAACTCAGCTTAATTTTGTTGAACTTCTTTCTGAATAGACAAGATCTCTTGTAACTTTTGTTATAAATTTGTCTTCAGTAATTTATTCATTTTTACAAATGTGATAATTACCTCTCTTGTTTAACTTTCTTGATTATTATTTCAGTCTTACTTAAACTGAATTTTATAACATTTTTTGATATGTAACCTAGGCAATTTGAGTTGATTCTTGTCTAGATCAACTACTGTTTTATTTGTAAGTTGATTTAGATAATATTGCATTTTGTTCTTTGTACAGGTTTTTTATGTACTCAATTACAAAACAATGATGAGACTTACAGCATAACTTTGGATAAATTTTCGGATCAAATTCAAGATTCTTAAACAACAGTATTACATACCAAACCGGATCCAATATGTATTAGCATAGCCCATGGACAGATTTTACAATTATAATTAGGAAATTCTGTTAAGCTGATCTACAATCTTTATCATTTCCTCGCTTCGAAAATATAACTGCCAAAATCCTAAATTATTTGCTAGTAGGCCTACCAAGCTAATCATCAATAATTCACAACAATAGTCATGACTTTAAACTTTTATTGTAACTAATATTTGATTCTAGAATTCTCATATCTCTGTATTTTTTCAAATGTATTCAATATATTGAGTACTGGGGACTTAGTCATTCAAAAATCTTCTTTTATTTTTGATTACCTGCTCCCAACTAACATATTTTCAACTCATTACAATTCTCCGCCTCTAGGGTAACACCTTTCTTTTGTACCTTCTCATTTTGACCTTGGTTAAAATGGGATGTGTTACAAAACAATAGAGGAAGCAGCACAGTAAGTCCTCATTCATGAGGAATTTAGAAGGACAGTAGGTGGGGAGAGCGACTTTTTCATTGATAACATTAGAGAGACTGATGGGGAGCTGCTAGCTATGGGGTTTGCTAACAGCAGAGTGGTGGAGAGGATCCAGCCATTCCCTACCAAAGTATCACACATAATATTATTAATGCATGGAACATTCAAAGTGGTGCCTTGTAGGCCGACTGGATTGAGGCAGCTGCTCTCCGTCCTCATATTATTCATGAATGTATGGGACCTACTAACTCACTAAGCAACACTTTCAACATACAGTATCACATCTTCTCAAAGCAGCTCCAGCAACAACTACACTATCTGCATGCTGAAAGCATATCCAGTGGAAGGTGAATGCAACACTTTCAGTGTACAGAAATCTTCTATACATACATCCACAAGCTGCAAAGAAATTTTTTGCTATTAACATAAAATATCAAGTGCACTGGGCCAGATGGCAGACAAACCCTGCAATATCTCAAACAATAGAAGAAGCAGCTCAGTTATTCTTCATTCATTAGGAATTTAGAAGGACAATAGATAGTGAGAGCGACCTCTTCATACAAATTTGGATGGTCTCCACACTATAAAGCCAAAGTGTCATTTCTCTGATAGATACAATATCATTCCACTTAGTGCTCAAGCATCCTGGATTCAGGGAAGAATGACACAAAGTGAAGTTTATCTAATGTATCTGTATCACAAACAGAGGAATGATTCTCTAATTGATTTTTTAACATTAAGACATCTTATTGTACAAATCTCTTATCATATTAAAATGATACAGTGGATCATCTGAAGTCAGCTCATGAGCTTGTTAGCTCATCAGGAGGAGGCAAGAGGCACATGGCACAGGCTGAGGTATGAAGCAAATGATGGCTTATTACTCTTTCAACCTATATCCAGAAAGCTGGGTAAGACTAGAATATCCAGGGAAACCATTTGTGATAAAGACCTTAGATCCAGTTAGATTAACATTTGGGACCACTATGATACCAATTATGTTAGAGTATCTTCTTATTGTCTGAATAACTCAGTGCTTCTCAACACCAATGGGATATGGTGCTCAATATCCAACATCACAGGAATAATTAAAACCTGCAAAAACAATATCACAAAGACATCCAAAAGTCATTGTCCATATTATTTTACAACAGTAAATCATGGATTATAAGATATATGTACACATGAACTATATAAATATCCTGTGGTCAATCTGAAGACAGCAGATCCAATATCTATTCACACCAATTTTAGTGTTCATTACTAAGATTCAGAATCAGAAACCAAGAATATGGAAAACTCTGCAAGATTTTCTGACTTCAAATACACCAACAGGGATACAAATTCTCTATTTTCAGACACTATTTTGTCTGAAATGAAAGCAATATTTGTAGATCTCAATCTAAAGCATTGGATAATGGTAGGTTTAGGATCTGTTTGTTTATTTTCTATAATTGTCAGTTTAATCAAAACAGAGATTCCAACAATCACAGCAAGGGTGTTTTAACCAAAGTAAGATCAGTTCAGTGTCAGGGGAATTTAAAAAAATAGAATTTTAAATAATATTAAGAGTGATTGAATGGGAGCTGCTAGCTCTGGGGTTTTGCTAGTAGCAGAGTGGTGGAGAGAATCCAGCCATACCCTACCGAACAATCAAACATATTAATGGATAGAACATTCAAAGTGGTGCCTTGTAGGCCTCCTGGATTGAGGCAGCTGCTTTCCATTCATATATTATTCATGAATGTATGGGACTCTATCTCAGTGGCAGCACTAAACAACACTTTCAGCATACAGTATCTAAACGTCTCCAAGCAGCTCCAGCAACAACTACCCCATCTGCATACTGAAAGCATATCCAGTGGAAGCTGTAAGCAAAACTTTCAGTGCACAGCAATCTTCTATACAGACAACCACAAGCACCAGTGAATATTTTTGCTATTAACATACATTAGACATCAAGTGCACTGGGCCAGAAGGCAGATGAACCCTGCAATCCCTCAAACAAACGAGGAAGCAGCACAGTTAGTCCTCATTCATGAGGAATTTAGAAGTATAGTAGTTGGCAAGAGCGACTTCTTCATCAATGATATTACAGGGATTGATGGGGAGCTGCTAGCTCTGGGGTTCACTAGCAGCAGAGTGGTGGAGAGGATCCAGCCATACCCTACCAAAGCATTGCACATATTAATGGATGGAACGTTCAAAGTGGTGCAGTGTAGGCCTCCTGGATTGAGGCAGCTGCTCTTCATACATAAGGATGCAGCCCAAGTGGAGCTGATTGAACAAATGGCAGCAGCAGCAAGTGGTGGACATTAAGGAATATATCTGTGGCACTCACCAACATACAACAGCCCTCATCCACCTTTCCTACAAAACATAAAGTGTTATAATGGCATTAAGTTAGATAGGCTCATTTCTGGCAACAGCTTCATTGAAGATTCATCTACAGCAATGCCAGGTGTCCAAAATTTCCTGAAAGAGGAGTGGCTCTGGTGCAAGAAAAAAGCAGATGGGTATGGCTTCTGTCTGTGTAAAGTTGTGTTTGTATTTCAAGAAGGTGACTGGTGATGTAAAGAAAGGAGGAGAATTCATACATACTCACTGGCGTGAACTGGCATATTGGTAGAACTTTCTGGGCTATCACCCTCCTGTGGGTCTAGACAACCTAATGGATAAAACACAAAAATGGCTTCTAGAACCTATCAATTTGGGAACCTCAATAGGATTCCATAAATATACCAGCATGATCTACAACAATACAAGGAAAACAATTTGTGACAAATGGTACACACCTGAAAAGATATAAATGCCCAAACAATGGGTTTCCAGAGGGCTTTGGATGTGCAGAAAGGCAAGCAATGGGGATTTAGCAATGGCTGTGATTGGAGGTCATAGGCTACATAGTAAGCACAAGAAGGCAGTAGGAGGTGTAGAGCAGACAGATGAAGATGTTGTTGCTTCACTATTGGTGCCACAAAAGGAAAGTATGATAGTGACAGAAAAAGGTGAAGCTGGGAAGTCTAGAGGGGTGGTAAAGTGTGGTAATGAGATAAACAGACTAATGTTGTTCCTCTCCCAGTGGTGCAAGAATGGGTTTTCGGGCTCCAAGTGCTCAACCCTTTTTATGAATGCAGAAGCTTGTGAAGAGTATGAACTGGACATGATAAAAATGATAGATGACCAAAGAATATACAGGGTGGGGGAAATGTTTGGAAACGGCTTAATATTTCATATACAAAGGTGATTTTGCGGTAGGTATGATTGAGGATCCTACTCAAATTGAAAATACTATTTTACTGTGACTTTAAAAATCTGGTCCGCCATCTTGGAACCGCCATTTTGAATGTAACTTTTTTTTTTAAATAGGAAGGGGGTCATGCGATACATGATTTCAATACGGAATTTTAAGACAAAATGAATGCCGAAAACCGCACATCGATATGTCAACCCGTTTCGGAGATATTTACATTATTAATCGATACCATGAAAAGCAGAAATGAAATAAATAAGTACATTAAAATCTTACCTATCAAATTTTTTGTTAATAGTGTTTGCTAATAAACATTAAAACCCAATTATTTTAATAAATGTTCAAACTGTTTTCCTTCAGCTGTTTGACAATGTGCTAATCTTAAATAATAGCCATCAAGCACATTTTGAATCATTTCGCGTGATGAACATCTGACTCTGGATATCATAATATCAACAATAATCATGATATCAACCTAAAATCATCTGTAATAATCCAACTGATTTAATGAATTCTTTTTCAATCATGAAGTAGTGAGTGTGTTTAAAGTCGTTCGCAATGGCATTTTTAAATGAAACCGCACATTTTGAATCATTTCGCGTGATGAACATCTGACTCTGGATATCATAATATCAACAATAATCATGATATCAACCTAAAATCATCTGTAATAATCCAACTGATTTAATGAATTCTTTTTCAATCATGAAGTAGTGAGTGTGTTTAAAGTCGTTCGCAATGGCACTTTTAAATGAAACCGAGAGAATAACTTTGTTAATGATGCGCGGCTATGGAGATAGAGTACGGTCTTACCAAGAAGTTTCTGATTTATTTAACGAAACATTTCCCAACAGAAATCCAATTAGTAAAAGTGTTGTTTTTAAGACAGTAAAGCGGTTTCAAGAAACGGGCAAAGTGACTGATCGTGCTCGCACTGGAAGAACAAATACTGCCACCAACAATGAAAAATCTTTAGAGGTAATGCAATCATTTGTTGAAGATCCGCATACATCAACTAGAAGCGTTGCCAAGGAACATGGTATGTCTACTCGTTCTGTCAGAAAAGTTCTTAAGGAATCTCATTTCCATCCGTTTAAGCTTCATGTATTACAAGAACTGAATGAGGATGATTTCGACCGCCGGGTAGAGTTTTGTGACATAATGATGAACAAGTATGACAATGATCCAAACTTCTTTAATAATGTAGTATTTTTGGATGAAGCTACGTTCATGCTTAACGGCAATGTAAATAAGCAAAACTATCGTTTCTGGACCAATGTCAACCCATACTGGATATAATAATAATAATAATATCGTGTGACCTGGCTGGCTCAGGTCTGGTGTCAGAGTTATCAGGTCGCACCTGAATAAGTCCAGGGCCTCTGTCGTGACTTAACGACTGTTTTTTAGGCAGCCGGGACCGACAGCTTAACGTGTCCATACTGGATGAAGGAGGGTCATACACAGTATCCTGAAAAATTAAACGTATGGGCTGGTATGGTAAATGGTCACATTGTAGGACCATTTATTATCGAGAATAATTTAACAGGTGCCATTTACGAGAACATGTTAATAAATTTGATCGTTCCAGCCATCCAGAACATCAACGGACAAGAGTTACATAACTTGTGGTTTCAACAAGATGGGGCGCCCCCTCATTATGCATTAGGAGTGTGGGATATATTGAACCAAACATTTCCCCAACGCTGGATAGGTCGTAGAGGTGCAATAGAGTGGCCCGCTAGGTCACCTGACCTCTCTCCACTTGATTATTTCTTTTGGGGCTACATGAAAGACAATGTGTACAAAAAGAAACCAGCAACAATTAATGAACTGAGAGAATGTATAACTGAAGTGGCTAACAGAATTCCACACGAAATGATTCAAAATGTGCTTGATGGCTATTATTTAAGATTAGCACATTGTCAAACAGCTGAAGGAAAACAGTTTGAACATTTATTAAAATAATTGGGTTTTAATGTTTATTAGCAAACACTATTAACAAAAAATTTGATAGGTAAGATTTTAATGTACTTATTTATTTCATTTCTGCTTTTCATGGTATCGATTAATAATGTAAATATCTCCGAAACGGGTTGACATATCGATGTGCGGTTTTCGGCATTCATTTTGTCTTAAAATTCTGTATTGAAATCATGTATCACATGACCCCCTTCCTATTTAAAAAAAAAGTTACATTCAAAATGGCGGTTCCAAGATGGCGGACCAGATTTTTAAAGTCACAGTAAAATAGTATTTTCAATTTGAGTAGGATCCTCAATCATACCTACCGCAAAATCACCTTTGTATATGAAATATTAAGCCGTTTCCAAACATTTCCCCCACCCTGTATAAGGTTCCTTGTGACCAAGGATCATTTGATCATAAGCAGTCCAAAGCTACTGTCAGGGCAGTTTTGTTGGCCTAAGAGATGGGATTTTTGAGCAAATGGCCGACAGTGTCTTCTACAACCATTTCAACATATTGCTTAGTAGCACAGTTGTTGTTTAGCACTGTGTGAAATTCCAATCTTGGGCCAAACCCCACTTCAGTATCATGCTCCTGCGATCTGGAACTACTTGAGTAGAGTTTTGGGGCAACCAAACCGGCTGGATGTGGTGTAGTAGCATGGAAGGCTACTCTGTATCAACAGCCGGCCGCTGACATCTGCAGTCCTTTGTTGAAGGAAAGTAGCAGATCTGCCACTGCCACACAGGAGATCGAATGGCTACTTCATTGGCAGTAGGGCATGCCATACACGGGATGGTCTGGAGCAGCAGTGGGATGGTTCTGGAATCCATGCATGAAGGGGCTGGAACACTGCTGTAAGCTGGGTTGGTTTTTCCAAAGCTTAAGGGCCCTGGTGGAAAGCTGGTCCTCATCCACTTTCCCTGGACAGCCGCTGCTGAATTCGTTCAGTGGTGACTGACTGAGACTTTGAGAAGCCGGGGCTATCATGACCTAAAAGCAGTGGTTTCGCTAGACAGGTGGTGGTGGAGGTGATTGTTGGATATTTGCAGTAATCACTTATTTGAATTATTCATTGAATTTTGATTGTTTTTGATTGTGCTTGAGCTTGAAATATATATTGTGAAAATTACCACCTTTTGTTATTTTGCTACCTTTGATCATCATGATATCATACTGTTCAGGTTACATTGAGTGGTTGGCCTGCCTACATTGTAGTATTGTGGGTATTGGAGGCATAGTGTGGGTGATCTGTTTGGGTGCCTTGCTTGTGCATAGCACTCCTTGTTAGCTTTGGTTTGTTTGTTTGACTGGTCTCCTGATGGAGGAGCCAAGTATCAGTGGTGATGGCAGATCTCCTGCTAGGGACTCTCTGGCCAGAGGCAGAGTTAAAGAAGTTGTTACTGTTGAGATCCCTTTTTGTAGCCAAACATGTCGTAAATGCAACCTGTTTTTCCAAAACCCCAGTGGGGCCCAGGGACTGGTTAGCCATTATCTGAAGTCACCCTTTAGTGGGCCTTGAATTCAAGTGCACGAAGTGCCTGAGCACTTGTTTTCCACAATACCATGCAGCTCTATCTGATGCTATCCTGATGCTAAATGCATCACATTGTTAGCGCTCGTATAACACGGCCCTTAAGGCTGGTGTGAGGACTAGAGATTCTGCTCTTGAGTCTGCTGCCTCTTTGGAGCAATTTCCTGGTGATAATGAAGTGGTGCATGAAAATATGCCTGACTCTGCTGCCGATGCTGGTGAATTTCCTGGTGATAATGAGGTGTCTCCTGATAGTTTGTCTGTTGACATAAATGTTTCACAGGCTGCTATTAGTGAGAATGATTTGCTGCCTTCGGGTCTGTTGGATGACTCTGTGGTTGTCCCTGATACAATGCTTTCAGACACTGGTGTTGAGTTGGGGCTGAGTAGTATGTTGGCTCATGACTACGATGTGGCAGTTAGTCAGGATATTGTTTATCCTCCTATGGAGGTGACTGTGGATGTGTAACACTGGCCTGCTGATGCTGTTGTTGCTAACGTTGTAGAGGAGAATCTAATTGCTCCTGCTCTTGCTGCAGATGTCTCTGCCGGTTCTGAGTTGGCCCAAGGAATTGAAACTAATGTACCTTGGTGGCGCGCTGCCTTGGACAATGCGATGAGTCTTATAGTTAGCAGCAGTGACAGAAGGATGAACTTAATAGTTGATCAATTGAATCAGCTTATGCAGGGGATGCTTGGTGGTGCTACTGTTTGGCATGAGGACCTAGATGAATGTGCCTGTCAAATACATGAGCTGCTGGTGGATGCAAGGAAGCCAGTCAGGTCAACAAGGCCCAGGCCAAATTCAAAGTGGAAGAAGCAGCATAGACCTACGAATGCTGCTAAGGTGCATGAATATGCTAGGACTCAAAATTTATACAAACAAACACCTGGAAAGCTGGCTGACTGTCTAATAAATAATGATTTTTCGATTTTGAAGGATAAGGCTGAGATCGAAATTAAGGCCCCAATTGAGAAATTGGCAAATGAATATAAGGAACTGTGGGGTAAGGCTTCTGCCTCCTGGCATGAATATCATCAATTTAATGATCACATAAGCAATGGTGAATTCTTTACCCCCTTCAGCCCAAAGGAGATACATGCGCGCATACATTGACATTGTATGAAAAGTGGTGGTTTTCCGGGGCTGGATGGGGTGACAAAGACATCATTGCTTAAAAAAAATTTAGTGCTGTCATTTTATGTAAGCTGTTTGCCCTTGTGGTTGCAACTGGTGAGATGCCTGTGATATGGAATGAAAATAAAACCATCTTCATCCCCAAGCCGGGTAAGAATCTTTATCTCTTGTGCTCTTGGCATCCGCTGACTATTGGATCACTGATCTATCAGTTGTTTGCTGGTCTCATTGAGGCCAGATTCAGGTGACATGTTAGGTTGAATGTTAGACAGCATGGGTTTCAGCCGGGTGCTGGTTGCGATATTGTGTCCTTTTGGACCAAGCTCTGAGGGCAGTAAGATGTGGTGAGGTGAAGGATTTGAATGTGGCTGTCTTGGACTTGTCAAAGGCTTTCAACATGGTGCCCTATGCAGCCATATTTGATGCCATTTCGGCAAGGGGATTGCCTGATGGCATTCAGAAATTGATTTCCTCAATTTATCGCCATGGTCAAACCCTTCTAACTGGTTCTGATACCTCTGTTTCTATAGAGCTCAAGTGAGGTGTTAAGCAGGGTGACCCTTTGTCTGCCTTCTTGTTTAACTTAGTTATCGACCCTATATTTGAGGTGGCTTCTGGAGAGTCTCGGCGGCATTGACAGAGATGCCCATGTTCTTGGATATGCTGATGATTTGATACGTCTGAGCCAGGAAAATGGTTTGAGAGAGTTTTCTTAACCTATTCCCCTACTTTGACGAGCTGGGATCATCAGGATTTTCTTGGGCTAAGAGTGCTTAGATGAGCTGGGCTCACATAGTACTGTCATCCTTTTACTTTGATGTTTCACACTCGCTGTGTATTTCATATGGACTATTTAGTGTCAATATATCTCAGAAGATAGCAGCACATACTTGGGTCTCCTAGAATCATTCTATATGTGCTTTCATCTATGGATTTTGAGTTGTCCATTTATCTACTTCTCTAAGAAAATACTGTTTGTTGATCTGTTGTGGTTATGGTTAGAAATCATTGTTTTATGCTCTTATACTGCAATTATGTAGAGATTCTCTCTCTATTTATTAGTTTGAATTATAGTTTAATTTTTTATAGTTTATAGTGTATATATTTATTCAAATGGCTTTATCATTGGAGGAAATCCATCGATTCTTGTTGGACAGTGACAATGAGGAAGATGATGCAAGTGATAGCGAGTCTTCTAACGAAAATATTATGCGAATGAGTGACAGTGATAGTGAAATTGAACTGAATCAAGATGATGACACAGGACAAATTTTTGCTACAGAATGGAACTGGATGGATAGAAACAATGAAGTGAAAAATTTTCCTTTTACTGGTGAACCTGGAATAGATCCTTCTATTCTGGATAAAATTGATCAAGGTGAGAAAGCAACAGAACTTTTTTGTTGCAATGAAATTTTGGGGGACGATTTCTATGAAATAATAAAATTGGACACCAATCGAAATGCTTGCAGTGCTCTGAAAAATAGACCAAATACCCAATGAGACAGCAAATGGGAACCTCTAACCACTGATGAACTGAAGGCGTATTTTTCTTTAGTTATTCTGATGTCTCAGTGTCCTAAAAATACAATTAAAAACTACTGGACAAAGCACAAATTGAACGCTACCCCTTTTTTTTGCAAAAGTAATGAGCTACAGACGATTTTCTTTGATATCAAAATTTTTACATTTTGCATTTGACAATCAAGATGATACTGATCGGTTGAAGAAAATACGTCCAATTATTGAATATTTGAACATAAAATTTCAAGCAGTGTATACCCCAAACAAAGACATTAGTGTAGATGAGAGTCTAATGAAATGCCGTGGCAGGCTATCATACATCCAATTCAACCCTTCAAAACGATCGCGATTTGGTGTAAAATTCTATAAACTTTGCGAATCTTCAACTGGTTACTGTTGGAATTTCTCTATATATTGTGGACAAGACAAATACAATGATATGCTTGCTAGTGAAGCAATTGTTTTGAAATTAGCCAATGATCTACTGCATCAAGGTTACAGAATTTTTCTGGACAATTGGTACAGCTCACCAAATCTTTTCAAATCTTTGCTAGATAAACATACCTATGCGGTAGGGACAGTGAGAAGTAATAGAAAAAATATGCCTCCAGATGCAGCAAGTAGGAAAGTGCCCAAAGGTGAAATTATATCAAAAAGTTCAAATAACATTCTATTTGTGAAGTGGCATGACAAAAAAGAAATCTGCTTATTATGAACCTCACATAACAACGCAGAAATGGTACAAACAAATAAAGTTCGTTTTGTAAAGGTATGAGGACAGACTACAAGAACATTTGTTAGTAAACCACAATTGGTGATTGATTACAACAACGGAATGAATGGAGTAGACAAGCATGACCAAGTGTTAGCTTGCTATCCTGTGATGCGCCGATATGCCAAATCATACAAAAAAATATTTTTCTACATGTTCGACATGGCGATTTATAATTCTTATAGATTCTGGAAACAGTTGAATAGAAAAAAATCTACGTTCAGTGACTTTCAATTGAACATTTGTGAGCAAATGTTATCCACATTGACATTGCCCCAATACAAGACAAGAGGCCATCCATCTGATGGGGATACTCCATTGCGCCTTCAAGCGAAGCAGTGGGCCCATTTTGCAGAAAAAATTCCCCCAACAATTTCAAAACAACATCCAACAAAACGCTGTTTTGTTTGTGCGAAAAAAAACAAACGAAGTGAGACTGTCTGGCAATGTGAGTTATGTAATATTGCACTGCATCTGCCAGAATGTTTCAAGGAACATCACACAAAACTGTAAATATAGGATTATTGTGAACATGATGTGGCTTGGTAAGTTTTTATGATTTTTATTTGACTATGACACAATCCAACTTATTTTATAATAAATAGGCCTATAGACTTATAAGATGAAACAGTCAGACTTTTTTATGATTTCAACCCAAATAACTCTAAAAATGGTAAGAATCTGGGGATGTATAATATAATAAGGGTGAAATAATGAAAGGATGATAATAATAAGGGTGTTATTATACTGCCTATATATTTTTGATTATTTTTTACAATCACTTTGAACAACATATATAAAAAATCATATTCTGCAATGGAAAAAAAATTTTTTCATTACAAATTTCAACTTGAAAATAGGAAAACTACCCTTATTTTCATCCCTAGATTTTTATTATTATTTTTCCCAATCACTAACACCATATATAAATCATATTGTGCAATAAAAAAAAACTTTTTTTCATTTACAAAATCAACTTAGAAATAGGATAAACACCCTTATTTTCATCCCTAGATTTTTTTTATTATTTTTTCCAATCACTAACACTATATATAAATCATATTCTGCAATAAAAAAATTTGACAAGTTTGGTCACTTTTTTCGAAATTAATTGGTACGGGAATGGGTTAATGATACTGGTCTTTTAATAAATACAATGAAATGTTTTGCTGCTGGAGTTCGAAATCATTTGAAAGAGTACTTTGTTGTGCCTTTGGGTCTTAAGTTTAAAGATGGAACTTTGGTTCCTGAAGTTACTGTTGATGAGTGGTTTTGATATCTTGGTGTGGATTTCACTCTGGCTCAAGGTATGTCTATAGAACATAATGCTAGGATTATGATGGATGCCTTTGATGCAATAAAATTTCTAAAGTTGAAGCCTCAGCAAAAGATCTGATTACTGTTTCAGTTCGATTGGTTGTTAAGAGGGTTTTGCATCTTCATGACTCCACTCCTGACAGTTTAATCTATTCTGGCAAGTGCAATGGAGGTCTTGGCATTCCTCATCTGAGAAATGTTTTGTGTTTGGGTTTGATACAACTGATGAAAAACCTTAAAAGATTGCCTCATCCTGTTAGAGATTACTATAAATGTGAACTGGGTGTGAATATGGCAAAGGAGTGCCTGAAGTTTGAATTGCCTGAGAACCCCAAGAAGGCTGACTTTGATCACATTAAGTTGAAAAATAAAAGGCTTGAGTTTGAGCAATGGGCGAAGTTGAATTCTGCTGGAAAGGGTGTGAAAGAGTTTGAGAATAGCAAAATTTCTAATATCTGGCTGTACAACGATTGGGTGGTTCCCTCTGAGACCAGATATATAAGCATGTTGAAATTTAGAGCTAACATGCTTGGCACATGGGACGCCTTATGGTGTGAGGATAAGAATCGGCCCAGAAACAGTCATAAGTGTAGTAATCCGCAAGAGATGCTTGGTCATATAGTTGGATTTTGTGAATCAAATAAACAGGCTAGGATCCATAGGCATGATGTTATAAAGAATAGAGTAGCTGAGGAACTTGCTCAATCACCTAAAAATAGGGTTGCCATGGAGCAGACCTTTGTATGCGAGAGGATGAGTGAGTGACTCAGACCTGACCTAGTAATTGATACCCCTACGGGTGCATATATATGTGATGTGACAGTCAGATTTGAGAATGGCTCTGCTTTAGAGGAGGCCAGGCATGAAAAGATTCAAAAGTATGAGGGAATAACAGGTCAGGTGGGTGAAATGTTTGGGAAACCTAATGCTAAATCCCTGCCCTTAGTCTTTGGTGTTAGAGGTGCTGTCCTGAAGTCTATGGTGCGAGCCCTGAAGGAAATTGGCATAATTGAGAGTAGGATGATCAGTAAGCTGGTGATGTATTGCCTTTGGTCCGGACTCGAGACTGTCTTGAAGCATATTGATATGCATTGATGTTAATCTCCTTTCACTACAATCTTGATTGCCTTTGTATAACTTCTTAAATATTCTGAGTTGTGTTGAAGGTCCTTATATTTGTGGGTCTGCTTCTGAAGTGAAACTAGTGGTCTCAAAGTGGAGCTCTATGTGAGCCATATACATTGTTTTTAAGTTGTGTATGTCCTTCCGAATTGAACCCTGAATCATGCCATCTTGGTGCAGCATTTTTAAAATTCTTCTATGTGTCACTGCTCTTGCAGTTGCTTTCTTAGTATTGGCTTGAATTTTTAAATATTTTATTGAATACATTACAATCTGATACATTATTCAATATTCAACTATATTGAATCTGATCAATCATTCTATTTTTATAAATTGATTATTTTCCAAAGACTCATGGCAATGGTACACCTCCCAACTCTACAAGTGTTGCCCCTACCTCTTCAACTGCAGCTGCCCCTGCCTATCATCTGCCTATCTATACAAGTGCTGCCTCTGCCTCTTCAACTGCTGATGCCACTGACTACCATCTGCCTATCTATACAAGTGCTGCCCCTGCCTCTTCAACTGCTGCTGCCACTGACTACCATCTGCCTATCTATACAAGTGCTGCCCCTGCCTCTTCAACTGCTGTTGCCCTGCCTATCATCTGTCTATCTATACAAGTGCTGCCCCTACCTCTTCAACTACCGCTGCCCCTGCCTACCATCTGCTCAACTGTACAAGTGCTGCCCCTGCCTCTTCAACTGCAAACACCACTTCAAATGTGCTGGATTTAATTATAGAAGAAACACTGGCTCAACATACTGTTGATTCAGTCCAGGTAGATGAAGTCTTTGTCCTGCAACAGCCTCAGCCTCAGACTCCAATAACAGATCGAAGAAGAGGTTGACCATCATTTAATCACTTGGAGGATGAGTGGATGCAGATGATAAATTGTCTGCTATCACACACCCAACCCCCAGAGGCACCACCTGGGATGTTGGGGGCGATTGATATCATGCTCAGAGTGATTAGCAATCCCAGATAAAAAATTCTAAAAAATATAGGCAAATTAGAGCATAAAATGCTCAAGTTTGAAACAAGATGCCCAGATTTATGACATTCCTGGGCTGTAGTACTGAAAAGTATAAATTTACTTTGATATTCTACAATCCAGGATATGTGCTTCAATCACTTTCTCCCCATTGCACAAAGGTGGGCTGTTGGAAGACTTGGATTTCAACATAGCATGGGGGTCTCCCAAATAATAAGCACTGAATTAGCTATATTGCTTATTACTCCGCAGAACACCTCCAGCAGTATGCTCCAATCAGAGATGTAGAAAATATATTTCAATACTTTAATATTTAAATTCTCTTGTTTTACTGCTGCCCCTGCCTCTTCAACTGCTGCTGCCACTGACTACCATCTACCCAAGTCTACAAGTGCTGCCACCGCCTCTTCAACTGCTACTGCCACTGACTACCATCTACCCAAGTTGTCAATCAGAAAGAATGGCTGCTCTCTTTTCAATAATAGACATTTTAGAAACAATCGTTCTAGAAAAATGTGTTTGCAGCATTGATAGTGTCAAGTGTTTGTTGAAAAAACTAACATCCAATTCGGATTTGAAAATTAGTGAGAAAATTAGATCCATAATAAAGAAAATTAATAATTTGTTTTTAAATGCCAAAAAGTGTAAAGAGGATTCTAGTGCCAGCCAGATCAAGTTCTTGAAATTTTGTCTTGATGAGATGTCTATTTCAGACATGTCAGGGTTTTTTGTTGAGGGGTTAAATAGTAAGAAAATTGAAGAGGCAAACAGGAAAGTTTATTCAAAATTGGACTATGAGAAACTAGCTAAATTTTTGGATGAAGTTGAAGTCGAAGATTGTGACAAAAATTCAATTTACTCTTCTAACAACTTCAATCATGTAACTAATCAAACTTTTAAAGATGATGATTGCTGCTCATCTGTTACAAGCAAATTATTTGTCAACAACAAATCATCATCTGCTGATAATGAAGATGATGATGTTGATTTTGAAGACGATTTTTTTGAGAAAATTAGCTACGGAAAATCAGCTGAAACAAGCCCAATTTTGGAATTGTACCAGCGAAGAGACCAAGCCAAAGTAGAATCAATTTCATCAAGAATTCCAAACTCTGCAGCCAATTCAGGGTTTATGGTCAAAGTTGAGGTGACCAATTTACGGGACTTGAAACATATCAAAGATTTAGACCGATGGAAAAAAGTAGCTATAAAGGTTGTGTTTGTTTCAAAAAATCACAAAGATGCAAAGTTCAAAAAGATAAACGAGTGTCTGAAACTGGCCCTTTCTGATTTAGTGCGTAAGTCCAATGTAGTTAAATCTGTAAGACAGCTCAGTTCTATTGCCAATTATTGAGAAAGAGTAAACGCTCGCGGTATCTAGTGGCAAAAATTGTTACCAATAGATGTTGGTTAAATTTTACACCACTAGATGGCACGGACGCGCGCTTCTTCACTGACCAAGAACAAAAAATAGCTATTGTAGTTTGATTTAGATCTTTGTATTATGACCAATATCCTGTTGCACCAGTTTTTTTGTCAATTAAAAAAACAAATGTCTTCCAGATTTTTGTGAAAAACCGATGTTGCACTAATTAGCAATGTCTAATTGATCTAAAGCGGGTAATCAACAGCACAGATGATTTTGTTGAATTAGAAAGCACTTTTGGTAATGCTTTCAAAACATATTATTACAGAAACCAAAAATTCAAAGACATATGCAGATTGTTGATATCTATAAAAAAAAATGTTTATCTTTGCTGGAATCTGAATCGAGCAAAAAAAAATCCATAGAATTCAACATTTTAGTCAAATGCACTTATAAAAAACAATCAGACACAACAGACTTCATTGAATATCAGAACAGATCTTTTAAAACCAAAAACACACCTCTCTTCACATCCTCATCTCTTAGTGAGGTTTATGATGACTGCATTTCAAAAATTTGTAGTGAGGAATCAAATTATGAAGGACAAATTAGTCAGGCTGGACATTGCACACAATAGATGGTGTAATGATACATTTTTAAGGTTATAATAATAATGCTTTAGTAGTTCTTTATTTAAATTAAAATAACGTTAAAAGTCACTATAAATAAGTTGACCTAACCTCTTTGAATACTGTATCAATAGTCCATATTGATATATCGACTTATTGTAGTCCGTATTGATATATCGACTTAGTATAATCAATAACAAATGATCGATTATATCTTGTAAGGTTATGTTATTTCTCTCATAACATGTTATAATATAATTTCTTTATAACGTTGGGATATTGAATTAGATATTTAATAAAATACAAACTTATGTATTATAATTTAATTTTATTATTGGCGTCATTGTAAATACCAACTTACTTTTTTCTTTTAAATATGTCTCATGTGGCAAATTCATTAACTTGACTAGAATAGTGTGATGATGTGGAGATTTTACTAGAGTAGTTTGATGATGTGGAAGAGTTTTGACCACGGAAGGTAGCTTTTGTTAGTGTCACTTGCTTGATGAATCCTGGACAGGTCGGACACATTATAATTTCAATAAGATTTTTATTGTTGCAGTGCGTTAAGCAACTTAGATTGTTAATGTAATTTTGATATTTTTTTTTATTTTTTACCTTTTGCTATTTTGCTTCTTGTCCAAGATTTATATAGAATCTAATTTGGAACACCATGAAAAAGATAAGTAGTAGTTATAAGTAATAATTGTGATATGATAATTTTTTTGCCTCGTGTATCTTATGTTAGGGTGTAATGTTTTATTTTTTTTGTATTTTAATCATTTGGTGGCAAATCAACCACAATAAATAAAAGTGTATGAATTTTCCAATATCAGTTTTATTTATTTGTTCATGTATCACAGAATTACCCATGCCTACTCCAATACAATGTAGAAATTGAGGTACCAATAGCCATTATTCTTAGGTACAGTGTTTCAGAGGCCAACCCATACATTAGAAAACCTATTGTAAAAAGGGGGCATTGCAATGGTATTTTGGTTAGAACCAACAAATACAGACCATTAAGGGGCACATCATATTTCCAACTACCCCCAAAAATTCGGAACAAAAGAGCTATTATTAACTGTAAGAACTTAACAACAATCAGTGCTTCTTGTGGAGTGTTTTAAGTAAATATGTAAAACGCAACCCTGCATGCATTTCAAACCATCACAGAAAAATTAGATCTAAATTCAATTTTAGCAATATCTCATTCCCAACTCTCCTAAGTCATGTTAAGATCTTTGAAAAGAATAACCCATTGGTGTCGATAAATGTTTATGGGATAGACAGTTCCCAAAATATCTATCCTTTAAGATTATGCGAATTTGTTAGAAAAAATCATTTTGACATGTTGTTTATGCAAAAGAAGGAAAACCTTCATTGGTGTTACATAAAAAATTTGGAATGACTTGTTGTTGGTCAAATGAATAGCCACAAAGGAAAAATTCATATTTGTAGACGATGTCTCACACATTTTACAAAAAAAAACTTCATACAAAGCACATGAAAGGCTTTGTAAAAAGAGTGAACTATTTAGAGTAATTATGCCCAAATCTGAAGAAAAACTTGTTTTAAGTTTTAGGAACCACCAAAATCAATATCCTGTGCCGATTGTTATATACGCAGAATTTGAGTGCATTTTGAGCCCTTACCATTCCGCTCAGCCAGCACTTTCAAACAGTTTCACAGAGAAAACTCACAAACACGAGCCATTCAGTTTCTGTTGTTACATGGTAATAAACGAAAATTTGCCAGTACAAATGAGAAAGATTTTGCCACAAAAACCGTTTCTCTACAGAGGTAGTAATGCACCAACTCATTTCATAAAATACCTTATCGATTTGGCTAATAGGATTGGGGAGGTGGTGAAGAAAAACACACCCATGATTTTCACAAAAAAAGATGAGAATCATATTAATTCTCAATCATGTTGTGAAATGTGCAAATGTGAGTTTTCATTGATTGTTAGACCAGTTCGGGACCATTGCCACTTATCGGGGAGATATCGAGCTGCACTTTGTGCACCATGCAATTTAAAATGATTAAAACAAAAATACCTTCCAGTCATAATCCATAATTTGACAAAATATGACGCCCATTTCGTTATACTGAGCTTGGATTGTGATCAGGAAGATATTGACATTATCCCCAATTTGAGTGAGAAGTACATAACATTTTCCAAACACACAAAAAATGGTATTATCCTCAAATTTATTGATTCATTGAGATTCATGAATTCTTCACTTTCCACTTTGCCAGACAATTTAGGCAGAGACGAGTTTGCGCACGTAAAGAAAAATTTCCCCGATATTGATCTAGGGCTAGTGTGTAGAAAAAGGTTTTTTATGTACTCAATTACAAAACAATGATTAGACTTACAGCATAGCTTTGGATGAATTTTTGGATTAAATTCAAGATTATTAAACAACAGTATTCCATACCGAACAGGATCCAATATGTATTAACATAACCCATGGACAGATTTTACAATTACAATTTGGAAATTCTGGTAAGCTGATCTACAATCTTTCTTTTTTTTTTTTCTTCGAAAATATAACTGCCAAAATCCTAAATTATTTGCTAGAGTAAAGCTAGAGCTATAAAAAAGTTCATGTTGGATATTTATGTGCATTCACTCTTAGTCACGATTATAGTTATAATATAGCTATAAATGGATCAATTACACATGTGCAATGTAAGTTTAATTTAGATAGTAAAATCTGCAAACTATCAGTTGGGTCTTATTCACATGAGACAGTGTATTACTTCTCCAAGCAAATCGTTCCTATGTTAGTGATACTATATTTTGTTCTTACACCAATGGAGGTTGCAGACTTGTGATGTTTAAATACACTGATATAGGCAGTTTAACTACACTATCTGATCCCCGTACAACATTATATGAAGATAAGGATTTTAAGTACTTTTCAATTGATGGTGATGTTACCCTTCCTACTATATACATTAGCAGTACACTTGAAGATGAAACAAGTGGTAATATATCCATGTCTGCTACTAAGGGTTTTATTAACACTTTCTCACATGTTATTTCTGAAGAATATGACCAATGGCTTAAAGTTGTAAATGAAGAGATAGAATTGATTGCACTAACTGATGGATTTGGTTTGGCCACCCTATCTGCAACCATAATTTCTCTTCCGGTTCAGTTGAAGTCACTTCTAAAGTCCATCCCAGTGAAACAGACAATCCAAGGCAAACTTTCTGAACCAACATCTCTATATGATATGGTAGAATTTCCCATTACTAGACATCATAAGTACTTATGTTCTGATTTGTCAGCATCAAAATGGTTGGACAATATTGACGCATATGACATGACTACTTGTATATGGAAGAAGATTAAGTATAAATGGAGTAGTTCTACCAAGCTTACAAATATTGGTGCTGGTTTGATTAATAGTGATCCATTGTGTTTAAAGGCTCTCTTTAAAAATTCAAGTAATGATAGAGAGTATCATGTGACTATCTCCTGCCATCTTGAAGTTGGTAGTAGAGTCATAGCTAGTGATAGCAACATAATTCAAATTAATGAAAGTGGGCATTACCCAGGATGGGAAGGCAGTACTCCTAGAGATAAGTGCTTAAGTAAATATTATATACTATTACTCAATAGAGTCATCATCCACCATGGGCGGTGCTGGTAAGGCCAGTAATGTTGTCACAATCAATTGTATCAGTGACTACCAAGACAACATGTCTATCATTTGTAACTCTGATGGAGCTAGTACAAGTGATATGTATATCTGTCTCCAGATGGATGTTCCTGATTGATTGCCATTGAGTTCTTTTGTAACCTCACAAGGTGAAGTTCTGGCCCAAGCAACTAAGCTCACTACCAGTGGCACAAGAATCAATCCAGTTGTTACAGAACTTGGATGTTCAAAAATTAATTGGAGTACATGTGTAGTGACTGAGAACTGGAAAACCAATCTCAGGGCATTAGCTTGTATTCCATTGAGTGATGTTACCGGTGCCCAAGATGTTGCATATGCATGTTGTGAGGGTGTTAGTAATGCATGAGGAACTACACTGAAAATGACTGCAAATGCATCAAACTTGACACAGATGGTAGCATCCCAAGCAGAATGGGGTGATAATTATAAAGATGCTGTATCTTTAATCTATAAAATACCAGAGTTGTTTGAATGTCAAGGAAGGGAAGAGGTATTCAATACTAAGTATGATTTAACTGTAGACATGAGTAAATTGAAGGCTGTTGAATATCCTCCATCAGGCACCTCCGATGTTTGAAATAAAGTTCCTATGGTCGATGAGTACTCTAAAAGGTTTGGGGGTAGATGCTTATGCATTTTCAGTGATAAGATTGTAACCAATGAGGGTGAGATTGAATTTTTTATAAGCAGAGGAGTAAGTATCATCTATTTCATAGGTGACTCACTGCATATCAGTTACATAGATAGTATTAACATTGATCAGCTTCAAGCTGTCATATTTGATGAATCTTGGACTTGAGGTTGAAGTTCGGGTACATTGCTCAGATGAACTTGAAATGTATAGATTTCACTTCTCTGAGCAGTAAATTAAAGTTTGATAAATTTAAGTTCAATTGGGACCTTACTGCTATGCAGGTAAAAAATCCCATTATGGGAGTGAGGTATACAAAGTCTGAGACATTGCCTGTCATGAGTAGCAACCGCAGTACCAATGTGAACCGGATGTACTGTGAAGACTAAGCTCTGTGTCCCTGATGGCTGAAGAGGAGAGACAAAGAATAGTATACTCTGCAGCACAGACACACACACAGAGACGCACAATTGTAATGTTTTTGCAATGATGCAGTGCATTCCTCCAAGGGACACAGTGCTCAGTCTTGCACTGTATTCACATTTTGGTGCTATTGGAGATAACAAGTATGGCCAGTTTATTGAGAAAATTATTAGTAAAATTGTAAAAGGCACTGCTAATGGGGCTGAGCATGCTATTTTTAAAGCCCATGAAAAATTGCAATTGGTGCCAGCAAACTCTTCTGTCAGTATGTGGCATGATTCCAAGGATCCAACATCTACAAAAGGTTACCGTTATTGGCATTGCTGATGGCAATGGTGCTGAAATTAATAGCAATTTAGTCATGGCTAAGGGTAAACAATATTCTTTTGTTGATAGAACTGATGGCCCAGGGTGGCTGGATATTCTACTTGAAAAGGATAGGACTGCAGTTAGAATTGGAGAATTATAGAAAGTTGCCTCCTGGAAAGATGCTTAAATGAACAAGGAAAATATAGCTAAGTGCACTGGATATCATGAAAATAAGAAGGCATGGATGCAATGGAGTGATGATGAGACTCAGAAGCGCTATGAAGACATTGTGCCACCACTATTTTAAACTTCAAGGTGATTTGGGATCAAATCCTCATTATGTGCAGAATTGGAGCAAACAATCTAAGCCCATGAATATGCTTCTGGGACAATTAGATGCAATAAAAAAACTGATTGATAAAAATAGTGCTAACTTTAGATACGGATTAGTCAGTTCAAATTGTCAAAATCTCATCAATGACATTTATGAATTAATCCCTTTTTCTGATAAAAAACCAAAATGGGTGAGTTCAGAAGCTTGGTCTTCTTACCTGAGTGATGTACACATGCCAGGATATCATTAACACTAATAAATGTATTGAGTCTCTGTTCACTAAATGGGTCTCCTATAGACCAAAATACATGTGCCTCTCACATGTCTGAGATGTTGCCTGTCATGAGTAGCAACTGCAGTACCAATGTGAACCAGATGTATTCACATTTTGGTGCTGTAGGAGATAACAAGTATGGCCAGTTTATTGAGAAAATTATTAGTAAAATTGAAAAAGGCAATGCTAATGTGGCTGAGTGTGCTATTTTTAAAGCCTATGAAAAATTGCAATTGGTGCCAGTGCACTCTTTTGTCAGTATATGGCATGATTTCATTGATCCAACATCTATGAATTATAGACGAAAGGTTACCATTATCGGCATTGCTGATGGAAATGGTGCTGAAATTGATGGCAATTTAGTCATGGCCAAGGGTAAACAATATTCTTTTGTTGATAGAACTGATGGCCCAGGGTGGCTGGATATTCTACTTGAAAAGGATAGATCTGCAGTTAGAACTGGAGAAGTATGGGAAGTTGCCTCCTGGAAAGATGCTCAAATGACCAAGGAAAATATAGCTGTGTGCTGGATATCATGAAAATAACAAGGCGTGGATGCGATGGAGTGATGATAAGACTCAGAAGCGCTATGAAGACATTTGTGCCACCACTATTTTAAACTTCAAGGCGATTTGTGATCAAATCCTCATTATGTGCAGAATTGGAGCAAACAATCTAAGCCCATGAATATGCTTCCGGGACAATTAGATGCGATAAAAGAACTGATTGATACAAATAGTGCTAACTTTAGATACGGATTAGTTGGTTCAAATTGTCAAAATCTTGTCAATGACATTTATGGATTAATCCCTTTTTTTGATAAAAAACCAAAATGGGTGAGTTCAAAAGCTTGGTCTTCTTACTTGAGTGACATATACATGCCAGGACATCATTAACACTAATGAATGAATTGAGTCTCTGTTCACTAAATGGGTCTCCTATAGACCAAAATACATGTGCCTCTCACATGGGTCTCCTGTAGACTGAATTTTATGGGAGAGACAGCCAGCACCCTATGCACTCTGTTCTACCCTTCTTAGTCTCTCATACAAGCACCACTAGACCTTATTCTACACATATCAACTAAAACATAATCCAATGGAGACTTCCACACTCCCACACTCCCACACTAAAGCTATGGGGGAAAGGAAATTGTAATGAGTCAGTAATGTTGTTAGACAATCAGTACAGGAAAGTGATTGCCAAGGTAATATTCTTTTACCACAAAAATATCAAATAGCCTACTTTCAGAGCCTTCAATTCATTTGGTAGGATGTAATGACTTTTTCTTTGCTAGCTTATATCTCAAGTCCAATGTGTACAGGAGGTTCTTCTGATCTGTTATTTTATGTCTATTTTTTGTTTTGTTTTGTATTAAAGTATGAATAATTAAAAAAATATTTTTAAGGATCCATATCTGGTGGAGGCTTAACTGGTTATTTTATCCAAAAATTAAACTTGGACTTTCCCGGTAGCCTTGACAAGAACGTTGTGGTGTTATTTTTGGTATGAATGTTGTGGATGTGAGAGACATTAGGGTGAAAGAATTAAATTTCCAACAAGCACTCTCCATTGCTGGTCAATATAGGTTGTTTGTCCCTACGAATGCTGATTTAGATTTCTTGAGGTCACAGATTAGGATCCTGAAACTAAACTTGATTCAACCAAAGGATTATTGGGTAGAACAAGAGAAAGCCATAAACCATATTTTGCAAGGGGTCAAGTTATCAGATCAATTATCAAATATCTATCCAAATTTATCATTTCTAGAACAAACTTTAAGGCATAAATTTTTGGGAGAAGATTCAGATAATTCAGTAATTGCTCAAGCAGAAAAGAGGCATAAAGAGGTTCAGACTGTTTCTTCAACTCTATCAAACAAAAGTAAAGACGTTCAGACTATTTCCCCAATAATATTGAGCGAAAGTAAAGAAGTTCAAACCGATTCCCTTAAAACAAGTAGCATAAGTAAAGCAGTTGAAAAGGTTGTGCTAATAAAATCAAGTGGAAGCAGTGTAGGAATACAATCAGAAATTATGGCAGATAAAAAGAGACCGTTTTTAACTCCCAAAACGTTTAGTGGGAAGAAAGGAGAAGATGTAACAGATTTTTTTGATTATTTTGACAGAGTCTCATCAGCAAATTCATGGGATGAGAAGGACAAGTTGTTGTATCTTCCATTCTATCTAGAGGGTAGTCCATTAAAATATTTAGAGATGGTTAAATTAGTGCTAGCTGAGGCGAAAACATTGGATTATGGGCATGTAAGAGCGGAGTTGGAGAAATACTATCAACCCATTCAATTAGACAGAATATCAGAAAACCACATGGACGATCATTCGAATCACCAGATTATGCAGATAAGCAGAAATATAGATAAATTGATTGAGAATCAACATAATGCTGTTAATATTCAGAATAGGTCCAATTTCAGGGACAATGATAAGGATCAACGAAATGAATTTAATGCTGGAAATAGATATTTTCATGACAGAAAATACAGATTCAATAATAACAGATTTGACAGCAATACTGATAGAAATAGATTTGATCGTAGAGAAAGGGAAGACCATAAAGAGGGCAGAAGCCAGAAGAAGTATCTACAAACGATCTCTTAGTCAACGTGGTCTAAGGCTTCCCCGCAACTGTTAGGTGTTTCCTGGCTAGCCAGACTAAGTTTTCCGGATATCATGCCGGTAGTGTTTTTTACCCCACCGTGTGCCGTTTCCGGTACTACCTATCGAGAGTCGAGCGTGTTGCACCTGCTCTGAGCGGGCAGTGCCCCGCGTAGTTCCAATATGGCAGGCGATCCGGCTGGACCATCCGAACGGGAGTATGATAAATGGAGTAGGAACCTCACGCAAGAACTGTTAGAGTCTGAACTCGCACATGTAAATGTAATTCTTGATGAGCTGAAATCAGAGGGCGCCGACTTTTCTCATAACCCCGGTTTTACGGTAAGACACCGACAGTTTATGCTAGTGCGTGAGCGTAACCTCTGGTTGGTGAAAGAGAAGGCTGCCATCGCAAAAACAAGAGTGCGTTACATCGCAATAGAACCGCAGACAAGTGTGCCTGATCCTATAGACATCGTGTCAACGGTGTGCCTCGATGATGATGATGCTCGCCCAGTGATGCGATCTTCTTTGATGGAGGTGAGGCAACGAGTGAAGAATTGTAACCTGGACAGGATTCAGAGGATGGGATACTTGAGAAGGGCATTTGAGGAGTTTAAGCATGGCTCAGCAATATCAGATGGTTTGGTGTGCCCAGGATTGGCAGATGGAGAGGCGATCCCTATCTGGAGTGTTTAGTTGCACCGAGACGATAAGGTTATGGGGGCCACCACATTTGCAAAATACATCGTTGGAGGTGGCAGGACTCAGTTCTCATGGGAAATCAACAAAAGAAGTCCAACGCAGAGCTCATGGACCGGGATAAGGTCCACTAGTGACATGTGGATAAGTAATAGAAATAAACAAATTCCCGGTATCAACATTCAACAAATAGGCCTGAGTAGGTATGATGTCGGAGATGACTGGAGGTTCGCCCAATACCACCAGAACGTGGACATGTATGGTGACCTACCGGAACTGGATCAGCACCTTATGCGAGTAGATATTGAGAGTCAATTTAATAATTTTGTGCATGCAGGATGGCCAGGTGGAGTGGAGGTGAACGACCAATTACGTTGGGTAGTCCCAGTACCCATTGCGGCATCTTGGCTTATGACATTGGGTGGAACCGCCAGATTTGCCTTCCTGACAGATGACACTTCACCTGGGGATGGGGCATACTGTCCAGGATCAAGGAATGGACCCGCACTCAGTATTTGACTCTTGGTCTAAAATCTAGTGCGATAACAGTGTTAAACGCAACCCAAATGATACCGGGCCTATGGCTAGCAAGTAGACCAAGAGAGGACCCCATCCCGATGGCCGGATCTAGTTCAGTGTACAGGTCTGAAGGAAAGCCATACCTGTATTTTCTGCGTAGTTGGCAGTCACATTCATTATGATAGTGTCAAAGAATTGTTTTTGAATTATGTTTCTACGTTGTACAGTGTTCCTGCAAAATGTGATAATGTTACTTTTCCTATACTCGATAATTGTGTAATTGAAAACGATGTAAAGGGCTACCTCGAGTCATGTGCAGCATTGCATAATAAATTCATGCACAGTGAGAATGGCAATCTTTTGACTCAGAGGATGTTGTAAATAGAGGTGACGTCATTAGAAAACTGGTTCAAAGGGCATGGGACCAACCCATTATATGTGAAGGTCTGGTTCAAAACGTGGATTCACTCCTAATAGTGCAAGATGAAGCACTAAATACTTGTTCCGTCAAATGGGATATCCGGCATGGGTATAGCATCACTGTAGCCTTTGGCACCACCCACAGTTTATTCTTGATCAGCAATGAATTTATAGCATCTGACGAATACCAAAATTGGTTAGGAGGACCTGTCCCCAACTGTCCACCAGATGATGAACTCGGCCGGGCCTTCGACGAGGCAAACGATAGGCAGCATGTTTTAGAAAAGGCGATCGAGTTTCAGGCAGATGGGGTCAATGGTGTATCCCCCAAGATGTGGTATAGTGTGGGTGTAGAGCATGGCATCTTTCATGGGAAGCTGCAGAAGACAACGGAAGGAATAACCGTTGTCAAAGATCTGAACGACCGAAATGCGAGCGGCTTTCTCATCAATGACCAGCATGCATATAATGTGCTGCATTACCTCTGCGGGAGCGTTCAAACGGCGGAGGCCGTAGTGGAATACCTCGAAGGCATGAGTGCAGACTGGCGAACTCTGGGCATGCGTATAGCTCTATATGACGATCTACGGGTTGCCAACCCACTGGGGTAGACTACGCGTGGGCATCCAAGCGCATGCCACACCACAACTTTGTGTTCAGACCCGATGAGGGGCTTTGGGAATTTAAAGCTATCTTTATAAGCGCGGACTATTTGGAATCCTGTGTACGGAGTGGCGGTGTAATATGCGCAAATGTACCAGTTGGGGCAGGCGGTGAACCCGAAATAGAACAATGGTCAGTGATAGATAGCGATACCGTAGTGATCAGCCTCAATGTTAATACGACTTCAGATGTACAGCGGGCTATGTGGGTAGTATCTCACCTAACGTACCCTTTGATAAGTTTGTTCGAAACCTTCGGTGTTCGGGATGTCCGTGAAAGGATTGACAGGGACAAGGTCTTCAGTAGAAATGCTAATAATGTTGAGATCAGAGACGATAGACGTAGAATTATATTCCTATCCAATAGTGAAGGTGTGCGCGATTTCCGGTATCAAAACCACCAATCTGCCATTGATGTGGCACGAAGACATGGAGCTGCTGTACCTCCTGCAGTCATTCATGATGTGAACGAATTGATTAAGAGTATGGTAATGACATTAGTGTGTAACCCCATGCCTTTGCGCAGCGAGTTCGATCGCGCTTTTGCTACAGTGATAACAGGCGGAGGAAACTGGCTTGAAGTGGATATGCTCATTGGTCTGCTAACGGTAAGGTACCCACCCGCCTAGGATAGAAGGAAGAGGGCAGGTGGTCGGAGCGGATGGAGTAGTGGAAAAAAGACATCAAGGTGCTCCAGCTGCAATATTGGAGCATCTAAATTTAGTAGAAGCAGAGGCACATATTGATATGGACAGTTATGGTAAAGCTGTTATGGTAAAGATGCTTTCAATATGGTGGTGGCAACCAGGGAGCTGGCCCATGACACTCCTGTGCTAACAATAGGAGAATGGCCAAACGTGGCCGAAATTGCAGTGGGGTTGCGTCTAGCATGGTATGATGTTTTTGATGTTGAAAATAAAGAGGAGATTGTTTTGAGGTACAAGAGTGAGTACCACTTGTGTGCTTAAGGCTGTTAAAGTTCAGGATTGCTTCTTGAAAAATACAAGACTGTTACAGTCTGGACAGTTTAAAACTTGTATTTTAGAGACTCAGTCTAAATCTTGACAGCATTAAGGGCACAAGGATTATTACGTTAGGAGTGTTATCATATGCTGGAGCCAGAGCCAGAATTTGGGACTTCGTGGCCAAATTGAGCGAGGATACATATTTTCAAAGGTAAATTCTTTTTTAAAAAAAAAAAAACTTAAGATCTTATATGGAAGACACCACAAGGTTCTTGTTAATCTTGCAAGAGGCAAAGCGAAGACAATTCATGTTTTGTTTTGTCCCCCCCCCCCCCCCCCCATATAAACTTTGTTTGTATTTTAAATTATTACCTAATCTAGAGCACCAGGCTTAGCCTGCTCATTTTCTTTGTTTAAGTAACCTCAATACAGTTTATACTACTGGGGTGCTTGATATTTCTGTTTATCAAAGTAATCTGTTTTATTAATTTTGTTTGAAAATTATTTATGATCAATTATATTATAGAAACTGTAACCATACAGAATGTATACTTGTATGCTGTGAAGCAAGAAATAAATTTTTATTGAATTCTATTTAAACAAATATTTTTCTGCATTGATTATCGAATATTTAAAATTCATTATTTAATTCAGGGGTCTCCAAACTTTTCAGCCTTTGGGCCACAATAATTACCCCAGTTGGTTCTGAGGGCCAAACCAATTTTCATTTTCTACTATCTATAGTGTTTAGGAGGAATTCCCCTCTTCCAACTAAAATCAACTGGTCCAGACTGTAATTGTAGAAAATGTGCACAACAGTATTTTCAAGTCGTACACCACAACCTATTTGTAAAAACACCCACCATCCACTGTGGCTCAACAACTTTCCCATGGCTGAATGGAGTGCCAAGCAGGTGGTGGTGGACTGCATTACTTGATACATTGCTCAATTTAGCTAGCTTCAGGGCAATCGTATTCATATAAGAGAACAGACAGTGGAAAAATGTGGTCATTTCAAATCTCATTGCACAAGGTGATGACATACTGTTTTGTTGTAAGAATCTAGGGGACATATATGGCATCATAGACATATACAACAAAATAGGCTATGATGACCATCCAGAAAAAACTTACATATCACACAAGCTTGCTGAGTTCTTGCATAAGTCTTACGAAAGAGGATGCCTTTCTGGCTACAGAGCCAGGTTGATTCTAAATATAATGATTAGGAATCCGATCAAAGAATAGGAAATAATAAAACCGATGAGGTTGTACACCAGAATTTCCATCTGGAACCTACTCATATTAAGAGGCACAGACGCAATTAGGACTTGTAAGTTGATGCTGAACAGGCTGGAGTCTCCAAAGAACACACAGTTGGTTTTTGTTTATTGCCAAGTGCCTACAGTGGGGCAGGAATACCTTTTAACTCATGCCTGGGCGGGGCCCTGAGAAGAAGGTGGAATGGCAAGCATCAACCTCAGTTGGAGAAAAGTATGGAGAGATTGGGCCCTAAGTTTGGGCATTGGTATGAGCACCTCCTTGCTAAACACAAAATTAAGTTGAAGGGTAGGATTAGAGATGCCTTCACCAAGAATCTTCTCCTCACTTGGGGATACTCCAATAGGATATACTGAAAGCATATCCAGTGGAAGCTAAATGCAACACTTTCAGTGCACAGAAATCTTCTATACAGACATCCACAAGCTGCAGAGACAATTTCTGCCATTAACATAAGACATCATGTGCACTGGGCCAGAAGGCAGACAAACCCTGCAATCCCTCAAACTGTACCAAATTAATTCTTCTTTCTTAATTTTTTTCTTTCTTACTATTACTAAATTATAGAAATTTGTTAGTAATTTTAATCAACTTTCTCATTATTAATTAAGGTGGTAAATTGTAATATTTTGTTTGGTTACATTGGTAGTTCTGTTCAGACTGCAACTGGCAACACCAGCTGGAACAAACGGTTTTGCCTATTCTAATATGGAGACAAAGGTGATTGGATGTTCTGATTGATATACCTTTCAATTTTTCTCATGGTTTGAGAAAAATAATTTCGAGCATGTAAGGGAACTGCTCTATTATGTTTTGAATTTATAATAATCTTTGATTGATATTGTCACAAAAAAAGATCAATTTGGGTAGGCTATGTCTAGTTCATATTTCAACATATTCCTATTACTTGATAGATCTTGTTCAACCTTAAATTGTTAATTTTACCCTCTCTTTTAATTAATAAATTATTACTGGAAATGTTCCAATCCTTCTGATTCAATTTCATTTTGTTTATTGTTAAATTTACTTAACCTAACTCAGCTTAATTTTGTTGAACTTCTTTCTGAATAGACAAGATCTCTTGTAACTTTTGTTATAAATTTGTCTTCAGTAATTTATTCATTTTTACAAATGTGATAATTACCTCTCTTGTTTAACTTTCTTGATTATTATTTCAGTCTTACTTAAACTGAATTTTATAACATTTTTTGATATGTAACCTAGGCAATTTGTGTTGATTCTTGTCTAGATCAACTACTGTTTTATTTGTAAGTTGATTTCAATAATATTTCATTTTGTTTTTTGTACAGGTTTTTTATGTACTCAATTACAAAACAATGATGAGACTTACAGCATAACTTTGGATAAATTTTCGGATCAAATTCAAGATTCTTAAACAACAGTATTACATACCAAACCGGATCCAATATGTATTAGCATAGCCCATGGACAGATTTTACAATTATAATTTGGAAATTCTGGTAAGCTGATCTACAATCTTTATCATTTCCTTGCTTTGAAAATATAACTGCCAAAATCCTAAATTATTTGCTAGTAGGCCTACTAAGCTAATCATCAATAATTCACAACAATAGTCATGACTTTAAACTTTTATTGTAACTAATATTTGATTCTAGAATTCTCATATCTCTGTATTTTTTCAAATGCATTTAATATATTGAGTACTAGGGACTTAGTCATTCAAAAATCTTCTTTTATTTTTGATTACCTGCTCCCAACTAACATATTTTCAACTCATTATGATTCTCTGCCTCTAGGGGTAACACCTTTCTTTTGTACCTTCTCATTTTGACCTTGGTTAAAATGGGATGTGTTACAAAACAATAGAGGAAGCAGCACAGTAAGTCCTCATTTATGAGGAATTTAGAAGGACAGTAGATGGGGAGAGCAACTTTTTCATTGATAAGGATAGGGATGTTATGAAATAAATGTGAACCTCAACACCAATTCCTGCAGAAAGTAAGACTAGTTGTCAATCAGAAAGAATGGCTGCTCTCTTTTCAATAATAGACATTTTAGAAACAATCGTTCTAGAAAAATGTGTTTGCAGCATTGATAGTGTCGAGTGTTTGTTGAAAAAACTAACATCCAATTTGGATTTGAAAATTAGATCCATAATAAAGAAAATTAATAATTTGTTTTTAAATGCCAAAAAGCATAAAGAGGATTCTAGTGCCAGCCAGATCAAGTTCTTGAAATTTTGTCTTGATGAGATGTCTATTTTGGACATGTCAGGGATTTTTGTTGAGGGGTTAAATAGTAAGAAAATTGAAGAGGCAAACAGGAAAGTTTATTCAAAATTGGACTATAAGAAACTAGCTAAATTTTTGGATGAAGTTGAAGTTGAAGATTGTGACAAAAATTCAATTTCCTCTTCTAACAACTTCAATCATGTAACTAATCAAACTTTTAAAGATGATGATTGCTGCTCATCTGTTACAAGCGAATTATTTGTCAACAACAAATCATCATCTGCTGATAATGAAGATGATGATGTTGATTATACAGATGATTTTTTTGAGAAAATTAGCAATGGAAAATCAGCTGAAACAAGCCCGATTTTGGAATTGTACCAGCGAAGAGACCAAGCCAAAGTAGAATCAATTTCATCAAAAATTCCAAACTCTGCAGCCAATTCAGGGTTTATGGTCAAAGTTGAGGCGACCGATTTACGGGACTTGAAACATGTCAAAGATTTAGACTGATGGAAAAAAGTAGCTAAAAAGGTTGTGTTTGTTTCAAAAAATCGCAAAGATGCGAAGTTCAAAAAGATAAACGAGTGTCTGAAACTGGCCCTTTCTGATTTAGTGTGTAAGTCCAATGTAGTTAAATCTGTAAGACAGCTCAGTTCTATTGCCAATTATTGAGAAAGAGTAAACGCTCGCGGTATCTAGTGACAAAAATTGTTACCAATAGATGTTGGTTAAATTTTACACTGCTAGATGGCCCAGATGCGCGCTTCTTCGCTGACCAAGAACAAAAAATAGCTATTGTAGTTTGATTTAGATCTTTGTATTACAAACAATATCCTGTTGCACCAGAGTTTTTTTTTGTCAACACTTTAACTGCCATGTGCATCATATCTGAGGACAGACAACTTTTCAATCCAGCCATGTGCATCATATTTGATCACATGCAATGGTTTAGTTTTCTGCTTTGTGTATCACAGAGAAGCACAGCTGGGTGCTACTTACAGCTGTTACGTTTAGTTCTGGCCTGTAGGGAAAGAATTGTAGTTTTGGTTCAGTTGGCAGACCTGTGATTTTCGTAAACATTGCCATGAAAAATCCACTATTCCTAACCTAGATATTCTGATGTTTTATAGTTCATTTGATGCAATTGATGCTAAAACGTTTGTGGTGTTTAGTGTTGTTAGTAGTCATGTTTATAGTTTATTGAGGTAAATAAAGATAAATATAAAATGAACAAAAAAGAGGTTGAAGAATTTCTTGCTGCTTCTTCATCTGATGATGATTACTTCGGCCAATTTGACAATGACAGTGATCACAATCCAACCTACAACAGCTCAGACAGTGAATCAAGTGATAGTTTTTTCGAAGAAACTCAATCTAGTTCAAAACGAAGGCGTTTGAATGAAAATGAAGTGAATGTGAATAGATCAATTGAATCCAGTTCATCTTCTGATGAAAGTGACAGCATTTCAATTCAACTGGACAAAAATGTGAACAATGTAAGTGATGCTCCTATTCCAAATGTAATGGATACAACTGCTGCTCGTAATTCCAATATAATCTGGTCTGATGTGGAAGGGAATCTGACTGAATTTATATTTGATGATATTTGTGGGGTAACCAATGAATTCCTAGACTCATGTAATTGATCCAGCTAACATTTTTCTTCAACTAATTGATGATGAACTGTTGAATCTGATTGTTGAAGAAACAAACAGAAAAGCAGACCAGAAAATAATTCATGGTATTGTAACAGAAACACTAGGCCGTTCAGCCAGACTTACATTATGGAACAGCATTGATGTGAGTGATTTGAAAAAGTTTCTTGGACTGATTATTTGGATGGGACTTGATAGGAAACCAGAAATTTCTAATTATTGGTCTAAAAATGCTTTGTATTCTAATAAAATTTCACAAGTTATGTCTAGAAATAAGTTTGAATTGATTCTGAGTTTAGTGCATTTTTGTAATAATGAGGACAAAGACGAAACTGATAAATTGTACAAAATAAGAAAATTAGTAGATAGGTTGAATGATAATTTTCAAAAAGCATTTTCCCCATCAGCAGATGTCTGTATAGATGAGAGCATGGTCCCTTTTCGTGGACGACTGCATTTTAGGCAGTATATACCAGGGAAAAGATTCAAATATGGAGTCAAATTATATAAGTTGTGTGCAGCTGGGGGTTACACTTGGAATTTGAAGGTGTATGCTGGGAAAGAAGTGTCAGCTAGGGAAATTACTACAAACACAGTGATGGAGCTCATGGCCCCACTGCTTGACACCAACAGAACATTATACACCGATAATTTCTACACAAGTGTAGATTTAGCATGTAAGTTACTTGATAGGAAAACTCATCTAGTAGACACTTTGTGCTCTAGAAGGAAGCATAACCCTTCAAGTGTAATTGGAAAAAAACTCAAAAGGGGGGAGATGTGTGCTTTGCAAAGCAACTGTAAAGTAATTGTAGGGAAGTGGCACGATAAGAGGGATGTTTTATTCCTCACCACAAAACATGTACCAGAACTGGCCGAGGTTCAAACAAGAAGAGGCCCTAATATGAAACCAAATGTTATTATTGATTATAATTCAGCCAAAAAATTTATTGATTTGTCTGATCAAGTGAAAAGCTATTTGAGTCGTGTAAGGAAAGGCATTAAATGGTACAGGAAGGTGGCAATTGAGCTGTTATGCAACACAGCCATGGTCAATGCACATTTCTTGTACCAAAAGATTTCAGGCAAAAGAATAGGCATAATTCCATTTAGGGAGTCTGTAGCTAAACACTTACTTGACATACATCATTCTTCTGAAGCAGTACAGCCTGCCGGTAATCATACCCTAATAAAAACACCGAGAGGTCATTGTAATGTATTTTACAATGACCTGACAAAAAAGTTTGGTTGACAACATGCCATAAAAGTAAACAAGTGGCACTGAAATGTCGTAGCTGCACTGCCGCACACATGTGCATGGAATGTTTTTTTGTCATTCATAAGTCACAATTATTATAAAACTATCATGACTGATGATTTAAATTGTAATAGTAATTTTACGATTGAAAGAATTGCCCTTGTGAATTCGTGTGATTATTTGGATTTGATAATATGCTTTTTTTATTTTGTATGATTATGTTATATATGTGTTAGTTACTTCATATTTGTGTTTATGCTCAACTGTGGAGTTTTTTCTGTGTTTTTCCATTTACAAATATTATGTTATGATGATATCAGTAATAAAAATAAATAAATTATGAGCATTAGTGTCATGGAATTGGTCATTTTTCCAAATAATGCAACTTATTTATTCAATAGTGATAAAATGATGTTATTCTGGTCTATTTGAGTGTACTCATATACTATGCACTTTATTCAGTAGTGATAAAATGATGTTATTCTGGTCTATTTGAGTGTACTCATATACTATGCACATGGCCTATCAAGGAAAAAATCAAGATTTTTTCCAAATGGGCCATGTGCATCACGTATGATCACACTGATATTTCCATGAAAAACATAATTTTATTGAATATAATTGATTATATGTTAATCTTATCACTCCCTGAGAAGAATCAACCAATAAAATTAGTCTGGCCAGAATGGAAAAATTGATAAAGTTGGCCTGGCAGTTGAAGTGTTAAAAAAAAATGTTCTCTTCAAGATTTTTGTGAAAGAATGATGTTGCACTAATTAGCGGGTAGACTTCAAATCAACAGCACAAATAATTTTGTTGAATTAGAAAGCACTTTTGGTAATGCTCTCAAAACATATTATTACAGAAACCCAAAATTCAAAGACATATGCAGATTGTTGATATCTATAAAAAAAGATGTTTATCTTTGCTGGAATCTGAATTGGGCAAAAGAAATTCCATAAAATTTAACATTTTAGTCAAATGCACTTATAAAAAACAATCAGACACAACAGACTTGATTGAATATCAGAACAGATCTTTTAAAACCAAAAACACACCTCTCTTCACATCCTCATCTCTTAGTGAGGTTTATGATGACTGCATTTCAAAAATTTGTAGTGAGGAATCAAATTATGAAGGAGTTCAGTCAGGCTGGACATTGCATGCAATAGATGGTATTTTCGTTAGAACCAACAAATACAGACCATTAAGGGGCACATCATATTTCCAACTACCCCCAAAAATTCGGAACAAAAGAGCCATTATCAACTGTAAGAACATTAACGACAATCAGTGCTTCATGTGGAGTGTTTCAAGTAAATATGTAAAACGCAACCCCGCACGCATTTCAAACCATCACAGAAAAATTAGATCTAAATTCAATTTTAGCAATATCTCATTCCCAACTCCCTTAAGTCATGTTAAAATCTTTGAAAAGAATAACCCATCGGTGTTGATAAATGTTTATGGGATGGACAGTTCCCAAAATATCTATCCCTTAAGATTATGCGAATTTGTTAGAAAAAATCATTTTGATATGTTGTTTATGCAAAAGAAGGAAAACCTTCATTGGTGTTACATAAAAAATTTGGAACGACTTGTTGTTGGTCAAATGAATAGTCACAAAGGAAAAATTCATATTTGTAGACGATTTCTCACACATTTTACAAAAAAAACTTCATACAAAGCACATGAAAGGCTTTGTAAAAAGAGCGAACTATTTAGAGTAATTATGCCCAAATCTGAAGAAAAACTTGTTTTAAGTTTTAGGAACCACCAAAATCAATATCCTGTGCCGATTGTTATACATTTTATGCAGATTTTGAGTGGATTTTGAGCCCTTACCATTCCGCTCAGCCAGCACTTTCAAACAGTTTCACAGAGAAAACTCACAAACACGAGCCATTCAGTTTCTGTTGTTACATAGTAATAAACAAAAAATTGCCAGTACAAATGAGAAAGATTTTGCCAGAAAAACCGTTTCTCTACAGAGGTAGTAATGCACCAACTCATTTCATAAAATACCTTATCGATTTGGCTAATAGGATTGGGGAGGTGGTGAAGAAAAACACGCCCATGATTTTCACAAAAAAAGATGAGAATCATTTTAACTCTCAATCATGTTGTGAAATGAGCAAATGCGAGTTTTCATTGATTGTTAGACCAGTTCGGGACCATTGCCACTTATCGGGGAGATATTGAGCTGCACTTTGTGCACCATGCAATTTAAAAAGATTAAAACAAAAATACCTTCCAGTCATAATCCATAATTTGACAAAATATGACGCCCATTTTGTTATACTGAGCTTGGATTGTGATCAGGAAGATATTGACATTATCCCCAATTCGAGTGAGAAGTACATAACATTTTCCAAACACACAAAAAATGGTATTATCCTCAAATTTATTGATTCATTGAGATTCATGAATTCTTCACTTTCCAATTTGGCAAACAATGTAGGCAGAGACGAGTTTGCGCATGTAAAGAAAAATTTCCCCGATATCGATCTAGGGCTTCTGTGTAGAAAAAGCATATTCCCATACAAATAGGCATATTCCCATATGTTGACTGTCTAGAAAAATTGGGTGACACCAAATTGCCAACAATCGAAAAATTCTATAGCAGTTTAACAGGTGAACATATAAGTATAGAAGACTATAACTACGCTCAAAAAATGTGGGACACATTTAAAATAAGTGATTTAGGTGAATATTCCGATTTATACCTGAAACTCGACGTTCTTATATTAAACAGAATTTATTAATTTCGAATTCCTTTAATTGCTATTAGTTTATACTGAAGACTTCCGCAATGGCGGATATTGACAACAGTATTTAATACCTGATGGAAATCGATGAATGTACAAAAATATCAGTCACCACCGGGAATCGAACCACGGGCCTCCCAATTGCCGGTCGGGCACCTTAATCACTAGACCATGGAGACCTTTCTGCACAGCAGCATTCATTTTTAACTTGGCCATATCGGCTCGTATCTCACAAGTTATCCGCCATTGCGGAAGACTTCAGTATAAACTAATAGCAATTAAAGGAATTCGAAATTAATAAATTCTGTTCAAGTAAATTTGTCAGTTTGTTCAATTGTCAGTAACTTCGAACTAACTTGTGAGATACGAGCCGATATGGCCAAGTTAAAAATGAATGCTGCTGTGCAGAAAGGTCTCCATGGTCTAGTGGTTAAGGCGCCCGACCGGCAATTGGGAGGTCCGTGGTTCGATTCCCGGTGGTGACTGATATTTTTGTACAGTAGCATTCATCGATTTCCATCAGGTATTAAATACTGTTGTCAATATCCGCCATTGCGGAAGTCTTCAGTATAAACTAATAGCAATTAAAGGAATTCGAAATTAATAAATTCTGTATTAGTAAACTTGTCACTTTGTTCAATTGTCAGTAACTTCGAACTAACTTGTTCTTATATTGTCGGATATTTTTGAGACATTTAGAAAAGCCTGCATGAAATCATACGGTCTAGACTGTTGTCATTATATCACAATCACTTCTTACACATTTGACGCAATGCTATCTTACACAAAGGCAGAATTAGAATTAATTTCTGACTATGATATGTACATGTTCGTGGAAGATGGGATTCGGGGTGGGATCTCAATGTCCACCCACCGTTATTCGGTCGCTAATAATCCATACATAAATGACTCGTTCAACCCCAATGAGCAGAAAATCTACCTAAATTTAATTGATGCAAATAACCTGTATGGATAGGCTTTAACTAATTTTCTCCCAAAATCTAATTTCGCATGGATGAGTCATGAAGACGACATCGAAACACTAGACATAATGAAAATACCAAATGATTCAAATGAGGGCTATATTCTAGAAATAGATGTTGACTACCCAAAAAAAAATACATAAAAAACATAGCGATTTGCCTTTTTTTCCTGTGAAAAAATGTCCTCCAAATAGCAATCATACTAAGCTGTTGCTCACACTAGAACCAAAAAAAATTATGTCTGTCATTACATTAATTTAAAACAGGCTATTGAAAATGGGCTGATTCTTAAAAAAATTAATAGGGTGTTAAAATTTGAACAATCAAGATGGATGGAGCCATACATAACACTTAATACAAATTTGAGACAAAGGTCAAAAAATAATTTTAAGAAAGATTTTTTCAAACTTCTTAATAACAGCATTTTTGGTAAATCTATTGAGAATGTAAGACGCAGGGAAAATATGAAGTTGGTCAGTTCCTCAAAAAAATTGGAGAGATTAGTAAGCAATACAGCATTTAAAGATAGAATTATATATTCAGAAAATCTCTGCCTAGTGCAATCGCATAAACAAACGATTTGTCTCTCAAAACCTATTTACATAGGATTTACTGTATTGGAACGTCCAAACACTTAATGTACGATTTTTATTACAATGTCATGCAAAAATACTATGGTTTAGATAAACTAAAATTGTTGTACATCGATACCGATTCATTCTTTTTTCAAATCAAAACGGAAGATTTGTATTCTGATTTTGAAATATCGTTCCTCAACAACCACTTAGACTTATCTGATTATCCCAAAAGTCATAAACTTTTTTCTGATAGAAACATGAAAGTTTTAGGCAAATTCAAAGATAAGACAGGTTCGAGACCTGTGAGAGAATTTGTATCACTAAGATCAAAGCTTTATTCCTATAAAATATATGATGAGGTTGGTGATGTTGTAAAGAAAAAAGCGAAAGGTGCTGCTAGGCAAGTAGTTGACAAAAATATAACATTTGATGATTATTACACAGTTTTGAAAAATGATGAAAGTCTAATGAGCTGTGAGGATAGGATTGAAAGTGCAAACAAAAGATATAGAACAATGACCAGTTTCAGATCATGCAATCATGTTGTTAATACTATAAAACTTAATAAGCTGTCATTGTGTAATAAGGATGATAAAAGAATTGTTCTAGCCGATGGTATAACAACATTGCCTTATGGACACTATCTATCAGGCAGTGTCTGCAAAAAGAATTTCTCATGTGATGTATAATGCATGCTGGTGCAACAGCGATGTTCATTTTTTTTAAGTTCTGTATAAGTAATTTTATTTGTGACAGAAATAATTATGATTATTTTTTTTTAAGTATTGGATAAGTCATTTTTTGTTGAGAAAGAATAGTGCATACACGATGTAACAGTAATAATAAATTATGATTATTTTTTAAAATATTGTATAAGTCATTTTTTGTTGTGAAAGAATAATGCAAACACGATGTAACAGTAATAATTATGATTATTTTTTTAAATATTGTGTAAGTCGTTTTCTGTTGAGAAAGAATAATGCGTACACAATGTAACAGTAATAATTATGATTATTTTTTTTTTAAGTGCTGTATAAGTCGATTTATTGGGAAAGAATGTTGTAAGCACAATAGCACATGCCGATGTAGCAAATGAGAATAAATTGCAATGTTTTATTAAAAAAAAAAAATGTGTATTTCATTCATTCATCACTTCCGGCTTTCACATCCTTTAAAACAATGTGTTATCCCAATTGACAGGTCACTCGGTGACCGATGCTTGTGAAGAAAGGTTTAGAAAAAAATATTAGCTCTGTTCTCAGTAACAGTTCAGTATCACCATTGCTGTCAAAAATCGGCAATGTTGATACTCAAACATTGAGTAGAGAGCTAAATATTGTTGAGTGTGTGATTTTCAATAATGAGGGATAGCCACATAGCCGCTGCAGTAAGTATGAAACGGTATAAAGTGGCAAATGATGAGGAGGAGATGTCTTCTGTTAAATGTGAAAACTGTTATTATAAACATGGCTTGTATCATAATGCGAGTATATTGACTTGTTTTATTCTGATTTGTTGTATTATAGTATTGTAATTTTTGGTTATATCATGCCATGAGAAAAAGTTATACCACAAATTTTCTAACAAATCAAATGACTCAGATGATGGAATGGAAAACTCTCACCTTTTTTCCAATCATATATTCCAAAATGAGAACACACGTTCACACATTTTAGCCTATGTAAATGGTTGTATAATTTCGCACTTGAACTATAACATTCCAAAAGATTTCAATCAACAACTTGAGAATTGGTTTGACTCTTTAATGTCTGCAAATGACAAAATATGCGGATTTCATAGAAAGTATAAAATGCTATCGCATTGTTCTAGCAACACGTTTATGGACAAGATAAATTTCATAATCAACAAATCAATTCAATTCTGCAACATTGGAACATAGTCAAAGATCGAAAAAAAATCTGACACAAAAAGTTGTAGGTACTTGACTATCTCACTGCTAATTTTTTTTCGATCTTTGACTCCAACAAATTGCATTACAGTGCTCATAAGTATTTAAACAAAGTGATAGCTCATTTGATTTGTCATTCGATGAATGTTGCTCGAAGTGAGAGGTTCAATAACAGATCCGTTGTTGGCAGGGGATTGCTGTCATCCATCGCAGGTAAGATTGGTGATGTTGCTGGTTATGCATTGAATAAATCAATTGACTCATTGCCAATAGAAATTCATGCGCCATTTTATCATTTTTGTGGGGCTGGGACTCATTTAGCTGAAAGACTTGCTCGCGGTGACAAGGGAATTAATCCGTTGGATGAGGCATGCAAAGAGCATGATATAGCATACTACAATTTTAAAGACATCAAAAACAGAGCATTAGCAGACCGCGTTTTAGCCGAAAAATCATGGGAAAGAGTTAAAGCACAAGATTCCAGTCTTGCAGAGAAAGCTATTGCTTGGGGCATAACTAATACAATGAAACTTAAATCAAAATTGAGCTCCGGGTTAAAAAAGAAAAAAAACCTGCGGGCGGGGGATTTTTCTTAGACATGGTCTTAAAAAAGGTGATGGGCTATTTTTGCATCATCAACATAAGAAAACTGGTGGTAGTGTTAAGAAACAGAAGAAGAAAAGGAGGAATAATAAAAAAATTAAAGTCCACTGAATGTAGATCATATTATTAGCAATTTGCCAAATAAACCTTTGTCAAACATTGAGCTAGCAAAATATGCAAAGAAACTAGGTATTGATAATTTTCGTGGAGTTTACATGCGTGATACACTACCGCATTCCAAACCGCGTGCGCACGAAACCACAATAGTTAATTTAGATTCTGTGAGAAACAATGGAAGTCATTGGGTTTGTTATAGGAAAACTGGGAATGAAATATACTATTTCAATCCGATCGGTGACTTGAAACCTTTAAAAGAGTTAGTGCAATATTTGAGTAGAGGGATAGATGGGGTAGGGGTAAAAGTTTACTATAATTATGATGGAAAACAGAAAATGAATTCAGTGAACTGCGGTCATTTTTGTCTATCTTACCTAGCAAAACTCCCACTATAATGTTCAGTTTTAGTAGTAATACAAGCATACTGGAATCTGAGTTTTTCCCACCAATCATCACAGAAGGTCCAAACTGGGAAATTGGTCTTATAAATTTCTCAACTGTCAACTCAATTTCGAATGTTAGAGAAAACTTTAACAATGTTTTCCACTATTGGGAAGATGATGACAAAAAATCGGAGATGCCAACTGACAAAGTAAATGGTAATAAAATGAAAAATCGTAAAATGAAAACATATGGTTTTGTTGGTGATTATCACAGACACTTAATTCAATCTCATCATGATGAGTATGTTGCTAAGCAAAGAAGCATTGCCGATAATGAAGTAGTGGATGATAAGCTCAGAAAAATTAGCATACCGCAAGGGACCTACAAACTAAGTGACATACGCGATTTTCTGAAAACGGCCCTCATGATTAGGGTTATTAAATTCAAACTTTACCCAAATATGCACACACTCAAATCGGAATTATTCTGCTCAAAGAAAGTAGATTTCACACAACCACTCTCAATTGGTAGGGTTTTAGGCTTCATATCAAATAGAATTCTCGAACCAAATAAATACCACCAATCGGATATACCTGCTGCCATTTCTGGAGCGGTTGTGCTTAGAATAGTTTGTAACATTGCGAGTGGGTCTTACAGAAATGGGAAAGAGGACCATGTGATATTTGAACTGCCAACACTAGTCGAATCAGGTGAGAAAATTGAAGCATTCCCTGCAACACCGATCTATTTAGACATAAACACTGAGAGAATAGAGAATATTACATTGAAAATTGTTGATGAAAACAACAACCTGGTGGATTTTCGAAACGAAGTTGTAAATATTAGACTACATATTTGTCAACGCGCCTGGATCGCAACCAACATGGGCTTGGTTTTTGGAAATAAGAAAAGAGAGCTGATTGTGGAGAATCAGTTCAGTCGCAATCAAGCTGCTGGTGGGTTAACATTGCGGAATATTCGTTTTCTTCAATCACTTGGCCTGATAACTAATCATAAACAAAAATGACGAGTGTGAGAGTGCTAGATGTGGACACCAGCAATGCCGACTATGAAGAATCGATAACAAAGTTTGAATTACACTCACACACATCATTTCACACAGTGGCAAACTTTGGAAATAATGACAAAATTCGCATTCAAATTTCACAACTTGATGCTTTTACACTACCCAGCAAATCTTATCTAACAATTTCGGGAATATTGTACACCACTAAAGATGAAACGAAGTCGGTTAATAAGAAAATTGAATTAGTTGATGGATATGCACTACATCTCTTCAGCCAGATTGCGTATGAGTTGAATGGAGTCGAACTGGAACGAGTCAGAAATCCGGGAATTGGATGCTACATGAAAAATGCTGACTTTGAGAGAGGCACAAAAACATCATATTAACAATTCCGGTCTCAATTTTGAAGGAAAAACATATACTTCCGGCGATGATGGTTCTTTCAACATACTGGTCCCATTGAAGTTCATATTTGGTTTTGCGGATGATTATAACCGCATTATGCTACATGCAAAACAAGAACTTATTTTGAATAGGGCATCATCTGATTTGAATGCTGTACTCATTCCTTCTACAGAAAAAGATCCATTGAAAATCGAGTTAACCAAAATTAAATGGCATATGCCATTTGTTGAGCTATCGGATGAAAGAAAACTACCACTGCTGAGAATTATTGAACAAGACAAACCTATCAGAATGGCTTTTTGGAAGTGGGAATTGCACGAGTATCCTGTTTTACCAAAGACCAATAGACATATTTGGTCTGTTTGCACAACCTCGCAGATGGAGAAGCCACGGCTCATAGTAATCGGATTTCAAACTGGGCAAAGGAATTTGATAGATAAGAATGCTTCTATTTTTGACAAATGTAATGTTAAAAATATAAAGTTATTTTTAAATTCGGCATTTTATCCATATGAAAATTTTCAGGGTGATATGAGATTGATATATGAAATGTTTAGCAGGGCCAATCGTTCATATTATTTGAAAAAATATCCTGAGCCCATTGTATCTCCTGCAATTTTCAAATCTCACACTCCTCTTTATGTGATAGACTGCACACATCAGGTAGATAGTGTGAAGACTGGCGGTGTTAACATCAAATTGGAATTTGAAATGGAGAAGGTGGTTGAAGATGGGACATGTGAGTTTTGTTTAATAATACATGATTCTATAATGCAATATATGCCTCTTTCTTCTCTTGTAAAATCGATTAAAAAAAATATTTTGCTGATGAAATTTAATAAAAAATGTACTCAAAACATGTGAATATTTCATTCTATTTTAGACCCTATTTTATTCATTATTAGTTAATTTTTTTCCAGAAAAATGTTTCAAAAAAATGATTTGGTTTGTAGGACTCGAACCCATGACTAGTGGAAAAATGCAAACTTATGCAGCCGGTCTTATCCAACACACCAAATCATTTCTCACAGACAAGGAGTAGAAAAATGGGTATTTGTTTAAAATAAATACGTCAGACAATTGGTGATTCTTGCTAGTTGAAGTTGAGCTGACCAAGAATCAACATGGTGTCTGATTTTTCAGTGAGTGATTTTAATAATTTGTCATATACGTACGTTGATGTTGTGATTTGACAGAGGGACAAGTTTATCCCATTGATAGTGCACGCATAGTAAAAACACAACATGGGTATCGTGTAGTGATGAGATTGTATGAAACTAGGAAATGGACACCAATTGATGTATTCTTGCCTGATAGATATATCAGTGTTTCGAATTCTTCAAACTTGGACAGTTTCAACAAAAAGAAGGGATATCATATCACTTTTGATAATCTGAAGGAAAAAAATGTTCAAATTTTAATAGAGTACTATGGACATGATGTAGGTTAATTGATGGTTAGCGCGCAGACTATGCCTACTGGGGAACTGCGCTATATAAAATTAAAAACAATATCATTGGCTCATACGTCCTAGAAATGATTGTATTTCTTAACGTGAATTGGAAACTGAGCTTTTAGAATAGATCTGCTGGGGACACTGCGATGACGGAAAAGAGAGAAATGAAGAACCGGCTCTCTGGCACATACATTCTCGCTCTCCGAGAGAAAGGCGGTTGCTGCGGTTTTTCACATCCATCTACCACAACATCTCTTTCTACTGGCGCAAACGCTTCGCATCAAACCTATTCTCACCCCGCAGTGCACTATCACCACTTTTTGTGAAAAAACGTTTTCAATGTGTACTTCGTTCTTGAATGAACTAGCTTCTTACTTTTCTCAAATAAAATGAGTGCTTCAGTCCCTGCATCGGATACGTTGGAAAATATTTGTGCTTCAATCCCCGCATCGGATACATATAATGAATTGATGGTCAAAACCACCTTCGCCGAGATTTGTCAAATGCCTTTTGCAAAGAGTGGAAATTGCTCACAAGATTTAGTCTTTAACTACAGAAATCGGGACCGTAGTGACTATTGTGCACGCGCGCGAGAGTTATCTGAGAGTATTGGGTTACTTACTGTTTGCTGGAAAAACGCCGATCGTGACAAATTCAGTACTTTTGCTCCATCTGACTTCGGCTGTGAGTTTGAATTATCTGGAACTGTCGATCCTCTTGTTGTACTGGGTCCTACCCACAGAGTGAAACACAACAGTGATGTTTTTGAACCTGTCACCGTCACCACAGCAGATAAGTGCCTGTATCTCCTAGCACACCATGGGGGCACCAGAGTCTACGGAACAGAGGATGAGTTGGCGTCTCATCTCCTGCAGCCGTTGGATCTTATGGAGTAAGATAGATGCAGGGATGTCCCGGGGTCTAAATATAGGACGAATGGAAAATATTTTGTGCTTCAATCCCCGCATCCAATACGTTGGAACGAAAAATGAGTGCTTCAATCCCCGCATCATATACGTATGAAAAAAGTGGCTTGTGCGTCAAACCCCGCATCGGATACATATGGAAAAAGTAGCTTGTGCGCCAATCCCCGCATCGTGTTCACCACAAATCCTGATGCGGTAAAACCCGCCTTGCACAACTACTACTGACATAAGCCTTCTACACCAGAGTCGAAACAATTTGCATTCTCATTCAAATATCATGCTTACAAGGAAAATGAATGGACTGAGGTTTGCTGAAATGCTTTTCAAAGCTTACATGCAGTTTCAAGTAAAGCTGTTTATACATAAACGACACTCTTATCCAAAGGTGCTGAACCTGTTGATATGAGGGCAACATAACAATCATTTTGAAATCTCACAAGATGAGCTTGTTGAGATAAATTCTCACATCAACTCGTTTAAAAAAAAAAAAAAAAAAAATGAAACACTATCCTTCTAATCCTGTCAACTACTGGTTTAAACTGTAAAATTCTTCATGATCTATCAATTATACCAGACCTTTATTATTATACAAGAATTATTAATTGCACCAAGACCTGAAGGAGTGAAGATTCATATAACTTGTGTATATTGTTCAACTCTGTAGTTTTGTATATTGTTTTGTTTTTATAATATGCTTCTTTGTATCCTAGTGTAGTTAAAAACAATGACGTGTTGTATGACAGCAGGGTCACTTCCTACTGATGGTATCAATGAAAAAGGGAGGCTGTTTTAAATAGGTCAAAGAAAGACCTGATGACATTGAAAACATGATTCAGCCAGAATGTACTGACACTTAATGTCAGCAAGACAAAGTTTATGCCAGTCTCCCTGAGAAACAGTAGCAACACTGCAATCTCAACAATTTAAAAGATGTTTACCATGCATTTGTACACTCACGAATAAGTTATGGGTTAAGTTGTTGGGGCAGTACTTATTATTCAACAATTTCTCCCATTATAAAATTGCAGAAATCATGTATTAGGATAGTGGCTGGGGTGGGTTATCGTGATAATACATTCCCTTTGTTTTGTAGGTTTGGAATTCTCCCATTAAGGCACCTGTATGTATACAAAGTGTTATCTATTTATTATTTGATTAGTGGCAATGACGGTGTTACGATTGACTACTGTGACATGGTCGCTGGCCCTCCTATTACAAGACAGGCCAACCATTGCTATCTTCATGGTATTAGGCCAAATTGTACTCTTTTCAAAAAAACATTTATATTTCTAACACCAAAGTTTTTCAATTCAATGCCCTTACCTTTAAAACTACATTTCAGAATACAGAATAAGAGATCTCACTTCAAATTCCTTCTCAAAAGATGGCTACTGTCGAAGAATGTTAATGAGATGGAGAACATGTTCAACATTACTCTCTGATGTGCCTGGTTACTTTCACATGTAATATTACATGCTTTTTCTGACCTATGTGCTTTATCTACACCTTCAAATTGAATCATTTTTATCTGCTTTTTACCTTGAGATGCAGGCTGTTTTCCAGTATGGTTTGAGTTATTTCTGGTCAGATTCTTCTCAATTGACTTTTAATAATTAATTTGAATTCCTATTTCGTTTTGGTACCAAAGACTCAGTCATTATTATAATTTGTTTTTCTTTCTCCTCTATTTCTTCTTTTCATTTGGAACGAATTTCTGTTTTCCTTAACTGTTTAATTGTTTATTCTAACTTATTATTTTTAATATAATCTTTAGTAGTTTTAATGATACTCCTGCATGCGGACATAATTTCATTATGAAATTATTTGCATGCAGTATTATTTCTGCAAACGGCATGACTGATTGAAATTATTTTCACATTATATATTGTTATGAATTTATGTAAATAAAACAGTCAGAGGCGTTTTAAACATGGATTTTATTAAAGAATAACTTTTGGAAAATTAACACTTGAACTGCTTAACACGAACTCAACTATTTATACTTCTATTGGAAAACCTTCTGGAGCTTTCAAACATTGCAAACATTATATTTGCTATTACCAGCTGATTTTTACATAAACAACTTGTCACCTGGCCGTAGCACTGCTCCCTCCTTAAGACTGTTCTGTCCCAGAACAGTTACAGGTCTGCAGATTGGGGGTGGCCTTACTGGATACAACTGACTAGCTGCCCATGGAGCAAACATGCAAACTGAGATGGTAATCCCAGTTTCTTTGAAGATTGTTTCAATCATTGGCCTCACAATTTTCCAGTCCAACCCATCATAGCCACAACCTAATCGGGGAATTCCAAGCTGCTTCACTCCCAGAGTTTGAAGACAATTCCGCAGATGATTTAGGCTCTCCCACAAGGCTTGATAGGTGGACTCCTGCTGAGGTTGATCTTTTGTCACCAAGCAGAAGAGCTGTTTTCCTTGCCTCTGAAGGTGTAGTGTTCTTCCAACAGCTGGTCTCTGAAGTTCCAGATCATTCAGTCCTCCAAACTTTTTCCTAAATACTGTAGCAATACCCCGAGAAGCTCCAAGATTTTTAGCTACACAGTGAGCCAGAGCATAGTCTTTTGGTAGGGTGAACAAATCTTGATAACAGACTTTTGTAACCTCAGCTTTCTGGAACATGTCCAAATTGGCCATAAATTCTTCAAAGTTGGGATCAACTGGTTGAATAGTTCTCACATCTTGGGCATTACCTGCAGTATTGTCTCCCTGGAATGGTGCCAGTCGATTGAAGTGGACAACTCTTGGTTTTCCTCTAGGTTTCTTGATCCGGTAGACTACATCATTGATTCTAGTAACCACTTCAAAAGGTCCATCCCAGGAAGTCTGTAATTTGGGGGAGTACCCTTGCCGTCGCTGTGGGTTGTAGAACCAAACTAAGTCTCCAGGCTGGTATCCACCATGATCTGCCTTGATATCAAAGCGTTCTTTCATCTTATCACTGGTTCCTTGGATGTTGGTTCGAACAATCTCATGAATCTCATCCATCTGTTTCCGAAACTGGGTGACATAGTCCTCTCCTACCAAATCCTCTCCAGGTGTACATCCAAACTTTAAGTCACAAGGCAGTCTAATATCTCGCCCAAACACTACCTTGGCTGGTGAAAGTTTTGTAGACTCATTGACAGAGCTTCGGTATGCCATCAGGAATAGGTGAAGATATTGATCCCAGTCTCGTTGATGCTTGGATACAACTTTTGACAGGTATTTTCCCATGGTCCTGTTCATACGCTCCACCATTCCATCTGACTGAGGGTGAAGGGGTGTAGTCCTTGTCTTATGGATTCCCAGCACCTCACATATACGGGAAAACACTGAAGACTCAAAGTTCCTTCCTTGATCAGAATGTAACTCTAATGGGACACCAAACCGACTGACAAATTCCTTGATTATTACATCAGCAACACTGACTGCTTCTTGATTTGGCAAGGCATAGGCTTCGACCCATTTGCTGAAATAATCCATCACTACCAGGATATACTTATTCCCACTGTCAGACAATGGAAATGGTCCAGCTATGTCAATGGCTATTCGCTCAAAAGGTGCTCCAACATTGTATTGTTTCATGGGGGCCTTCTTTCTATGCAAGGGGCCATTTGCAGATGCACAAACAGTGCAATTGCGACACCAGTTCTTGACATCTTTGCTTGAATTTGGCCAGTAAAACCTCTCTCGTACTTTCTCCAGTGTCTTATGAACTCCAAAATGGCCCCCAGAGACTCCATCATGTATTTGTCTCAGCACTTCAGGAATCCTTTTCCTGGGAACAATAATTTGCAGCTTATGCTGATCACCAGCTGCATTCTCTAGCTTCCTTTTCAGGATTCCTCTGTCTTCCACAATAGAGTCCCATTGTGCCCAGAGGGACTTGACATGTGGTGGAAAAGGTGCTATTTCTTGCCAACTAGGTCGTCTTGCAGAACAATTCCACAACCAAAGGTGCTTCAGATCAGGGTCTTCTTCCTGATCCTTAAGTAACTCAGCACCTTGCCAGTGGTCATTGGCAATAGTTGTCCTATGTACCAAAACTTCCTTCCCATCCTGGCATGAGCAGTGTTTGCAGTCCTCCTCACAGGGTCTTCGAGAAAGGGCATCAGCATTCAGGTGACTATTTCCAGCTCGGTGTACAAATTTAAAGTCATATTCTTGTAAGTGCTGGATCCATCTTGCCACTTGTCCTTCAGGAGACTTGAACCGGAGAAGCCATGTCAAGGATGCATGATCAGTTCTCAGCAGGAATTGACGTCCATATAAGTATTTGTGGAGGTGGCTGATTGATTTCACTACTGCTAGCAGTTCTCTTCTAGTAACACAGTAGTTACGCTCAGGTTTTGACAGCACCTTGTTAAAATATCCAATGACCTTTTCCTCCCCATCTTGCTCTTGAGAAAGTACTCCACCAATTGCTGTGTTGCTGGCATCAGTGTCAAGAATGAACTTGCCTTCAACTCTTGGGTAAGCCAATATAGGTGCTTGGCAAAGTGTCTCCTTTAGTCTGTTGAAGGCCTGCTAGCAATTTTTGTCCCAGAGAAAACTCTGTTTCTCCTCTGTCAGCTTGATGAGGGGTTTCCTATACCAGAGAATCCCATCACAAACCGTCGATAATATGTGCAAAGGCCAAGGAAACTCCGCACTTCTGATTTGTCTTTGGGCACTGGCCACTTGGTTATGGCTGTTACCTTCTCAGGATCCATAGACACACCTTTATCAGATACCACATGCCCTAGGTAATTAACCTGTCTTTTAAACAGATGGCACTTCTTTGGGTTGAGCTTCAGGTTAGCTTGTCTTAGTCTTTCAAATACTTGCTTCAAGTTTTCCAGCTGATGTTGGAAAGACTTTCCCAAGACAATGATGTCATCCAGGTAGACTAGGCAAGTTTCCCATGACAGTCCCCTCAACACATTCTCCATTAATCTTTCAAAGGTTGCTGGAGCATTACACAAGCCAAATGGCATCACAGTGAATTGCCAAAGACCTTCTCCGATTGAAAATGCAGTCTTTTCTTTGTCCTTAGGTTCAAGTCCAACTTGCCAGTATCCACTATCTAAGAGTTGGGGCCAAATTTCTCGCGGAATTTGACATCGGCTCTAGTTTTTGAAATGGAAGAGGTAGAGAAGAGTACGGCACCTGTGCGGCACGGGTTTCCTAACCCTAAATTGGGACGTATGCTTGATCTTTTGACCAAGCTGCCTCAATTTAGGGAGTTATCCGCTAAGGTGCGGGACATTTCTGGAGGAGTCCAGGACTTTGCAGAGTTGCGCAGGCAGTGCACTGACGCGGGTGTGCGAGGACCTCATGCGGCTGGTCCGTGACAATAGGACTCTGGCAGACGATCCCCCAGTTTTGGGGGCTGCGCCCCCCACCACCGCCCTTTATGGGTTGGTTGGTCGGGGAGTGCCCATTGTCGATGTAGGTTCAGGTAACTGCATGAAGATTAAGCGCTACACCGGCGAGCTAAAAATCACCGCTGTCGACCCCAATCTTGTCAACGAGGGTCATGTGGTTAAGGAGTGCAAGCAAACTCTTGCGGAGTACGTAGACGAAAATCCGGGGGATTTTGTCTACACGAGCTGGATGTCGGTGACCCAGTTGTCCGCACCAGAGGTGTCACACCTAGCGGGTAGTGACGGTGTGCACCTCATGCCCGATCATGACCTGTTAGTGGATCAGGGCATAGCGATAAAACAGGAAAACCGGGTGAGGGTCACCACTGTTCGTGGCGATTACATTGACAACTACGTGTCTTGGCCTGGAGTTGCCATACTGCCCGGTTACAAACTTTGTGCCGCATTTGCAAAGCGCGACGTTGAGGTCAATTTGCAGGAGCAGCTGGTCATTGGTGATTATGTCCCTATATCTGAAGCATCTCCAGCAGGCTTCTACGATTTGGACTTTACCGACATAACGCCAAAGTTTGATGGCGAGTTCAAGGAACTTGAACTGGATGGTGGCACGGCTGTAATTACTGGACGCAACGGAAGTCACCGCTAGGGCACGTGTGATTTTCCATATCACACTTGTCTACAGTTGGAAGAGCTAGACTCCATTTTCATCCTCCTCAGAGTTGTCCAGTACAGAGGCTTCATGCCACCACATAGCGGTCGGACGTTACGCCATTTTTGCGAGAAGGTGAGCATTTTTATTGGCGACAAACCCGTTTTGGCCCCACCCCCGTGGCAACATGGTGGGATGGGTCAAGCAGTCACCTTCTTGTGGGTTCGGGGGGGCCCACAGACATTCGAGGCTCCCACCGACGGTGTGATCAGCAGATCAGAAGGTTGCGATCACTACTGTAAGTATATGTGGACGGTAGACCTCCTGCTACAAGACATCCCCGGCGTCCGCGCTGCTCTTTCCAAAGACGGGTACACACTACAAGTTGAAGGACAATGGTCCCCTGGTATCAACGAGTTGACTGTCGTCAGGGACGGTCCTAGAGTCAAGATGAGGGTCATTAGACCCCGTCCCGACAAGCAAAATAGGACAAGCACAGACACTGTCACCTTTTTGGTTGACAGACCAACACTTGGCGAGCAGGCGATCATTGGAGAGTACAACGTTTAACTTGACTTACCCTTGGGGGTATGCGGCCCAACATCTGCTCAGATTGATTTTCAACGAATCTGCCCCCTTTTCTCAATGCACAGTTGGAGGTACGGGCGTTAGTATCTGACGTTCAGGGTTTCACGGCTTTGCCGGTGTTCCATAATCCCATCACAAACCGTCGATAATATGTGCAAAGGCCAAGGAAACTCCGCACTTCTGATTTGTCTTTGGGCACTGGCCACTTGGTTATGGCTGTTACCTTCTCAGGATCCATAGACACACCTTTATCAGATACCACATGCCCTAGGTAATTAACCTGTCTTAAACAGATGGCACTTCTTTGGGTTGAGCTTCAGGTTAGCTTGTCTTAGTCTTTCAAATACTTGCTTCAAGTTTTCCAGCTGATGTTGGAAAGACTTTCCCAAGACAATGATGTCATCCAGGTAGACTAGGCAAGTTTCCCATGACAGTCCCCTCAACACATTCTCCATTAATCTTTCAAAGGTTGCTGGAGCATTACACAAGCCAAATGGCATCACAGTGAATTGCCAAAGACCTTCTCCGATTGAAAATGCAGTCTTTTCTTTGTCCTTAGGTTCAAGTCCAACTTGCCAGTATCCACTGTCTAAGAGTTGGGGCCAAATTTCTCGCGGAATTTGACATCGGCTCTAGTTTTTGAAATGGAAGAGGTAGAGAAGAGTACGGCACCTGTGCGGCACGGGTTTCCTAACCCTAAATTGGGACGTATGCTTGATCTTTTGACCAAGCTGCCTCAATTTAGGGAGTTATCCGCTAAGGTGCGGGACATTTCTGGAGGAGTCCAGGACTTTGCAGAGTTGCGCAGGCAGTGCACTGACGCGGGTGCGCGAGGACCTCATGCGGCTGGTCCGTGACAATAGGAGTCTGGCAGATGATCCCCCAGTTTTGGGGGCTGCGCCCCCCACCACCGCCCTTTATGGGTTGGTTGGTCGGGGAGTGCCCATTGTCGATGTAGGTTCAGGTAACTGCATGAAGATTAAGCGCTACACCGGCGAGCTAAAAATCACCGCTGTCGACCCCAATCTTGTCAACGAGGGTCATGTGGTTAAGGAGTGCAAGCAAACTCTTGCGGAGTACGTAGACGAAAATCCGGGGGATTTTGTCTACACGAGCTGGATGTCGGTGACCCAGTTGTCCGCACCAGAGGTGTCACACCTAGCGGGTAGTGACGGTGTGCACCTCATGCCCGATCATGACCTGTTAGTGGATCAGGGCATAGCGATAAAACAGGAAAACCGGGTGAGGGTCACCACTGTTCGTGGCGATTACATTGACAACTACGTGTCTTGGCCTGGAGTTGCCATATCGCCCGGTTACAAACTTTGTGCCGCATTTGCAAAGCGCGACGTTGAGGTCAATTTGCAGGAGCAGCTGGTCATTGGCGATTATGTCCCTATATCTGAAGCATCTCCAGCAGGCTTCTACGATTTGGACTTTACCGACATAACGCCAAAGTTCGATGGCGAGTTCAAGGAACTTGAACTGGATGGTGGCACGGCTGTAATTACTGGACGCAACGGAAGTCACCGCTTGGGCACGTGTGATTTTCCATATCACACTTGTCTACAGTTGGAAGAGCTAGACTCCGTTTTCATCCTCCTCAGAGTCGTCCAGTACAGAGGCTTCGTGCCACCACATAGCGGTCGGACGTTACGCAATTTTTGTGAGAAGGTGAGCATTTTTATTGGCGACAAACCCGTTTTGGCCCCACCCCCGTGGCAACATGGTGGGATGGGTCAAGCAGTCACCTTCTCGTGGGTTCGGGGGGGCCCACAGACATTCGAGGCTCCCACCGACGGTGTGATCAGCAGATCAGAAGGTTGTGATCACTACTGTAAGTATATGTGGACGGTAGACCTCCTGCTACAAGACATCCCCGGCGTCCGCACTGCTCTTTCCAAAGACGGGTACACACTACAAGTTGAAGGACAATGGTCCCCTGGTATCAACGAGTTGACTGTCGTCAGGGACGGTCCTAGAGTCAAGATGAGGGTCGTTAGACCCCGTCCCGACAAGCAAAATAGGACAAGCACAGACACTGTCACCTTTTTGGTTGACAGACCAACACTTGGCGAGCAGGCGATCATTGGAGAGTACAACGTTTAACTTGACTTACCCTTGAGGGTATGCGGCCCAACATCTGCTCAGATTGATTTTCAACGAATCTGCCCCCTTTTCTCAATGCTCAGTTGGAGGTACGGGCGTTAGTATCTGACGTTCAGGGTTTCATGGCTTTGCCGGTGTTCCATAATCCCATCACAAACCGTCGATAATATGTGCAAAGGCCAAGGAAACTCCGCACTTCTGATTTGTCTTTGGGCACTGGCCACTTGGTTATGGCTGTTACCTTCTCAGGATCCATAGACACACCTTTATCAGATACCACATGCCCTAGGTAATTAACCTGTCTTTTAAACAGATGGCACTTCTTTGGGTTGAGCTTCAGGTTAGCTTGTCTTAGTCTTTCAAATACTTGCTTCAAGTTTTCCAGCTGATGTTGGAAAGACTTTCCCAAGACAATGATGTCATCCAGGTAGACTAGGCAAGTTTCTTATGACAGTCCCCACAACACATTCTCCATTAATCTTTCAAAGGTTGCTGGAGCATTACACAAGCCAAATGGCATCACAGTGAATTGCCAAAGACCTTCTCCAATTGAAAATGCAGTCTTTTCTTTGTCCTTAGGTTCAAGTCCAACTTGCCAGTATCCACTGTCTAAGAGTTGGGGCCAAATTTCTCGCGGAATTTGACATCGGCTCTAGTTTTTGAAATGGAAGAGGTAGAGAAGAGTACGGCACCTGTGCGGCACGGGTTTCCTAACCCTAAATTGGGACGTATGCTTGATCTTTTGACCAAGCTGCCTCAATTTAGGGAGTTATCCGCTAAGGTGCGGGACATTTCTGGAGGAGTCCAGGACTTTGCAGAGTTGCGCAGGCAGTGCACTGACGCGGGTGCGCGAGGACCTCATGCGGCTGGTCCGTGACAATAGGAGTCTGGCAGATGATCCCCCAGTTTTGGGGGCTGCGCCCCCCACACCACCGCCCTTTATGGGTTGGTTGGTCGGGGAGTGCCCATTGTCGATGTAGGTTCAGGTAACTGCATGAAGATTAAGCGCTACACCGGCGAGCTAAAAATCACCGCTGTCGACCCCAATCTTGTCAACAAGGGTCATGTGGTTAAGGGGTGCAAGCAAACTCTTGCGGAGTACGTAGACGAAAATCCGGGGGATTTTGTCTACACGAGCTGGATGTCGGTGACCCAGTTGTCCGCACCAGAGGTGTCACACCTAGCGGGTAGTGACGGTGTGCACCTCATGCCCGATCATGACCTGTTAGTGGATCAGGGCATAGCGATAAAACAGGAAAACCGGGTGAGGGTCACCACTGTTCGTGGCGATTACATTGACAACTACGTGTCTTGGCCTGGAGTTGCCATATCGCCCGGTTACAAACTTTGTGCCGCATTTGCAAAGCGCGACGTTGAGGTCAATTTGCAGGAGCAGCTGGTCATTGGCGATTATGTCCCTATATCTGAAGCATCTCCAGCAGGCTTCTACGATTTGGACTTTACCGACATAACGCCAAAGTTCGATGGCGAGTTCAAGGAACTTGAACTGGATGGTGGCACGGCTGTAATTACTGGACGCAACAGAAGTCACCGCTTGGGCACGTGTGATTTTCCATATCACACTTGTCTACAGTTGGAAGAGCTAGACTCCGTTTTCATCCTCCTCAGAGTCGTCCAGTACAGAGGCTTCGTGCCACCACATAGCAGTCGGACGTTACACCATTTTTGCGAGAAGGTGAGCATTTTTATTGGCGACAAACCCGTTTTGGCCCCACCCCCGTGGCAACATGGTGGGATGGGTCAAGCAGTCACCTTCTCGTGGGTTCGGGGGGGCCCACAGACATTCGAGGCTCCCACCAACGGTGTGATCAGCAGATCAGAAGGTTGCGATCACTACTGTAAGTATATGTGGACGGTAGACCTCCTGCTACAAGACATCCCCGGCGTCCGCGCTGCTCTTTCCAAAGACGGGTACACACTACAAGTTGAAGGACAATGGTCCCCTGGTATCAACGAGTTGACTGTCGTCAGGGACGGTCCTAGAGTCAAGATGAGGGTCGTTAGACCCCGTCCCGACAAGCAAAATAGGACAAGCACAGACACTGTCACCTTTTTGGTTGACAGACCAACACTTGGCGAGCAGGCGATCATTGGAGAGTACAACGTTTAACTTGACTTACCCTTGGGGGTATGCGGCCCAACATCTGCTCAGATTGATTTTCAACGAATCTGCCCCCTTTTCTCAATGCTCAGTTGGAGGTACGGGCGTTAGTATCTGACATTCAGGGTTTCATGGCTTTGCCGGTGTTCCATAATCCCATCACAAACCGTCGATAATATGTGCAAAGGCCAAGGAAACTCCGCACTTCTGATTTGTCTTTGGGCACTGGCCACTTGGTTATGGCTGTTACCTTCTCAGGATCCATAGACACACCTTTATCAGATACCACATGCCCTAGGTAATTAACCTGTCTTTTAAACAGATGGCACTTCTTTGGGTTGAGCTTCAGGTTAGCTTGTCTTAGTCTTTCAAATACTTGCTTCAAGTTTTCCAGCTGATGTTGGAAAGACTTTCCCAAGACAATGATGTCATCCAGGTAGACTAGGCAAGTTTCTTATGACAGTCCCCTCAACACATTCTCCATTAATCTTTCAAAGGATGCTGGAGCATTACACAAGCCAAATGGCATCACAGTGAATTGCCAAAGACCTTCTCCAATTGAAAATGCAGTCTTTTCTTTGTCCTTAGGTTCAAGTCCAACTTGCCAGTATCCACTGTCTAAGAGTTGGGGCCAAATTTCTCGCGGAATTTGACATCGGCTCTAGTTTTTGAAATGGAAGAGGTAGAGAAGAGTACGGCACCTGTGCGGCACGGGTTTCCTAACCCTAAATTGGGACGTATGCTTGATCTTTTGACCAAGCTGCCTCAATTTAGGGAGTTATCTGCTAAGGTGCGGGACATTTCTGGAGGAGTCCAGGACTTTGCAGAGTTGCGCAGGCAGTGCACTGACGCGGGTGCGCGAGGACCTCATGCGGCTGGTCCGTGACAATAGGAGTCTGGCAGATGATCCCCCAGTTTTGGGGGCTGCGCCCCCCACACCACCGCCCTTTATGGGTTGGTTGGTCGGGGAGTGCCCATTGTCGATGTAGGTTCAGGTAACTGCATGAAGATTAAGCGCTACACCGGCGAGCTAAAAATCACCGCTGTCGACCCCAATCTTGTCAACAAGGGTCATGTGGTTAAGGAGTGCAAGCAAACTCTTGCGGAGTACGTAGACGAAAATCCGGGGGATTTTGTCTACACGAGCTGGATGTCGGTGACCCAGTTGTCCGCACCAGAGGTGTCACACCTAGCGGGTAGTGACGGTGTGCACCTCATGCCCGATCATGACCTGTTAGTGGATCAGGGCATAGCGATAAAACAGGAAAACCGGGTGAGGGTCACCACTGTTCGTGGCGATTACATTGACAACTACGTGTCTTGGCCTGGAGTTGCCATATCGCCCGGTTACAAACTTTGTGCCGCATTTGCAAAGCGCGACGTTGAGGTCAATTTGCAGGAGCAGCTGGTCATTGGCGATTATGTCCCTATATCTGAAGCATCTCCAGCAGGCTTCTACGATTTGGACTTTACCGACATAACGCCAAAGTTCGATGGCGAGTTCAAGGAACTTGAACTGGATGGTGGCACGGCTGTAATTACTGGATGCAACGGAAGTCACCGCTTGGGCACGTGTGATTTTCCATATCACACTTGTCTACAGTTGGAAGAGCTAGACTCCGTTTTCATCCTCCTCAGAGTCGTCCAGTACAGAGGCTTCGTGCCACCACATAGCAGTCGGACGTTACGCCATTTTTGCGAGAAGGTGAGCATTTTTATTGGCGACAAACCCGTTTTGGCCCCACCCCCGTGGCAACATGGTGGGATGGGTCAAGCAGTCACCTTCTCGAGGGTTCGGGGGGGCCCACAGACATTCGAGGCTCCCACCGACGGTGTGATCAGCAGATCAGAAGGTTGCGATCACTACTGTAAGTATATGTGGACGGTAGACCTCCTGCTACAAGACATCCCCGGCGTCCGCGCTGCTCTTTCCAAAGACGGGTACACACTACAAGTTGAAGGACAATGGTCCCCTGGTATCAACGAGTTGACTGTCGTCAGGGACGGTCCTAGAGTCAAGATGAGGGTCGTTAGACCCCGTCCCGACAAGCAAAATAGGACAAGCACAGACACTGTCACCTTTTTGGTTGACAGACCAACACTTGGCGAGCAGGCGATCATTGGAGAGTACAACGTTTAACTTGACTTACCCTTGGGGGTATGCGGCCCAACATCTGCTCAGATTGATTTTCAACGAATCTGCCCCCTTTTCTCAATGCACAGTTGGAGGTACGGGCGTTAGTATCTGACGTTCAGGGTTTCACGGCTTTGCCGGTGTTCCATAATCCCATCACAAACCGTCGATAATATGTGCAAAGGCCAAGGAAACTCCACACTTCTGATTTGTCTTTGGGCACTGGCCACTTGGTTATGGCTGTTACCTTCTCAGGATCCATAGACACACCTTTATCAGATACCACATGCCCTAGGTAATTAACCTGTCTTTTAAACAGATGGCACTTCTTTGGGTTGAGCTTCAGGTTAGCTTGTCTTAGTCTTTCAAATACTTGCTTCAAGTTTTCCAGCTGATGTTGGAAAGACTTTCCCAAGACAATGATGTCATCCAGGTAGACTAGGCAAGTTTCTTATGACAGTCCCCTCAACACATTCTCCATTAATCTTTCAAAGGTTGCTGGAGCATTACACAAGCCAAATGGCATCACAGTGAATTGCCAAAGACCTTCTCCAATTGAAAATGCAGTCTTTTCTTTGTCCTTAGGTTCAAGTCCAACTTGCCAGTATCCACTGTCTAAGAGTTGGGGCCAAATTTCTCGCGGAATTTGACATCGGCTCTAGTTTTTGAAATGGAAGAGGTAGAGAAGAGTACGGCACCTGTGCGGCACGGGTTTCCTAACCCTAAATTGGGACGTATGCTTGATCTTTTGACCAAGCTGCCTCAATTTAGGGAGTTATCCGCTAAGGTGCGGGACATTTCTGGAGGAGTCCAGGACTTTGCAGAGTTGCGCAGGCAGTGCACTGACGCGGGTGCGCGAGGACCTCATGCGGCTGGTCCGTGACAATAGGAGTCTGGCAGATGATCCCCCAGTTTTGGGGGCTGCGCCCCCCACACCACCGCCCTTTATGGGTTGGTTGGTCGGGGAGTGCCCATTGTCGATGTAGGTTCAGGTAACTGCATGAAGATTAAGCGCTACACCGGCGAGCTAAAAATCACCGCTGTCGACCCCAATCTTGTCAACAAGGGTCATGTGGTTAAGGAGTGCAAGCAAACTCTTGCGGAGTACGTAGACGAAAATCCGGGGGATTTTGTCTACACGAGCTGGATGTCGGTGACCCAGTTGTCCGCACCAGAGGTGTCACACCTAGCGGGTAGTGACGGTGTGCACCTCATGCCCGATCATGACCTGTTAGTGGATCAGGGCATAGCGATAAAACAGGAAAACCGGGTGAGGGTCACCACTGTTCGTGGCGATTACATTGACAACTACGTGTCTTGGCCTGGAGTTGCCATATCGCCCGGTTACAAACTTTGTGCCGCATTTGCAAAGCGCGACGTTGAGGTCAATTTGCAGGAGCAGCTGGTCATTGGCGATTATGTCCCTATATCTGAAGCATCTCCAGCAGGCTTCTACGATTTGGACTTTACCGACATAACGCCAAAGTTCGATGGCGAGTTCAAGGAACTTGAACTGGATGGTGGCACGGCTGTAATTACTGGATGCAACGGAAGTCACCGCTTGGGCACGTGTGATTTTCCATATCACACTTGTCTACAGTTGGAAGAGCTAGACTCCGTTTTCATCCTCCTCAGAGTCGTCCAGTACAGAGGCTTCGTGCCACCACATAGCAGTCGGACGTTACGCCATTTTTGCGAGAAGGTGAGCATTTTTATTGGCGACAAACCCGTTTTGGCCCCACCCCCGTGGCAACATGGTGGGATGGGTCAAGCAGTCACCTTCTCGTGGGTTCGGGGGGGCCCACAGACATTCGAGGCTCCCACCGACGGTGTGATCAGCAGATCAGAAGGTTGCGATCACTACTGTAAGTATATGTGGACGGTAGACCTCCTGCTACAAGACATCCCCGGCGTCCGCGCTGCTCTTTCCAAAGACGGGTACACACTACAAGTTGAAGGACAATGGTCCCCTGGTATCAACGAGTTGACTGTCGTCAGGGACGGTCCTAGAGTCAAGATGAGGGTCGTTAGACCCCGTCCCGACAAGCAAAATAGGACAAGCACAGACACTGTCACCTTTTTGGTTGACAGACCAACACTTGGCGAGCAGGCGATCATTGGAGAGTACAACGTTTAACTTGACTTACCCTTGGGGGTATGCGGCCCAACATCTGCTCAGATTGATTTTCAACGAATCTGCCCCCTTTTCTCAATGCACAGTTGGAGGTACGGGCGTTAGTATCTGACGTTCAGGGTTTCACGGCTTTGCCGGTGTTCCATAATCCCATCACAAACCGTCGATAATATGTGCAAAGGCCAAGGAAACTCCACACTTCTGATTTGTCTTTGGGCACTGGCCACTTGGTTATGGCTGTTACCTTCTCAGGATCCATAGACACACCTTTATCAGATACCACATGCCCTAGGTAATTAACCTGTCTTTTAAACAGATGGCACTTCTTTGGGTTGAGCTTCAGGTTAGCTTGTCTTAGTCTTTCAAATACTTGCTTCAAGTTTTCCAGCTGATGTTGGAAAGACTTTCCCAAGACAATGATGTCATCCAGGTAGACTAGGCAAGTTTCTTATGACAGTCCCCTCAACACATTCTCCATTAATCTTTCAAAGGTTGCTGGAGCATTACACAAGCCAAATGGCATCACAGTGAATTGCCAAAGACCTTCTCCAATTGAAAATGCAGTCTTTTCTTTGTCCTTAGGTTCAAGTCCAACTTGCCAGTATCCACTGTCTAAGAGTTGGGGCCAAATTTCTCGCGGAATTTGACATCGGCTCTAGTTTTTGAAATGGAAGAGGTAGAGAAGAGTACGGCACCTGTGCGGCACGGGTTTCCTAACCCTAAATTGGGACGTATGCTTGATCTTTTGACCAAGCTGCCTCAATTTAGGGAGTTATCCGCTAAGGTGCGGGACATTTCTGGAGGAGTCCAGGACTTTGCAGAGTTGCGCAGGCAGTGCACTGACGCGGGTGCGCGAGGACCTCATGCGGCTGGTCCGTGACAATAGGAGTCTGGCAGATGATCCCCCAGTTTTGGGGGCTGCGCCCCCCACACCACCGCCCTTTATGGGTTGGTTGGTCGGGGAGTGCCCATTGTCGATGTAGGTTCAGGTAACTGCATGAAGATTAAGCGCTACACCGGCGAGCTAAAAATCACCGCTGTCGACCCCAATCTTGTCAACAAGGGTCATGTGGTTAAGGAGTGCAAGCAAACTCTTGCGGAGTACGTAGACGAAAATCCGGGGGATTTTGTCTACACGAGCTGGATGTCGGTGACCCAGTTGTCCGCACCAGAGGTGTCACACCTAGCGGGTAGTGACGGTGTGCACCTCATGCCCGATCATGACCTGTTAGTGGATCAGGGCATAGCGATAAAACAGGAAAACCGGGTGAGGGTCACCACTGTTCGTGGCGATTACATTGACAACTACGTGTCTTGGCCTGGAGTTGCCATATCGCCCGGTTACAAACTTTGTGCCGCATTTGCAAAGCGCGACGTTGAGGTCAATTTGCAGGAGCAGCTGGTCATTGGCGATTATGTCCCTATATCTGAAGCATCTCCAGCAGGCTTCTACGATTTGGACTTTACCGACATAACGCCAAAGTTCGATGGCGAGTTCAAGGAACTTGAACTGGATGGTGGCACGGCTGTAATTACTGGATGCAACGGAAGTCACCGCTTGGGCACGTGTGATTTTCCATATCACACTTGTCTACAGTTGGAAGAGCTAGACTCCGTTTTCATCCTCCTCAGAGTCGTCCAGTACAGAGGCTTCGTGCCACCACATAGCAGTCGGACGTTACGCCATTTTTGCGAGAAGGTGAGCATTTTTATTGGCGACAAACCCGTTTTGGCCCCACCCCCGTGGCAACATGGTGGGATGGGTCAAGCAGTCACCTTTCGTGGGTTCGGGGGGGCCCACAGACATTCGAGGCTCCCACCGATGGTGTGATCAGCAGATCAGAAGGTTGCGATCACTACTGTAAGTATATGTGGACGGTAGACCTCCTGCTACAAGACATCCCCGGCGTCCACGCTGCTCTTTCCAAAGACGGGTACACACTACAAGTTGAAGGACAATGGTCCCCTGGTATCAACGAGTTGACTGTCGTCAGGGACGGTCCTAGAGTCAAGATGAGGGTCGTTAGACCCCATCCCGACAAGCAAAATAGGACAAGCACAGACACTGTCACCTTTTTGGTTGACAGACCAACACTTGGCGAGCAGGCGATCATTGGAGAGTACAACGTTTAACTTGACTTACCCTTGGGGGTATGCGGCCCAACATCTGCTCAGATTGATTTTCAACGAATCTGCCCCCTTTTCTCAATGCACAGTTGGAGGTACGGGCGTTAGTATCTGACGTTCAGGGTTTCACGGCTTTGCCGGTGTTCCATAATCCCATCACAAACTGTCGATAATATGTGCAAAGGCCAAGGAAACTCCACACTTCTGATTTGTCTTTGGGCACTGGCCACTTGGTTATGGCTGTTACCTTCTCAGGATCCATAGACACACCTTTATCAGATACCACATGCCCTAGGTAATTAACCTGTCTTTTAAACAGATGGCACTTCTTTGGGTTGAGCTTCAGGTTAGCTTGTCTTAGTCTTTCAAATACTTGCTTCAAGTTTTCCAGCTGATGTTGGAAAGACTTTCCCAAGACAATGATGTCATCCAGGTAGACTAGGCAAGTTTCTTATGACAGTCCCCTCAACACATTCTCCATTAATCTTTCAAAGGTTGCTGGAGCATTACACAAGCCAAATGGCATCACAGTGAATTGCCAAAGACCTTCTCCAATTGAAAATGCAGTCTTTTCTTTGTCCTTAGGTTCAAGTCCAACTTGCCAGTATCCACTGTCTAAGAGTTGGGGCCAAATTTCTCGCGGAATTTGACATCGGCTCTAGTTTTTGAAATGGAAGAGGTAGAGAAGAGTACGGCACCTGTGCGGCACGGGTTTCCTAACCCTAAATTGGGACGTATGCTTGATCTTTTGACCAAGCTGCCTCAATTTAGGGAGTTATCCGCTAAGGTGCGGGACATTTCTGGAGGAGTCCAGGACTTTGCAGAGTTGCGCAGGCAGTGCACTGACGCGGGTGCGCGAGGACCTCATGCGGCTGGTCCGTGACAATAGGAGTCTGGCAGATGATCCCCCAGTTTTGGGGGCTGCGCCCCCCACACCACCGCCCTTTATGGGTTGGTTGGTCGGGGAGTGCCCATTGTCGATGTAGGTTCAGGTAACTGCATGAAGATTAAGCGCTACACCGGCGAGCTAAAAATCACCGCTGTCGACCCCAATCTTGTCAACAAGGGTCATGTGGTTAAGGAGTGCAAGCAAACTCTTGCGGAGTACGTAGACGAAAATCCGGGGGATTTTGTCTACACGAGCTGGATGTCGGTGACCCAGTTGTCCGCACCAGAGGTGTCACACCTAGCGGGTAGTGACGGTGTGCACCTCATGCCCGATCATGACCTGTTAGTGGATCAGGGCATAGCGATAAAACAGGAAAACCGGGTGAGGGTCACCACTGTTCGTGGCGATTACATTGACAACTACGTGTCTTGGCCTGGAGTTGCCATATCGCCCGGTTACAAACTTTGTGCCGCATTTGCAAAGCGCGACGTTGAGGTCAATTTGCAGGAGCAGCTGGTCATTGGCGATTATGTCCCTATATCTGAAGCATCTCCAGCAGGCTTCTACGATTTGGACTTTACCGACATAACGCCAAAGTTCGATGGCGAGTTCAAGGAACTTGAACTGGATGGTGGCACGGCTGTAATTACTGGATGCAACGGAAGTCACCGCTTGGGCACGTGTGATTTTCCATATCACACTTGTCTACAGTTGGAAGAGCTAGACTCCGTTTTCATCCTCCTCAGAGTCGTCCAGTACAGAGGCTTCGTGCCACCACATAGCAGTCGGACGTTACGCCATTTTTGCGAGAAGGTGAGCATTTTTATTGGCGACAAACCCGTTTTGGCCCCACCCCCGTGGCAACATGGTGGGATGGGTCAAGCAGTCACCTTCTCGTGGGTTCGGGGGGGCCCACAGACATTCGAGGCTCCCACCGACGGTGTGATCAGCAGATCAGAAGGTTGCGATCACTACTGTAAGTATATGTGGACGGTAGACCTCCTGCTACAAGACATCCCCGGCGTCCGCGCTGCTCTTTCCAAAGACGGGTACACACTACAAGTTGAAGGACAATGGTCCCCTGGTATCAACGAGTTGACTGTCGTCAGGGACGGTCCTAGAGTCAAGATGAGGGTCGTTAGACCCCGTCCCGACAAGCAAAATAGGACAAGCACAGACACTGTCACCTTTTTGGTTGACAGACCAACACTTGGCGAGCAGGCGATCATTGGAGAGTACAACGTTTAACTTGACTTACCCTTGGGGGTATGCGGCCCAACATCTGCTCAGATTGATTTTCAACGAATCTGCCCCCTTTTCTCAATGCACAGTTGGAGGTACGGGCGTTAGTATCTGACGTTCAGGGTTTCACGGCTTTGCCGGTGTTCCATAATCCCATCACAAACCGTCGATAATATGTGCAAAGGCCAAGGAAACTCCACACTTCTGATTTGTCTTTGGGCACTGGCCACTTGGTTATGGCTGTTACCTTCTCAGGATCCATAGACACACCTTTATCAGATACCACATGCCCTAGGTAATTAACCTGTCTTTTAAACAGATGGCACTTCTTTGGGTTGAGCTTCAGGTTAGCTTGTCTTAGTCTTTCAAATACTTGCTTCAAGTTTTCCAGCTGATGTTGGAAAGACTTTCCCAAGACAATGATGTCATCCAGGTAGACTAGGCAAGTTTCTTATGACAGTCCCCTCAACACATTCTCCATTAATCTTTCAAAGGTTGCTGGAGCATTACACAAGCCAAATGGCATCACAGTGAATTGCCAAAGACCTTCTCCAATTGAAAATGCAGTCTTTTCTTTGTCCTTAGGTTCAAGTCCAACTTGCCAGTATCCACTGTCTAAGAGTTGGGGCCAAATTTCTCGCGGAATTTGACATCGGCTCTAGTTTTTGAAATGGAAGAGGTAGAGAAGAGTACGGCACCTGTGCGGCACGGGTTTCCTAACCCTAAATTGGGACGTATGCTTGATCTTTTGACCAAGCTGCCTCAATTTAGGGAGTTATCCGCTAAGGTGCGGGACATTTCTGGAGGAGTCCAGGACTTTGCAGAGTTGCGCAGGCAGTGCACTGACGCGGGTGTGCGAGGACCTCATGCGGCTGGTCTGTGACAATAGGAGTCTGGCAGATGATCCCCCAGTTTTGGGGGCTGCGCCCCCCACCACCGCCCTTTATGGGTTGGTTGGTCGGGGAGTGCCCATTGTCGATGTAGGTTCAGGTAACTGCATGAAGATTAAGCGCTACACCGGCGAGCTAAAAATCACCGCTGTCGACCCCAATCTTGTCAACGAGGGTCATGTGGTTAAGGAGTGCAAGCAAACTCTTGCGGAGTACGTAGACGAAAATCCGGGGGATTTTGTCTACACGAGCTGGATGTCGGTGACCCAGTTGTCTGCACCAGAGGTGTCACACCTAGCAGGTAGTGACGGTGTGCACCTCATGCCCGATCATGACCTGTTAGTGGATCAGGGCATAGCGATAAAACAGGAAAACCGGGTGAGGGTCACCACTGTTCGTGGCGATTACATTGACAACTACGTGTCTTGGCCTGGAGTTGCCATATCGCCCGGTTACAAACTTTGTGCCGCATTTGCAAAGCGCGACGTTGAGGTCAATTTGCAGGAGCAGCTGGTCATTGGCGATTATGTCCCTATATCTGAAGCATCTCCAGCAGGCTTCTACGATTTGGACTTTACCGACATAACGCCAAAGTTTGATGGCGAGTTCAAGGAACTTGAACTGGATGGTGGCACGGCTGTAATTACTGGATGCAACGGAAGTCACCGCTTGGGCACGTGTGATTTTCCATATCACACTTGTCTACAGTTGGAAGAGCTAGACTCCGTTTTCATCCTCCTCAGAGTCGTCCAGTACAGAGGCTTCGTGCCACCACATAGCAGTCGGACGTTACGCCATTTTTGCGAGAAGGTGAGCATTTTTATTGGCGACAAACCCGTTTTGGCCCCACCCCCGTGGCAACATGGTGGGATGGGTCAAGCAGTCACCTTCTCGTGGGTTCGGGGGGGCCCACAGACATTCGAGGCTCCCACCGACGGTGTGATCAGCAGATCAGAAGGTTGCGATCACTACTGTAAGTATATGTGGACGGTAGACCTCCTGCTACAAGACATCCCCGGCGTCCGCGCTGCTCTTTCCAAAGACGGGTACACACTACAAGTTGAAGGACAATGGTCCCCTGGTATCAACGAGTTGACTGTCGTCAGGGACGGTCCTAGAGTCAAGATGAGGGTCGTTAGACCCCGTCCCGACAAGCAAAATAGGACAAGCACAGACACTGTCACCTTTTTGGTTGACAGACCAACACTTGGCGAGCAGGCGATCATTGGAGAGTACAACGTTTAACTTGACTTACCCTTGGGGGTATGCGGCCCAACATCTGCTCAGATTGATTTTCAACGAATCTGCCCCCTTTTCTCAATGCACAGTTGGAGGTACGGGCGTTAGTATCTGACGTTCAGGGTTTCACGGCTTTGCCGGTGTTCCATAATCCCATCACAAACCGTCGATAATATGTGCAAAGGCCAAGGAAACTCCACACTTCTGATTTGTCTTTGGGCACTGGCCACTTGGTTATGGCTGTTACCTTCTCAGGATCCATAGACACACCTTTATCAGATACCACATGCCCTAGGTAATTAACCTGTCTTTTAAACAGATGGCACTTCTTTGGGTTGAGCTTCAGGTTAGCTTGTCATAGTCTTTCAAATACTTGCTTCAAGTTTTCCAGCTGATGTTGGAAAGACTTTCCCAAGACAATGATGTCATCCAGGTAGACTAGGCAAGTTTCTTATGACAGTCCCCTCAACACATTCTCCATTAATCTTTCAAAGGTTGCTGGAGCATTACACAAGCCAAATGGCATCACAGTGAATTGCCAAAGACCTTCTCCAATTGAAAATGCAGTCTTTTCTTTGTCCTTAGGTTCAAGTCCAACTTGCCAGTATCCACTGTCTAAGAGTTGGGGCCAAATTTCTCGCGGAATTTGACATCGGCTCTAGTTTTTGAAATGGAAGAGGTAGAGAAGAGTATGGCACCTGTGCGGCACGGGTTTCCTAACCCTAAATTGGGACGTATGCTTGATCTTTTGACCAAGCTGCCTCAATTTAGGGAGTTATCCGCTAAGGTGCGGGACATTTCTGGAGGAGTCCAGGACTTTGCAGAGTTGCGCAGGCAGTGCACTGACGCGGGTGCGCGAGGACCTCATGCGGCTGGTCCGTGACAATAGGAGTCTGGCAGATGATCCCCCAGTTTTGGGGGCTGCGCCCCCCACACCACCGCCCTTTATGGGTTGGTTGGTCGGGGAGTGCCCATTGTCGATGTAGGTTCAGGTAACTGCATGAAGATTAAGCGCTACACCGGCGAGCTAAAAATCACCGCTGTCGACCCCAATCTTGTCAACAAGGGTCATGTGGTTAAGGAGTGCAAGCAAACTCTTGCGGAGTACGTAGACGAAAATCCGGGGGATTTTGTCTACACGAGCTGGATGTCGGTGACCCAGTTGTCCGCACCAGAGGTGTCACACCTAGCGGGTAGTGACGGTGTGCACCTCATGCCCGATCATGACCTGTTAGTGGATCAGGGCATAGCGATAAAACAGGAAAACCGGGTGAGGGTCACCACTGTTCGTGGCGATTACATTGACAACTACGTGTCTTGGCCTGGAGTTGCCATATCGCCCGGTTACAAACTTTGTGCCGCATTTGCAAAGCGCGACGTTGAGGTCAATTTGCAGGAGCAGCTGGTCATTGGCGATTATGTCCCTATATCTGAAGCATCTCCAGCAGGCTTCTACGATTTGGACTTTACCGACATAACGCCAAAGTTCGATGGCGAGTTCAAGGAACTTGAACTGGATGGTGGCACGGCTGTAATTACTGGACGCAACGGAAGTCACCGCTTGGGCACGTGTGATTTTCCATATCACACTTGTCTACAGTTGGAAGAGCTAGACTCCGTTTTCATCCTCCTCAGAGTCGTCCAGTACAGAGGCTTCGTGCCACCACATAGCAGTCGGACGTTACGCCATTTTTGCGAGAAGGTGAGCATTTTTATTGGCGACAAACCCATTTTGGCCCCACCCCCGTGGCAACATGGTGGGATGGGTCAAGCAGTCACCTTCTCGTGGGTTTGGGGGGGCCCACAGACATTCGAGGCTCCCACCGACGGTGTGATCAGCAGATCAGAAGGTTGCGATCACTACTGTAAGTATATGTGGACGGTAGACCTCCTGCTACAAGACATCCCCGGCGTCCGCGCTGCTCTTTCCAAAGACGGGTACACACTACAAGTTGAAGGACAATGGTCCCCTGGTATCAACGAGTTGACTGTCGTCAGGGACGGTCCTAGAGTCAAGATGAGGGTTGTTAGACCCCGTCCCGACAAGCAAAATAGGACAAGCACAGACACTGTCACCTTTTTGGTTGACAGACCAACACTTGGCGAGCAGGCGATCATTGGAGAGTACAACGTTTAACTTGACTTACCCTTGGGGGTATGCGGCCCAACATCTGCTCAGATTGATTTTCAACGAATCTGCCCCCTTTTCTCAATGCACAGTTGGAGGTACGGGCGTTAGTATCTGACGTTCAGGGTTTCACGGCTTTGCCGGTGTTCCATAATCCCATCACAAACCGTCGATAATATGTGCAAAGGCCAAGGAAACTCCACACTTCTGATTTGTCTTTGGGCACTGGCCACTTGGTTATGGCTGTTACCTTCTCAGGATCCATAGACACACCTTTATCAGATACCACATGCCCTAGGTAATTAACCTGTCTTTTAAACAGATGGCACTTCTTTGGGTTGAGCTTCAGGTTAGCTTGTCTTAGTCTTTCAAATACTTGCTTCAAGTTTTCCAGCTGATGTTGGAAAGACTTTCCCAAGACAATGATGTCATCCAGGTAGACTAGGCAAGTTTCCCATGACAGTCCCCTCAACACATTCTCCATTAATCTTTCAAAGGTTGCTGGAGCATTACACAAGCCAAATGGCATCACAGTGAATTGCCAAAGACCTTCTCCGATTGAAAATGCAGTCTTTTCTTTGTCCTTAGGTTCAAGTCCAACTTGCCAGTATCCACTGTCTAAGAGTTGGGGCCAAATTTCTCGCGGAATTTGACATCATCTCTAGTTTTTGAAATGGAAGAGGTAGAGAAGAGTACGGCACCTGTGCGGCACGGGTTTCCTAACCCTAAATTGGGACGTATGCTTGATCTTTTGACCAAGCTGCCTCAATTTAGGGAGTTATCCGCTAAGGTGCGGGACATTTCTGGAGGAGTCCAGGACTTTGCAGAGTTGCGCAGGCAGTGCACTGACGCAGGTGCGCGAGGACCTCATGCGGCTGGTCCGTGACAATAGGAGTCTGGCAGATGATCCCCCAGTTTTGGGGGCTGCGCCCCCCACCACCGCCCTTTATGGGTTGGTTGGTCGTGGAGTGCCCATTGTCGATGTAGGTTCAGGTAACTGCATGAAGATTAAGCGCTACACCGGCGAGCTAAAAATCACCGCTGTCGACCCCAATCTTGTCAACGAGGGTCATGTGGTTAAGGAGTGCAAGCAAACTCTTGCGGAGTACGTAGACGAAAATCCAGGGGATTTTGTCTACACGAGCTGGATGTCGGTGACCCAGTTGTCCGCACCAGAGGTGTCACACCTAGTGGGTAGTGACAGTGTGCACCTCATGCCCGATCATGACCTGTTAGTGGATCAGGGCATAGCGATAAAACAGGAAAACCGGGTGAGGGTCACCACTGTTCGTGGCGATTACATTGACAACTACGTGTCTTGGCCTGGAGTTGCCATACTGCCCGGTTACAAACTTTGTGCCGCATTTGCAAAGCGCGACGTTGAGGTCAATTTGCAGGAGCAGCTGGTCATTGGCGATTATGTCCCTATATCTGAAGCATCTCCAGCAGGCTTCTACGATTTGGACTTTACCGACATAATGCCAAAGTTCGATGGCGAGTTCAAGGAACTTGAACTGGATGGTGGCACGGCTGTAATTACTGGACGCAACGGAAGTCACCGCTTGGGCACGTGTGATTTTCCATATCACACTTGTCTACAGTTGGAAGAGCTAGACTCCGTTTTCATCCTCCTCAGAGTTGTCCAGTACAGAGGCTTCGTGCCACCACATAGCGGTCGGACGTTACGCCATTTTTGCGAGGTGAGCATTTTTATTGGCGACAAACCCGTTTTGGCCCCACCCCCGTGGCAACATGGTGGGATGGGTCAAGCAGTCACCTTCTCGTGGGTTCGGGGGGGCCCACAGACATTCGAGGCTCCCACCGACGGTGTGATCAGCAGATCAGAAGGTTGCGATCACTACTGTAAGTATATGTGGACGGTAGACCTCCTGCTACAAGACATCCCCGGCGTCCGCGCTGCTCTTTCCAAAGACGGGTACACACTACAAGTTGAAGGACAACGACTTGACTGTCATCAGGGACGGTCCTAGAGTCAAGATGAGGGTCGTTAGACCCCGTCCCGACAAGCAAAATAGGACAAGCACAGACACTGTCACCTTTTTGGTTGACAGACCAACACTTGGCGAGCAGGCGATCATTGGAGAGTACAACGTTTAACTTGACTTACCCTTGGGGGTATGCGGCCCAACATCTGCTCAGATTGATTTTCAACGAATCTGCCCCCTTTTCTCAATACACAGTCGGAGGTACGGGCGTTAGTATCTGACGTTCAGGGTTTCACGGCTTTGCCGGTGTTCCATAATCCCATCACAAACCGTCGATAATATGTGCAAAGGCCAAGGAAACTCCGCACTTCTGATTTGTCTTTGGGCACTGGCCACTTGGTTATGGCTGTTACCTTCTCAGGATCCATAGACACACCTTTATCAGATACCACATGCCCTAGGTAATTAACCTGTCTTTTAAACAGATGGCACTTCTTTGGGTTGAGCTTCAGGTTAGCTTGTCTTAGTCTTTCAAATACTTGCTTCAAGTTTTCCAGCTGATGTTGGAAAGACTTTCCCAAGACAATGATGTCATCCAGGTAGACTAGGCAAGTTTCCCATGACAGTCCCCTCAACACATTCTCCATTAATCTTTCAAAGGTTGCTGGAGCATTACACAAGCCAAATGGCATCACAGTGAATTGCCAAAGACCTTCTCCGATTGAAAATGCAGTCTTTTCTTTGTCCTTAGGTTCAAGTCCAACTTGCCAGTATCCACTGTCTAAGAGTTGGGGCCAAATTTCTCGCGGAATTTGACATCGGCTCTAGTTTTTGAAATGGAAGAGGTAGAGAAGAGTACGGCACCTGTGCGGCACGGGTTTCCTAACCCTAAATTGGGACGTATGCTTGATCTTTTGACCAAGCTGCCTCAATTTAGGGAGTTATCCGCTAAGGTGCGGGACATTTCTGGAGGAGTCCAGGACTTTGCAGAGTTGCGCAGGCAGTGCACTGACGCGGGTGCGCGAGGACCTCATGCGGCTGGTCCGTGACAATAGGAGTCTGGCAGATGATCCCCCAGTTTTGGGGGCTGCGCCCCCCACCACCGCCCTCTATGGGTTGGTTGGTCGGGGAGTGCCCATTGTCGATGTAGGTTCAGGTAACTGCATGAAGATTAAGCGCTACACCGGCGAGCTAAAAATCACCGCTGTCGACCCCAATCTTGTCAACGAGGGTCATGTGGTTAAGGAGTGCAAGCAAACTCTTGCGGAGTACGTAGACGAAAATCCGGGGGATTTTGTCTACACGAGCTGGATGTCGGTGACCCAGTTGTCTGCACCAGAGGTGTCACACCTAGCGGGTAGTGACGGTGTGCACCTCATGCCCGATCATGACCTGTTAGTGGATCAGGGCATAGCGATAAAACAGGAAAACCGGGTGAGGGTCACCACTGTTCGTGGCGATTACATTGACAACTACGTGTCTTGGCCTGGAGTTGCCATACTGCCCGGTTACAAACTTTGTGCCGCATTTGCAAAGCGCGACGTTGAGGTCAATTTGCAGGAGCAGCTGGTCATTGGCGATTATGTCCCTATATCTGAAGCATCTCCAGCAGGCTTCTACGATTTGGACTTTACCGACATAATGCCAAAGTTCGATGGCGAGTTCAAGGAACTTGAACTGGATGGTGGCACGGCTGTAATTACTGGACGCAACGGAAGTCACCGCTTGGGCACGTGTGATTTTCCATATCACACTTGTCTACAGTTGGAAGAGCTAGACTCCGTTTTCATCCTCCTCAGAGTTGTCCAGTACAGAGGCTTCGTGCCACCACATAGCGGTCGGACGTTACGCCATTTTTGCGAGAAGGTGAGCATTTTTATTGGCGACAAACCCGTTTTGGCCCCACCCCCGTGGCAACATGGTGGGATGGGTCAAGCAGTCACCTTCTCGTGGGTTCGGGGGGGCCCACAGACATTCGAGGCTCCCACCGACGGTGTGATCAGCAGATCAGAAGGTTGCGATCACTACTGTAAGTATATGTGGACGGTAGACCTCCTGCTACAAGACATCCCCGGCGTCCGCGCTGCTCTTTCCAAAGACGGGTACACACTACAAGTTGAAGGACAACGACTTGACTGTCATCAGGGACGGTCCTAGAGTCAAGATGAGGGTCGTTAGACCCCGTCCCGACAAGCAAAATAGGACAAGCACAGACACTGTCACCTTTTTGGTTGACAGACCAACACTTGGCGAGCAGGCGATCATTGGAGAGTACAACGTTTAACTTGACTTACCCTTGGGGGTATGCGGCCCAACATCTGCTCAGATTGATTTTCAACGAATCTGCCCCCTTTTCTCAATGCACAGTCGGAGGTACGGGCGTTAGTATCTGACGTTCAGGGTTTCACGGCTTTGCCGGTGTTCCATAATCCCATCACAAACCGTCGATAATATGTGCAAAGGCCAAGGAAACTCCGCACTTCTGATTTGTCTTTGGGCACTGGCCACTTGGTTATGGCTGTTACCTTCTCAGGATCCATAGACACACCTTTATCAGATACCACATGCCCTAGGTAATTAACCTGTCTTTTAAACAGATGGCACTTCTTTGGGTTGAGCTTCAGGTTAGCTTGTCTTAGTCTTTCAAATACTTGCTTCAAGTTTTCCAGCTGATGTTGGAAAGACTTTCCCAAGACAATGATGTCATCCAGGTAGACTAGGCAAGTTTCCCATGACAGTCCCCTCAACACATTCTCCATTAATCTTTCAAAGGTTGCTGGAGCATTACACAAGCCAAATGACATCACAGTGAATTGCCAAAGACCTTCTCCGATTGAAAATGCAGTCTTTTCTTTGTCCTTAGGTTCAAGTCCAACTTGCCAGTATCCACTGTCTAAGAGTTGGGGCCAAATTTCTCGCGGAATTTGACATCGGCTCTAGTTTTTGAAATGGAAGAGGTAGAGAAGAGTACGGCACCTGTGCGGCACGGGTTTCCTAACCCTAAATTGGGACGTATGCTTGATCTTTTGACCAAGCTGCCTCAATTTAGGGAGTTATCCGCTAAGGTGCGGGACATTTCTGGAGGAGTCCAGGACTTTGCAGAGTTGCGCAGGCAGTGCACTGACGCGGGTGCGCGAGGACCTCATGCGGCTGGTCCGTGACAATAGGAGTCTGGCAGATGATCCCCCAGTTTTGGGGGCTGCGCCCCCCACCACCGCCCTTTATGGGTTGGTTGGTCGGGGAGTGCCCATTGTCGATGTAGGTTCAGGTAACTGCATGAAGATTAAGCGCTACACCGGCGAGCTAAAAATCACCGCTGTCGACCCCAATCTTGTCAACGAGGGTCATGTGGTTAAGGAGTGCAAGCAAACTCTTGCGGAGTACGTAGACGAAAATCCGGGGGATTTTGTCTACACGAGCTGGATGTCGGTGACCCAGTTGTCTGCACCAGAGGTGTCACACCTAGCAGGTAGTGACGGTGTGCACCTCATGCCCGATCATGACCTGTTAGTGGATCAGGGCATAGCGATAAAACAGGAAAACCGGGTGAGGGTCACCACTGTTCGTGGCGATTACATTGACAACTACGTGTCTTGGCCTGGAGTTGCCATATCGCCCGGTTACAAACTTTGTGCCGCATTTGCAAAGCGCGACGTTGAGGTCAATTTGCAGGAGCAGCTGGTCATTGGCGATTATGTCCCTATATCTGAAGCATCTCCAGCAGGCTTCTACGATTTGGACTTTACCGACATAACGCCAAAGTTCGATGGCAAGTTCAAGGAACTTGAACTGGATGGTGGAATGGCTGTAATTACTGGACGCAACGGAAGTCACCGCTTGGGCACGTGTGATTTTCCATATCACACTTGTCTACAGTTGGAAGAGCTAGACTCCGTTTTCATCCTCCTCAGAGTCGTCCAGTACAGAGGCTTCGTGCCACCACATAGCGGTCGGACGTTACGCCATTTTTGCGAGAAGGTGAGCATTTTTATTGGCGACAAACCCGTTTTGGCCCCACCCCCATGGCAACATGGTGGGATGGGTCAAGCAGTCACCTTCTCGTGGGTTCGGGGGGGCCCACAGACATTCAAGGCTCCCACCGACGGTGTGATCAGCAGATCAGAAGGTTGCGATCACTACTGTAAGTATATGTGGACGGTAGACCTCCTGCTACAAGACATCCCCGGCGTCCGCGCTGCTCTTTCCAAAGACGGGTACACACTACAAGTTGAAGAACAATGGTCCCCTGGTATCAACGAGTTGACTGTCGTCAGGGACGGTCCTAGAGTCAAGATGAGGGTCGTTAGACCCCATCCCGACAAGCAAAATAGGACAAGCACAGACACTGTCACCTTTTTGGTTGACAGACCAACACTTGGCGAGCAGGCGATCATTGGAGAGTACAACGTTTAACTTGACTTACCCTTGGGGGTATGCGGCCCAACATCTGCTCAGATTGATTTTCAACGAATCTGCCCCCTTTTCTCAATGCACAGTTGGAGGTACGGGCGTTAGTATCTGACGTTCAGGGTTTCACGGCTTTGCCGGTGTTCCATAATCCCATCACAAACCGTCGATAATATGTGCAAAGGCCAAGGAAACTCCGCACTTCTGATTTGTCTTTGGGCACTGGCCACTTGGTTATGGCTGTTACCTTCTCAGGATCCATAGACACACCTTTATCAGATACCACATGCCCTAGGTAATTAACCTGTCTTTTAAACAGATGGCACTTCTTTGGGTTGAGCTTCAGGTTAGCTTGTCTTAGTCTTTCAAATACTTGCTTCAAGTTTTCCAGCTGATGTTGGAAAGACTTTCCCAAGACAATGATGTCATCCAGGTAGACTAGGCAAGTTTCCCATGACAGTCCCCTCAACACATTCTCCATTAATCTTTCAAAGGTTGCTGGAGCATTACACAAGCCAAATGGCATCACAGTGAATTGCCAAAGACCTTCTCTGATTGAAAATGCAGTCTTTTCTTTGTCCTTAGGTTCAAGTCCAACTTGCCAGTATCCACTGTCTAAGAGTTGGGGCCAAATTTCTCGCGGAATTTGACATCAGCTATAGTTTTTGAAATGGAAGAGGTAGAGAAGAGTACGGCACCTGTGCGGCACAGGTTTCCTAACCCTAAATTGGGACGTATGCTTGATCTTTTGACCAAGCTGCCTCAATTTAGGGAGTTATCCGCTAAGGTGCGGGACATTTCTGGAGGAGTCCAGGACTTTGCAGAGTTGCGCAGGCAGTGCACTGACGCGGGTGCGCGAGGACCTCATGCGGCTGGTCCGTGACAATAGGAGTCTGGCAGATGATCCCCCAGTTTTGGGGGCTGCGCCCCCCACCACCGCCCTTTATGGGTTGGTTGGTCGGGGAGTGCCCATTGTCGATGTAGGTTCAGGTAACTGCATGAAGATTAAGCGCTACACCGGCGAGCTAAAAATCACCGCTGTCGACCCCAATCTTGTCAACGAGGGTCATGTGGTTAAGGAGTGCAAGCAAACTCTTGCGGAGTACGTAGACGAAAATCCGGGGGATTTTGTCTACACGAGCTGGATGTCGGTGACCCAGTTGTCTGCACCAGAGGTGTCACACCTAGCAGGTAGTGACGGTGTGCACCTCATGCCCGATCATGACCTGTTAGTGGATCAGGGCATAGCGATAAAACAGGAAAACCGGGTGAGGGTCACCACTGTTCGTGGCGATTACATTGACAACTACGTGTCTTGGCCTGGAGTTGCCATATCGCCCGGTTACAAACTTTGTGCCGCATTTGCAAAGCGCGACGTTGAGGTCAATTTGCAGGAGCAGCTGGTCATTGGCGATTATGTCCCTATATCTGGAGCATCTCCAGCAGGCTTCTACGATTTGGACTTTACCGACATAACGCCAAAGTTCGATGGCGAGTTCAAGGAACTTGAACTGGATGGTGGCACGGCTGTAATTACTGGACGCAACGGAAGTCACCGCTTGGGCACGTGTGATTTTCCATATCACACTTGTCTACAGTTGGAAGAGCTAGACTCCGTTTTCATCCTCCTCAGAGTCGTCCAGTACAGAGGCTTCGTGCCACCACATAGCGGTCGGACGTTACGCCATTTTTGCGAGAAGGTGAGCATTTTTATTGGCGACAAACCCGTTTTGGCCCCACCCCTGTGGCAACATGGTGGGATGGGTCAAGCAGTCACCTTCTCGTGGGTTCGGGGGGGCCCACAGACATTCGAGGCTCCCACCGACGGTGTGATCAGCAGATCAGAAGGTTGCGATCACTACTGTAAGTATATGTGGACGGTAGACCTCCTGCTACAAGACATCCCCGGCGTCCGCGCTGCTCTTTCCAAAGACGGGTACACATTACAAGTTGAAGGACAATGGTCCCCTGGTATCAACGAGTTGACTGTCGTCAGGGACGGTCCTAGAGTCAAGATGAGGGTCGTTAGACCCCGTCCCGACAAGCAAAATAGGACAAGCACAGACACTGTCACCTTTTTGGTTGACAGACCAACACTTGGCGAGCAGGCGATCATTGGAGAGTACAACGTTTAACTTGACTTACCCTTGGGGGTATGCGGCCCAACATCTGCTCAGATTGATTTTCAACGAATCTGCCCCCTTTTCTCAATGCACAGTTGGAGGTACGGGCGTTAGTATCTGACGTTCAGGGTTTCACGGCTTTGCCGGTGTTCCATAATCCCATCACAAACCGTCGATAATATGTGCAAAGGCCAAGGAAACTCCGCACTTCTGATTTGTCTTTGGGCACTGGCCACTTGGTTATGGCTGTTACCTTCTCAGGATCCATAGACACACCTTTATCAGATACCACATGCCCTAGGTAATTAACCTGTCTTTTAAACAGATGGCACTTCTTTGGGTTGAGCTTCAGGTTAGCTTGTCTTAGTCTTTCAAATACTTGCTTCAAGTTTTCCAGCTGATGTTGGAAAGACTTTCCCAAGACAATGATGTCATCCAGGTAGACTAGGCAAGTTTCCCATGACAGTCCCCTCAACACATTCTCCATTAATCTTTCAAAGGTTGCTGGAGCATTACACAAGCCAAATGGCATCACAGTGAATTGCCAAAGACCTTCTCCGATTGAAAATGCAGTCTTTTCTTTGTCCTTAGGTTCAAGTCCAACTTGCCAGTATCCACTGTCTAAGAGTTGGGGCCAAATTTCTCGCGGAATTTGACATCAGCTCTAGTTTTTGAAATAGAAGAGGTAGAGAAGAGTACGGCACCTGTGCGGCACGGGTTTCCTAACCCTAAATTGGGACGTATGCTTGATCTTTTGACCAAGCTGCCTCAATTTAGGGAGTTATCCGCTAAGGTGCGGGACATTTCTGGAGGAGTCCAGGACTTTGCAGAGTTGCGCAGGCAGTGCACTGACGCGGGTGTGCGAGGACCTCATGCGGCTGGTCCGTGACAATAGGAGTCTGGCAGACGATCCCCCAGTTTTGGGGGCTGCGCCCCCCACCACCGCCCTTTATGGGTTGGTTGGTCAGGGAGTGCCCATTGTCGATGTAGGTTCAGGTAACTGCATGAAGATTAAGCGCTACACCGGCGAGCTAAAAATCACCGCTGTCGACCCAATCTTGTCAACGAGGGTCATGTGGTTAAGGAGTGCAAGCAAACTCTTGCGGAGTACGTAGACGAAAATCCGGGGGATTTTGTCTACACGAGCTGGATGTTGGTGACCCAGTTGTCCGCACCAGAGGTGTCACACCTAGTGGGTAGTGACGGTGTGCACCTCATGCCCGATCATGACCTGTTAGTGGATCAGGGCATAGCGATAAAACAGGAAAACCGGGTGAGGGTCACCACTGTTCGTGGCGATTACATTGACAACTACGTGTCTTGGCCTGGAGTTGCCATATCGCCCTGTTACAAACTTTGTGCCGCATTTGCAAAGCGCGATGTTGAGATCAATTTGCAGGAGCAGCTGGTCATTGGTGATTATGTCCCTATATCTGAAGCATCTCCAGCAGGCTTCTACGATTTGGACTTTACCGACATAACGCCAAAGTTCGATGGCGAGTTCAAGGAACTTGAACTGGATGGTGGCACGGCTGTAATTACTGGACGCAACGGAAGTCACCGCTAGGGCACATGTGATTTTCCATATCACACTTGTCTACAGTTGGAAGAGCTAGACTCCATTTTCATCCTCCTCAGAGTCGTCCAGTACAGAGGCTTCGTGCCACCACATAGCGGTCGGATGTTACACAATTTTTGCGAGAAGGTGAGCATTTTTATTGGCGACAAACCCGTTTTGGCCCCACCCCCGTGGCAACATGGTGGGATGGGTCAAGCAGTCACCTTCTTGTGGGTTCGGGGGGGCCCACAGACATTCGAGGCTCCCACCAACGGTGTGATCAGCAGATCAGAAGGTTGCGATCACTACTGTAAGTATATGTGGACGGTAGACCTCCTGCTACAAGACATCCCCGGCGTCCGCGCTGCTCTTTCCAAAGACGGGTACACACTACAAGTTGAAGGACAATGGTCCCCTGGTATCAACGAGTTGACTGTCGTCAGGGACGGTCCTAGAGTCAAGATGAGGGTCGTTAGACCCCGTCCCGACAAGCAAAATAGGACAAGCACAGACACTGTCACCTTTTTGGTTGACAGACCAACACTTGGCGAGCAGGCGATCATTGGAGAGTACAACGTTTAACTTGACTTACCCTTGGGGGTATGCGGCCCAACATCTGCTCAGATTGATTTTCAACGAATCTGCCCCCTTTTCTCAATGCACAGTTGGAGGTACGGGCGTTAGTATCTGACGTTCAGGGTTTCACGGCTTTGCCGGTGTTCCATAATCCCATCACAAACCGTTGATAATATGTGCAAAGGCCAAGGAAACTCCGCACTTCTGATTTGTCTTTGGGCACTGGCCACTTGGTTATGGCTGTTACCTTCTCACGATCCATAGACACACCTTTATCAGATACCACATGCCCTAGGTAATTAACCTGTCTTTTAAACAGATGGCACTTCTTTGGGTTGAGCTTCAGGTTAGCTTGTCTTAGTCTTTCAAATACTTGCTTCAAGTTTTCCAGCTGATGTTGGAAAGACTTTCCCAAGACAATGATGTCATCCAGGTAGACTAGGCAAGTTTCCCATGACAGTCCCCTCAACACATTCTCCATTAATCTTTCAAAGGTTGCTGGAGCATTACACAAGCCAAATGGCATCACAGTGAATTGCCAAAGACCTTCTCTGATTGAAAATGCAGTCTTTTCTTTGTCCTTAGGTTCAAGTCCAACTTGCCAGTATCCACTGTCTAAGAGTTGGGGCCAAATTTCTCGCGGAATTTGACATCAGCTATAGTTTTTGAAATGGAAGAGGTAGAGAAGAGTACGGCACCTGTGCGGCACAGGTTTCCTAACCCTAAATTGGGACGTATGCTTGATCTTTTGACCAAGCTGCCTCAATTTAGGGAGTTATCCGCTAAGGTGCGGGACATTTCTGGAGGAGTCCAGGACTTTGCAGAGTTGCGCAGGCAGTGCACTGACGCGGGTGCGCGAGGACCTCATGCGGCTGGTCCGTGACAATAGGAGTCTGGCAGATGATCCCCCAGTTTTGGGGGCTGCGCCCCCCACCACCGCCCTTTATGGGTTGGTTGGTCGGGGAGTGCCCATTGTCGATGTAGGTTCAGGTAACTGCATGAAGATTAAGCGCTACACCGGCGAGCTAAAAATCACCGCTGTCGACCCCAATCTTGTCAACGAGGGTCATGTGGTTAAGGAGTGCAAGCAAACTCTTGCGGAGTACGTAGACGAAAATCCGGGGGATTTTGTCTACACGAGCTGGATGTCGGTGACCCAGTTGTCTGCACCAGAGGTGTCACACCTAGCAGGTAGTGACGGTGTGCACCTCATGCCCGATCATGACCTGTTAGTGGATCAGGGCATAGCGATAAAACAGGAAAACCGGGTGAGGGTCACCACTGTTCGTGGCGATTACATTGACAACTACGTGTCTTGGCCTGGAGTTGCCATATCGCCCGGTTACAAACTTTGTGCCGCATTTGCAAAGCGCGACGTTGAGGTCAATTTGCAGGAGCAGCTGGTCATTGGCGATTATGTCCCTATATCTGGAGCATCTCCAGCAGGCTTCTACGATTTGGACTTTACCGACATAACGCCAAAGTTCGATGGCGAGTTCAAGGAACTTGAACTGGATGGTGGCACGGCTGTAATTACTGGACGCAACGGAAGTCACCGCTTGGGCACGTGTGATTTTCCATATCACACTTGTCTACAGTTGGAAGAGCTAGACTCCGTTTTCTTCCTCCTCAGAGTCGTCCAGTACAGAGGCTTCGTGCCACCACATAGCGGTCGGACGTTACGCCATTTTTGCGAGAAGGTGAGCATTTTTATTGGCGACAAACCCGTTTTGGCCCCACCCCTGTGGCAACATGGTGGGATGGGTCAAGCAGTCACCTTCTCGTGGGTTCGGGGGGGCCCACAGACATTCGAGGCTCCCACCGACGGTGTGATCAGCAGATCAGAAGGTTGCGATCACTACTGTAAGTATATGTGGACGGTAGACCTCCTGCTACAAGACATCCCCGGCGTCCGCGCTGCTCTTTCCAAAGACGGGTACACATTACAAGTTGAAGGACAATGGTCCCCTGGTATCAACGAGTTGACTGTCGTCAGGGACGGTCCTAGAGTCAAGATGAGGGTCGTTAGACCCCGTCCCGACAAGCAAAATAGGACAAGCACAGACACTGTCACCTTTTTGGTTGACAGACCAACACTTGGCGAGCAGGCGATCATTGGAGAGTACAACGTTTAACTTGACTTACCCTTGGGGGTATGCGGCCCAACATCTGCTCAGATTGATTTTCAACGAATCTGCCCCCTTTTCTCAATGCACAGTTGGAGGTACGGGCGTTAGTATCTGACGTTCAGGGTTTCACGGCTTTGCCGGTGTTCCATAATCCCATCACAAACCGTCGATAATATGTGCAAAGGCCAAGGAAACTCCGCACTTCTGATTTGTCTTTGGGCACTGGCCACTTGGTTATGGCTGTTACCTTCTCAGGATCCATAGACACACCTTTATCAGATACCACATGCCCTAGGTAATTAACCTGTCTTTTAAACAGATGGCACTTCTTTGGGTTGAGCTTCAGGTTAGCTTGTCTTAGTCTTTCAAATACTTGCTTCAAGTTTTCCAGCTGATGTTGGAAAGACTTTCCCAAGACAATGATGTCATCCAGGTAGACTAGGCAAGTTTCCCATGACAGTCCCCTCAACACATTCTCCATTAATCTTTCAAAGGTTGCTGGAGCATTACACAAGCCAAATGGCATCACAGTGAATTGCCAAAGACCTTCTCCGATTGAAAATGCAGTCTTTTCTTTGTCCTTAGGTTCAAGTCCAACTTGCCAGTATCCACTGTCTAAGAGTTGGGGCCAAATTTCTCGCGGAATTTGACATCAGCTCTAGTTTTTGAAATAGAAGAGGTAGAGAAGAGTACGGCACCTGTGCGGCACGGGTTTCCTAACCCTAAATTGGGACGTATGCTTGATCTTTTGACCAAGCTGCCTCAATTTAGGGAGTTATCCGCTAAGGTGCGGGACATTTCTGGAGGAGTCCAGGACTTTGCAGAGTTGCGCAGGCAGTGCACTGACGCGGGTGTGCGAGGACCTCATGCGGCTGGTCCGTGACAATAGGAGTCTGGCAGACGATCCCCCAGTTTTGGGGGCTGCGCCCCCCACCACCGCCCTTTATGGGTTGGTTGGTCAGGGAGTGCCCATTGTCGATGTAGGTTCAGGTAACTGCATGAAGATTAAGCGCTACACCGGCGAGCTAAAAATCACCGCTGTCGACCCAATCTTGTCAACGAGGGTCATGTGGTTAAGGAGTGCAAGCAAACTCTTGCGGAGTACGTAGACGAAAATCCGGGGGATTTTGTCTACACGAGCTGGATGTTGGTGACCCAGTTGTCCGCACCAGAGGTGTCACACCTAGTGGGTAGTGACGGTGTGCACCTCATGCCCGATCATGACCTGTTAGTGGATCAGGGCATAGCGATAAAACAGGAAAACCGGGTGAGGGTCACCACTGTTCGTGGCGATTACATTGACAACTACGTGTCTTGGCCTGGAGTTGCCATATCGCCCTGTTACAAACTTTGTGCCGCATTTGCAAAGCGCGATGTTGAGATCAATTTGCAGGAGCAGCTGGTCATTGGTGATTATGTCCCTATATCTGAAGCATCTCCAGCAGGCTTCTACGATTTGGACTTTACCGACATAACGCCAAAGTTCGATGGCGAGTTCAAGGAACTTGAACTGGATGGTGGCACGGCTGTAATTACTGGACGCAACGGAAGTCACCGCTAGGGCACATGTGATTTCTCATATCACACTTGTCTACAGTTGGAAGAGCTAGACTCCATTTTCATCCTCCTCAGAGTCGTCCAGTACAGAGGCTTCGTGCCACCACATAGCGGTCGGACGTTACACAATTTTTGCGAGAAGGTGAGCATTTTTATTGGCGACAAACCCGTTTTGGCCCCACCCCCGTGGCAACATGGTGGGATGGGTCAAGCAGTCACCTTCTTGTGGGTTCGGGGGGGCCCACAGACATTCGAGGCTCCCACCAACGGTGTGATCAGCAGATCAGAAGGTTGCGATCACTACTGTAAGTATATGTGGACGGTAGACCTCCTGCTACAAGACATCCCCGGCGTCCGCGCTGCTCTTTCCAAAGACGGGTACACACTACAAGTTGAAGGACAATGGTCCCCTGGTATCAACGAGTTGACTGTCGTCAGGGACGGTCCTAGAGTCAAGATGAGGGTCGTTAGACCCCGTCCCGACAAGCAAAATAGGACAAGCACAGACACTGTCACCTTTTTGGTTGACAGACCAACACTTGGCGAGCAGGCGATCATTGGAGAGTACAACGTTTAACTTGACTTACCCTTGGGGGTATGCGGCCCAACATCTGCTCAGATTGATTTTCAACGAATCTGCCCCCTTTTCTCAATGCACAGTTGGAGGTACGGGCGTTAGTATCTGACGTTCAGGGTTTCACGGCTTTGCCGGTGTTCCATAATCCCATCACAAACCGTTGATAATATGTGCAAAGGCCAAGGAAACTCCGCACTTCTGATTTGTCTTTGGGCACTGGCCACTTGGTTATGGCTGTTACCTTCTCACGATCCATAGACACACCTTTATCAGATACCACATGCCCTAGGTAATTAACCTGTCTTTTAAACAGATGGCACTTCTTTGGGTTGAGCTTCAGGTTAGCTTGTCTTAGTCTTTCAAATACTTGCTTCAAGTTTTCCAGCTGATGTTGGAAAGACTTTCCCAAGACAATGATGTCATCCAGGTAGACTAGGCAAGTTTCCCATGACAGTCCCCTCAACACATTCTCCATTAATCTTTCAAAGGTTGCTGGAGCATTACACAAGCCAAATGGCATCACAGTGAATTGCCAAAGACCTTCTCCGATTGAAAATGCAGTCTTTTCTTTGTCCTTAGGTTCAAGTCCAACTTGCCAGTATCCACTGTCTAAGAGTTGGGGCCAAATTTCTCGCGGAATTTGACATCGGCTCTAGTTTTTGAAATGGAAGAGGTAGAGAAGAGTACGGCACCTGTGCGGCACGGGTTTCCTAACCCTAAATTGGGACGTATGCTTGATCTTTTGACCAAGCTGCCTCAATTTAGGGAGTTATCCGCTAAGGTGCGGGACATTTCTGGAGGAGTCCAGGACTTTGCAGAGTTGCGCAGGCAGTGCACTGACGCGGGTGCGCGTGGACCTCATGCGGCTGGTCCGTGACAATAGGAGTCTGGCAGATGATCCCCCAGTTTTGGGGGCTGCGCCCCCCACCACCGCCCTTTATGGGTTGGTTGGTCGGGGAGTGCCCATTGTCGATGTAGGTTCAGGTAACTGCATGAAGATTAAGCGCTACACCGGCGAGCTAAAAATCACCGCTGTCGACCCCAATCTTGTCAACGAGGGTCATGTGGTTAAGGAGTGCAAGCAAACTCTTGCGGAGTACGTAGACGAAAATCTGGGGGATTTTGTCTACACGAGCTGGATGTCGGTGACCCAGTTGTCTGCACCAGAGGTGTCACACCTAGCGGGTAGTGACGGTGTGCACCTCATGCCCGATCATGACCTGTTAGTGGATCAGGGCATAGCGATAAAACAGGAAAACCGGGTGAGGGTCACCACTGTTCGTGGCGATTACATTGACAACTACGTGTCTTGGCCTGGAGTTGCCATATCGCCCGGTTACAAACTTTGTGCCGCATTTGCAAAGCGCGACGTTGAGGTCAATTTGCAGGAGCAGCTGGTCATTGGCGATTATGTCCCTATATCTGAAGCATCTCCAGCAGGCTTCTACGATTTGGACTTTACCGACATAACGCCAAAGTTCGATGGCGAGTTCAAGGAACTTGAACTGGATGGTGGCACGGCTGTAATTACTGGACGCAACGGAAGTCACCGCTTGGGCACGTGTGATTTTCCATATCACACTTGTCTACAGTTGGAAGAGCTAGACTCCGTTTTCATCCTCCACAGAGTCGTCCAGTACAGAGGCTTCATGCCACCACATAGCAGTCAGACGTTACGCCATTTTTGCGAGAAGGTGAGCATTTTTATTGGCGACAAACCCATTTTGGCCCCACCCCCGTGGCAACATGGTGGGATGGGTCAAGCAGTCACCTTCTCGTGGGTTCGGGGGGGCCCACAGACATTCGAGGCTCCCACCGACGGTGTGATCAGCAGATCAGAAGGTTGCGATCACTACTGTAAGTATATGTGGACGGTAGACCTCCTGCTACAAGACATCCCCGGCGTCCGCGCTGCTCTTTCCAAAGACGGGTACACACTACAAGTTGAAGGACAATGGTCCCCTGGTATCAACGAGTTGACTGTCGTCAGGGACGGTCCTAGAGTCAAGATGAGGGTTGTTAGACCCCGTCCCGACAAGCAAAATAGGACAAGCACAGACACTGTCACCTTTTTGGTTGACAGACCAACACTTGGCGAGCAGGCGATCATTGGAGAGTACAACGTTTAACTTGACTTACCCTTGGGGGTATGCGGCCCAACATCTGCTCAGATTGATTTTCAACGAATCTGCCCCCTTTTCTCAATGCACAGTTGGAGGTACGGGCGTTAGTATCTGACGTTCAGGGTTTCACGGCTTTGCCGGTGTTCCATAATCCCATCACAAACCGTCGATAATATGTGCAAAGGCCAAGGAAACTCCACACTTCTGATTTGTCTTTGGGCACTGGCCACTTGGTTATGGCTGTTACCTTCTCAGGATCCATAGACACACCTTTATCAGATACCACATGCCCTAGGTAATTAACCTGTCTTTTAAACAGATGGCACTTCTTTGGGTTGAGCTTCAGGTTAGCTTGTCTTAGTCTTTCAAATACTTGCTTCAAGTTTTCCAGCTGATGTTGGAAAGACTTTCCCAAGACAATGATGTCATCCAGGTAGACTAGGCAAGTTTCCCATGACAGTCCCCTCAACACATTCTCCATTAATCTTTCAAAGGTTGCTGGAGCATTACACAAGCCAAATGGCATCACAGTGAATTGCCAAAGACCTTCTCCGATTGAAAATGCAGTCTTTTCTTTGTCCTTAGGTTCAAGTCCAACTTGCCAGTATCCACTGTCTAAGAGTTGGGGCCAAATTTCTCGCGGAATTTGACATCATCTCTAGTTTTTGAAATGGAAGAGGTAGAGAAGAGTACGGCACCTGTGCGGCACGGGTTTCCTAACCCTAAATTGGGACGTATGCTTGATCTTTTGACCAAGCTGCCTCAATTTAGGGAGTTATCCGCTAAGGTGCGGGACATTTCTGGAGGAGTCCAGGACTTTGCAGAGTTGCGCAGGCAGTGCACTGACGCAGGTGCGCGAGGACCTCATGCGGCTGGTCCGTGACAATAGGAGTCTGGCAGATGATCCCCCAGTTTTGGGGGCTGCGCCCCCCACCACCGCCCTTTATGGGTTGGTTGGTCGTGGAGTGCCCATTGTCGATGTAGGTTCAGGTAACTGCATGAAGATTAAGCGCTACACCGGCGAGCTAAAAATCACCGCTGTCGACCCCAATCTTGTCAACGAGGGTCATGTGGTTAAGGAGTGCAAGCAAACTCTTGCGGAGTACGTAGACGAAAATCCAGGGGATTTTGTCTACACGGGCTGGATGTCGGTGACCCAGTTGTCCGCACCAGAGGTGTCACACCTAGCGGGTAGTGACGGTGTGCACCTCATGCCCGATCATGACCTGTTAGTGGATCAGGGCATAGCGATAAAACAGGAAAACCGGGTGAGGGTCACCACTGTTCGTGGCGATTACATTGACAACTACGTGTCTTGGCCTGGAGTTGCCATACTGCCCGGTTACAAACTTTGTGCCGCATTTGCAAAGCGCGACGTTGAGGTCAATTTGCAGGAGCAGCTGGTCATTGGCGATTATGTCCCTATATCTGAAGCATCTCCAGCAGGCTTCTACGATTTGGACTTTACCGACATAATGCCAAAGTTCGATGGCGAGTTCAAGGAACTTGAACTGGATGGTGGCACAGCTGTAATTACTGGACGCAACGGAAGTCACCGCTTGGGCACGTGTGATTTTCCATATCACACTTGTCTACAGTTGGAAGAGCTAGACTCTGTTTTCATCCTCCTCAGAGTTGTCCAGTACAGAGGCTTCGTGCCACCACATAGCGGTCGGACGTTACGCCATTTTTGCGAGAAGGTGAGCATTTTTATTGGCAACAAACCCGTTTTGGCCCCACCCCCGTGGCAACATGGTGGGATGGGTCAAGCAGTCACCTTCTCGTGGGTTCGGGGGGGCCCACAGACATTCGAGGCTCCCACCGACGGTGTGATCAGCAGATCAGAAGGTTGCGATCACTACTGTAAGTATATGTGGACGGTAGACCTCCTGCTACAAGACATCCCCGGCGTCCGCGCTGCTCTTTCCAAAGACGGGTACACACTACAAGTTGAAGGACAACGACTTGACTGTCATCAGGGACGGTCCTAGAGTCAAGATGAGGGTCGTTAGACCCCATCCCGACAAGCAAAATAGGACAAGCACAGACACTGTCACCTTTTTGGTTGACAGACCAACACTTGGCGAGCAGGCGATCATTGGAGAGTACAACGTTTAACTTGACTTACCCTTGGGGGTATGCGGCCCAACATCTGCTCAGATTGATTTTCAACGAATCTGCCCCCTTTTCTCAATGCACAGTCGGAGGTACGGGCGTTAGTATCTGACGTTCAGGGTTTCACGGCTTTGCCGGTGTTCCATAATCCCATCACAAACCGTTGATAATATGTGCAAAGGCCAAGGAAACTCCGCACTTCTGATTTGTCTTTGGGCACTGGCCACTTGGTTATGGCTGTTACCTTCTCAGGATCCATAGACACACCTTTATCAGATACCACATGCCCTAGGTAATTAACCTGTCTTTTAAACAGATGGCACTTCTTTGGGTTGAGCTTCAGGTTAGCTTGTCTTAGTCTTTCAAATACTTGCTTCAAGTTTTCCAGCTGATGTTGGAAAGACTTTCCCAAGACAATGATGTCATCCAGGTAGACTAGGCAAGTTTCCCATGACAGTCCCCTCAACACATTCTCCATTAATCTTTCAAAGGTTGCTGGAGCATTACACAAGCCAAATGGCATCACAGTGAATTGCCAAAGACCTTCTCCGATTGAAAATGCAGTCTTTTCTTTGTCCTTAGGTTCAAGTCCAACTTGCCAGTATCCACTGTCTAAGAGTTGGGGCCAAATTTCTCGCGGAATTTGACATCAGCTATAGTTTTTGAAATGGAAGAGGTAGAGAAGAGTATGGCACCTGTGCGGCACAGGTTTCCTAACCCTAAATTGGGACGTATGCTTGATCTTTTGATCAAGCTGCCTCAATTTAGGGAGTTATCCGCTAAGGTGCGGGACATTTCTGGAGGAGTCCAGGACTTTGCAGAGTTGCGCAGGCAGTGCACTGACGCGGGTGCGCGAGGACCTCATGCGGCTGGTCCGTGACAATAGGAGTCTGGCAGATGATCCCCCAGTTTTGGGGGCTGCGCCCCCCACCACCGCCCTTTATGGGTTGGTTGGTCGGGGAGTGCCCATTGTCGATGTAGGTTCAGGTAACTGCATGAAGATTAAGCGCTACACCGGCGAGCTAAAAATCACCGCTGTCGACCCCAATCTTGTCAACGAGGGTCATGTGGTTAAGGAGTGCAAGCAAACTCTTGCGGAGTACGTAGACGAAAATCCGGGGGATTTTGTCTACACGAGCTGGATGTCGGTGACCCAGTTGTCTGCACCAGAGGTGTCACACCTAGCAGGTAGTGACGGTGTGCACCTCATGCCCGATCATGACCTGTTAGTGGATCAGGGCATAGCGATAAAACAGGAAAACCGGGTGAGGGTCACCACTGTTCGTGGCGATTACATTGACAACTACGTGTCTTGGCCTGGAGTTGCCATATCGCCCGGTTACAAACTTTGTGCCGCATTTGCAAAGCGCGACGTTGAGGTCAATTTGCAGGAGCAGCTGGTCATTGGCGATTATGTCCCTATATCTGAAGCATCTCCAGCAGGCTTCTACGATTTGGACTTTACCGACATAACGCCAAAGTTCGATGGCGAGTTCAAGGAACTTGAACTGGATGGTGGCACGGCTGTAATTACTGGACGCAACGGAAGTCACCGCTTGGGCACGTGTGATTTTCCATATCACACTTGTCTACAGTTGGAAGAGCTAGACTCCGTTTTCATCCTCCTCAGAGTCGTCCAGTACAGAGGCTTCGTGCCACCACATAGCGGTCGGACGTTACGCCATTTTTGCGAGAAGGTGAGCATTTTTATTGGCGACAAACCCGTTTTGGCCCCACCCCTGTGGCAACATGGTGGGATGGGTCAAGCAGTCACCTTCTCGTGGGTTCGGGGGGGCCCACAGACATTCGAGGCTCCCACCGACGGTGTGATCAGCAGATCAGAAGGTTGCGATCACTACTGTAAGTATATGTGGACGGTAGACCTCCTGCTACAAGACATCCCCGGCGTCCGCGCTGCTCTTTCCAAAGACGGGTACACACTACAAGTTGAAGGACAATGGTCCCCTGGTATCAACGAGTTGACTGTCGTCAGGGACGGTCCTAGAGTCAAGATGAGGGTCATTAGACCCCGTCCCGACAAGCAAAATAGGACAAGCACAGACACTGTCACCTTTTTGGTTGACAGACCAACACTTGGCGAGCAGGCGATCATTGGAGAGTACAACGTTTAACTTGACTTACCCTTGGGGGTATGCGGCCCAACATCTGCTCAGATTGATTTTCAACGAATCTGCCCCCTTTTCTCAATGCACAGTTGGAGGTACGGGCGTTAGTATCTGACGTTCAGGGTTTCACGGCTTTGCCGGTGTTCCATAATCCCATCACAAACCGTTGATAATATGTGCAAAGGCCAAGGAAACTCCGCACTTCTGATTTGTCTTTGGGCACTGGCCACTTGGTTATGGCTGTTACCTTCTCAGGATCCATAGACACACCTTTATCAGATACCACATGCCCTAGGTAATTAACCTGTCTTTTAAACAGATGGCACTTCTTTGGGTTGAGCTTCAGGTTAGCTTGTCTTAGTCTTTCAAAAACTTGCTTCAAGTTTTCCAGCTGATGTTGGAAAGACTTTCCCAAGACAATGATGTCATCCAGGTAGACTAGGCAAGTTTCCCATGACAGTCCCCTCAACACATTCTCCATTAATCTTTCAAAGGTTGCTGGAGCATTACACAAGCCAAATGGCATCACAGTGAATTGCCAAAGACCTTCTCCGATTGAAAATGCAGTCTTTTCTTTGTCCTTAGGTTCAAGTCCAACTTGCCAGTATCCACTGTCTAAGAGTTGGGGCCAAGTTTCTCGCGGAATTTGACATCGGCTCTAGTTTTTGAAATGGAAGAGGTAGAGAAGAGTACGGCACCTGTGCGGCACGGGTTTCCTAACCCTAAATTGGGACGTATGCTTGATCTTTTGACCAAGCTGCCTCAATTTAGGGAGTTATCCGCTAAGGTGCGGGACATTTCTGGAGGAGTCCAGGACTTTGCAGAGTTGCGCAGGCAGTGCACTGACGCGGGTGCGCGTGGACCTCATGCGGCTGGTCCGTGACAATAGGAGTCTGGCAGATGATCCCCCAGTTTTGGGGGCTGCGCCCCCCACCACCGCCCTTTATGGGTTGGTTGGTCGGGGAGTGCCCATTGTCGATGTAGGTTCAGGTAACTGCATGAAGATTAAGCGCTACACCGGCGAGCTAAAAATCACCGCTGTCGACCCCAATCTTGTCAACGAGGGTCATGTGGTTAAGGAGTGCAAGCAAACTCTTGCGGAGTACGTAGACGAAAATCTGGGGGATTTTGTCTACACGAGCTGGATGTCGGTGACCCAGTTGTCTGCACCAGAGGTGTCACACCTAGCGGGTAGTGACGGTGTGCACCTCATGCCCGATCAGGGCATAGCGATAAAACAGGAAAACCGGGTGAGGGTCACCACTGTTCGTGGCGATTACATTGACAACTACGTGTCTTGGCCTGGAGTTGCCATATCGCCCGGTTACAAACTTTGTGCCGCATTTGCAAAGCGCGACGTTGAGGTCAATTTGCAGGAGCAGCTGGTCATTGGCGATTATGTCCCTATATCTGAAGCATCTCCAGCAGGCTTCTACGATTTGGACTTTACCGACATAACGCCAAAGTTCGATGGCGAGTTCAAGGAACTTGAACTGGATGGTGGCACGGCTGTAATTACTGGACGCAACGGAAGTCACCGCTTGGGCACGTGTGATTTTCCATATCACACTTGTCTACAGTTGGAAGAGCTAGACTCCGTTTTCATCCTCCACAGAGTCGTCCAGTACAGAGGCTTCGTGCCACCACATAGCGGTCGGACGTTACGCCATTTTTGCGAGAAGGTGAGCATTTTTATTGGTGACAAACCCGTTTTGGCCCCACCCCCGTGGCAACATGGTGGGATGGGTCAAGCAGTCACCTTCTCGTGGGTTTGGGGGGGCCCACAGACATTCGAGGCTCCCACCGACGGTGTGATCAGCAGATCAGAAGGTTGCGATCACTACTGTAAGTATATGTGGATGGTAGACCTCCTGCTACAAGACATCCCCGGCGTCCGCGCTGCTCTTTCCAAAGACGGGTACACACTACAAGTTGAAGGACAATGGTCCCCTGGTATCAACGAGTTGACTGTCGTCAGGGACGGTCCTAGAGTCAAGATGAGGGTCGTTAGACCCCGTCCCGACAAGCAAAATAGGACAAGCACAGACACTGTCACCTTTTTGGTTGACAGACCAACACTTGGCGAGCAGGCGATCATTGGAGAGTACAACGTTTAACTTGACTTACCCTTGGGGGTATGCGGCCCAACATCTGCTCAGATTGATTTTCAACGAATCTGCCCCCTTTTCTCAATGCACAGTTGGAGGTACAGGCGTTAGTATCTGACGTTCAGGGTTTCACGGCTTTGCCGGTGTTCCATAATCCCATCACAAACCGTCGATAATATGTGCAAAGGCCAAGGAAACTCCGCACTTCTGATTTGTCTTTGGGCACTGGCCACTTGGTTATGGCTGTTACCTTCTCAGGATCCATAGACACACCTTTATCAGATACCACATGCCCTAGGTAATTAACCTGTCTTTTAAACAGATGGCACTTCTTTGGGTTGAGCTTCAGGTTAGCTTGTCTTAGTCTTTCAAATACTTGCTTCAAGTTTTCCAGCTGATGTTGGAAAGACTTTCCCAAGACAATGATGTCATCCAGGTAGACTAGGCAAGTTTCCCATGACAGTCCCCTCAACACATTCTCCATTAATCTTTCAAAGGTTGCTGGAGCATTACACAAGCCAAATGGCATCACAGTGAATTGCCAAAGACCTTCTCTGATTGAAAATGCAGTCTTTTCTTTGTCCTTAGGTTCAAGTCCAACTTGCCAGTATCCACTGTCTAAGAGTTGGGGCCAAATTTCTCGCAGAATTTGACATCAGCTCTAGTTTTTGAAATGGAAGAGGTAGAGAAGAGTACGGCACCTGTGCGGCACAGGTTTCCTAACCCTAAATTGGGACGTATGCTTGATCTTTTGACCAAGCTGCCTCAATTTAGGGAGTTATCCGCTAAGGTGCGGGACATTTCTGGAGGAGTCCAGGACTTTGCAGAGTTGCGCAGGCAGTGCACTGACGCGGGTGCGCGAGGACCTCATGCGGCTGGTCCGTGACAATAGGAGTCTGGCAGATGATCCCCCAGTTTTGGGGGCTGCGCCCCCCACCACCGCCCTTTATGGGTTGGTTGGTCGGGGAGTGCCCATTGTCGATGTAGGTTCAGGTAACTGCATGAAGATTAAGCGCTACACCGGCGAGCTAAAAATCACCGCTGTCGACCCCAATCTTGTCAACGAGGGTCATGTGGTTAAGGAGTGCAAGCAAACTCTTGCGGAGTACGTAGACGAAAATCCGGGGGATTTTGTCTACACGAGCTGGATGTCGGTGACCCAGTTGTCTGCACCAGAGGTGTCACACCTAGCAGGTAGTGACGGTGTGCACCTCATGCCCGATCATGACCTGTTAGTGGATCAGGGCATAGCGATAAAACAGGAAAACCGGGTGAGGGTCACCACTGTTCGTGGCAATTACATTGACAACTACGTGTCTTGGCCTGGAGTTGCCATATCGCCCGGTTACAAACTTTGTGCCGCATTTGCAAAGCGCGACGTTGAGGTCAATTTGCAGGAGCAGCTGGTCATTGGCGATTATGTCCCTATATCTGAAGCATCTCCAGCAGGCTTCTACGATTTGGACTTTACCGACATAACGCCAAAGTTCGATGGCGAGTTCAAGGAACTTGAACTGGATGGTGGCACGGCTGTAATTACTGGACGCAACGGAAGTCACCGCTTGGGCATGTGTGATTTTCCATATCACACTTGTCTACAGTTGGAAGAGCTAGACTCCGTTTTCATCCTCCTCAGAGTCGTCCAGTACAGAGGCTTCGTGCCACCACATAGCGGTCGGACGTTACGCCATTTTTGCGAGAAGGTGAGCATTTTTATTGGCGACAAACCCGTTTTGGCCCCACCCCCGTGGCAACATGGTGGGATGGGTCAAGCAGTCACCTTCTCGTGGGTTCGGGGGGGCCCACAGACATTCGAGGCTCCCACCGACGGTGTGATCAGCAGATCAGAAGGTTGCGATCACTACTGTAAGTATATGTGGACGGTAGACCTCCTGCTACAAGACATCCCCGGCGTCCGCGCTGCTCTTTCCAAAGACGGGTACACACTACAAGTTGAAGGACAATGGTCCCCTGGTATCAACGAGTTGACTGTCGTCAGGGACGGTCCTAGAGTCAAGATGAGGGTCGTTAGACCCCGTCCCGACAAGCAAAATAGGACAAGCACAGACACTGTCACCTTTTTGGTTGACAGACCAACACTTGGCGAGCAGGCGATCATTGGAGAGTACAACGTTTAACTTGACTTACCCTTGGGGGTATGCAGCCCAACATCTGCTCAGATTGATTTTCAACGAATCTGCCCCCTTTTCTCAATGCACAGTTGGAGGTACAGGCGTTAGTATCTGACGTTCAGGGTTTCACGGCTTTGCCGGTGTTCCATAATCCCATCACAAACCGTCGATAATATGTGCAAAGGCCAAGGAAACTCCGCACTTCTGATTTGTCTTTGGGCACTGGCCACTTGGTTATGGCTGTTACCTTCTCAGGATCCATAGACACACCTTTATCAGATACCACATGCCCTAGGTAATTAACCTGTCTTTTAAACAGATGGCACTTCTTTGGGTTGAGCTTCAGGTTAGCTTGTCTTAGTCTTTCAAATACTTGCTTCAAGTTTTCCAGCTGATGTTGGAAAGACTTTCCCAAGACAATGATGTCATCCAGGTAGACTAGGCAAGTTTCCCATGACAGTCCCCTCAACACATTCTCCATTAATCTTTCAAAGGTTGCTGGAGCATTACACAAGCCAAATGGCATCACAGTGAATTGCCAAAGACCTTCTCTGATTGAAAATGCAGTCTTTTCTTTGTCCTTAGGTTCAAGTCCAACTTGCCAGTATCCACTGTCTAAGAGTTGGGGCCAAATTTCTCGCAGAATTTGACATCAGCTCTAGTTTTTGAAATGGAAGAGGTAGAGAAGAGTACGGCACCTGTGCGGCACAGGTTTCCTAACCCTAAATTGGGACGTATGCTTGATCTTTTGACCAAGCTGCCTCAATTTAGGGAGTTATCCGCTAAGGTGCGGGACATTTCTGGAGGAGTCCAGGACTTTGCAGAGTTGCGCAGGCAGTGCACTGACGCGGGTGCGCGAGGACCTCATGCGGCTGGTCCGTGACAATAGGAGTCTGGCAGATGATCCCCCAGTTTTGGGGGCTGCGCCCCCCACCACCGCCCTTTATGGGTTGGTTGGTCGGGGAGTGCCCATTGTCGATGTAGGTTCAGGTAACTGCATGAAGATTAAGCGCTACACCGGCGAGCTAAAAATCACCGCTGTCGACCCCAATCTTGTCAACGAGGGTCATGTGGTTAAGGAGTGCAAGCAAACTCTTGCGGAGTACGTAGACGAAAATCCGGGGGATTTTGTCTACACGAGCTGGATGTCGGTGACCCAGTTGTCTGCACCAGAGGTGTCACACCTAGCAGGTAGTGACGGTGTGCACCTCATGCCCGATCATGACCTGTTAGTGGATCAGGGCATAGCGATAAAACAGGAAAACCGGGTGAGGGTCACCACTGTTCGTGGCAATTACATTGACAACTACGTGTCTTGGCCTGGAGTTGCCATATCGCCCGGTTACAAACTTTGTGCCGCATTTGCAAAGCGCGACGTTGAGGTCAATTTGCAGGAGCAGCTGGTCATTGGCGATTATGTCCCTATATCTGAAGCATCTCCAGCAGGCTTCTACGATTTGGACTTTACCGACATAACGCCAAAGTTCGATGGCGAGTTCAAGGAACTTGAACTGGATGGTGGCACGGCTGTAATTACTGGACGCAACGGAAGTCACCGCTTGGGCATGTGTGATTTTCCATATCACACTTGTCTACAGTTGGAAGAGCTAGACTCCGTTTTCATCCTCCTCAGAGTCGTCCAGTACAGAGGCTTCGTGCCACCACATAGCGGTCGGACGTTACGCCATTTTTGCGAGAAGGTGAGCATTTTTATTGGCGACAAACCCGTTTTGGCCCCACCCCCGTGGCAACATGGTGGGATGGGTCAAGCAGTCACCTTCTCGTGGGTTCGGGGGGGCCCACAGACATTCGAGGCTCCCACCGACGGTGTGATCAGCAGATCAGAAGGTTGCGATCACTACTGTAAGTATATGTGGACGGTAGACCTCCTGCTACAAGACATCCCCGGCGTCCGCGCTGCTCTTTCCAAAGACGGGTACACACTACAAGTTGAAGGACAATGGTCCCCTGGTATCAACGAGTTGACTGTCGTCAGGGACGGTCCTAGAGTCAAGATGAGGGTCGTTAGACCCCGTCCCGACAAGCAAAATAGGACAAGCACAGACACTGTCACCTTTTTGGTTGACAGACCAACACTTGGCGAGCAGGCGATCATTGGAGAGTACAACGTTTAACTTGACTTACCCTTGGGGGTATGCGGCCCAACATCTGCTCAGATTGATTTTCAACGAATCTGCCCCCTTTTCTCAATGCACAGTTGGAGGTACGGGCATTAGTATCTGACGTTCAGGGTTTCACGGCTTTGCCGGTGTTCCATAATCCCATCACAAACCGTTGATAATATGTGCAAAGGCCAAGGAAACTCCGCACTTCTGATTTGTCTTTGGGCACTGGCCACTTGGTTATGGCTGTTACCTTCTCAGGATCCATAGACACACCTTTATCAGATACCACATGCCCTAGGTAATTAACCTGTCTTTTAAACAGATGGCACTTCTTTGGGTTGAGCTTCAGGTTAGCTTGTCTTAGTCTTTCAAATACTTGCTTCAAGTTTTCCAGCTGATGTTGGAAAGACTTTCCCAAGACAATGATGTCATCCAGGTAGACTAGGCAAGTTTCCCATGACAGTCCCCTCAACACATTCTCCATTAATCTTTCAAAGGTTGCTGGAGCATTACACAAGCCAAATGGCATCACAGTGAATTGCCAAAGACCTTCTCCGATTGAAAATGCAGTCTTTTCTTTGTCCTTAGGTTCAAGTCCAACTTGCCAGTATCCACTGTCTAAGAGTTGGGGCCAAATTTCTCGCGGAATTTGACATCAGCTCTAGTTTTTGAAATGGAAGAGGTAGAGAAGAGTACGGCACCTGTGCGGCACAGGTTTCCTAACCCTAAATTGGGACGTATGCTTGATCTTTTGACCAAGCTGCACAATTTAGGGAGTTATCCGCTAAGGTGCGGGACATTTCTGGAGGAGTCCAGGACTTTGCAGAGTTGCGCAGGCAGTGCACTGACGCGGGTGTGCGAGGACCTCATGCGGCTGGTCCGTGACAATAGGAGTCTGGCAGATGATCCCCCAGTTTTGGGGGCTGCGCCCCCCACCACCGCCCTTTATGGGTTGGTTGGTCGGGGAGTGCCCATTGTCGATGTAGGTTCAGGTAACTGCATGAAGATTAAGCGCTACACCGGCGAGCTAAAAATCACCGCTGTCGACCCCAATCTTGTCAACGAGGGTCATGTGGTTAAGGAGTGCAAGCAAACTCTTGCGGAGTACGTAGACGAAAATCCGGGGGATTTTGTCTACACGAGCTGGATGTCGGTGACCCAGTTGTCTGCACCAGAGGTGTCAAACCTAGCGGGTAGTGACGGTGTGCACCTCATGCCCGATCATGACCTGTTAGTGGATCAGGGCATAGCGATAAAACAGGAAAACCGGGTGATGGTCACCACTGTTCGTGGCGATTACATTGACAACTACGTGTCTTGGCCTGGAGTTGCCATATCGCCCGGTTACAAACTTTGTGCCGCATTTGCAAAGCGCGACGTTGAGGTCAATTTGCAGGAGCAGCTGGTCATTGGCGATTATGTCCCTATATCTGAAGCATCTCCAGCAGGCTTCTACGATTTGGACTTTACCGACATAACGCCAAAGTTCGATGGCAAGTTCAAGGAACTTGAACTGGATGGTGGCACGGCTGTAATTACTGGACGCAACAGAAGTCACCGCTTGGGCACGTGTGATTTTCCATATCACACTTGTCTACAGTTGGAAGAGCTAGACTCCGTTTTCATCCTCCTCAGAGTCGTCCAGTACAGAGGCTTCGTGCCACCACATAGCGGTCGGACGTTACGCCATTTTTGCGAGAAGGTGAGCATTTTTATTGGCGACAAACCCGTTTTGGCCCCACCCCCGTGGCAACATGGTGGGATGGGTCAAGCAGTCACCTTCTCGTGGGTTCGGGGGGGCCCACAGACATTCGAGGCTCCCACCGACGGTGTGATCAGCAGATCAGAAGGTTGCGATCACTACTGTAAGTATATGTGGACGGTAGACCTCCTGCTACAAGACATCCCCGGCGTCCGCGCTGCTCTTTCCAAAGACGGGTACACACTACAAGTTGAAGGACAATGGTCCCCTGGTATCAACGAGTTGACTGTCGTCAGGGACGGTCCTAGAGTCAAGATGAGGGTCGTTAGACCCCGTCCCGACAAGCAAAATAGGACAAGCACAGACACTGTCACCTTTTTGGTTGACAGACCAACACTTGGCGAGCAGGCGATCATTGGAGAGTACAACGTTTAACTTGACTTACCCTTGGGGGTATGCGGCCCAACATCTGCTCAGATTGATTTTCAACGAATCTGCCCCCTTTTCTCAATGCACAGTTGGAGGTACGGGCGTTAGTATCTGACGTTCAGGGTTTCACGGCTTTGCCGGTGTTCCATAATCCCATCACAAACCGTTGATAATATGTGCAAAGGCCAAGGAAACTCCGCACTTCTGATTTGTCTTTGGGCACTGGCCACTTGGTTATGGCTGTTACCTTCTCAGGATCCATAGACACACCTTTATCAGATACCACATGCCCTAGGTAATTAACCTGTCTTTTAAACAGATGGCACTTCTTTGGGTTGAGCTTCAGGTTAGCTTGTCTTAGTCTTTCAAATACTTGCTTCAAGTTTTCCAGCTGATGTTGGAAAGACTTTCCCAAGACAATGATGTCATCCAGGTAGACTAGGCAAGTTTCCCATGACAGTCCCCTCAACACATTCTCCATTAATCTTTCAAAGGTTGCTGGAGCATTACACAAGCCAAATGGCATCACAGTGAATTGCCAAAGACCTTCTCCGATTGAAAATGCAGTCTTTTCTTTGTCCTTAGGTTCAAGTCCAACTTGCCAGTATCCACTGTCTAAGAGTTGGAGCCAAATTTCTTGCGGAATTTGACATCGGCTCTAGTTTTTGAAATGGAAGAGGTAGAGAAGAGTACGGCACCTGTGCGGCACGGGTTTCCTAACCCTAAATTGGGACGTATGCTTGATCTTTTGACCAAGCTGCCTCAATTTAGGGAGTTATCCGCTAAGGTGCGGGACATTTCTGGAGGAGTCCAGGACTTTGCAGAGTTGCGCAGGCAGTGCACTGACGCGGGTGTGCGTGGACCTCATGCGGCTGGTCCGTGACAATAGGAGTCTGGCAGATGATCCCCCAGTTTTGGGGGCTGCGCCCCCCACCACCGCCCTTTATGGGTTGGTTGGTCGGGGAGTGCCCATTGTCGATGTAGGTTCAGGTAACTGCATGAAGATTAAGCGCTACACCGGCGAGCTAAAAATCACCGCTGTCGACCCCAATCTTGTCAACGAGGGTCATGTGGTTAAGGAGTGCAAGCAAACTCTTGCGGAGTACGTAGACGAAAATCTGGGGGATTTTGTCTACACGAGCTGGATGTCGGTGACCCAGTTGTCCGCACCAGAGGTGTCACAGCTAGCGGGTAGTGACGGTGTGCACCTCATGCCCGATCATGACCTGTTAGTGGATCAGGGCATAGCGATAAAACAGGAAAACCGGGTGAGGGTCACCACTGTTCGTGGCGATTACATTGACAACTACATGTCTTGGCCTGGAGTTGCCATATCGCCCGGTTACAAACTTTGTGCCGCATTTGCAAAGCGCGACGTTGAGGTCAATTTGCAGGAGCAGCTGGTCATTGGCGATTAGGTCCCTATATCTGAAGCATCTCCAGCAGGCTTCTACGATTTGGACTTTACCGACATAACGCCAAAGTTCGATGGCGAGTTCAAGGAACTTGAACTGGATGGTGGCACGGCTGTAATTACTGGACGCAACGGAAGTCACCGCTTGGGCACGTGTGATTTTCCATATCACACTTGTCTACAGTTGGAAGAGCTAGACTCCGTTTTCATCCTCCTCAGAGTCGTCCAGTACAGAGGCTTCGTGCCACCACATAGCAGTCGGACGTTACACCATTTTTGCGAGAAGGTGAGCATTTTTATTGGCGACAAACCCGTTTTGGCCCCACCCCCGTGGCAACATGGTGGGATGGGTCAAGCAGTCACCTTCTCGTGGGTTCGGGGGGGCCCACAGACATTCGAGGCTCCCACCGACAGTGTGATCAGCAGATCAGAAGGTTGCGATCACTACTGTAAGTATATGTGGACGGTAGACCTCCTGCTACAAGACATCCCCGGCGTCCGCGCTGCTCTTTCCAAAGACGGGTACACACTACAAGTTGAAGGACAATGGTCCCCTGGTATCAACGAGTTGACTGTCGTCAGGGACGGTCCTAGAGTCAAGATGAGGGTCGTTAGACCCCGTCCCGACAAGCAAAATAGGACAAGCACAGACACTGTCACCTTTTTGGTTGACAGACCAACACTTGGCGAGCAGGCGATCATTGGAGAGTACAACGTTTAACTTGACTTACCCTTGGGGGTATGCGGCCCAACATCTGCTCAGATTGATTTTCAACGAATCTGCCCCCTTTTCTCAATGCACAGTTGGAGGTACGGGCGTTAGTATCTGACGTTCAGGGTTTCACGGCTTTGCCGGTGTTCCATAATCCCATCACAAACCGTCGATAATATGTGCAAAGGCCAAGGAAACTCCGCACTTCTGATTTGTCTTTGGGCACTGGCCACTTGGTTATGGCTGTTACCTTCTCAGGATCCATAGACACACCTTTATCAGATACCACATGCCCTAGGTAATTAACCTGTCTTTTAAACAGATGGCACTTCTTTGGGTTGAGCTTCAGGTTAGCTTGTCTTAGTCTTTCAAATACTTGCTTCAAGTTTTCCAGCTGATGTTGGAAAGACTTTCCCAAGACAATGATGTCATCCAGGTAGACTAGGCAAGTTTCCCATGACAGTCCCCTCAACACATTCTCCATTAATCTTTCAAAGGTTGCTGGAGCATTACACAAGCCAAATGGCATCACAGTGAATTGCCAAAGACCTTCTCCGATTGAAAATGCAGTCTTTTCTTTGTCCTTAGGTTCAAGTCCAACTTGCCAGTATCCACTTTTCAGGTCCAGAGTCGAAAACAACTTGCAACCTTCCAGGCTATCCAGTTTGTCATCAATTCGAGGTAGAGGGTAACTGTCTTTTTTGGTGACATCATTCAGAAGATGATAGTCCACACAGAACCGGAGTGTATTATCCTTTTTTTTTTACAAGCACCACTGGTGAAATCCAAGGGCTATTGGATGGTTCAATTATACCTTCATTTTCCATTTCCTTAATTATTTTTCTAGCTTCCTCTCTTTTAGCCAGAGGTAACCTTCTAGGGTTCTGGCGGATGGGTTTGGCATTTCCAGTATCTATTGCATGCTCAACTATGTTGGTTCTGCCTTTTGGGCCCTCTCCTATATCAAAAATATCCTGATAATTAGTTATGAGGTCCCTTACTTCATTTTGTTGTTCTTTGACTAGATCTTGACAGGATACTTCAACAAAGGCCTTCAGCTTCTCTGGGAGACACTTCTTCTGTGGTTGAGTTGTCTGCATTTGTTGTATGACAGATGTGACTGGTGAGCAATGTCCCAAAGTACTACTTCTCTTCAAAGTAACTTCATAATCATTCACATTCATCAAGAGGACAGGGAATTCTTGGCTAGTAAGAAAAAGTGTCCTAGCCACTGGGACACCATGACCAAGCTCCTCCTCATGGATTTCTGGCTCTAGCAACACATTAATCCCCACAGGGACATCCTCCTTTGTCGTAGCATGAGTCACAATCTGGCTCCTTGCTGGTATTGTGATTTCTTTCAGCAGTTGTATATGGGCTGTACAGTCTTTTCCAGAGTATAGAACAACTTCATCTCCACCAATGGTCAATGTCTTCCTTCTAAGATCCAACTCTAGGCCAAAAGTAGAAAGAAAATCCAAGCCTAGTATGACTTCTTCACTAATCTCTGCCACAAGTACACAATGTTTAAAACAGGCCTTACCAATCTTGAAGGTGGCAATCATCTCTCCACAGACACTCACAGGCCCACCTGTAGCAGTTTTCAGCTTCCAGGTTGTTGGTGAGATATCTTGCTGGTTAGCTACTGTTTTGGAGTTTATTATTGTCTTAGTGGCTCCAGTATCTATAAGTAATTTATAGGAGCTTCCATTCACCATTCCATTAATGTAAAGACTGTGGGGTTTATCAGATAACATTGCAATGACTGGTTTTGTACATGGGGAGAGGGTCTTCTGTCTACAGGTTGATGGTTGCCCCTTTACATCAACCCTCTTTAGTTTTCCTGATTCTTCTCAGTGGTTGATTTATTTGGGCACTTATTACGCAGGTGCCCTCTCTCTCCACAGCGCCAGCAACGTATCTCCCTCCTTCCTGTTCTTAACTTTTCTATGACTTTCTTCACCAATTCTTCCAGAGACTCATCACTACTATCCTTTGCTTCAACAGCCCGGACTCGGGCATTACCCTTCACTGATTGTCGTACTGCTTCGAATTCCAAAGCCTGGGTGAGGGCCTCACTGAGTGTCTGAGGGCGAGCCAATTTAATAGCTTGTTGAGTTTCAGGTTCCCAAAGACCATCCAGGAACCTCTCAATGGCTAGAATCTCATATACTCTATCATCCACAGATGGGTAGGCTTTTCTTACCAGGTGGGCAATATCACTTTCGAACTCTTGGAGTGATTCGTTTGGCTTCTGGATCCTATTCTTGAGTTGTGAACGGTAAAGTTGATCCATGTGTTGATGGCCAAACCTCATTTCTATGTGTCTCAGAAGCACATCGAAGTTCTGCCTATCAGCCATAGGGATTGTTTGGAGAACTGCTAATGCATCTCCACGGAGTGACAGGCTAAGCATTGCAGCTTTCACTGCAGGTGTCCAGCCATGTATGTCAGCAGCTGTCTCAAGCAAGGAACGGTAATCTTCCCATGGCATCTTTCCATCAAAAGTGGGTAGCCCAATTGGATGACTTGGCAGGATGATAGGTGCTTTTTGATAACTTACAGAAGTGTCTTCTCTAATTTGATTAACAGAGGCAACATCAACCATAGAGATTGATCTTTCAATGCCATTATTGTGTTCCTGTAGTTTTTCAAACTTCTTTTCAAATTTATCTTCCATGTTTTTCATTTTCTCTTCCATGTCTTTCATTTCATTTCTTACAAAATTATGATTTTTCTCAAATTTATCTTCCATGTTTTTTATTTCATTTCTTAAGAAATTATGATTTTCCTGCAATTTTTCCTCAAATATATCTCTGTTCTCTTCTAATTTTCTTTCCAAAGCTGACTTTAACTCACCATATGGGGTTTCAAAGAGGAATATGTCCGGATCCAAACCTTCCTCAACCAATGCCACACGAAGTCGTTCTTGCAGAATAGCTTTATTACCACTTATTTCAAGATCTCGTTCTTCTAATTCTTGTTTTAATTCACTCACTTTCAAACATGAAAGTTTTAAACCTTTTCCAGCCATTTTAAATCTCAAACCAGTATAACTGTTAAAAGTAAACACAAAAAAATGGATGAACAAATGAATAGTTGAAAAACACTAATAAAATCACTTTTCGAATAGATAAACCCACCTCAAATGCACTTATCCCACTTCTGACACCAATTGTTATGAATTTATGTAAATAAAACAGTCAGAGGCGTTTTAAACATGGATTTTATTAAAGAATAACTTTTGGAAAATTAACACTTGAACTGCTTAACACGAACTCAACTATTTATACTTCTATTGGAAAACCTTCTGGAGCTTTCAAACATTGCAAACATTATAATATTTGCTATTACCAGCTGATTTTTACATAAACAACTTGTCACCTGGCCGTAGCAATATATATATATATACATACATATTTCATTTTAAGTTATTTATTCTTTTATTTGTATTACCATGATTGAAGTGTTTTTTGTTTTTTACTTTAGTTTGTATTATATATTTTTTCTTTTAGTGCCAGCATGTCATTATTTTGTTTCATATTCTGTAATCTATTGTTTGTTTTTTTTTTGTGCAGAAATAAAGTTTATTATTTATTATTATTTTATTGATGGAGTCAAACTTCATACATGTGGGGATGTTGAAAGTACCTCTTGCGAGGGTAGACTTATGAATATCTAGGGGTGTACATAGATAATAGGTTTAACTGGTCGGTACATGTCACTAACTAGAATAGCCAACTTAGAAAGATGATATATGTTTTCCATCAACTTCCTGAACAAGAATGAACTTCAAACAACATATTATGCTTTTGTTCAATGGGGGGATCCCGTGGGCTACGGTGGGAGGGGGATGGATGGATACAAAAAGCATTTTATTTATTTTCATAATTGACTGGCTTTCATTTCATAACTCCAATGAGTTGTGTATTATTGATCACGTATGACCTTCCTGTACTCATTCCCACACACAGGCAGTAAGGCCTATGTAGGAATTGAGTATTTCGTATTTCTTTTCATCTTTTAGTGGCAGTAGTTTGTATTTTTTTATTGTAGTGATCCTTTTTTTTTAATATTACACTAAAAATTTGTTGTACATATTATTTTTTGTTTGAAATAAACCTGAATTTGATTTTTGACAGTGACATGCAAAAAAAGTACTAATAATAATTATGTTTGTGAATATATTTGGTTTACTTTTTTTGCCATTCAATTACCTTCAGAAGTGCGCGACTTAATAATCACTCTGTAGGAAACCGTAGCTTATGGCTCCCATGAACTTAACCATTGCGTCCTCCACAACAGGAAATTCGCACCAATCATACCTTTTTACAATCAACAGCAGTCTAGATGAAGAGCGAAGAAGAAGAAGTGGCGGTGGCTGGTTGCTGTTTGTCATTGTCATCCACTTGAAACTCTTCCATGTAGATGAAGCGCTTGAGTAGGTTGGGAATGAGCAGTGCATCCAGTGGCCAGTGGTGGTCAGTGTGTGGCGTCGTGTGGCCGAGGCCGTACTGTTTGCGAATGGCAAGGCGACACAGGTCGGTGAGGCGCCACACATTGGTGACCGTCTGCAGCAGCCACGCGTCAATTGTGGCGCGTTTTGGAGTCGCCACCACCAGCTGGTCAAGCTTTTGGCGCGACAATTTGTAGCTGCAAACAAAAAACCACAATGGTCACAATCAAAATCCGCTATAGTTTTGATAGAAAATATAGCTCCTTACACTGTCATCTCTCTTCGTCCTTGAGATATGTAGAATGTGCTTGATAAAATGGATAATTTGGCTAAGCAGCAACATAAGTAATATTCTTTCATTTTTTCATTCAAAATGAACCAGCTGCTCAATGTTTTTATTTCAATTAGACTGAACTAACCTAGAGCCTATAGTGGAGATTTATTTTACATACAGTAAAACCTCGATAATTCGACCCTCAAAAATCCGGAACCTAGAGTAATCCGGCCTGATTCTAAAAGTTGTATTTTTTTAGATAATAACTGATAAAAAATAATAGATACAATTTTACACACATTTAAATTCTATATTTACAGTCAATGAATACAGTACAAAATAGAATAGTGTTGTACTAAACACAGAATCACAATACAGTAATTACAGTACGCACGCACACAACAGAACAATGACATGGTCACAAAACTCATTACTGTACATTTTAAGTGGCCTCTCGATGGTCCGGCTTTTATGTAAATCCGGCCTACCAGCCGCCCGTTTAGGCCGAATTATCGAGGTTTTACTGTAATTATTTTTATATTTGACCTCCAAACTCCAAAATCAATAGCGATCTCACTTGGACTATGTAGAAGCTATGAACAAAGTTTCAAGAGTCTAGAATCTTCTTTTAAAGCGCTAGGGCACAGTCGAATGGACTAAGGCACGATTTCAATAAGGCCCTGTCGGGACCTTAATAAACAGCTCACGTCAGTGAGGAGACTGAAGAGAAAGAAGCTGGTAGATCTGGTGTGAGGCTAATTGTGGAAATGAAGTGTATATAAGTGCCCTGTGGCTAGTGAATGTATGATATGTGTTTATAATAAATAGTGTTTTAGAGCACAGCTCAATCAAAAGAGTAAAACGGATAAACTGAAAAAATCCTTTGGTTAAAAATATTCTTTAGTAAATTAGGTGAAATCCAACTGTTTATTAGTCATAGTACTAGATATCAGTAGCACATTACAACTAAATAAAAAAACCCAACTACTACTACTGTACCCTGACTTTATTTGAAAGTTTCATATAAGGTCAGGTCACTTAAAATATTGAAAGCTGCTTAGGCAGAGGGCCTGTGGCAAAATTCTTGTGGCAGGACAATGAGATAAATAATTAAAAAATAATTTTCATGAGTCACCAAAGAAAATTATAATATAATGCTAAAAAATATGGACAGAACAGGCTTCAAAATGGTTAGGAAAAGTTACAATGGTAAATTCTTAATAATTTTGAGTCTGAGCAATTTCGAATATTCTATGAAACGTAGCAAGGTTCGACGCTTTATCATAGAAGGCCTTGTTCAAGTAAAAGTGGTAGATATTACCTTATTTTGGAGTTTAAATCGAATATTCCAATTATTACGTATACTGCAAAGATTCATCCTTGATTAATTTTTTTTGGTGTTACGAATAGTATTGGTCCATGTGGTATCAAGTTAAGTTTGCAGTTCCACTATTACAGTCCAAGTTAAAGTTTTTTCATTTTCCAAATCAAGAAACCCATCTGGGTTAAAAATGGGTGACTCAATCAAAATAATTATGGCATTGATATTATAACATCTTAGCTAATTCCAATTCCTTTTTTAAAATGCCCAAAATTTAAAAGAGTCTGTTCAAAAGCTACCATTTTCGTGGATTGGGAAAGAGAAATGAGAACTGTTCAACCAAGCTCTATTCGCTTCTAGACAAAAATGAGGTATACCAACCTAACAATACATACATTTATGTTTCTTATTTCAATCAGTTTGAAATAAAATAATTAAAAAGAAAATATTAAGTTTAATTTTGTTGATACTTTGTATTATATTATGTTAAAAAAATATTATTAAGCAGAATGACAATAAATTTTGGTATACTACTGTTACTGTTGCTGTACTACTACTGCGACTAGCTGTTATTTGTCAATTCCCTACAGTCCATGCCATAAAAATAGGTTGCTGGAGCAAAATCTTCTTGATTTCGCATTTAAATCTTTTATAACAAACAGCTACTTGCTGGCATCTGTTGATTCTCTATAGCTGGTATAGTTTGGCCACAGACAAAAGAACCTTCGCGCATTGTATCACTGTAGTGACCACACCCCCACGGCTCCCACTCTTTTGCGAGTGAGAGCGACAGCTTTATTGCCCCCACTATTTCTCACTCACTTGCTCGACCGAGCTTCTGACAGCTCATCACAAGCTGGCTCTTTCGCGCGCTTTTCTAGCTGTCAAGGACACATTCCAATTAATTTGAAAGCCACGTACGATCGATGCTCACTGTTGGACAGACAAGCGTTGACTGACCCCCTCCACTACTCTAGTGAGCGAGAGAGATAAACTGCATAACATGTGCTCTCTCTGCGCAGTAGAGTTCATATTTTGAAGGTTCTTTTGACTGTGGTCAGATTATACCATTAAATTAGACAGCGGGGTGCTTAGCAATGACTCACCCGGCAAAAACGATCATTTGAACAAGTGTGAACTGTTTGAAGTTTCTGGCCAGAACCAGATTATCGAACACATAGTCGCCCATCTTTGTACATTTGTTGACGTCAGCGCCGATTCTTATCAGGAACGCTGCCATACTGAACCTGTAACAAAGATTAAAAACATTATTGACCGCACAAAGAGCGGTCTCTTGTTTCAAGTCGAACGTTTTGCATTAGTCTGTCTGTAACGCATTTACGGCTGAATACATGGAACAAATTTAATGAAAGTTTGCAGGGATCTTCCTTTAATGCCCAGCGATGTATGAGTAAGGAATTTCAAAATTTGCTTGCATTTAAAGGAAAATGGATAGTTCCTTAAAAAGGAAAAGGATACTTTAAAGATACTTAGGCCTTCTTCTAAAGTAAACATATGATTTTTAAAATGAGCTTCTCCATCATATGGAATTCGGATTAGATTTAAAGATAGCCCTCGGGCCCTCTTATTCATCGGTTTGTCTTTGTATGAAATAAGTTATCATTCATAACAATGAAACATATTTGTTTGAGAGAAACAAATAATTTCCAATACTCCAACTAAGTATAATAAGTGATTACTACGTGAATGATATGCAAATCTGATAAATATTTTTAATGAATAATTAAGACGAGATTGTCACAACATTTATTAAAACTTTGAGAAACTAGTTTCGGTTGTTATACCATTATCAATCTCAATCATACTGAAATCATACGAAGTATGATTGACATTTATAATGGTGTAACAACCGAAACTAGTTTCTCAAAGTTTTAATAAATGTGGTTGTGACAATTTCGTCTTATTATTCATTATGGATACCTTCCACAATATAACTTTCGCCACTACAAAGAAAGATAAATATTTTTCTATAAATTCATTCATCAGACATCTCATCTGATTTGAGTAATCAGCTGTCTGGAAAATAGAAATTCAACCTTGATTACTTTTTGTGGAAAACATACATGGAATAGACAGGACAAATGATAATAATAATATTACATAATAATAATACAGTAAAACCTGTCTAAGACGGACCCCTTGTAAGACGGAAACCTGTTGAAATGGAATGTTTCATCCGGTCCCTAGGAATTTTGTACAGTATGATCACCCTGTCTAACCCGGAAACCTGCCAAAACGGAATTTTTTTTCAGTCTGGTGGAGTTCCGCCTTACACAGGTTCTACTGTAATAAAAATAATAATAATAACCTTAACAATATCAATAATGCACACTGACTGACTTGTTGAATATGATGAGCTTGGTAAGCGGCGTGTAGTCCTGATGAGGGCCACCGCAGTGATTCAAGTCGGCGCCATAGGCCACCAGCAGGCGCACCATCGCCTCAAACGAGGAGCAACCAGTGGTGGATGAGTTGGTCGCCAGTGGCAGTGGCTCCACTATGGTGGCAGTGTAGTGGCCAACGCCACTGTTCAGTGACTCGACGGCAGCCAGCAGTGGCGTGCAACCGGACACCGCATTCACTGCGTTCGCCTTCGCACCTGATAAAACACACACACACGCCACAATTAGACACCAATCACAAATCATTATATTTGATCAAATTCTAATAAACCTTGATTAAAAATCCGATGTTCCTCATTGAAATCGTATTATTGTTTGCCCATTATAGTATATTACGTTACAATTGCGGGAAATTGTGTTTACCGTACAAGTATGATAAGTTAACGCACGAGACGAAGTTGAGTGCGGGATTTTCATATGGTAAATATCTTCCCAGACGAGGTACATACGATATTTTTTGTCATACTTGTCTAAAATATAAAGAAGATAAACTTTGAGCTAGTACAACATGCATCATCAAACATAACCTCAAAATCCATCACAGCAGTAAAATACAAAAATTCTTCTGAGATCGGCTGCTTTTCTAAATTCTGAATCAGCTGGAATGCAGAAATATCCATTATCGCACTGAAAAGATTAGACGTTTACTGGCTCGATTCAATGCTCGGTAAAGTGGTGAGTATGTACGAGTATGGCGAAAATTAATATTACATAATAATAATAATAATAATAATGATAATGATATCTCAATTATTTAGGCAATTTATTCGGCATCAATCGGACACAACCAGTCGTCATATGAAATCTTTACTGAGTCAGTCGTATAGATAGCAATGTAATATATAAACAAACGTCTGGATGCTGTTCTCCGTCGACGAAACTCTAGGGCTGGAGATAAAATGCCTCAATTACGCGTTGCAAGCGAGTGTGCCAACGAGTGGTCAGGGCCGTTTCTCATAAACAGGTTAGTGGCCGACAGCTGTTTCTTGTGAGCAAAATAATTCTTTAGAACTGGCTTTTAGACAAGCTAATACATAACATTATTGAACTGGAAGATAGGGAAAGAAGATGGATAAGAAAAAATAGATATCAAATTGAATTTGTAAATCAATTAATGTCACGCTCTAGAACCCCAGATTCAATAGAATCGGGCAACCTGTTGCTGGTCAATGAGAACCAAAGTAGTTCCTATTTACTAGAATTGTTTTATTATTTTAAACTATATTATTTATTATTATTATATTATTTTTAGGAAGACTGTTGAATCTAAACAAAGTGGAGTCCATTATTGTATGGTATTCTCTGCATGTGGAAGAAATAAATTGTTTGTCTTTTCTCTTTTAAACAGATAGTCAGATTGCTTATTATATTTTTCTTTCTATTAATATTGTATTATAATGAACTCGCAGCTAACGTGCAAGTTTCTCTTTACAGGCTGTGCCACATTATTGACCGAACGAAGAGATGTCTCTGTTTCAAGTCGACCGTTTTGCATTCGCCTGTCTGCCTGTCTGTTTGTAACGCTAAACCTGTAGACAAAATTCTACGAAATTTTGTCCTTTAAGAAATTTCTAGCGATGTGTGTGTGAGGATTTTCAAAATTCACTTGCATTTGAAGGATATTTAAAAGAAAAAAAGTAAATGCACCCAGGCCTTCCTCCATGGAAAACATATGATTTTAAAATGAGCTGTCCCATCATATGCAATTGGAATCAGATTTCAAGATAGCCCTCTTAATCTTCTGGTTGAGAATTGAAAGAGAATTGAGTTATCATTTATATGAATAACATATTTGACTGAGAGAGACAAATCATTTGTAATATTTCAATTAAGTATAGTAAAAAGTGATTACTAAGTGAACTATTATCATACAAATTTGATTAATAATTTTCTATAAATTCATTCGTGAGACATAATCTGATCTGATTTGAGCAATCAACAGTCTGGAAAATAGAACACAGCCTTGGGGATGTGATACAGAGTGACTTTTTGTACAAAACAGGTATGGAATAAACTATGCAAATTGAATCTACGGTTAGACCTGATGATTGTGTTTAATTTTGCGATGGTGTTTATCATTGAGTACATGGAGTATGATCTTCTGTGCAAGCGCCCTTATTCTTGGGCGTGAGGTCTACTGTTCACAGAACTGTAACGGTGACCGATTAGATTGGCCAGCAAAAAAGACACTGTTCTCTGCTGTAAAATCACTTCCCGGTGGTTCGGAACCCACCTGAAACTGTAGGTCCAACTTATCAATCATCATCAACCAACTCATTACCCACGCACAGGTCTCAGACCTATGTGGGCTTCATCCTCAAAAAAATAAAATAAAACTACTAGAATTCGTGAGCGTATGCAAATTGAATGTTTGTAATGTATGGCGAATAAAATATCATCATCTACGAACTGACCGTGCTTGAGCAGTAGACTGGCGACGTGCAGCTGGTTGGTGCGTGCGGCGAGCATAAGCGGCGTGTCACCCGCCTCGTCGCAGGCGTTTACATTGGCGGCGTGCGGCGGCAGAGGCAGCAGCAGTGCCACCATGGCCGCATGCCGATGCAGCACGGCGTACTTGAGCAGCTGGTGGGCGGGGCATAGCCGCACGATCCCCCCACCCCCCGCTCCACATACCAGTGCACTCACAATTGCCACGTTCTTGCTCCACACCGCTTCGCACATTGCCGTATAACCTACAACAAATTGATAAACACATTTAAAATAATTGAATAAACAGAATGAAATCGTGTAGTTATGAAAGAGAATCTGCCTTATTGTGGCTTGAGGTGAATTCAGTTTTATTCATCTCTTATACAAAGTCTGACTTTGCAAACGTCTTTGTCGATTGATGGTTTGAACGTAGGAAGTACTCAGAAGTGTGCTAGATAGTATACACACTCGCCTGCGCAGCCAGACCCTGTGTAAAGTTGTGAGTGAACTAATAAGCATAGAGTTTCCGAATTTGTTTTAGTGGACTTAGATATAAGCTCCTAAATTGATATTTTTGTATTAAAAAAAGAATCAGTAATTGTACTCGAAGTGAAATTCCTAGTTCAACTTGGAGATAACCTTAAATTCGGATTTTTTATTTAAAAATTTGTAAAGAAAGCAGTAGTGGGCTATGCCTGTTGTATCTTTACTTGATTGTGTTTTATGTTATGAATAAATGGATCAATAAATAAATAACTCTGTTAACCAAGTGAGTAAAGTAATCGCAGCCTACCTCACTCCTCGTTTGCGTAGCACGCTCTCTGGATCAAAACATAATGTTGAGATCTGAAGAGTCACCTACAGTCGAAATCGGATATGGTACTATACATACATAAAACGAAAATTTGATGTATATTAAATCGATAGAACGGAGTACCCAATGACTCGACAGTTTAAATTAAAAAAAATTATTATCAGTTGCGTTGATAGGCATCTGCACCATTAACTTTAATCAAAAAAAGGGTGGACCCTTGTTAGACTAAAATCTTTATTATAGCGATGTTGACATATTTATCCTATTTCTTGTGTTGTGACTGTGGTTTCTATGTTGAAAATGTGCTTTGTTTTTGTGTAGATTATTTCTTAAGAACATATCTGTCTAGCATTCACCACTCTAAATTCGCTGAAAAGTTGATCAGATGGATAACGCAGTGGTTTTTTTAATTATGACTTTGATTATTAGTTTCTGCACTTTTATAAGCGGGTCAATGTGTGTGTGTAACTTGCTCCACCCCATCCTACTTATCCCATATGTCAGCAAGGACTACACTACATTGTAGTAAACAATTAGTAATTATAGCACTACAAGTAGTAAATAAAAATGCTTATTTTATAAACTAGGTTATCCCGGGTCGCACGAATGGGCGACTTTATTAAGCTTTGTAAAATACATTCCAAATGTAGATTTTCTACATACAGAACGACAGCATTGCCTGTTCTAACATACCTGTGCTGGCAAAAATTTTATTTTTCAATTCTTTATCAGCTGATAAATATAAAATTTTCTTAACACACCTGTGTTAAAGAAATTTTTTAATTCTTCTTTTTCTTCTCCTTTTTTTCACAACTTCTTCTTTTTCTTCTTCTTAACCTTCTTTTTCGTTCCCTATTTCTTCTTATTTTTCTCCCTCTTCTTCTTCTTTTTCTACTTCTTAATCTTCTTTTTCTTCTTCTTCTGCTTCTTCCACTTCTTATTATTTTTCTTCTTCTCCTTCATCTTTTTCTTCCTCTTCTTTTTCTCCCTCGTCTTCTTTTTCTTTTTCTTCTTCTTTTTTCTTCTTCTTCTTCCTCTTCTTTTTCTCCCTCTTCTTCTTCTTCCTATTCTTTTTCTTCTTCTTCTTTCTCTTTTTCTTCTCCTTCTTCCTCTTTCTTCTTCTCCTTCATCTTCTCCTCTTCCTTCTTCCCCTTCTTCTTCTTCTTTCCTCTCTCTCTTCCTCTTTATCCTATCCTCCTCCCACCCTCTCTCTCAGAATGAAAAATAAACTTTTTGTTTCAAATCAGCTGATCATCAAATCATAAGTTGAAATGTGAAAATTGTCAGCTCACCGATCCCTATGTTAAAGAAGCAATGGCAAAAATTGAAACTTTGATCGTTCATTGCTCATGTCCACTTTGATGCCTTCTTTCTTCAAAATGTAACACTTTATCAAATATCTACTCGATGCGATCTTTCAAATGAGACGTGAACGAACAAAATCGGAAGCAGAAACCTCGGAGGAGTTGTCATCACAAAAAAAAACATGTTCGCCTATTTTATATAAAGATTGTCCATCCACTCACCATGTATCTCCTCGATGTTGACATTAGCGCCGTGCCTCAACAGCAACCGTACAGTGTGCAAATGCTGGCGTGCCACTGCCAGATAGAGTGGCGTCCTGTCTTGGCTGTCGAGTGCGTTTACATGTGCGCCGTGCGCCAATAGCGCCTGACAGGTGGCCGTGTGACCGCGCACGGCTGCAAAGTGCAACGGAGCCATGCGCCTGCTGTCGCCCGTCGACAGGTTCACTTGCGCCTTGTGGCCGCCGCATGCCAGCAACAGTTCAACGGCCGCCGTGTGCCCGTTGGCTGCGGCCAAGTGCAGCGCTGTCTGGCTGGCCGCGTCGCATACGTCCACTTGGCAACCTGGCAAAAATTAAAAATAATTTGAAGCTTCTGCACACAAATTTAATAAATGATTGAAAATGAATTCAATAATTCCAAATCTTTTAGGGCCCTTACACTAGTAAAAATACTGTCAATAGTATTGAAGGACCGATATTGACAATTCTGGTTTGTGATACTTTTTTGCAAACGGCTCTTACACTTATCAATAAATAATACTGTCAATAATACTGTATACCTTATAATACTGTCAATAAAATTCGTCAGTATTTGTCATCGTGTAGGCTATGATTTGTGAAGTTTTCGTTAACCTATTTCGTTAAGAATTAATTAGTTGATCAAAAATTAACAAATAATTAAGTATGAAAAATAAAGAAAAGGCTTGTTTAGCTTTAATACTATTTACTGACAATAATATTACTTATTATTATTAATATTTACTATTATTACTGACAATAATATTGATGTACACACAACTCGTCTATAATATTGTCAATAACAAACGGTATTGAAGGTGGATTTCTAGAAATCTAGATATTCTTCAATACAAGTCATCAATACATCAGTATTATCTTTTTGTCTCTATATTATAGTCAATAATAACTTATATTGGCAATATCTTTTACTAGTGTAAGGGCCCTCTTACGTGAAAGATATTCGTTTGAGAAAAGGCCTATTTATTTGAGAAATGTGTACACATTTAGGTACACAAATTTATTTGAGAACTTGCCAACTGGTGAGAACGTACTCCGGCTATGGAGACAGTACCGTCAGAACAATAATCAAACAAACAAACAAAGAAATTGTATACAAGTATTTTCTTACGCACACAATTTGAAACAAAAGTAAAGTAAAACTTGGCACCACCCAGCAAAGGAAATTCCTGTCCGCTGGGTGAGAGTATCAGTTCAGAACTAGTTCCTGTTATCCTGCAATCGATTCTGCAAATAAATAAAAATAAAAAAAGAGAACAAAATTATAATATACTATTGAGGTTATGAAGAAATTTCCAATTATCCATTCATTTATCCTATTCCACATCCTTAGTCTATTCTCAGCGAAAAAATCATCCAAATGATTATAATGATATACAATATTACCATTCTCATTCATTAGCTACACTATTGCAATTTGAATTAGTCGAGGTGAGGCTCAATTTTGATCTGAAAGGAACTCTTTTTCACTATAAAAAGCTTTAAATAAATAGGTTTTTGATTGTTAAAGGGAACTTCAGAAATTGCGGTTACTTGTTATAGAATTTCCTACCAATAGCCTATAACTAGGTTTTTGTTCGGATAAACTATTTTTACCGTAGGTGTGAACGTCGCCATTCAAGATACCAAAGCCCACATTCTTTCTTTTTTTTATTGCGGATGATGCCCACATGTCTGGAGACTTGTGCGTGGGTAATGAGGTGAATGATGAGAAACATCCAGGGCTGAATGAGATTCGAACCCAAGGCTGCAAAAAACGAAGCCAGCCAGAGCCTTATCTTATCGCAGATAATAACTGTATAATTATCATCCTATCACTCCATCAACAAAATACATGTTCATTAAAATTGAAAATGCTTTAAAAAGTGGTTACATGAAAATAAATTACCTAATATTGACGAAGATGAGACGATTCTCAACATTTTACGATTTTACTCCACTTCCATGATTGAAACTGCATTCCACATCAAACTCAATTTCTACAACACTACCGTACTTCATCCTGTTGGATTTATTTCTAGTCGTGCAACTACCCTACTTCCGGTGTCTCGCAATCATGTGGAGTCTGATTTTCAACTAATCTATGAATTTTTCCCCGATTTCTTCAAAAATACTTGGAATTGTAATGCAAAAACACAAACATATCCAAATATTCGCCCTTAATATGACTGCTGTCAACACACTGCATCAGTCTGGTTTTGTTGAGATTGTTCATAGCAACCGCACACGCTGGAATAGAAATGTATTTTTTGGCAATATGCGACAAAAACGGCAACACTGTTCGCTCCTTGCCCCAAAACGCGAGCGGGTCACCATCAGTTCTGCGAATTAGTGGCATGCTCATGTATTTTCGAAAATCCTGTTGAGCAGTGGTTTCGGCGCTGGGAGACGACGGTAGTTTTTCAATTTCGCCATCAAACACTGACCAAATTGAAGATTTCCTAACGATTTCTGATTGTTTTATTGAGGGAACACAACTTGAAACTGTAGATTTCAGCCGGTAGAGTGCGATCAGTTCCGAAACAAGCGTTATAGTTGCTGATGACACGCAAATTTCCATTCCAAAACCGTATCTTTTGAACCTTGGATCAAGCAGTGTAGCATGGGCACTAACAGGTCGCCGCTCATAGGTTGACAACTTTGTAACAAATTCTTGCAAGATAAATTTCTTCAACTGTTCTCCATTCTCAGATACCGGTTGTACCTTTCCAACGACACATTTAGCACCATTAACCATGGGAATTATCATACTGGCAGTTGGGTATGGATTCAAGTACAACTCATCAACAATCTCCACCAACGGATTCAGTAGATTGACATAATCCTCCAAATAAATCCACTCTTCCATGCTGAAATTACGATTGTGTTCTTCCAAAACATCCGACAACTGCAACTTACATTCAGAAATTCTCCTCATCACCTCAACAGTCGTATGCCACAGACCTTTAACCTCATTCTTCAATCTGCACTTTGATTCTTTTAAAAGTTGTTTATTCTTGAAAAACACCACAACACTCTTACATTTCTCTCGCAAAGTTTCCCAACAGCTATCAATTTTGAACGCATTAGTAATAATCGACGACACTGATGAATATATACAAGGCAAATAGCGCATTTCTAGCATTTCGATTGCATCTTCGATCCAAACCTCATTGCCAGCCACAAAAGTAACAATTTTATCAGTAATCGTCCAATCGTTTAACGTTGCATTCAAAAGTGCAGACAAAGTCTTACTGGAATTATTAGTTATCTGTTTAGTTGAAAGCACAAAATTATAAAGATTGGTGTCCACTATAAAATGAGCTGTACAGGTTAGGTAACGATTGTTTTTAATTGGCCAAACATCAACCGCTATGGATATGTGAAGGGATTTCTGTATTAAAGACTTAACACGCTTTTTCAATTCCGTATAGCGTTCGGCAAAGTGGGTTCTAATTAAAGTCTGTCTAGTAGGTATTACAAAACCTGGGTCGAGCACAGTTAAAAAACGACCGAAACTTTCACATTCAATGAAAGACATCGGGAAACAGTCTTTGGTTATCATGTCAATCAGTAGGTGAGAACAAGACCATGTCGTTTCGAAAGATCGCCGTTTATATTTCCCTAAACGGGATTGATTGTTTCGATTTTGTAAAACGATTGAACTATTGTAAAAAAACCTTGGCTCACCCAATGATGTACTAGGTCGGCTTTCTAAACCATTTATTTCAATACTTGAAGAAGTAAACTTCACCTTATTTTTTTCACACAACACATTAATATGCTTAATCCTCAAATGATCTAATAACTTTCCTTTAGGAACTTTACTATCGAATCTAACCTTACATATACGGCACTCCAAATACTTCTCTTTCACTAAGAAGAAATTCCACACTACGGATGGAGTCTTATTCCTATTCAAAGCCATTTCACATACAAAACGCACATTCAAGATAGAGATCTTGTGATTTCAACTCTTTGAATTTGAAAAACGAACTTAGTCACAGTGTGTAACCTAAAGATTTACGTGAAAACAGTATAAATATATCACCGTACCACATTCAACTTCGATATAAATAATAAAAGTTCGTTTAAATAAATTTAAACTGGAATATTTCATGACTTAAATAAATAAATAGTACAAATTCATTCATGAAAACCACCCATCATCCGAACAAAATTCATCCGAAATGGTAGATCGTTGATGGCACGAAGACAGGATAGATCAGTGTTGCCAACCCCTTTCATTCTACGATTATCGTACCTGACAAAATTATCGTATTTAGGGCTAAATTATAGTTTAAATAAAATGTATATAGGATATAATAATTATATATTTATATATAAAAATATATCTTTCAATTATTTAAAAAATAAATTTTTATATTAATTTCTTTGTTATCATACTAAAGGACAGATCGCACAGCGTACAAGACACCAAATTAATCGTATGGCTTTAACTAGGGTTTTCAACCTCATTCTGTAACCTCCAGCCGGGCCTGAATAAGCTCTGCAACAGTGCAAAATGGCCAGCACGTGTATAAAGTCGGTGTTGATATTCACCTAAAAAGTTTAACATTACTAATTTATAGTTTAAATCTGTCGGTGAAAAAATTGATTTGATGTAATCCAATTTTTCTTTTTCATTGTGTGTATTTTCAAAGAATAAATAATAATTGTTGCTGTGATACTTTCAAAATTAATGCGAATACTTGGGCCAACTTTATGTGTATGCAGGCCACTTGCACTGTTTTAGTGCTTCCTCAGACACGACTTTCGGTCCACTAAATGAGGTTGAAAACCCTGTTGCAGTGAAAGCACTAGAACAGTGCGAAACGACCATCACACCCATTAAATAAATGTTGATATACAACTTGATTGTTTCACATTATTTATTTTTAGTTTAAAAAAGTGATGTTACATGAATTAAAAATATCACGATTAATATTCTTCATATTAAGGTAGTAGTAGTTGATACTTGTCACGGGAGGGTGACCACCTCTAAACATGACTCAAGTAGTTTATACATCTTGGAATTTAAATTAATGAGTCTGCTATTGTCTCAGGCGCGTGACAGTAGAAACTATAGTATCTCATGTGTTTATAATAAACGTAGTTGTGGCAAGACCAGTTTTACTAATTTTGGATAGTGTTGTGATTGTGGGGAGATTTCGGGTGATTACAAAACAAAATGTACCCATTTTGAAGGTTTCCACTCACAAAGCACAAATACTTACAAGATTTTTAGACTTAGACCTAAAGTTATTTTTGCAAAAGGTCTATCAGTGTGGAATAAACAATGCGATTTGCTTACAATCATCAGGAAAAATCACAAGATGTTAGATTAGGGCTTCTTGGAATGCAGAGAAGAAAATTCTCTTTGTCAGTTTCTATGATACATAGAAAGTGATATGTCTCAGCTGATAAAATACAGACTTTCTAGAGTTACTACCTTGTTTATGATTTTTCAGTTTATTATTAATCTTAGGAAATAAAGGTTCAATGATCAACTCAATACAATTTATTTCTAATATTAATACATAACAAATGGCGACGAGCGATGAAAATGAAATTAAAAAATTGAAACTAAGGAGAAGAGTACTAAAAGCACAAATTACGAGATTATTACAAGTTCTGACAACCAAGGGTTCTTCCCTTCATCTATGATGCTCCTGGAAGACAAGTTCTACTAGAAACTAGAGGAAACAAGGAAAGATGGAAACTTGAAAGTTATATACCAATATTATATAACTAGATAGGTATAGCTTTGATGTCACAGTAAGAAAGAGAAGGAAGCATTTGATTATAATGAAATAGAAGCGTTTGAAACCAATGCGACGTGTACGTCGCACTGGGTCAGAAAGGGTTTCGGAAAAAGTCTAAAACCGCTTGGTCTGAATGACAATGAATTTTGCCTACTGAATGGCTGTGTATTCAGAGGAAACAGGATCTGTATTCCTTTATCTAGGACTCAACAGGTAAGAATTGGTGATGCTCTGAGTGAACATAAAAAAATTAATTCAGGAGTTCCCCAGGGATCCGGACTCTCAGCTGAATTGTTCCTGGTTTACGTGAACGATCTCTGCAGTGGTAATTTTAAAGGTTCAGTCACAGCCTTCGCTGATGACATGGCATTGAGTTACTGCGCTGATGATAGAGACCAGCTAATGCGAATGATAGCTGATGACCTTAGAAGTTTGAATCTTTGGTTAGAGGTTAATTCACTAGAGCTCAATGCGAATAAATCTAATATTGTCATTCACAAACTCAGGACTGACGAGCACGATATGGTAGAGATGCCGGTTCATTCTAGAAACTGTAATATTCCTAACACATGTGGATGTGGTAAAATTCTACAGACAACTCATGTCAAATACTTAGGAGTTATGATAGACAGTAAACTTAGTTGGTCTCACCAAGTACTCAAGCTAAAGAAGGAACTTACCTCTTCTTGTAGAAAACTTTATTTTATCCGTGACATGTGTCCCCAATATGTACTGCGTTCACTCTATTATGCTCTGGTTGAAAGCAGATTGCAATATGGTGTTTCGGTTTGGGGAGGAGCTTACTTTTCAAACATAAAATCACTTATCATAGCACAAAAATATGTTGTAAGAACCATTGCAAGGAAGCAAAGATTAACAAGCTCTCTGCCAATATTCAGGGAATTCGGATTTCTTCCACTACGATACCTGTTCTTTTTCAAGGTCTTATCAATATTCTTTATTAGAAGCGGGAATCTCTTTAGCAGTAGCAATAATTATAGTCTACGCTCCACAGGTAACATGCTTCCACCAAAACCCAACAAAGAAATATACCGTAGATTTTATTCCTTTATAGCACCTAATGTTTTTAACAAAATCCCAGTAGAAATTAAACAACAGAAAAATATTAATAAATATAAAACTATGTTGAAAAAATGGTTGTTGGAGCAGGATGATGTAGAAATACTGTTTAAAAATATAAGATAAAGGATATTAACAGCTGGACTGTACATGAGTATAATTCAACTATGTTCTAATAAATAGTTTAGTAATAGAGTATGGCTCTCACACAGGCGATTGCAGGATTAACGCGGTACTTACGTACGAAACGTTTCTAGTAATAATGGTTTGTGCCTAATTTTAGTAAAAAAAAAAATGTCTATGACTCATCAAGTTTATTGATTGTCTAGTTTGATTGAATGTTTGATTTGTTCAGGATTGTTAATTTTTTTTTTCCAACGTAAAGTACTGTATTGTAAACGTTGAGTATGAATTTATTTTAGCTGGTAACTCCCATAAAGAAATCTCTCGGGAGTACCTAATTTCTTAGAATATCTCATTTATTTTGTGTAAGTTTAAAATTTAGTATTCATAATCAATGTAATTGTAAATGAAATTCTGAGAAATAAATTATTATTATTATTATTATCTTTACGAAAACAAGTTTTGAACGAGCTTCATGCTGGTCATGTGGGCATGACCAAGATGAAACTACCGGCCAGAAGTTACTGCTATTGGAAAAATATTGATCAAGAAATTGAAAATTTGGTGAAATATTGCACTTCTTGTCAGCAAAATTTAAACAGTCCACCAAAGGAAACAATTCACCCATGGCAACCTCCAAGTGGACCTTGGGAACGCATTCATATAGATTTTGCAGGACCGCTTGAAGGATGGAAATACATCATTGTTAACTTTCATGCGAATTTAACGACTTGCAGTCAAATATTTGACACAACGCACTGAAATATTAACAACGCAGTTCGTCATGGAACAAGAAATCCAATAACTTCATTGTTTTTTATGCTTATAGCAAGTGGGTAGAAGTGATACCAACTAAATCAACAACATCTGCCTGGTGTATTAAACAACTAGATCAACTATTTACAACATTTGGGCTTCCTCATATCCTAGTTTCAGATAATGGGACACAGTTTACATCCAACATTTTCGAAAAATATCTGAAGAAGTATGAAATAATACACAAAACTATTGCTCCTTTTTGCCCAAAATCTAATGGCCAGGCTGAAAGAATGGTTCAAACTGTTAAGTCCCTCCTACATGCTGGAGGAGAAGGACACATTGAAGACAAAATAAATATAATTTTAAAACAGCTAAGGAAGACGTGCAGTTCAACTACAGGAGAATCCCCATATTTACTGATGTTTGGGAGGAATATAAGGACAGAGATAGATATATTAGTGGAACAGAAAGTCACAGTCCAAGAAGAAAGCCAGTCACCCAAGAGATCATTTCAAAAACGTCAAAGAGTATCAATAAGAAATTATTCCAGCTGTTCAGAAAAAATTGGTTACCAGGAACAATTGAGAAGCACCTTGGGAAAGTAATATATCTTATAAGAACAGAAGAAGGTATTTTAAAAAGACATTGTGATCAAATAAGACAGCTTAATCAGGGCCCCTAATATTAAGCTGTCGTACCTAATTTAGGGGGGAGGATTGATATGTCTCAGCTGATAAAAAGCAGATGACTTCCTAGAGTTACTACCTTGTTTATGATTTTTCAGTTTATTATTAATCTTACGAAATAAAGGTTCAATGATCAACTCAATACAATTTATTTCTAATATTAATACATAACAGAAAGTATACCTGATTGGTCATCCAAAAATTTTAAAACAAGTGGGTGCTTCATCCAGTTGGAAAATGTGATCCTCTTCTAATTGAGAAGAACCCAATTCGTGAGCATGGGCAAGTACAGGTGGCACGCTACGAGAATGGCATCGGTTAGCATGTATTCTTAAGGAGGCCAATGCCATTCTCGTGGCGCGCCACTTATAACAAAAATAACAAATAACTACTGTAGTTATTGAAAAAGTAGCACCGAACATTTACTACATTCAATTACCGCATAGATATCGTTTGGCTTCTAATGGCGGTCACATTGGTCGTTTATTGAAACTTTTGATAAAAAACTTTAAAAACTTTCAAGTGGAAACTCATGCTTTAAATCAGTGTACTGTGGGTCGTCTGACGATGCTCTTGACAACAGAGTGAAACGGCCGTCACGCCATAAAGTGAGTTAATTTCCACTTATAAGTGATTTTTAAGTTTTTATTACATATTAGTTGAAACAAGATAGACCTTCGACATCATCATCACATTTCAAAAACTTTGGAATTGGCTTTTTGGAATTGGCTTGTGATAACAAACCTCTTCAAAATTGGGTAATTATTTTGTAATCACTCCGTACATGCTATTGTGTACCGCTTTTGATCACCTTCTCCGCCATTTAAACCATTGAACAGTGCACACTCACTGATCTTCTAACTCCTCATCCTCAAAAAAAAAAGAAGCAAATGACTTTTAATTCATTTTTGGAAACATTTCATATGAAACGTCTGGACACGAAATGTTAGTTTGGTTTATACAAGTGATTAGTAATTTAAATTGAAGGTTAGCCATTGGTAGTCGTAGTTCGTAGATAAAATACTGTATGCAACGATTGTATTAAGTTAAAATTAACACTTGATTCAGAAATGTTGTGGAACTTCTCCATATTAAGGTGAATGAATAAAACAGATGTTGTCTATTACACATTAAAGATTTTTATCATTTAAAAAAACCAAACTTGAGTTTCAATGCTCATAGCATCATCATCAGTGGTTGAGCCTTAACTGAATTTGGAAAAGGTACATAACCTGAAAGGATTATAAGGCAGGTGAGGCAACATCTCAACTGCATGTTGTATATTTAAATATTGTAAACTATTACTATGGAACTAATATAATTTCTATAGAAAATTACTAATTAATAAAATTGATATTTAATTTATAATGACATCATAATATATATATATATGCACACATATAAACATATATTACTATATAACATTTGTTCCGGTATGCCAATGGACTGTATGCAAATTTTTATTTTTATTCATCAATATTACAGGTCAAATTTCTAATGGGATTTCGATAAGCCCAAACGAACCCATATAATGCAATGCACAAACTTACAGAAAGAATAACTGAATCTTCTACTCACCAATCTGTCGCATGTGCTCTTCTTCATATGGATTGAGAGATAAAGCCAGGTATTTGGTATGGAGAAGGAGGGTAAAGATTTAGGAAATTGAAAGGTATTACACTCTCTCACGTTAGCAGTTTCCGTAGGTTATAGCTTCTGGTAGATTCGACGATCATAAGAATTTTCTCTCAGCTCACGCATACACATCATATTGGATTCATTTTAATTTCAAATAATTACAAATTCACTTTACTAATACGACTATTGAAAATTGATTTCACACGTATTGAATGAACACTTAACAAATAACCAAAAACTCCCGATCAGAGACAAAAAAACAATGCTCAGTTCGACATTTTGCAAGCAAGCAGAGACGAGAGCGACAGTTGGATTCAAAACACACCGTACACAGAAAACTGAACTGCGCCTGCCCCAACAATTAGCAATAAGAATAATAGCCACCAGAGTGCAGCAGGTCATGGACTGACCGTCTAGACTGCGAAAATTCAAAACACTACTATTCCTTCTGCGAGAACATACCCCCGCCTCTGAAAAACTATTTTTCAGCCAGGCTAGAGGCAGCAAACAAATGATAAACAACAAAAAAATCCAACACAAAAAATACAAACAAGACAAATAATATGACAACGTACGGCTACAAACCAAAAACAACCCATGATTTATTGGGTGGGTAGTGGGTACAATTTTGTAACCAGTCTCTTGAAAATCCCCGTTTTTAGTCGAACACTAGCCACTCGAACCTGGCCGTCGTTTCCAGGGAACACCTGTTCGATAACTCCTAGTGGCCACTGTAAAGGAGGTAGATTGGGTTGGTCGACCACCACCACTGTTCCCACGGCAAGAGAAGGAGACGTCTTTGACCACTTTTTTCGGCATTGTAACTCTTGGAGATACTCTTTTCTCCATCTGTTCCAGAACGATTTAATCAATTTAGATACAAGTTCGTATCGAGTGAGACGATTCAATGAAACATCAGGTATCTCTCAAGTTGGAAAATATTTTAATGGCGTCAATGTCAAGAAGTGGGCAGGCGTTAAGGCGAGTGGCTCGCGCGGGTCCTCACTCAGCACACACAACGGCCTCGAATTCAGAACACCCTCAATCTGGACTAATACCGTGTTCAATTCTTCGTATGTGAGGAGTTGATCGCCAACCACCCTATACAAATGCGACTTTACTGACTTGATATTCGCCTCCCAAATACCTCCAAAGTGAGGGGCCCCGGGGGGAATGAACTTCCAATCAATCCTATAATCGGACAGTTGATTAATCAACGTGTTTTGAAATTCAGAAGAGTTCAACAATTTTGACATTTGTAGTAATTGCTCATGAGCTCCTACAAAATTTGTCCCACAATCAGAATGCATTACTCAACAGGGTCCACGACGGGATAGAAAACGACGAAAGGCGGCCAAAAACATTGGGGTAGACAAATCAGAGACAAGTTCAATGTGCACGGCCTTGGTTGCCATACAAACGAATAAACAAATATATGCCTTAAAAATACTAGGATTTCGACGTCGAGCCATAGTGATGCGGATGGGTCCCGCATAATCAACTCCGCAATTTTCAAACGGTTTGCATTGAGAGACGCGACAGGTGGGCAGATCTCCCATCTTTGGGACTGAGATATTACTAGGCCGAGTCCGAAAACAACGATTACATTTAAAAATACGATTACGAATTATTGTGCGAGCGGACAGAATCCAAAATCTCTGTCTTATTAGTGACAACAACAATGACGGTCCAGCATGACAATTCTGGAGGTGATAATAATCTATCAACAACAATACAAAAGGATCCAATTTCGGCAAAATCATTGGATGACAGTTTTCAAAGTCAAGGCCGGCGCAAGACAACCGACCACCCACGCGGATCACACCTCTATCCAGCAATGGTGACAAACGACATATACGGGTAGAGCAATCTTCTCCCTTCTCCAAATGTACAAATTCAGACTAAAAGTGTATTTTTTGTACAAATTTACAAAGATACAACTCTGCGATATTAAAATCGGATTCTCCTGGTCTTGGTAATATCCGCAATGTTTTCAAAATCAGTACAATGACCCCTAATAACCGGCGATAATCAGAGCAGCGTTCAATCAACGAGTAGACTGCATTATTATGACAATTTTTAGAGTGAGTGACTGTCAACGTAGTCGAGCTCTTGACTTCAGGTGGATTGACTATCTCCTCCAATTCAAGTTGAACAGGCCATTGATTTTCCTCCATAGTAATCCAATGAGGACCAGAATGCCATAGTTTATTATTTATAAGCTCACTCGGTGACAAACCTCTCGACAAGCAATCGGCGGGATTTTCGACTCCGGAGACGTGCATCCAACGATGCACACAACAATCTTGGATTTTCGAAACCCGACTGGCTACAAAAGTCTGCCACTTGGCCGATGGAGAATTGATCCAATACAGAGCGACAGTGGAATCTGAGAACGCCACAACACGAGACACGTGACGACGACTGCTAACAATAGACACCACACTATTCAGCAACTCAGCAAGTAAGAGTGCCACACACAGCTCTAAGCGGGGAATTGACACGACCTTGGACGGCGCGACTTTAGATTTTCCGCACAACAAGGTCACCGTGGGAGTGTTGACCCCACTTTGTGACTTGAGATAAACAACCGCACCGTAACCCGACTCCGAGGCGTCACAGAATCCAATCAGTGTGAGTGGCGAATTGTCGAATATTCCAACATGTCGCGGAAATGCGACATTCAGCAATAAATGCAGTTCCTTTTGACAGTTCTCCCAACGTGTGATTATATAAGTGGGGGGTTCTTCATCCCAACCTAATCCTAATCTCCACAATTCTTTGATTAAGCACTTCAAATATAAGGTGAATGGTGAAAGGAGTCCCAGAGGGTCAAATATACGAGCTACAACTGACAGAATAGTACGCTTGGTGGCGATTACCCTGTTACAATTGACTGAAAAATGAAACAAATCCGTACTCGGCTGCCAATGAAGACCGAGGATCGCCAGTGAATTTTCCGCCTCAAAATCTTTCGAGGAAAATGACTTTTCTGCTTCAGAAAATCTTGCTAACATTCCTGGCGAGTTGGAAGCCCACTTAGTCAATTCAAACCCTCCGACTTGGAACAATTGTTTTGACTGGTTATATAATTCGGTGGCCTCCGACAACGAACCAACGGAGGTGACTAGATCGTCCATGAACATGTCCTGCGGTATTCTCGCTTTAGCCGCCGGAAAATTCTCACCTTCTTCTTCTACCAGATGGTGAACCGTTCTAAGCGCCAGATAAGGAGAGGACGTGATTCCGAAAACAACACAATTAAGTTCATATGTTTCGATTGGCTCTGCTGACGAAAATCTCCACAACACATGTTGATATTTACGACACGACTCATCGACCAGAATTTGTCGATACATTTGTCTGATATCAGCCGTCAAAGCTACCGGAAATAGACAAAAATTTAACAACAATACAAAAATATCCGTCTGTAACTTTGGACCAGAGTGCAATACATCATTTAATGACAAACCAGATGCACTCTTAGCTCCCGCATCAAACACTATTCGGATTGGCATACTGATACTACTCGCTTTCACAATAGCGTGGTGAGGTATATAGTAACCGCTTCTATCACTCTGGTCTTCTACCAATGACATGTGACCTTGGCGCAAATAATCCATTAAAATCTCATGATAAGACAGACCAATCTTGTTATCACGTTCGAGGCGTTTCTCCAAATTTAGAAACCTCCTTTCTGCTACAGTGTATGAGTTTCCTAAGCTACTAGGCGGCTCCACAAACGACAATGACACAACAAAGCGCCCGGATTCCACACGACGTACTGAAGTCTTGTAATTTATTCTCACACTCGACTTCATCTGGTTTCAGTGGACGACTCGATTCAGGACATGTTTCCATTTCCCAAAATTTCTGAACTAAATTGTCCAGTGATGGACTACAGATTGCGGTTAAACAACTTGAAACACTCTTTGATGAAGTCAAGATCGGCGCTTTTCCCATCAAAATATGACCGAATACACTATTTACTGTCATAAACCCATGTGGTTCACTCTGACAAGTATTTTCCCGAAACAAATAGGGAATCAATTCAGCGCCAATTATACCGTCTACTCTACTAGGGAGATAAAATTTCTCGTCTGCGAGTGTGAGGCCTTCCAAATACTGTAACTTGGATTTATCAATCTCATACGATGGTAATTTATCCACAATACTATCCACAATTAAAGCTTCAATGGAAAAATTGATATTAGCATCCAATCTCGATTGAATAGAGACAAAAGTGCGACCACGTACCGCGCTGGTGCCACCACCAAAACCACGAACAACCGTCTTCATAGACGTGATAGGCAGACGCAAACGTTTACACGTTTTTGCTGTAAGAAAATGACACTGACTTCCAGAATCAACTAACAAGCGTATGTCGCACAACTTCCCACTATAATCTCTCACATGCGCCGTGACTGTAGACAATAGAACGGTGGAGTTGTTTTCATTCAACGCCGTCGAACAACAACTGATAGGAGGAGTATCATCCTTTTTACTAGCCGAATTATTGACACCTGTCGTAGGGTGTGACCTGGACCCAAAATGTAACAACGTATGATGGGATTCTTTACACTGAGAACAATTAACTTGACTCTTACAATCCTTGCTCAAATGATTTGTAGCCAAACACTTAAAACAACAAAATTTTCCTTTCACCAAGTTATAGCGGTCCCAGGGCGACAATTTCAAAAAACTATGACAATCTATCAAATTATGACCAGTCTGCGAACAGCTCAAACAAGTGGATTCATTACAAGCACGATTCGATTTTGGTTTATTAGGCTGAACCAACAAAACTTCTGACCTATTACTATCTCTTTTTTGTTTCCCTACATTCACAAAATTAGTAGGTTTCTCATCTGACGGTAGAGTTCTAATCTGTGTCTGAACAAACGCAACTAGATCGTCATACGTCGGCATTTCTTTGTCACGCATAGCCGATTCAAAACTCCGACAAGTGGTTGAGTCTAACAATTTCAGACCGTGACACAACAGAATTACATCCGTCATATTAGTACCTTTCAATCGTTTCAAAGCCGTAATAGGGCCGCAAAAATTATCTAAAATAGACACAAGACCTGACCTTGATTCTGATTTCAAACTCCTAAACTCAAATATTTGCTTCAAATACGCATCTACCTGGGATCTAGGATCATTGTAACGACTCAATAACGCTTCCCAAATAACTGGATAATTCGTTGCAAGAGGGGGTAAGTGTCTACAAATATTTGAAGCTTCACCCGATAGTTTTGAAACCAAGTATTGAACTTTCTGTTGGTCAGACAAGGAATTATTTTCATGAACCAATGCCTTAAACAATTCATAGAAAACAGACCAGTGAGCCTGTTCACCATCAAATTTCGGTAAATCTATTTTAGGTAAAACCGATTCCGATTGTACTGTGGAAGCTGTCGGTTGTACAATGGCCGGTGTTGCTTTTTTATTTAATTTGTCGGCGGCTTCCTCAATGAATGCTACCAATTCTAAATGAGAATCATTGAAAGTGGGTTTATACTCTTCATCTTTTTCTAATTCTAATTCATGAAGAGTCATTTCAGCTTTCTCATAATCGGCGACTGTTTGTGACACAGCTCTATATAAAGTAAGAAATTGTTTAGCAGTACTTGGATTGGTAATCCCTTTTGAAAGGTCATATACACGTTGCAGCCTTGCAAACAATTGTTGTTTCTTTGCCTGATGTAGCCTAATAGATTTTTCCAATTTGTCACCCATTTTGACAAACTAATAAACAACCAATACAAAAAACAAATACTTCCAAATTGGAAGATACAATACAAAAACAAGAACAAACGCAATTCAGTGATCAATTCCGTGACAAATGGAATTATCATCCATGCGATTACAAAATTCAATTCCTACAATTTTATTGAACAAATAATTGTAAGCTGATCTTTCACTATTAAGATAAGGTAGCTTATCGTTTTTCAAAACAACGCTTGGCGACACGAAGCAATTCCTAGCTTGCAACAAGCTGTGCATGTACCAACACAAAGCTTGAACAAGCTCAAACAAAAAACACGAACAACATGACGTATCCATATACGTGTGAAATCAATTACAAAAAGACAAAAACTAATTCAAATCTGGCGCGGAGACCAAAATGTTCCGGTATGCCAATGGACTGTATGCAAATTTTTATTTTTATTCATCAATATTACAGGTCAAATTTCTAATGGGATTTCGATAAGCCCAAACGAACCCATATAATGCAATGCACAAACTTACAGAAAGAATAACTGAATCTTCTACTCACCAATAGTGATGCGCGATAGCGAAGTGTTTTAACAATCGAAGTGTTCACAATCGATACGGAAATACAATCGAATGGAACACTTCGATTGTTTACTATCGTTAAGCCAGTTATTGATAGTTATTCGAAATGCTGCACACGAGCGCAGCTACGATACAATCGTTAAGACCCGCATTATAGTTATAGCTGCTCAGCATGATGCTATATATGATCACGAAGTTCGACAATTGAGAAATACAAGCGCTCATATTATCGTCATTATGTCTGTTGCTGAGTTTGCAACTGAATAAGCAGAAAATGAGTTAACAGAGAAAAATTCAAATGAAGTTTTTAAAGACGACTAGGCTTTTCAAATTTAAAATTTAGATGTTTTTCCCCATTTGACTAACTATTGTGATTTATTTCAAAGCATATTATAACCATTACTATTTAGGTTATAGGTTTCAGGCTTCAACTATTTCTTTAAAAATTTAAATTTTGATTGTAAGCAAGTAGCCCAGAACTAAGTTGTAGATTATTCCACAATAAACAAATAAAAATTTACATTAGTTGAAAAGTTAGGTCTATATTATTCAGTCAATGTTTATTTATTATCAAAAATGGGCCGATTTGAAGTTTTGCACCAAGATGAATTCATGAATACGAATTATTTCAGAAAAAGTATCATCACAAAATATGTATAGGCGATCTGGAGATCGACCGACAGCGCTCCGAGCGGAGGATCTTGCACTAACTTAGTGAGTCAAAATCTGATCGCCATTAATTTGTGTGCTAAATTGTCTCACTTCAAATACGTTTTTTCAAAAAAATATTTCTTTAGACAAACTTACAAAAAAATGCCCAAGAGCCATATTATGTGTTGTATATATGGGTGCAGTAATACCTATGAGAATACAGAAGGAAAAGGTGTTTCATTTTATCCATTTCCTGGTTGATCTTACGAAAACGATAGACAGGAGAAATGGATCTCTAATGTTCGAAGGACTAAGTGAGTTATATTTACAAATTATTTCATGTGTAAAAGATTGCTGATTGATGAAAATTAGACACTTTCTATGAACTTGTGTGATTGATATTTGTAATTAAAGAAATCAATCCTAATAACAGCTTTGACGTTATGTTTTTGTTATTGTTGCAAAATATTAATTTATTGTAAGCAGAGGCGGATTTAGGCAGTTGCCACTTCTAGGCAGTTGACTTTTGATAAACAAAGTGAAAATTTTTTGACAAAAAGATTGTAAAACAGGATTGATGCTAGTTTGTCTCATCAATTTTCCATGTATCATACCTTTGCACTCCTCCACATCAAAAACATGATTACTCTCTACAAGGTTCTTCCCTTTTTCTAGACTAGATTTCCTTAAAAAATCGCAATTGACTTCTTTAAATACTGTTTTTATATAAGTTCCGCAATGTTAGCCATTATAAACAATGCAACTAACTCACTACACTGCTGCCGATTTATGCCGCACAGAGTTCGCGTCGATCGATCTTTCGGCCAACTTCTGATCGCCTATAGTTTGGATGTTGCATGAATGTAATGAATTGAAAGACTATCAAAACTATGATAAGCATACCTTAAGTTATTTATATTTTATATATTTTGAAATGTTTTGTATATGCCGGCAACAATCTATGTTCAGAACGAACTGAAGGAATCGGCTTGACAAAAACGTCCTTTCGTATCACTAATGAATCAATCGCCGGTATCGATTATTTCATGCATTCGTTTCAAAACTATTCATTTCAAACCGGAGCAATCGAATTGACAAAACCTTTCGTTTTGCTATCGATTGTTCCATTTATTCGTTTCAGAAACAATCGAAACAATCGATTGGCTGAAACAATCGAAACGTTTCGATTGTAACATCTCGCTATCGCGCATCACTACTCACCAATCTGTCGCATGTGCTCTTCTTCATATGGATTGAGAGATAAAGCCAGGTATTTGGTATGGAGAAGGAGGGTAAAGATTTAGGAAATTGAAAGGTATTACACTCTCTCACGTTAGCAGTTTCCGTAGGTTATAGCTTCTGGTAGATTCGACGATCATAAGAATTTTCTCTCAGCTCACGCATACACATCATATTGGATTCATTTTAATTTCAAATAATTACAAATTCACTTTACTAATACGACTATTGAAAATTGATTTCACACGTATTGAATGAACACTTAACAAATAACCAAAAACTCCCGATCAGAGACAAAAAAACAATGCTCAGTTCGACATTTTGCAAGCAAGCAGAGACGAGAGCGACAGTTGGATTCAAAACACACCGTACACAGAAAACTGAACTGCGCCTGCCCCAACAATTAGCAATAAGAATAATAGCCACCAGAGTGCAGCAGGTCATGGACTGACCGTCTAGACTGCGAAAATTCAAAACACTACTATTCCTTCTGCGAGAACAACATTGGTTACTATATATTATGATTTTATTATAAATTAAATATCAATTTTATTAATTAGTAATTTTCTATAGAAATTATATTAGTACCATAGTAATAGTTTACAATATTTAAATATACAACATGCAGTTAATAATAATAATAAGCGTATGGCTTTTAATGGTGGGGAGACCCTTACGGGTAGTTCCACCTCGCCGTTTGAGCCATGTTACGGGGAACATGGTGGACCTACAATTTTAGGTGGGTTCCGAACCACCGGGTAAGTGATAATAAAGTGACATGTAGTTGAGATGTTGCCTCACCTGCCTTATAATCCTTTCAGGTTATGTACCTATTCCAAATTCAGTTTAGGCTTTTTTTACGAATTTTTTACGAATGGCTCCGTTCGGGAGAGAAATATCTGGTGACTGCACCTGCTACATCTGGCCTCAACTGCTGCCAAATTATATGAAAACTACTGTAAATGCATGAGTAACATGCTTGATTTTTTTCTCTTGAGAAAACGACTTGTTAACAAAGCAATAAACTCAACAATACTACAGACTTGATGTAGCCAGGATTTGGTATCGGTACTACATGGGATGCTATCTTGCAGGAACCATCAACAAAACTACTATTTACAGAAACGTTAATTTACATGTGCGCGACTTGATGATGTGCGCGACATGACCCAGCAATATTGAGTCCTAAGTTAGATCAAGCCATGCCTTAGTTGAGCAATTATTTTATTTATTTATTGTGACAAATTTTCAACGAATGTGAAGGCGCAACAGACTCAAGTCCAAAACTGCTCGCTTCACAAATTTTGAATATGTTACATTGTCCAAAACATTGAGGTTAACAAAGACTAAAAATTTAAAATTTGCTAAAAACCTTCACTCGAAAAATAACAAAATGAATCTTTTAACTTTGCACTAATAATTTAAAAGTTCACTTGAAAAGTGAAACACTAAAAAGTGTTAAAAATAATTTATAATATTAAATTTTTATTGAGCCGGAAAATATCATCTTGTTGCTATGGTGATTATCAAACTAGTTTTTATTTGACCACTATTTTAATATTTTAATATTATTTTAGAATAATTTTATTTATTGCATTTAATTTTATTTAGAATTGTAATTATTTCGTAGTTATAATATTGTATTTGTAGGCCTAGCTGTATATTTCTTGAAATTGAAATATTAATTTAATCTATTTATTATTTTTAGCTACGATGCGAGTTGTACTGGCAACACTATTTACAGAAACGTCTATCTACATGTGCACGACTTGTTGATCACTCTGTAAATATATCATAATCATTTGGCCGAGGGATTTTCGAGAAACGGTGATGAATCAGTGGTATTGAAATAAATAACAGCAATGGAAATTTTAAATCAGAATTACAAAAAGTCAAGTTTGGAGTCCCTCAAGGTCCGTTTTAGGTCCGCTTCTTTTTAATGTCTATATAAATGATATCAATAGCAGTAAAGTAGGAGCTGATATAACACTATATATGCGGATGACACCACCATATTAAATTCTGAGTATGACTGTGAGCAGCTAGAGGTGAATTCTTACATGTCAGTCAATAATATATGTCAATGGTTAAATAGCATCAATCTGAGTCTAAATTTGAGTAAAACTGTTAGAATGTCCTCAAATACTGTATGTCACATTGGTGGATGATGAGTTCATTTCAGAGGTTGAAGAGTGCACATTTTTAGGTATTCATCTGGATTCTAGATTAAACTGGCAGTCTCATGTGGATCATATGATGTGCATATATACTGTGTAATGTTTGAGACAAATAAATTTTATTCATTCATTCATTCATATTTGTGCTAAATTAAGTTGTTATTTTTATTTTGAAAACATCAAGTCGCTACTGTCCATTCAACATACTTAAATGTGTATATTTTTCTTTATTTGAGTGTCATTTGAGGTATGGAATCACAGTGTGGGGAAATTCGTCTGAGAGAAATACAAAAAGATTCTTATTTTGTAGAACAAAGCAATCAGATGTATGTTGAAACTAAGAAGATATCAGTCATGTCAAGAATATTTTGTAATGCTGTAGAATTATTTAATTTTACTTGTGCAGGCGTCATAGAGTGCGAGTGTTATCTATAAGTGCTGGACTCAAATTTAATTTGTACTTTTATTTTGTCATTATTTTTTTTAAGTTTCAAGTTGACCACGAATACTAGATAATGTGGTCAACTCTAGTTCCTGTATATTATTTGAAATAGTTATTTATGTATTAAGAGCGTGAAGCGCGACTTTATCGCTCGAGCCAAAACATTTACTGCGCGACGCATAGCGGAGCGCAGTAATTTTGCGAGAGCGATAAAGAAGCTTCACGCACGAATTGCATACAATATTTTTCCTACAACTGCAGTTCTTGATTCCAACACAATAAAAGCTTGTAGTTTGTAACATCACAGACCGTGCGCGGATTTGGTTAGCGTGCGCCATTTTTGAGGTTATGAGAGTTCATGGATTCCGTGATCCACCAATGAGAAGACATCAAAATCAAAACAGAAGCGTAAAGAAAACAGCTGGCGAGCGTAAAGTACTTTACCGCTTGCTGAGCAGTAAAGAGGTATTTTACAATTAGTTTTCAGTACGTAAAGAACGACTTTACGAGCAGTTGTAGGAAAAATATTTTGTTCTGTTTTGAAGGAATAAATTTCATTATTTCATATTTCAAGGCATTGGTATTTTTACTTTCCAATCTTTGTATATATACCAGACTATTCTCAATACTACTGAGAATAACCTTCTGCCCACTAATAACAAAATTCATAACCATAAAAATAAATTTAAATTGCATTCATTGCACACATACCTGCGTCTATCAGCAACTGCAACGCCTCCAAATGGCCTTGGCTGGCCGCATAGTGTACAGGTGCGCAGCCGTGCACGTCCTGCAGGTTCACTTCACACTTGCGACGACGACTTAGCCGCACATCTAAACCTTCCTCTTCGTTCAGCGCATGAATACACCTAGTCTTGTCCAGTATATCGGCATACCACCTGTACTGACACGCCCACACCTCTTCCTCCCCTCCACCCACTTCACAATCATCCCCCTCCACCTCCACATCCCACTCGAGCTGCTCCATTCCCTCGGGAGTTCGTCCCTCATCGTCCAAACTGTCATCCTGGTCCCCCAACTCGTCGTGATACACCACAAAATACCCACAATTATTGTTTCTGCCACCAGTTTTTATCACACTGTTTGACAAAGTTCTTTCGTTGTCACTGTGACACCTCCTTGCTTCGTCGTTGTCAAGTGCTGCACCACTGTGACACCTCCTTGCCTCTTCATTTCTATTACTGCCATCATAATCAAGTAGCAGCCTTAGAACGCTGACGTCACCAGCGTGTGCTGCCACTCCTAGCGGAGTTTCGCCACTACTCACAACTGTGTTCACATTAGCACCTGGGAAAAATAATGAACAAAATTTATTGTCAAATAGCTTTTTGCCCGGGAATCCAGTTTGAATTTTTTCTTTTCTGGTAGATAACTTACGGCAGTAGTCACAAAATTACGAAATTGGAAAGCGTGTGTGAAATACCATAGTTTTTTTTTTAGGATGAAGCCCACATAGGTCTGAGACCTGTGCGTGGGTAATGAGTTGGATGATGGTGATTGATGAGTTGGACCTACAGTTTTAGGTGGGTTCCGAACCACCGGGATGTGATTTTATAGCAGAGAAGTGTTTTTTTTTTTGCTGGCCAATCTAATCAATCACCGGTACAAACAGGACCTACGAGAACGCAGCTTATCTCTATCTGATTGAACAGATACCTGCTACTGCTCGCTGCTATCACAATTTATACAACACAGTTCTGTTTGAAGAGAGAAGTTCACAAATAAACTGTTTTTTGAACTATTGATTTGAATTATTAGTGTTTTTTTATAAGTAAATTCCATTTTTAGCTAGGCTACTAGTCATGCATAGTTTTGTGTTTAGTTCTTTAGCATTGCAGGAAAAGCTCAATATAAAAAATAGTGGTTAAGTGAAATAATTCATTTTGTTCTATTTCGAGAGAAAGTTTTTAGCATATCTTAAATTTTTAGTCTGTGTTAACCTCAATGTTTTGGACAATGTAATATATTTGTGAAGGGAGCAGTTTTGGACTTGAGTCTGTTGCGCCTTCACATTCGTTGTAAATTTGTCAAAAAATAAATAAATTTCGCATGATGCTGGGTAATTAGCAGCTGTATTAAAACTCGGGTATCGACAAAGGTATTATTAAATATAATTGAATTTTGGGTATTTACCCCGAGTTTTAAATACCTGAATTATTTACAATACCTTTGTTAAGTATGTCCTTGACGGCGTTAACGTCTCCAGAGCGTACAGCATCCACAAGTCGTGTCTCCAGACTCTGTTTAGCTCTTCCAACACATGATCTGCTGGCCATTAAGCTCTCACCTGGAAACACAACATTACAATTATTCATCTAAACATAAACAATTGTAGAAAATACTTGAATAGTGAATTTAAATCTTACTTATTCGAGTGATAGCTATTTCGCATCAGTGTAATGTTTCCTCAGACACGGCTGAAGGTCTACTGAATCAGGTTTTGAAAATTGGAGTTTTGGTTGTGGTAGGGTTGGGGGGGGGATGAGAACGCAGGAAATTGGGAACCATGTATACAGGATGTGTGAGCTGAATTAGAGTCGATCTTTTTTAGAATTGAGTCAGGTGTTTTATAAATTTCATATTGCTCTAGTACTTTTAGTTTTCGCCTTTGAACGGAATGTAATATATCTAGAGTAGCGTCGATGTTTGTGTAAAGTGGCTTGTTAAATGATGTGTTCTGCAAAGGTGGAATAGGTATTTGGGTGTTCTTTAATAGTACTGCTAGTTTTCGGCTTTGAACGGAATGTAATACATCTAAAGTAGTGTTGATGTCTGTGTAAGTGTGGGTTGGTGAAATGATGTGTTCTGCAAAAATGGTTTGGGTGTGTGATGGCTCTTGTGTTCTTTAAATCTGAAGGTAGATGTCCTGCCTGTAAATCCAATATAATACATGAATGTTGCAGTCATTACACTTCAATTTATGTATGCCTGGTCTATTGTGTTTGTTAGTGCGTGCAGTTGGTGAGTGTAGGAGCTTATTGAGTAAGTATGTTGTTCTGTATACTATATTATATTTGTTTTCTCAAATAATGCTATTTTGTGGGTTTTAGTTGTATTTTATGTGAGTGTGATGTATGAATTGGGGTAGTCAATTTCATTTGTAGGCTATTATTTATGACGTTTGATTTCGATTTTATTTACTTGAGCAGATTGTCAATGAGGGTGTTTTTTTTTTAGCCATTCTGTTGAGCAATGCATCTTAAGGTGTTCAATTCATCATTGTAGTTAGTTTGTGTCATGGGTACGGTATGTATTCTAAGCGGTGAAACATGTGGATGAAAGGTGATTTGATGTGCTGTGTATGACTGAGTCTCTTACTGTGGGTTTTCTGTAGATTTTATAATTTAAAAGGTTTGGTAGTTAATAGCATGTCATAACATAAATTTGAAGAAAACAGACCTTGTTTGACTTTAGACAAACAACTGGAGACTGAAATGTTTGATAATCGTTGAGGAATAATATCTATTTCATTTTGAATTGTTGATATCGACTCATGTTGATAAGTAGAAAGCGGCCCAGCAGGTATTCTTCTATTTATTCATCCTAATTTGAAATCATGTTAGAATTCCAACTACACTATTGACGAGGGAGGCCTAATGATTGAGACTATTGATAAAATTATTGTGTTCTGTGTATTATAATAATTAATAAAGGTCAGAAAACTTACTATTGGCCACCAAGTTTTGAGCATAGTCTACACTGTTTGTTAGCTGCCTCAAAATAAAAATTAAACTGTAATTCAGTGACCAAAAAATGGTACTACGAAATTGGTAATGATGACAATCCATTGATATGATGAATAATTGAAAATATCTTACCTCTATGACGGTTTGTTCTGTTCGTTGTTCGTAGTGTTGTATTCTTGATCTTGATTATATTTCTTGTATCATTGAATGCATGTGTGTGTGTGTGTGTGTGTTTGTGTTTTGGGAAATTCCGATACTATCGATACCAGTAGGTATTGATACCTTTGTATCGATACCATTTTTATCTTCAACTATATAATAGATAGTTGATAATAATTATTTTATCAGAAAGACTTCATTATTTATGGAATGAAAATATCATTATCAGCTATTATTCTATTATCATAATAATATTTTTTCTTCACTGCCAGTGAAATATTTCAGCTGTTTTTTCACTATCATGGTAAATAATTGTTTCCAGATGGCAGTGGTTAAGTTGAACTTCAGGTTAGTCAGCTGTTAGCTGTCAGTGTGCTTGTGTGCGTCTGCTGCCTGTTCTGTGATTTGAGTCATTGTATTCCGGTTGAAGTATTCGATTTTTGATTGTTCGTAGTGTTTATAATATTAGTTTCATGCAGAGTGAATTCTGATAATTATTGTGTATCTCTCTACAAAACAAGTTTCGGATTTCGTCATGAAACGTTCGGGACAATTATTATCTAATAGCTGAGTAGTTTTGTGGTGGCTATTTTCAAATAACCTTTTCCTGGTGAGTACCATCCTATTATATTCTTTTTAAGAATATTTTTTGAGACAAAAGATTTTAATTTTATTTATTTTTAAATTTTTCCAGACGTGTAATATTATTTCATTAATTATTTTGAAGTAACTGACAATTTAACTAACTGATAACTTAAATGTAAAGAATTTGTAGATCCAATGTTTATATTGTGAAATCGTTCCATAATGAAAACAAATTAGAAGTTGTCAACTTTCACTTTATTGATACAAATGAATACAGGACCATGGTTTCATGTCTTACCAACACATCCTCGGCTGTACTAAAGAAGCAGGAGGCTTCTTAACAACAAAACAGATTTTAGAAATGAGCTGGGAATAATTTTACAAATTGCAACTACCAATGGTTATAAGCAACGAACAGTGTACAACCTACTAAACAGAAAGAAGCAGAGATCAGCCATCAAATCAGTTTACTCACAACAACCAGAAATTTTCAAAGACAGTTGGGTCACATTACCCTATATTGGAGCAGTCTCACATAGGTTGGGGAATGTGATCAGAAAGGAAGGACTACAGGTAGCATTCAAAACAGCACCCTTACTCAACACACTGATGAACTCTTCAAAAGACAGCATAAACAACTGGGAAAAAAGTGGAGTTTACAAACTCAAGTGCAGTGATTGTGGTGCTCACTATGTGGGACAAACTGGTAGGTCTTTCAAAACACGTATTGCAGAGCACACAGCAGCTTGGAGAATGGGCAACAAAAACAAAAACTCAAATTTTGCAGAACACCTTTTAGACACCGGCCACAATTTCAATCCTGATAATGATGTGGAACTAATCCATTTCTGCCAAAAAAGCAGGATGCTGGATGTGTTGGAAGCTATTGAGATCCATAAACCGGAAAAAGACAGTTCTATCACAAGCCTCAATGACCAAATAGAGTTTGTTAATTGTAACATCAGTAGATTAGTTCAAAACCACTTTTGATTTAGGATACAATTAGGACACTGAATTTTAGTTAGGTTGATTAGGTATATTAGTTCAAATAAGTCCAAATATTGCTTTCTTTGTGTTTTGAGGATACTTTCATCTAATATAAGATAGGAATAGAGATATATAGATAGACACAAATAGTTGTGTCCTATAAGCTTTTAACTCCCATTTAATATAGGTCTAAACTAGGAATAGAGGTATAGATAGACAAAAATATAGACAGTATATTGGTTAGTTAATAGGTTTGAATTTGGGGGTTTTCTTTTTGTTTTAATGTTATCTTTCCTATAAGCTCTAGTAGAGTGACATTCTAGTATGTTCACATTTTTATTGACTTCCTTATAAAATTATAAGCTATGAATAGAGGCAAATAGTTGGAAAAGAATGTGGACAGGATGCACAGATTAATGGGGTTGAATTTTGGTTATCAGATTTTTATTAGTCAGTTTAAATATAGGTTAGAATATTGTTTCCTTTGCTTTGAAGCTCCCCTGTAAGTTTCAGGTTTCTAGTAGTGTGGATTACTAGAATCTTTTAATTACTTCCATTTAATATAGGCTAGGAACAAGGTAATTGATAGACACAGTGACAAATAGTTGCAGACAGATTGAAAATAGTATAGACTTCAGTCAGGACTAGAGTGGTTATGATAAATTTCAAGACTGGTTCAGAATATTAAGTTTCAATAGGTTAAGATATTACTCTCTCTAATTTTATTTTAATTTTTATTATCCAATTTTATTTTATTTTATTTTTATTTCAATCTGTTAATTTTAATAAACTCAAGTTGAGTTTAACCATAATATAACCATATTCACTTTCTAGCTATCAAGTAGCCTTTGGCTACCAAGTTTTGTTGTTAAGAAGCCTCCTGCTTCTTTAGTACAGCCGAGGATGTGTTGGTAAGACATGAAACCATGGTCCTGTATTCATTTGTATCAATAAAGTGAAAGTTGACAACTTCTAATTTGTTTTCATAAATGTAAAGAAACAATTATTTATTAATGTCGCTGAATTAATAGCACTTTCAGGAATTCGAAATTGGTAAATTATTTTATTTTTAATTATTTATAAACTAGCTCATTAAAAAATTTTTGCTATGGTATTTAGTGTTTGGTAGAATCCGGTGTGATGACTATCTTTGTCCTTGTGTTTGAAGGAATGCGTCATGGCATGCCACTAGTTGTGAGGTTTTGGAGAGCTAATTGTACAGCTTATCAAAGATAATTTTTATTTTTACACCAAATATTTAGTATGTTCTCCCTGTTGATTTGAAGAAATAAAACCATCCTAACTATAACATTCAGGATTTTATGCAAAAGGTTCTTGGACTTGGACTGTGGAACTTCGATACTGAAGCCTATAGAGTAGCTGTGAAATCAAACACATGCTGTAAAATCGGTGTAGCCACAGTGAACCAGTTTCAATTGGCACATCTCGTAAATCATGCTTGTTCTTAATAACTAATATCTTTAAAACGCCAATTTCATGATGTAAAAACTTCAAACTTAAAATTTCATTATGTAAGTTAGTGGAAGTGAACTATGTTACAATCATGTAAGTTAGTCCTCAATTAACAAAATTACAAACTTTGTAAATAAACTGTTTAATTAATTCTTATAAAATTAATAAGGAATTCTGTAAATGTAATATTATGCATTTATAATACCATGTAAAAATTATTATAATGCCGTGTGGGTTCAAAAGCTTTAAGTCTTCAAGTAATACAGAATGATGTAATAATCCAAAATATATTTGGTGTAATATAGATAGCTAGATGTAGGACCAAATATTCGGTAAAAAGCACTCTTTTTATTACCATAAAAAGTTGATAAGGAAAGTGAATTTAGTGGAATAGTGCAATTTTTAATTTGATAAAGGAGTGATTCGATTGCCTGGCAACTAAAATATAGACATTATGCAATATTAAAAATATCAGTCTGTATGAAAATATTGGATGTAATATTAATTCAAGATTAAAAATATCGATTGTTTTTTTTGCACAGTCTCTAGTTGAAAAATGAATCAAGTTCTATTCAAGATATCAATCTAGATTCCAAATAATTCATAATAATAATAATTTAATTTATAATAATATAAAAATAATTAAATAAAATAATAATAAATTATAATAATAATTATAATAATATATAATTATTATTATAATAATAATAACAAATAAATAAATAATTAAAATAATAATTTATAATATTAATTTTGATATTTCTACTCTTATTAATTTAAGTAGGGTACCGTAGTGATGGTTTGTAGTATTTTTATCAGAAGTAGTGCAATATAAGGTCAGGGCTGCCCAGAAAAGGGGACAAACGGGGCAAGTTGCCCCCCCCCCCCCCTCTTATAAAATCAAGGGATCACATCATGTGGTGTACTCAAAACATAAATAATTTGGAGACCACATTTTGCCCCATAAAGGGCTCTAGGAGCCCTTGTTGCCTCAGTTTAAAGCATCAGGGAGCCCTTATTGCTTCAGCATTTATTGTTTCAGCTTAAGGGCACCCAGGGCCCATTATTACCACAGCTTGGGGCACCCAGGGCCCCTCATTGCCTCTGCTTGGGGCCTCCAGCCACCCCCCTGATGTAAAATTTCTGGTCTCAACTTTTGAGCGACAAAATGTGGCATGAAAATTGCAAAAGTTTGAAAGTAGCAGGTTTACAAACTTGGATTTCCTGTTTCATAACGATCTACGTTGTTAAAAACCTTTTATTGTAAATTTAACGACTTGCAGTAAATTTTAATTATGAATGAAAAATATTTCTACTCACTTAGGCATCTTCAAAGGCCTTTGAAGATGAGTTTACATGACTCGAAAACGTTTTTCCTGAGTGAGTAGAAATATTATTTAGGCTATTCACAATTAAAATTGACTGTAAGTCGCTAAATTTACAATAAAAGGTCAATATTCACAAACCTGCCAATAAGGAAATCTGAGCGGCATAATTTCGACTAGACTTAACCCATTTTAAATAAATTCAAGCATATCTTGAGTGCTTACTGTCTCACTATTTCCCGCATTTCGTTTTCATTGCCACACAACATTTGATGAACGTCAGCTCTAAACACAAGTGTTCTCTTATCTCTGTAACCACTCCATTAATTTATTATTTTTATCTTTTTCCACTATATTTTAGACAATAATTGTGTGTTTCTGTTTGCATAGGTGATGGTGTTGAGTGGCCTCAATCAAAATGTCGTATTTTCTGCAATTGAAAATGCTTCTCTGGAAAAACCTTCTGATCAGGAAAAGGCAAAAGGTTAGCTAGTGTTGATTTTTTACTTGACAGTTTCATGTTTTTACTATATAGGTCATTTTTTGCTGACTAAATAATATCATTCTGTGAAGATTCCGTGTTTGATTTGCATGCACATTCACTACAACCCAATTTTCAATACAAAAACCCTGAAAAAGTGAACATCTGTTATGTGTATTATACAATATGTCACAATGTGTAATGTAATCTATTGTAAATGATGGACCTAATTCCAGTTTCATCGTGTGAGTTTAGATTTTTTTTTTAGGATGAAGCCCACATAGGTATGAGACCTGTGCGTGGGTAATGAGTTGGATGATGGTGATTTATGAGTTGGACCTACAGTTCTAGGTGGGTTCCGTGAACAGTAGACCTCACGCCCAAGAATAAGGGTGCTTGCACAGAGGAGCATACTCGATGTACTCAATGATAATCACCATTGCAAAATTAAACACAGTCATTACACCTAATCCTTGATTCAATTTGTGTAGTCTATTTCATGTCTTTCCCACAAAAATCACTGTATCACGTTTCTTTTTCCATCCAGCCTGTACTTATGTTGTTCAATACAGCTGATTGCTTAAATCAGTTGAGATTTTATATATCTGATGAATAAATTTATAAAACAGCATTAATTGAATATGTATAATTATCATTTATTTAGTAACCACTTGTTATTATAGTCAATTAAAATATTAGAAATGATTTGTTTATCTCAAACAAATTTTGAAAATCCTCATACATACATCGCTGGGCCTTCCTTGAATTCATTCATTTCCATCCTGTCTGAACACTTATTTTGTTCAATACAGCTGATTGCTTAAATCAGTTAAGATTTTATATTTATCAATCAAATCAAATTTATTTATCAAAAACATTTACAATACAATGAAAGGATAATATAATATTATATACAATACAACGATAACAATTTTATGCCTCAAGTCTTTTTAAATATAAAAATGTAATTAATAAATCAATATACCCCACTATAATACTATGTGTTGGGGTTTTTCTACTTCAAATGTTTTCTGTATTACTCAAGATATTAGTGTGTAAGTTTTAAAAGTGATTAATTACAGTGCATTAAATAAAAGTGAAAAAGAAAATTAGTTGAAAAGTTTAAAATAAGTCATATTTATATAGCCTATATTAAATTGTTATAAATATTAAATATATTTAATAATATATCTGATGATTGAATTTATAGAGAAATATTTATGGAATTTGTATAATTATCATTCACTCAATATTTTTCCTTTAGAAGAAGACCTGAGTGCCTTTTCTTTTATCCTTTTCAAATGCAAGACTATTTTGAAAGTCCTTACACATACATCGCTCGGCATTCCTTATAGGAAGATCCTCACAAAATTTCATTGAATTTGGTCCACGCGCTTAGCCGAAAATGCGTTACAAACAGACTTATGAAAAACGGTTGAATTGAAAAGGTGATCTCTCTTTGTTCGGTCAAATATTTATTGAAATATTACAAAATTACAAAAAAGCATCAGTTGGAATTTGAGTGCCTAACTGTAGTTGACTCTTTAGACCTCAGCATTATGTTATGGTCCAAAGAGCGTACTAAGCAAACGAGGAGTGAGGTAGGTTGCCATTACTTTCCTCACTAAGCTGAATTTTATTTATGTCAAGCCCACCGAAACAAATTCTGAAGCTCTATACTTAAAAGTAATGACCGATTAGATTGGCCAGAAAAAAATACACTGTTCTCTGCTGTAAAATTACTTCCCGGTGGTTCGGAACCCACCTAAAACTGTAGGTCCAGCTCATCAATCACTCATTACCCACGCGCAGGTCTCAGACCTATCTGGGCTTCATCCTCAAAAAAAAGTGCACTCCCTTTTACAAAGAGCTTCTTTGTAGATTACATCTTTTACTCCGGGTAAGACTAGTCAGATCAACAATTATTATTAGCGTATGGTGCCGCAGTGGTTTAGTCGGTTTAGTGCATTACCTATTATCAAAATTGATAGTGGTCATAGAGACTCCAGAATATGGATTGGTCAATTAGTAAAAATCACAGTGATGAAGAAAACAACAAAAAAATATTTTTTCCTACAGTTACCCGAAAAAGTCCTAATTTTGCACTAACTGAAGCACGCAAAATAGTCTATTCCTGCACCAGTGCGGGAAAGTAAATTGCAGTGCGGGAATGTACTTTTCCGCACTCCAAATTTGCAACCTAACAACACAAAATAGTGAACATGTAATACGCAGGTTCCCTATTCTGCATTCAAAAATAGGTTGGCTACTCTGCTTCAGCTGTGAATAGTTGTTGTAGTTGTTGTTGATGAAATCGATTTGATTCGAAGATAGGTTATGTGAGGAATTTTCAGGTTATGTATGCCCTGTTTTGTTCTGTTTGAATTACTTTATACATTACTGTAGGAAAAATTTAATGTGTAATACGAGTGCAAAGTATTGTTTCTGCACTCGAGAAACTTTTTCTCTCGATGCAGAAAAACGCTATTTTGCACTCTAGTTACACAAATAGCTAATATATAAGCCAGCCCAAGAATGATGTTAAATACTCTCCATTCTCTCCAGCCATAGTTTGGCCTCCTCATCTGCCACGTGTAACTTGGGCAGCCCTCCAGGAAAGTTATATAGTCGACACACTGAGATAATGTGATCCATGGTTTGGCTCTCACCACATTCATAATTGGGAGATACAGCAAGCCCCCATAGATGCTTACTTTTTTGGCATCGCCCTTGCCCAGTTCTGAACCTGTTCAGGCATACCCAGTGTCTTCGGGGCAGGTCAAACCCAGGAACTCTTCTGTTTGGGTCTGGCACAAGCTCTTTAATTCTCACCATGTGAGAATTCCACGTGTCAGACCATTTCTGCATTGTGCTATCAGTGTATTCTGATTGGTGTGGAAAGAGCCAGATAGATCAACAATTATACAATATTACCAATCTTATACACTCTAGTTAATTACTATATCAATTAGTTGAGGTGAGGCTTAATTTTGATGTGTAAAGAACTCTTGTACACTATAAAAAAACTTAAACTTTAATTTTTTTACAAATATTTATATATTTTCAAGACTTTAAAAACTGTAGTAGCTTGTTGAAGTTTCCTACCAATATAACTAGGCTTTTGTTCGATTTAGCTACTATTGTGGCACACCAAGTGATAATCTCCTCGTTTTCTTGTATTATAATCGTGTAAGTCCAGATTTTGGTTTGTATCACTTTTTTTACATATAAAGTAGCTTTATGCACACAAGCAAGGTAGCCTACCAAGTCTCTTGAACAACGGCTTACATGAATCAAATCTATTTACTCTTTCCATACATCTAAAAGCTTTCTTTTAGATCTTAAACACCCTGAAGGTTTTTTATTAGTTACCCCATAGCATACCTAATATGTGACAGTAAGCTGTAAAAAGTAACGTTTTGTCATTTAATCTAGCAAGCTGTTGCAGGACAAATACCTCAGATAAAATGTTTTATCATATTTTCTCAATGTGTCGAGCATAGGTCAATCGTCTATCTAACAAAACTCCTAGGCATGCAATGCTTTCTTCCAGGTCTAGTTGACTATCATTATTTACAAACACACCTGGCTGCACAGGTGATTGTGTATACTATCTAGCACACATCTGAGCTACTTCCTGCGCCCAGCCGTCATTTAATAGAGACTTTTGGAAAGTAACACAATTGGTAATAGCTATTTGTGTAACTAGAGTTCAAAGTGGGGGTTTCCTGCACCGAGAGAAACAGCTTTTTGAGTGCAGAACAATACTTTGCGCTCGAATTGCACATTACATTTTTCCTACAGTAACTCATAAACTAATTTAAACAGAACAAAACAGGACATACATAACCTGACAATTCCTCACATAATCTATCTTTGAATCAAATCGGTTTCAACAACAACTACAGCTGACTGTATTTCGTAGTTGAAGCAGAGTAGCCAACCTATTTTTGAATGCAGAATAGGGAACCTGCGTATTACATGCTGACTATTTTGTGTTGTTAGGTTACAAATATGGAGTGCGGAAAAGTACTTTCCCGCACCGGAATTGACTTTCCCGCACTGGTGCAGGAATAGACTATTTTGCATGCTACAGTTGGTGCAAAAACAGGCACTTTTTCGGGTCACTGTAGGAAAAACCTTTTTTGTATTTGAGATGAATATAAGTTAATTTCCATAAGTTCACCAGGTGTGCAACTGACATTACATGGTCGTCACCCTCAGTCTGACAGTCTTAATACCGGAATTATGTAACCAGACACCTTCGGGTTACCAATACTGGGGTGGGCAACTTAGCTTACGAGAGGGTGAACAACAAATGATGGCCAACTGAATTTTAACACATATATTGTGTCACCCAAAGGACATCCAACATCAATGAATACTCACGGGTAGTTCCACCTCGCCGCTTGAGCCATTTTATTGGAAACATGGTGGGCCTACAATTTTAGGTGGGTTCCAAACCTTGGGGAAGTGATTTTACAGCAGTGAACATAGTATTTTTTCTGGCCAATCCAATCGGTCACCCTTACAGAGAGGGCCAGGAGAGCGTTGCTTATCTAATCGGATTGAACAGATACCTGCTACGGCTCACGGCTATCACTTGCCCGTTATACTGATAAACCTTTATTCGAATTTATGGCTGTATAATAAATTCTTGATGTACGATCCGGTCCTTGAAAGATCCCTGCATAAAGTTGAATATTTCTGTAGTTTATCAGTTGTGTCAGGTGAGAAAATCTAACAGTTGGCACGCACATTTATGTCAGGAATTCCAAATCAGTCTAGCAGATTAAAATAGTGGATGGCCCATTTCAATTTAATCGGAAATGTCTAGAATGTGATGTAGTCTATCTCCTCCTGTTTCATTCCTCTTCCTCCTCCTCCTCTCCCTCCTTCTTTTCCTCATCCATCTCCTACTCTACTTTCTCTTGCTTCATCTTCTCCTGCTCCTACTCTGTCTCCTCCTTCTCCTTTTCTTTCTCCTCCTTTTTCTCTATCTCTTCCTACTCCTCCTCTTACTTCATATCCTCCTCCTCCTGCTTCGTCTCTATCTCCTCCTTCTCCTTTACTTTCTCATCCTCCTCCTACTACTCCTCCTCCTTCTTCTCTATCTCTTCCTACTCCTCCTCCTCTTACTTCATATCCTCCTCCTCCTGCTTCGTCTCTGTCTCCTCCTTCTCCTTTACTTTCTCATCCTCCTCCTCCTCCTCCTCCTCCTTCTTCTCTATCTCTTCCTACTCCTCCTCCTCCTCCTCCTCCTCCTGCTTCTTCTCTGTCTCATCCTCCTATTCCTTCTCTTTCTTTTCCTTATCTTCCTCTTTCTACTACTCCTCCTTCTGCTTCTTCTCTGTCTCCTCCTCCTATTCCTTCTCTTCCTCTTTCTATTCCTCCTGTTCCTTCTCCTCCTCTTCCTCTTCCTTCTCCTCCTCCTCCTTCTCGTCTTCCTCTTCTTTCTCCTCTTCCTCCTCCGTTGGGAATAATAGTGGTGTAATCACAAAAAACAAGTCAATCAACTTGAAACTGTTTACCTGTTTTCATAGCTATTTTTATTTATTTTGTTAAAAATCGCAATAACAAGGGTAGTTATTGAAGCATGTTTTATTAGATTTTAATCTTCTTCACATAAAATCTGTTCAATTTAACACCTAAATGAAAGTCAGAGATTTCTGATTGAGTGAATTGATAAGGATAGCTGCCAGCTTCAGCCATCCTTATTCCTGCAATGAAGCGTTTCCGGTCCTTTGTTTATGCGAATTATTCGTTTATTTTAATAAGGGGAATCAGCTAGTTTGATATGGCAGGTTCTTCCTGTAACACCCTGTACATTATACAGTATAATTTATACTTTGTTTTCGATCTAACGCAGTCTTTAAACTCGATTTGTGCAATTTTCCCTAACATTGGTCGTGTTGTACTCTACTGCAATCTATTCCCATCCTCGATTAAACCACCAATTATTGTAGGAGTATTGATTTGGAAAAATAGCAGGTCTCTGGTTTAATTGTTGCAGAATTTTTGTCTGAAGCCGTTCCGACTCTGCTATTAGAGATTAATAGTTCATTTAAAATTCATTCTCAAACAAAAAAAAGAAAGAGTTCTGTTCCTGGCTTATCAACGTTTATCATTTGTAGGTCAAGATCGAGATCTGAAATGGAACAGTCTGCGATGACTGTTCTACAGGGTGCGGCAGAAAAACTTCATTTTCTTCTAAACTTGTATAAACTCAAACTAGAACTAAACTTAAACTAAAATAAACCCCATTGTTTGAATCAGAAAATGTCCATTTGTTTTTTATAATGAAAGGTTTCAATTAAATCGAAAATATATCGCATGTGATGTAACCCATCTCCTTCTAAGAACGGGTTTTAGAAAATACGCCCCAAATTGACGCTTTTAAAGCGGTTTTTGGCGTTTTCAAGAAACACCGGGCCAACTTACCCAGAATCACGCCCCGAATTGACGGTTTTAAAGCGGTTTTTAGCGTTTTCAAGAACCACTGGGCCAAAAAAGTTGTAATTTGATATTATGTCGAGTTTTGAGTTTAGAAACGTACTAAAAAATATTTTTCAAATTTTCCCCACAATACGCCCAGATTTGACGTTTACTGAGCGTTTTTTAGCGTTCTCAAGAACTGCGTAGCCGAAAATGTTCAAATTTGGTACCGTATATATGTTAATTTTTAGTCCTAGACGGTTACTAAGATGAGGGTTTTCATATTTCACCTCATATAATATCCCTAAGTTCGACGTTTTCCCAGCGTTCTAAAGAGTTCTATGTTAAATTTTTATGACAAATTTAACGACTTGAAGTCAATTTTAATAGAGAATAAATAATTTTTTTCACACGAAGGCTTTTCCCTTTTGAGTATTAATTAGGGAAATGTAACGTAGTCAAAACTTGCAAGAGACCACTTTTGCACTCTTTAAGTCTGTTGCATATTTGCATTAATTGTATTTTTATGTAAATAAATAAAAAAATAGGTAATATAAACTTAAAAAACACTTTTAAGAGGAAATTAACTCACGTTATGGTGTGACGTACACTGTGTGTAGTCTGACGATGCTCTAGACAACAGAGTGAAACGGCCGTCACGCCATATCGTGAGCTAATTTCCAATTAAAAGTGTTTTTCAAGTTTATATTGCATATTAGTGGAAACAAGATGGATCTTCAACATCATAAAAACATAGGCCTAAAAAAATTAGTTCCTTCGAGAGTCTTGCGTTCATTCTATTTTTCTCAAAAAATAAATAAATGAAATTTATTTTAATTTGAAATTTGAAAAATAAAATTTATACTTGTGCCACCGAGGGTGCAGTTCATGCGAGCGAAGCGATCCTGCCGGCTAGTATTCAATATGACAGTATAGTAATCTTTGTCTCGTGTCCGTGTTGTTGGAAACCATTCCTTTAGTACGTATCAGGAAAATGGCGACCATTGCCTAATCAAAATCTAATTAGCCTATATGAAATGAAAATGAGTTTGCATTATTTGTTGATGAACGTAAACCTATCTTCAGTTAGTTTGATTGCTTGTTGGCAGCCAATATAATTAATGTCTTATTCATGTCATTGATTTTACATCCACCACCCTCTTTGTCAGCTCTCTCTCCCTCCTTCCCTCACACACATTATCTCTCTCTCACTCTCTCTTTCCCCCCCTCCAATCCATCCTTGCCTGATGTTTGATAATTCATAAATTCATGGGAAACAAACAGTCCTGCTCGGAGTCTATGGGGACATTCGGTGCTTTGATATTCAAGTCAAGGTCTCCACAGCCGGCCTGTGCAAAATATTGACAATAGTCACCTACATATACAGGGTGTTTCGCGTAGAGTTACCAATACTTCGTGGGATTGTTGTACTCTCTAAAACAATGGGGGATAAATCAATTTAAACATAGGTTCAGAAATGCTTGGTTACAGAGTAAAAGATGTCGGAGGTTAGCAATCAGCCCTGTTTATCAAAACAAAGCTCTGATAGGATGTTTCAGATCCAAAAGAAAGCTGTTAAGTGTATGGAAAGAGTAGATAGATTAGATTCATGTAGGCCGTTGTTCAAGAGACTTGATCTTCTAATTGTAGCTTACTGTCACATATTAGGTATGCTATGGGGTAACTCATAAAAAACCTTCAGGGTGTTAAAGATCTGATAGGAAGCTGTTAGATGTATGGAAAGAGTAGATAGATTAGATTCATGTAGGCTAAGCCGTTGTTCAAGAGACTTGGTACCATGCTTGTTTCTATGAAGCTACTGTATATGTAAAAAGAGTGATATAAACCAAAATCTTACACGATTATGATACGAGAAGCCGAGGATATTATCACTTGATGAGGCACAATGGTAGCTTATTCGGACAAAAACCTAGTCATATTGGTAGGAAACTCTACAACGAGCTACCGCAGTTTTTGAAGAGTCTTGAAAATATAGAAATATTTAAAAACCAATTGAAAAAATATTTAGTTGATAAAGCTTTTTATAGTGTACAAGAGTTCCTTTCACGTCATAGTTAAGCCTCACCTCAACTAATTGATATAGTAATTATGGTATCTAGTGTATATGACTAGTGTTAACCTGACTTGTCTTATACTCCTTAACTGGAGTCTCCAAGACGTAATCTACAAAAAAAAATATTCAAGAAGTGATTGCATATAAGCTCATGAATGTAACAAAGTACCTATTTAAAAATCTCTGAATAGTCATCTATTAACACACTTTTTATGACTTTGACATTTTTATTGTGAAAATTTCTAGGTATTGATAGTTTTCCACTCAATTTCATTATGTCTGACAACTCATTTCACCATTAATTTATTGTTAAAAGCATCACTCTTTGCTTCTCAAAAATTTAAAAAATAAAAATTTATAGCTGCTGGTTTTTTGTAGTTTAAAATTTATGTACGGAAACTACGTTAATAGATTTCGAATACTCTAATTCTAATTCTCTTACTTGCGGGTTAAATGGATATTTCTAATTAATCTATCTATTGAATTCAGTTGTTGGAAAAACTATAATTCTTCAGTTTTTCTTACATGAGAAGTGAATAATTAATCTCCACAGCAATTTTTGATATTCACTACATAATCATCTTTCACAATAAACTTATTTTCTGTGAAGTTTTCCATGACAAAAAACTTTATGAACAATCTAATATCAAAACTGACACTGTATTTCTATTTAAATTATGATTTTTACTCACTTATACTGGAGATACTGGAGGGATGTATTTCACTTCTAAATAGTTCACCATGCGAATTGCTTCTTTCAAAGAACTGTGCGATTGTACAATAGATTTAATCCAGTTCTAGACCCCTTCTCAGATAGTTTGTGCAGTTTTAGTAGAAAATGTTTTTAAGCTCTGGAATTTTAGATGCAGACCATAAATTATATGTTTTCTTCTTTCCTCTACTTCTATATCTACCTTCTATTTTGTTTCTAGCTCTTCTATTATTTCTTTGTTTAGAGTTAACTAATGTTTAGGGTTATTATATTGTTCATAAAGTTTTTTTGTCATGGAAAACTTCTCAGAAAATAAATTTATTGTTTACTAGTAATATTATTGAATGAACTCACAGCTAGCGCTCAAGTATTTACTTTGCTGGCTGTGCCAAAAATGTGTTATACACTTTATATTGTGAATTTCTTATATTTGTATTTTTGTATTTTGGCGAAATAAAATATTATTATTATTATTATTTTTCTTTATACTGTTATTTCATGCCATTTTCTAGCTATTTTGGTATTTCTTTGTTTAAAGTTAACTAATGTTTAGGACTATTTTTCTTTATGCTGTTATTTCATGCCGTTTTCTTATTGTATGAATTTTTACTTTATTTCTTTGTTAGCTTAGCGTTTCAATTTTTGTTTTGTTTTCCTTGTTTGTTTTTAAACAATCAAATGCATTCAATGAGGTTTGTTCTGGCATTAGCTGTAAGCCTCTATCATTTGTTATTTTCATGTATGTATTTGAAATAAATAAATAGAAGCTTTATCAGCCTGCCGCCAGGGGTCATGTTTTGATTTGCAAATTGATTTTAATATTCGTGTTTGTTTCCAGTTTCGATGCATAGTAGAAGTGATCTGGCCGCTCTTTCTCTTTCTAATTCTGATGTGGGTCAGAACAAAAGACTTGCGAGAAGATATTCATGAATGTAAGTACAAGTCACACTGTTGCATGTATACTACGATCCTTATATACATGTCATACATCTATAATTATCAATTTTATTAAAGTTGTAATATTTATTTCATTCTCAGTGATATAATGAACTGCTTTGTTTTATCAGTGTAAAATATTAGAAGGGATTATCATTTTCTTTTTAATTTTATAACTTGTATTCATTTATTATTTTATTTTGGAAGACTACCCAACTGATTTAGTCTTAGCCGAGTGCCGTAGCAGGTATCTGTTCAATCAGAAATAAGCTACGAAACGCCTGGGCCATCTTTGTAAGGGTAACCGATTGGAGTGGCCAGCAAAAAAGACTGTTCTCTGCTGTAAAATCACTTCCCGGTGGTTCGAAACCCACATAAAACTGTAGGTCCAACTCATCAATCACCATCATCCAACTCATTACCCACATACAGGTCTCAGACCTATGTGGGCTTCATCCTCCGAAAAAAAGGAGGAAAAAAGATTTCTCATGTATACTGCTTTATCTCTTGTTTGATTTTGTAAATTGTATCTGATGTGTTTGGATATTGGATATAAGGCTGTTTACAGCCTCGCCTTAACCTAAATAAAGTATTTTATGCATACATTATTTAACCCCAACACGAAAGGTACAATAAAAAATATCCATGTAGTAGCAGTAGCAGTCAGACCCAAAAAGGGTGCAACTGATGGATGTTGTTTACTGATGGTGTAAATACTTTCAATTTATAATCATAAATTCTATTATTAATTTATGATTTTATTAAAAAAATTAAAATATAAAAAATTAAAACATTTTAACTAAAATAAATTAAATAAATAAAAATATACAAAATTGAAACTTTTTTGAATAATCTACAACAATTTAGTTTCTCATTTGCAGGTCACTTTGTGCAGAAAGCGATGCCCACAGCGGGCGGTCTGCCCTTCTTGCAGAGTTTCTTCTGCACGGCCAACAACACTTGCTACAAATTCCAGACCGATTCAGAAATTTCCAGAGAATCGATGAGCCAGTCGTTGTAAGTTGTTGTTTTTTATATCATCCAATTTTTCTCAGTCATAGATATGCGTGAAGAAAACAAAGATACACTCTCCAATATCATAATATACAAAGTGTCCCGCATATCGTTTCAACCTAGTTATCCCAAGATTCTACATAACATTTTAAACAAAGAATGTCCAGTGAACATTAACTCTATCAAGCTTCGTTCTCGAGAAATATCGATAAATTAAGTAATTATTTGTTTATTGAAATTAAAATATGTGAGAGAACCGGGATAACCCATGACACAAAAGTTTGGATACAATTGCAATAACAATATATATGAAAGTAGTTGATAAAATAAATCAATTACAGAATAATAGATTGAATAATATTAAAGAATATAGAATATAGTATTAAAGATAGAATAATGCAACAAGAAAAAATCTAAGAATATTTTGAAGACAATCAAGGCAAAACTTATTGGTGTATTACAAGATCGAGGATAGTCACAAGAGTCCGAACATAAATGTATTATTGAAATAAGAAAAAAATATGGATTTAAAATATAAATAGATACAAGGTAATCAAATAATACCTAATTCCTTCCAATAAATGCGCAATAACTCAATAAAAACTAATATTCGGATAAAAATTGAAGCTATAAATTGAAGAGGATAAAACTGAAGTTATCGTTTAAAAGAGAAAATAATTTCTCAAAATATCAATCTATTCCCATTGCCAAACTATATTATTTCCAATTTTTTCAGCGGTAAAAGTTTAAAAAAATTGGTTTTCCAATTTCGTGCTGGAATTTTAAACAGATTTCTCTAGGATATTTTTCAGGGGATTGTGATCAACTCATTACGTGAAAAACAAATCCAATTCATAAGCTTACAGATGAGTTCAAAATCGTGTACATTGCTCAATGGAAAGAGCTCGAGGTGTGGTTAATTGTGATTCAACTGATGAAAAATAGAGGATTTTTCTTTCTGGTGAGATAACTCATGAACGAATCAAGTTATTGCATTGAAATTTGAAATAGATCCATATAGCTACAGACAATAGAACTATAGAGCCATCAGTCGTTTCTGTAATCTGTAATATAGCTCACAATGCATGAGAGTATCAATTGAAAATTTCTAAATTTCTCTAAATGGTAGCCAAATAAATTTTTAAACATTCGTCTATTATGCGCAACCATATGCCACTGACCAAGAAAGAATGGCTGACCAAACAATATTTTTCATACTAATTTATGGACGAATGGTTGTTATGGAGATATAGCAAAGAAGGCTTCTATGATTAACTTTCAATAGTAAATTGAACAACTTAGAATCAATTTTAATTGTAAACAAATAATATATCTACTCATGCAGGCCAAACTTTTTCGAATCCTGGAGATTCATTTTCAAATGCCAAAGACGATTCGAAAACGTTTGGCCTAAGTGAGTAGAAATATTATTTATTCACAATTAAAATTGACTGCAAGTCGTTGAATTTACAATAAAGAGTTAATATTAACAACGCAGATCGTTATGGAACAAGAAATCAAAGAAGCTTCTATATTGAGACTAGTATTAATTTTATGCAAAACATTTTCCAGATTAATGAACCTAATCAATAGTTTACAAACTTTCACACAAGATGGCGGTCAGACTCAAGTGCAGAATTTAATTGCGGACAGTAGGCAACTGTCACAAATGGTTGCTAGGATCACTGCCAATCATGGTAAGCATTTTCATCTATATTTTTAAATGTATGTTTAAATATTTTCAAATTGAAAAATAAACAGTAGAGATGTCATTGGATACTTGCACAATGGAGCATTCAGTACTCAAAAATCAAGCAAATGCTGTAGAATGATGTTAATCTAACCTCACAGCAAAATGTAAGAACAATCTAATATCAGAACTGACACTGTATTTCAAATCAATATATTGGCTTTACTCACTTATATTGGAGATGATAGAGGGATGCATTTCACTTCTGAAAAGAAGCTTTGTCAGCCTCAAAAAGAAAGACAATGAAATTCATAATTGTAATTTATATTCATATTTGTAATTTAAAGAATAGTAATCTGACCCCTGCACCAATCAGCATCTCATGTTTTATCTCACACTGGAGTTGAAAATATATGTGCTGTTTTCCATGAAATACTTGATGAACAATTTAATATCAAAACTGACACTGTATTTCTATTTTAATTATCATTTTTACTCACTTATACTGGAAAGATGCATTTTGCTTCTAAAAAGAAGCTTCATCGGCCTGTGTTGAAGCTTCTCTCTAGAAGCGAAATGCATTCCTCCAGTATAAATGAGTAAAAATCATAATAAAAATAGAAATACAGTTAACTTGTTATGTGAATTTAACGACTTGCAGTCAAATATTCATTAAGAATAAGTGAAATTTACTTCTCTGTAGGCCGAGCGCTTTCGAATCTTTGAGATCCGTTTTCAGAGGCGTGTTCCTAGATCGTCGATGTCAGTTTTTTGGTTAGAAGAATTGTGGTTTTTGTAAAATGTGATCAAAAAGTTTGTGTGATTTAAAATTTAGTTGTTCGTTGAGGATGTTTTGTTTATTGTGTGTGGTGTGTTTGTATGTTTCAAATTGTTCCAAGGTGTTGAGTTCGTGTCCTTTAGATTTTATATGTGGAATGTGTAGGTTGGTAGTGAGATCAGTAAATGTGTATCCAGTTTGAATGATATGGTTGGCGAAATTCGATTCAGCTTTTGATGTCAGGGCTTGAAAACGTTCCTTGTAACGTTGTTTGAATGTGCGGCCTGTTTGTCCTATGTAGAATTTGTTACAATCAGAGCAGTTCAGTTTGTAGATCGCTGGGAGATCGTATTTGTTTGTGTTCAGTGTGGTTTTGAGTGTAAGTGCATTTTTTATTTTGTTTTTTGTTCTGAATGAGATGGTGTGGCCGGCTTTTTTGAAGATAAAAATAAAGATCAAAATAAAAAATATAAAATATAAAAAAATAAAAATCTAGGAACACGCCTCTGAAAACGGATCTCAAAGATTCGAAAGCGCTCGGCCTACAGAGTAAGTAAATTTCACTTATTCTTAATGAATATTTGACTGCAAGTCGTTAAATTCACATAACAAGTTAATATTAACAACGCAGTTCGTCATGGAACAAGAAATCCAGAAATACAGTGTCAGTTTTGACATTAAATTGTTAAATTATTTATTGTAATGACTGGAATGTTATTAAATTACTAGATGATGTACAGATATCTTCCCAATTGTAATTATATTGTATGAAATAAGAGTTAACAGTACAATTAAGTAGTGAATACAAATATAGTTGTATTTTTCTTTTATGAGTAACTGTTTCATTTTCATTACCCCAAGATACATTTTACGCCTCCATAGAGCAAATACAATTGGTTCGAAACCCACCTAAAACTGTAGGTAGAACTCATCAACCACCATCATCCAATTCATTACCCACGCACAGGTCTCAGACCTATGTGGGCTTCATCCTCTAAGAAAAAAATGTATTTGTTTATACCTAAGCATGATTTGTTCTGTGTTTTTATTCGTGTTGTTTGTCTATAATAAATATTTCATTTTTCTCATTTTTATGCACAGGTGAACTCGAACTAGGACCTTTGGTTAGTAATAGAACAAGTTTCAAGGAGGACCTCGATGAGAGAAATGTGACACTGAGTCAGAGTGCCATAGACGCCTTACTCGCATCTCGATTGTCTTTGCAAGCACTGTCTGCAGTAAGTCTTTCCCATTCCACCTCTTCTTGTAATGTTGCTAAGCCAATTCTTTACCGGTAACTAACTTTAGCGGCAGGCCGCTCAGCGCAGTTGGTTGGGGCGTCGCAACTTCAGCTTGCTGTCGTTTAAGCGGTCGTGGGTTCGAATCCTGCTCCACCGTCAGGCATTTATGTGTAATCATTCACCTCATTAATCACGCACAAGTATCGGACTGATGAAGGCATCATCAGCAAAAAAAAAAAAAACTAAAAGTATCCAAAGTTTAAAGCAGTATACACTTCAAACAATCAGAATTGTACAGAGTGATAAATAATTGCGCACAACAGAATTTAAAAAAAAGTAAACAATATTTAATGAACATTAATTATTATGCAATATACACAAATTACTTGATTTTACAATGAATGCTCAAAATGTTTGCCTCGCTCAGTACTGAATGCATGAATGTCAAATCAAATATAGCTGGTCACATTCTAAGAACACCAGAAACCAGAATATCGAGGAGATTAGAGAAACTGTGGGATATGAAGCAGCAAGTAGGATGGATTAGGGAAGTTGAAGACGGTTTGAACAAACTAGAAATAACCCTGGATGTTTTGAAAAACAGAATATAAATATTTGCTCTTAAGAAAACGACTTGTTAACAAAGCAGTAAACTGAACAATAGTACAGACTTGATGTAGCCAGTATCCATTTCAATGGTGTCTAGATTCATTGACGGTACAAGATGGGATGCTTGCTATCTCTCAGAAGCTGTCATACTTGATTCAACGAACTTCAATTTACAGAAACGTTTATTTACATGTGCACGACGTAATGATCATTCTGTAATACAACCTTTGCATAAACTAATATTTATTTATTTATCTATTTATTACGAAACACAGACAAGTAAAGACACAACAGGCACAGCCCACTACTGCTTTATTTACAAATTTTCAATTAAAAAATTCAAATTTCAGGTTACGTTTAAAGTTCAACTAGAAATATTTTGAAACATGTTTTTGTTATGTAGTAGTTATGGTACATACTTGCAGTTTTAGATTGGAAATAGAATATTGTCAATGTTTATCATTACATTCTCTCATATCATAACAGTTAATCAATTTCAAAATTCAAATTTGTGATGTTTTCCCCAACGAAATACTCGATGAACAATCTAATACCAAAACTGACTAAGCAGGCTGACGAAGCTTCTCATTAGAAGCGAAATGCATCCCTCCAGAATAAGTGAGAAAATCCTAATTTTAATAGAAATACAGTTTTGATATTAGATTGTTCAATGTTCAATTTTGATTCAGTTATCAGGATCAGTAATTCTCATCCTATTCAGATGGTTCAGAAGTTCCATAATATTCTTTATACTGTATCTCATTTTTTGTAAAACTTTAATGGAAAAATAAATTTTACTTACTTTACTTACTTACTTATTTTTTAATAACATTTATTCAACTTTGAAGTTTAATTTCAATTTATAATTTCCAGGATCAGTTGTCTGTCCTGCGAGACAATGCTTCAGTGATACTGTGCAACTTTACTCTGATGCAAGAGATAATAATTGATGAGTATAACGGCAGTGGCAACAACTCTCTATTTAGTGAACTATGTGACCTGAGTCCCGATGAAGGTCAGCACTTTATCTCGGCCCTCATAAAGCACAGCAACTCTGAAGCCCTCACTCGACAGGTATTTTGAATAATATCTTCAAAATTTCTCAAAATTATTCATTTTTCCGTAGGCATGAAATAATAATTATATCGAGTGACCTGGTGTCAAAGCTATCAAGTCGCACCTACAAAGTTCAGGGCTTCTGACATGACTTGAGGACTGTTTTTAGGACCGATTGGCTTAACGTGTCCTCCGAAACACTCTTCGGGGTTATGAGATTTTGTTACAAAAAGGTTATTTCACTTATAAGGGCCCCCGGTCACTGAAAGAAGAACACCGTAAAAAAGTATCGTGCAAATTTACCATCAGAGTGAAGTTAATAAGTTTGCAAAATTTATTATTTTTATTGTTTAAATTTTTTTTCTAATATTAATGTAAATTAGATGTAAGAAATTTATGATATTTGAACTGAATGCTCGCATCAGCGAACAAGGCTTTTTCCGTCTGCTGTGTTGATTCTTACTGAAAGATTTTTCGATGTACTAAAAATACATTATTGTAGTTCATTATTTGTAATCATTCGTATAATTTAATCTAATCTCTGATTTCTATTATTTGATGGTCAACTTATTGATTGTTTCATTCTATCTGTATCTTCCATTGTATTTTTGTGTCAAGACTTCAATCATTGTGACATTAATAACTTTGTTTTTAACTGTCAAATGCAAAATTTCTAAATTTACCTGAATAATGCAATCTAATTCAATCCAATCACTTCATAATTTTTTTTAGATCATGTCTTGAAGACTCCAGTTTTGGAGTATAAGACAAGTGAAGTGATAGCCAAAATCCGTAGCAGGTATCTTTTCAATCAGAGATAAGCTACGAAACTCCTGGGCTATCTTTGTAAGGGTGACCGATTGGTTTGGCCAGCAAAGAAAACTCTGTTCTCTGCTGTAAAATCACTTGCGGGTGGTTCGGAACCCACCTAAAACTGTAGGTCCAACTCATCAATCACCAACATCCAATTCATTACCCACGCACAGTTATCAGACATGCGGCTGCAACCCCCGAAAAAAGTCAGATATAAAATGTTATTCATTCAATCTTATTCACTCTTTACTGCAATTAGTATTTAAATTCTTGGATTTCTTGTTCCATAACGATCTGCGTTGTTAATATTAACATTTTATTGTAAATTCAACGACTTGAAATCAATTTTAATTGTGAATAAATAATATTTCTACTCACTTTTGTACAAACGTTTTTGAGTCATGGAGACTCATCTTCAAGGCATCCTAGATTTTGGTTTTTTGGTTAGAAGAATTGTAGTTTTTGTATAATGTGATCAAGAGGTTTGTGTGATTTAAAATTTAATTGTTTATTGTGTGTGGTGTGTTTGTAAAATTCAAATTGTTCCAAGGTGTAGAGTTCTTGTCCTTTTGGTTTTATAGGTAGAATGTGTAGGTTGTTAGTAAAAGTATGTCCATTTTGAATAATAGTCTGCAACAATCGATTCGGTTTTGTATTTAAGGTAGTTTTTTTTTAGTAGAAATATTATTTATTCACAATTAACATTGGCTGCAAGTCGTTGAATTTACAATAGAAAGTTAAATTAAAATTAGTTACTGTTAGGCTTAATTTTGAGTCTATTTTGTCAATTTATCGATTTTTCTTTGTAACTTCTCTTGTATTTTTTTCAATTTGTCTATTTGTGAAGAAAAAGATCGTTTTTTTGTAGTTTCAGTCAATTTTGGAGACGGGAGCCGTGAAAACGTACACACTTGAGGACTGGGTGCATTTGGCCGGCCTGCGCAACAGGCTCACCACCAATTATCAGAATTTAAAGTCCTTCAACTATATTATTGAGTGAGTAACACATTAAAAGAAATATTGATATAACGTAGAGATGTGACCAGAAACTGACTCTTTAAAATGAACTGCGAACTAGTAGTTCAAATTCAGTAAGTAGTTAGTCCATTTTTGAGCTGCATTTGTGTTTTCATGGAATACAGTCAACACACCATCTAGTGAGCGCTTCTTGAATTAGCAGAGCAGTGCAGCAGCCTGCTATAGGCAATGCTAGACAAGAGCATTTTGAACTATGAAGTGAACTAACTACAACAACAGCTGGCTCACTCACTCACCTCTCTCAACTCCACGAGCTTTGTGTAATGTATTATAAGTACCGACCGATAGCAACTGACTGACTAATTCTGGAAAATAGAATAAGCTCTATGCTCTGGAATATTAAACTGATGACTCAGATTCGGAGAATTATTTATATTGAGGCGCCAGACATACGACAAGGCTGTTTATTGTTGTGTGTGTATATGAGTGCTCAGTGAGCGAGTGAGCGCTGAGCGTCTGAACAAGCTATGGTAGTGAATGTGCACAAGCATTGCTGATGACTCATTTTTGAACTAGTTCAAATGAACGACTCACGTATAAAAGTGAGGGCGATTGAACGACTCATTGAAAAGAGTCATTATTGCAAGCCTAAATAACGGCCTGAGATGTAGGTTAGGGCATGGGCAAAGCGAGTGTCCTAAACGTCTCACAAGTAACTTAAAGGCTGAATACAGCCGTTATTATACACTATTTTTCATACACTATTTTATCTACGACTTCCAATAACTTACTTTCACTAAAAATGTAACACAAGTGTTATAAAAGCTTCATTAAGCAACTTGTTTGATCAAGCTTGAATGGCGTTTTTTTAAATTATGAAGCCCACATAGGTCATATACCTGTGCGTGGGTAAAGAATTGCATGATGGTGATTGGTATAAAGTCAGGCTTCACTTTAACTTTTTGTGTTTAATAAATAATCGAGTTCATTATTAATTTTATTATTTTGGAAAATTATATTTACAATTATCTCCATTTCTATCTTTGTAGCGATACAATGGCTGTAATTGAACAGTACCGTAACATTTCGCAAAACTTCCAAAATTCGTCGTGGGTTGAAGAGATAGTGGAAATCCTGAACGTTCTTCTGTGCGCCAGAAGTTCAGTCAAGGAGCAGAATTCATTCGATCCCAGCGGAGAGCCGCCTCGGTATGTGTTACAATACTAATAATACTAATAATAATAATACTAATAATAATAATAATAATAATAAAAATAAAAATAATAAAAAATAAGTAATAATTTTGAGTACTTTGTAGAAGTTTTGAGTACTTTGTAGAAGTTTTGAGTACTTTGTAGAAGTTTTGAATACTTTGTAGAAGTTTTGAGTACTTTGTAGAAGTTTTGAGTACTTTGTAGAAATTTTGAATACTTTGTAGAAGTTTTGAGTACTTTGTAGAAGTTTTGAGTACTTTGTAGAAGTTTTGAATACTTTGTAGAAGTTTTGAGTACTTTGTAGAAGTTTTGAATACTTTGTAGAAGTTTTGAGTACTTTGTAGAAGTTTTGAATACTTTGTAGAAGTTTTGAGTACTTTGTAGAAGTTTTGAGTACTTTGTAGAAGTTTTGAATACTTTGTAGAAGTTTTGAGTACTTTGTAGAAGTTTTGAATACTTTGTAGAAGTTTTGAGTACTTTGTAGAAGTTTTGAGTACTTTGTAGAAATTTTGAATACTTTGTAGAAGTTTTGAGTACTTTGTAGAAGTTTTGAGTACTTTGTAGAAGTTTTGAATACTTTGTAGAAGTTTTGAGTACTTTGTAGAAGTTTTGAATACTTTGTAGAAGTTTTGAGTACTTTGAAGTCGTTGCCTAGTGGTTATTAGCCTAAGTCTGATAAAATTTGTATAGAGTGCAGTTTTGGAATTGAGTCGTCTGTTGCATCTCCACATTCATTGTAATTTTTTGACTATAAATAAATAATTATTGTAATGTTTTTCATGTTTTAGGTTCGATCTGGTCAATGAACAAATGAAGAAACGTGTTGAAACCAAGTATGAGTACGATCCATCGCTGTCTCCAGAATGCAACAATCTTTTCAAAATGTTTGAAGAGAATCCCATTCTGGCAGGCGTCTGGAAGATCTATAAACCCTTTATTAGGTAAATTCAGTTTATCAAATACAGTAATAACAAAATAAATTGAAACTATGTTTAGAATGTTAGGCCACTAATCAATCATTTTGATAACTTACACAATGTCAATAGTGAAACTGTGACTTCTAGACATAACCTTTATTTGGGCATTTCTATATTGAAATTTAGAAGAGGAAGCAGGTTTGTGTTTTAAAGCCTGTTGCTTCCCCTTCATTCTACTGCAAAGTGATGATGTACATAGATGATAGATAAATAAATAATAGAAAATGAAAAAAAATGAGAAAGTGATGGAATTACAAAGATAGAACAAATAAATACATAATTGGATCATATCAAACACAGCAAACTATCAATATACGATTGAAATATATAGTGGACAAATGTGACTGAATTGTCTAGACTTCTACATTTTCGGCGCTTATGTCTCTAACAAAATTCAAAATTACATTCACTTTCTTTGGGTTATTGAACAGTTTTAGTGCTTCGTTTTCAAAGTGAACATCTAAATTAATTATTCATGTTTTGGTTAGAATCAGAAATCGTAATTCAAAAGTAAAATTTCTAGTTGAACTTGAAATTTGTAAAGAGAGCAGTATTGGGCTGTGCCTGTTGTATCTTTACTTGATTGTGTTTTGTAATAAATAGATAAATAAATATATTGAGGTGGTGATTGGTCATGTGGTGTTCATGTGATCGTGATGTTCAGTCACGACCGCTCAAGACTGCTGTTGGATGGGTGACTTTACTTCAAGGACTTGATGTTATAAGCTTTATTATCACTTACCCAGTGGTTCGGAACCCACCTAAAATAGTAGGCCCACCATGTCCCCCATAGCATGGCTCAAATGGCAAGGTGGAATTACCCATAACGTTCTCCCCGCTAATAAGAGCCATACGGTAATAATAAAATGATTATAGTAAGGAATTAGAATGTAGCACATCTTTACGTTCATGTCCATATTATCATACCTGAGTAATAGTTTTCTTATAATGAGTAATAGAGTCATTGTTGAACGTTTCATGTCTTGTACTCAATTTTTTCAGGAAGTTGAAGCCCACATAGGTCTGAGTCCTGTGCGTGGGTAATGAGTTGGATGATGGTGATTGATGAGCTGGACCTACAGTTTTAGGTGGGCTCCGAACCACCGGGAAGTGATTTTACTTGACGTCAAACAATGTTTATAAAATAGCATTTTCAAAGTTTCTGAATTATTTAATTGTTTTGTAGTTTTAATTTATTTGGGTTTTTCTCTTGCAGAGGCAAAATATTGTATGCACCCGCCACAAATGCGACAGCTCCCATAATGCGTAGACTGAATGACACCATATATTCCATAAAGGAAAGCATAATGCTCGCCAATTCCACCTTCCAGCTGTTGCCTCTGATCAGAACTGCTCTACTCGAGAATAGCATTGGAATGGAAGCTATCAAGGTTAGTCCTCTAATAATATTGTGACAAAGACCTCGGTTTCCTAGAATGCGAATTTGGAATAAATGGACTGTTGATGAAGCCCACATAGGTCTGAGACCTGTGCGTGGGTGATGAGTTGGATGATGGTGATTGATGAGTTGGACCTAAAGTTTGAGGTGGGTTCCGAACCACCGGGAAGTGATTTTACATACTTGTGTAGAAATAGCAGATTCTATTGCAGTAGACCCATTCACTGATTGTAGATTAGAAAAACTCTTTGCACGTTTCGTTACATTAAATTAGATATAATTCAAGATCTATTCTGTAATTTTCTTGTATAAAAAACTAGTGCATGTTACTAAAGTAATGATTACACTAGAAATGCATTATGTATTCTGCACGATTGTATTGTTTCAATATGTTTTTAACATTGCATTGTGCTGTTCTGGCCTTTCAACTAGTAGTTTTTTCATTTATCTCATTCATAATCATTTTGTAAGAAATAGATGAATAAATATTGTGACAAAGACATGAGAACGTTGTAAACTATAGATGTATAGTGCATTGAGGTAGTTAGCTATAGATGTATATTAGAATTATTGTTTACCATTGTGTTACTTCTTTGTTCACCTGCACTATCAACATTGCTCACTCATTCTCTCTTGCTCTCTCTCCCTCGCTCTCTCTCTCCCTCGCGCGCTCTCTCTCTCTCTCTCTCTCTCTCTCTCTCTCTCTCTCTCTCTCTCTCTCTCTCTCTCTCTCACTGGTTAAGTGTCAAGAATGGACGAATCTTTGTCCAAACTTCGCCATTTCATGTAATTGCATCACTCAGATTGTCATTACCATAGTTAATATCATACAAATGAGATCATTGTACATAATATCTTGCACTATAAAAAAAAAAAAAAAAAACATTATCTGAGTTCACTATAGTATCTATGTGATGTTGATAATCTTGTTTATAACCATTCATATGCATAATTTGTAAATTTACATGAATAAAGAAATCTAATCTAATCTAATCTAATCTAATCTCTGGTCAAGTGTCAAGAATGGACGAAACTTTGTCCAAACTTCGCCATTTCATGTAACTGCATCACTTAGATTGTCATAACCATAGTTAATATCATTAAGATCATACAAATGAAATCATTGTACATAATTATATTGCACTATAAAAATAGCATTATCTGAGTTTACTATTTTATATATCTATGTGATGTAATAATTATGTTTTTTTAACTATTCATATGCCAAATTTGTAAATTTACATGACAAAAGAAAGATAATCTAATCTAATCTCTTTCTGAAGTGAGATTGCTGAATTTGAAAATAACTACAATCAAATGCTAGTAAACTAGCACTCTGTAAACATTGTTGGTTAAGTGCTGAAATGGACGAATTCCTGTCCAAACTTCGCCTCACCTAGAATCTCATTTCATTAGCTGTATCCATTAGATCACTGTTAATATTTCCAACAAAATGTAAATAGTATCAACTGATAAGCCGTGAGCCGTAGCAGGTATCTGTTCAATCAGATAGAGATAAGCTGCGTTCTCCTAGGCACTCTTTTGTAAGGGTGACCGATTAGATTGACCAGCAAAAAAGACACTGTTCTCTGCTGTAAATCACTTCCCGGTGGTTCGGAATTCACCTAGAACTGTAGGTCCAACTCATCAATCACCATCATCCAACTCATTACCCACGCACAGGTCTCAGACCTATGTGGCTTCATCCTCCAAAAAAAAAACTAGTTCTATTTTCTACATCAGGGTTCTCAAACTGTGGTACACGTACCCCTTGGGGGTACGCGAAAATTTTCAGGGGGTACGCCGGGAAGGTTAATGAAAAATTAAACCATTTTTATCTCATTCCGTTTTGTAATCATGTAAGGTAATATTTTAATAATGGAATCTAATAGAATACTTGAAACCAACAGGTGCAATAGGTTTGTCTCACTATTTTGTAGAAATAGTGAGCGCCGCATACTAGCAGTGCGGGCCGCGGGGGGCATTGAGGAACTATGTAAAAAAATAGCAATCTTATCCTTCTAATTCATATTTTCTAAAGCATTTTAAACATATTTTCGAATAAATTGTGCTTTCAAGTAAAACGTGTTTTCAATTTAAACGCCCACCCAACACCTCCCTCGCCAATAACAAAGGGGTATGCCGAATTTTATTTTTTTATAAAGGGGTACTGTCTTAAAAAGATTGAGATCCCCTGTTCTACTTAATGTTAGGATTATTGGATGTAAGCTCCCGTTTGAAAAATTTGGAAATTTATCATGAATATAGTAATCTTATCTAATCTCTCTCTCACACATACACACACACACTATTCCTCTCACTTGTCTCACCTGTCAATCATCTTTTCCTAGAATTATCTGATTCTTCTCGATCTCTCTAGAGGATTCTGGCTACCTATTGTTCTCCATTGTGTAATCTCTGTGCGCCCTAACTTCGCCCTCCCAGGAAAATAATAAAGGCAGTCAATCAATCAATCAACCACTAGATGGTTCTAGTTCCTTCCAGATTTTTGTAGATCTTTATTGTTTGTAACCCATAACCCTATAAGTAAGGGACCAGCTCAGTTGACTGATAGGACAGTCTATTTTTAGTAGTCAAAAGTAGTAGTAATTGTAGTAGTAGTAGTAGTAGTAGAAGTAGTAGTAGTAGTAGTAGAAGTAGTAGAAGTAGTAGAAGTAGTAGTAGAATAGAATAGAATAGAATAGAAATAGAATAGAAAAATCTTTTATTCATTCAAAATTATATAACCTTAAGCAAACCTGCAAGGTTGCTTGACAAGGTTCAATACAACAAATCAAATTTCTTTTTACAAAAAAAAATTATGAAAAATTATTTTTACAATATTTAGAATTTAACAATCAAATTAATACTGTTTTAAAATTACAATTAATTGCTGGCTCAGCTCTCAATTACAAAATAAAATAATAACTTCAATCAACCTGAATTAATTATTTCTCTATTAAATGAAATTCCTTAGGAACAACTAAACTAAACATTATCTAACGTATAATGATTAAGCCAGACCTTTAAATTTCGTTTCAACAATTTCATATTTACAAACTTAGTGCAGCACTCAGGTAAATCATTAAATATTTCTGGAACAATATATGATAAATTATTCTTTGCAATATTAGTATGTGCAAATGGAACAATATATCTCTCATTTCTCAAGCCATAACGGCTTTCTTTAAGAACTAAATACTTTATACTAAAATAATTCTCCATTATTATTGTAAACAAAAATAAGCCTTTAATACTTAAAACATTACACCTGTTCAAGAGGTTTTCATATGGAATTCTTCTAGGTGAATCACTAATCAAACATAATTTTTTATAAACACAAGATATTCTTCTCAAATAAACATCACTGGCATAACCCCACCCTTGTAAACCATATCTCATGATAGACTCACCCAAAGCTATATACATCATCCTCTTTACTTTACTAGGAATCAAATCTTTCACATAATGCATTTTGGCTAAAACCTGTTTCAACCTGTTACAAACATTTTTAATGTGTATATCCCGTCGAAAATAATTGTCTACTGTTACACCAAGATACTTGTATGAAGAACAGTTTAAGATAAATTGTCAATCCCTGGTACAAACATATATTTTCCTCTCTTGTAATTTGAAACATTCACAGCAATGGTACTTAATTTTTGGCTCTCTAATGCTACTCATATACGGTGTAGTTATATGTAACACCTTTGTTTTAACAACATTAATATTCAAAAAATTATTGTGATGAAGTAGCAGTAGTAGTAATAGTAGTAGTAGAATAGAATAGAATAGAAAAATCTTTTATTCATTCAAAATTATATAACCTTAAGCAAACCTGCAAGGTTGCTTGACAAGGTTCAATACAACAAATCAAATTTCTTTTTACAAAAAAAATTTATGAAAAATTATTTTTACAATATTTAGAATTTAACAATCAAATTAATACTGTTTTAAAATTACAATTGTTGGCTCAGCTCTCAATTACAAAATAAAATAATAACTTCAATCAACCTGAATTAATTATTTCTCTATTAAATGAAATTCCTTAGGAACAACTAAACTAAACATTATCTAACGTATAATGATTAAGCCAGACCTTTAAATTTCGTTTCAACAATTTCATATTTACAAACTTAGTGCAGCACTCAGGTAAATCATTAAATATTTTTGGAACAATATATGATAAATTATTCTTTGCAATATTAGTATGTGCAAATGGAACAATATATCTCTCATTTCTCAAGCCATAACGGCTTTCTTTAAGAACTAAATACTTTTTACTAAAATAATTCTCCATTATTATTGTAAACAAAAATAAGCCTTTAATACTTAAAACATTACACCTATTCAAGAGGTTTTCATATGGAATTCTTCTAGGTGAATCACTAATCAAACATAAAATTTTTTTCTGAACACAAGTTATTCTTCTCAAATAAACATCACTGGCATAACCCCACCCTTGTAAACCATATCTCATGATAGACTCACCCAAAGCTATATACATCATCCTCTTTACTTTACTAGGAATCAAATCTTTCACATAATGCATTTTGGCTAAAACTTGTTTCAACCTGTTACAAACATTTTTAATGTGTATATCCCATCGAAAATAATTGTCTACTGTTACACCAAGATACTTGTATGAAGAACAGTTTAAGATAAATTGACAATCCCTAGTACAAACATATATTTTTCTCTCTTGTAATTTGAAACATTCACAGCAATGGTACTTAATTTTTGGCTCTCTAATGCTACTCATATACGGTGTAGTTATATGTAACACCTTTGTTTTATCAACATTGATAATCAAAAAATTATTGTGAGACCATTTCGCAAGAGTATTTGTATCATGTTGTAGCCGTATTTCTGCTGTTTCTAAAGACTTATGAGCAGAAATTAGTAAGATATCATCTGCAAACATGAATATTTTACAATGCTTCAAATATTCAGGTAAATCATTTGTGTAAAGTAAAAATAATAGAGGCCCCAGGACTGACCTTGAGGCACTCCCACATTCGAAATCTTCTCTTGACTGAAATCATTACTAATTTTGACAATAAATTTTCTATTTGCAAGATAACTCTCAAACAGTTTAAGTACTGGCCCATGTATACCTACATGAGACAACTTTTGTAATAGAATGTTATGATCTATAGTATCGAAAGCCTTTGAAAAATCTATAAAGAGACACAGGTTATGTACATTATTCTTCAAGTTTCCATTTATGAAATCTGAGAAATTTGATAACAATTTATTTGTACCTAGCCCTTTTATAAACCCATACTGAAACTCATTAATCACATTATGTTGCTGTAGGAAACTACTGATTCTTTTAGCCATATGTTTTTCAAAAACTTTTTGAAATATGGATAAGATGGCAATAGGTCTAAAATTTTTTTAAATTGTATAGTCCCCACCTTTATGAATAGGACGGACAATAGAAACCTTCATACCATCAGGCAAGCATTGAGTCTTTATAACTTTATTTATAAGCAATTGCAAAAGCTGAACTATATCATTGCCCAAAAACAATAAATCCTTCAATCGTATATTATCAAAACCAGGTGATTTTTTCCTATCCATGCTCAACAATTCTCTACTCACAAACTCTGCCGACACTGGCGGTATCAAGAAACTGCAATTTAAAGAAGAATTTGGTACATCTTCTAATGTAAATTTAAACCCACAAGGATGAATAATATCTTGCACAGTAGAATAAAAACATTCTGCAAACTCATTAGCTATTTCCTGTGTTTTTTTAAGGGGCATATGTTTCATAACTATACTTTCAATAGATTTATTCCTATTGGCACCTAATAAACTATTAACAAAACCCCATACCTTTTTTATATTTCTCCTTTGGCCATCAAACTTACATTTGTAATAGTTTTCTTTTTCTTTCTTTATTCTTAAGTTTAACCAATTTCTATGCCTTTTATATTCAACTCTGTGAGCATTTAACTTAGTTAGCTTCCATCTTTTGAAAAGCATATCTCGCTTATCTATAAGAGTCAACAATTCTCTATTCATCCATGGTTTTCTAAATTTAGACATTTCTTGAATCATCATGATAAAAATTATAAACATTCGTTGTACTGTTCAGATAAATTCCATTAAATATCTTAGTAACTTCATTATATATAACTGTTGGATTATCCATTGAGTAGAAAACTTGAAAATCTATATTACTTAGTTTAATTTTCACCTGACCCTCATTAATCCTAAGAGTATTAGATATGGCATTATTTTCAGAACTATATCTACTCAAAATTTGCATTGTTATTGAATAGTGATCAGATATCTGTGTTTGAATAATACCTGTCAAAATATTCTCATGAATAATAGTAGTAATAGTAGTATAATTCTCAGTAATAGTAGTAGTAGTAGTAGTAGTAGTAGTAGAAGTTCATTCTAGTTGTCACTGTGTGAGTCTGGGTATACAGACAAGTTTTTGAGTTATTAGTGTTCAGTGATCAAGTTGTGTAATAATTGTGATCGATTCATTCGCTGAGTGTCAGTCAGTCCTCTGTCTACGTTGTTACGAGTTGAGTTTCTACTCATTTTTGGATGAAATCTTTTCAATTAAGTGCTGGTTTGATCAAAGGAATACTGTGAGTAGATTGAGAATTGAATTGTGAGTAGAAGGGAATTGTATAACTGTAACTTGAAGGTCAACTTAGCTGATTAGTGATTTGTAATTGTGCATAGATGTGCTTGTATTTATTTGTAGTACTTATATAGTGCTTGTAGTCTATAAATACTTGCAGGTAAGATAATTAATTGTTAGCTTCTAAATCGTTTTTGATTGTAGAACTAGTAAATTCGAAATTATAAACTTGTGCCATGTGATTTGACATATTGCCAAGTATTGGCTCAGTTGTGCATATTGTAATAAATTATCTTGCTTTCTCAATTAGTTGTTCTTACTCAAATAAATCCCTGCTTTAAAACGTCACAATATGTATGTACTAGGCTGTTAGTTCTCAACTTTTTAGACTCTGTGCCTCTCCTAGTAGACTGATATTTTGTCACGCCTCTCCTCTACTAAGGGTTGAGTGTAAGAGAGGACCAGCAGTCCTAACTTCGCCCTTAATAAAGGCAATCAATCAATCCTCACCTAATGTGGTAAACAATAATAAAATTTCAATTTTAGCTCTGGAAGCGCAGTTGGTTGGAACGCTTGTCTGTGATAAGATAATGGGTTCTGGCTGGCTTCGTTTCCTGCAGCCTTGGTTTCGAATCTCATTCAGGGTTGAGTGTAAGAGAGGACCAGGAGTCCTAACTTCGCCCAAAAGCAGTAAAATTTCAATTTTAGATCTGGTAGTGCAGTTAGTTGAAGCGCTTGTCTGTGATAAGATAAGAGGTTCTGGCTGGCTTCGTTTCCGGCAGCCTTGGGTATGAATCTCATTCAACCATGGATGTTTCTCATCATTCATCCATTCACCTCATCACCCACGCACAAGTCTCCGGACTCATGTGGGCATCATCTGCAATAAAAAAAAATCTTTGAGTAGAGTTAGTTATGAATTAGGATGAAGGTTAGACTTTCAGGTTTCAAAAATAAATATTTCATAACTTTTAACAAAATGTTTAATATTGAATTAATATTTTTTAACATACAGTCATACATATAAAATTATAGTAATTTATGCGACGATTGTATTATGTCTGCCTTTAAGCAACGAGTGACATGTGAGCTAGAACACAAGTGAAGCGAGTGTTCAAATTCAAGGCAGTCATAATACAATCGTCGCTTACAATATTCTATCTCCGGCTAGCAATAAATCACGTTTAATTTAACTTACCAATGAATCGGATAACTTGCCCAAAATATAATATAATAAAATATATAATTATAATGTAATATAATATATAATATAATAAAATATAATATAACCTTCAACGCATAATTGTTCTCAACAGTTCTGATTGGAAAACCAGTTTGATTTTGAAATGTTAAAACCAGCTCATGTGATTGATGCAGTGTGATTTCGACTTTGTTTTTAAGAAATTGTAAGCTTTAATTGGTCCAGATTACTATACTGAAAAGGGACAGTAGTGTTAAAAAAGCTACATTACGACACTACTTTGATTAGACATGGAATAAAGCAAGTTATATTGACTTACTTTGTAGTGGTGAAAGTAATATAGAGGAAGATATCCATAATGAATAATAAGACTTGAAGTTGTCACAGCCACATTTATTGAAAACCGTGAGATACTAGTTTCGGTTGTTACACCATAATAAATCTCAAACAAACTAAAACTAAAGTACAGAGTAGCTTAATGTATACTAAACACAGAATGATACTATTGGCTGAGGGTGAAAGTGTCTCTCATAGGCAGACCTTCATTGAAGGTATGTGATTGGCTGAAGGCCCTAACAAGTCACGCCCACTGGTGGGAGGAGCAACAACGAATAATCAGTGTCAAAATCGGGAACCAAAAAGTAACAAACAATAACAACACACAAGTAGGCTTGAATTGAACAATTAAAGAATAAAGTAAAAAAGCTAAATTAAATGCAGTCACGGTCAACCGAGGAAAACAAGAAAGTATCGTTATTAAAGAGTAGGCCAGAATTTAATAGAGATACTTTCTTGTTTTTCTTGACTGACCTTTATTGCATTTCATTTAGCTTCACTTTTTTATTTTCTTTTTTAATTCTAGCCTACTAATATATTTCTATATAAATGGAATATTTTATTTTAATCTGTTAGTAGTATTATTTTTTATTTCATATTGTCTATTATGCATTCATGGTTCTATCTTTTACGGATTGCTATCTTGTTATAGGGTAATTCTATGTAATAGCCGCAAATATCTTTAGAAATTACCTTTTTTCTGCTTTTCATCTATATTTTTTCTTTATTTTATTTTTTCTTCTTTATTTTATTTTTCTTCTTTATTTTATTTTTTCTTCTTTATTTTATTTTTTCTTATTTATTATCTTCTATTTTTTCTCCTTTCTTGTTATCTTTTCTCGCCCTAGATGGTGATTTAGTTCACAAAACGTTCTAAAAATGAGAATTACCTCAGGAAATCCATGATGACATATTACTTTCTCCTTTCTTAATAGAATGACAGTTACAACAACTTAGACAACTATAAAAAAATTCATTGTAGCAAATATTCAAACAAAATTGAAAAAATCACAATAGTATGTTTACACTTGATTTTTTCAGAGAATTATTGACTCCGAAATTGGTACTTCACTACTAAATAATTCGTTTGTGAAGAGTTCGTTGAACATTGGATCAAATAATGAAGATCTAAAAGGAATGCAAGAACTTGTTAGGAGGTAAGTAGTGAATTTTATTCATTTTTTAATTGATTAGACATTAAAAGACACCTATATTCTACAATCTATCGAATTTGTTGATATATAAAAAGAAATAGATTTATAAAATGATTTTAGCTAGTTTTAGAACTATCAGTTTTCTACAGTCTCTGTCCAAAAGTAATCTACAGGACTTTTTGATGCAGTTTCATTTATTTTTCACTTTTTTTTAATAATTTTGAGGCCACATAGGACCACTTCTGTCAATATTTCAATCTCTTCGCATCAGCCTAGATTCTAACTTCTTTCTCCAATATTCCTTCATCCTATCAGATCGTTGCTTTCTGATCTCATCTGTAACCTCCATTGTCCTTTGTCTCTCTGGTCTTTCAATGTTTAACTTATTTGTTTTTAAAATGTTGTCAATTTTTATTTTATCAGGAGCATTTTTGATTTTCAGACCAATTTCTTGAAGATCCTTTAAATTTTTCGAAACATAAATTCTATTAATACTCCTCATGACTAATTGTTTCAAGGTTCTGTTATCGGACATCCTGAGTATGTGAAAGAAATGGGAAATTTGTCGTTTCTTCATGACGCTGATAATTGGCTCTATATTACTGTAAACTTTTTCATTTGTAGCGATTCTCCAGGCACCGTCTTTTTGGTAACTTTTGTTTATGCATGTCCTAATGATTTTTTATCCGATTTTTAGTAGTTGGCCAGTTTTGGTATTATTTTTAATCTGGAAAAAGGTTTCGCAGGCAAAGAGTGCTTCTGTGAGAACAACAGAATTATTCTAATGTCGGATTTGGGATTCTATTGAGACATTTTTTTTGTAGGTTGACCATGTTAAAATATGTGCCTTTTTGAGTTTGTTTGTTCTATTTAATAACGTGGGATTTTCGTCTGGGTTGTGGTGGATAATCTCCCCTAAATATTTGAATTGTTCTACTTGTTTTATATTGTTCCCGTTAATATTTACTTAGTGGATCCACGGCCATTATTTCCGTTTTCTCATAGGAGATTTTTAGTCCAATTTTCTAGGCTATGTTTTTTAAACTAGTGATTTGTTCTCTAGCTTCTGTCGTATCCAATGCTAATAGAGATGAATCATCATTTAAATCCCAGAATATTGGTTGCTATTGTTTTTAATCCGGTTCCTATTTTAGTTTTGACAGGATTCTCTTTTGTCCAGATTCTAATTATTTAATCTAAAGGGACATTAAACATATTTCTGTGATGTTTTCCATGACGAAATACTTAATGAACAATCTAATATTAAAAGTAACACTGTATTTCACTTTTAAATAATGTTTTACGCACATATATTGAAGATGATAGAGGAATGTATTTCACTTCTGAAAAAAAGCTTCATCAGCCACCAGGTTAACTTAAGCCATCAGCCTGATGAAGCTTCTTTTCAGAAGTGAAATGCATTCCTCTATCATCTCCAACATATGTGCGTAAAACATTATTTAAAAGTGAAATACAGTGTCAGTTTTAATATTAGAGAGTTTTTCCACTGTTTATTATTAAATAATGTGTTATGGCCATTTCTTACTGTTAGTGTGCTTCATCAGGCTGGCGAACTGACTACAGTGGGTGGTGTGAATAATGTTGAGTCTGTTGAGTAACTCATAATTTTGACCCGGCGCTTCGGATTCTTGTTATTTGATGTAAATCAAAATTGAGTCAATCACAGCTGTTTCTCATGCCTTCCTATCGGACTCCAGTCACTCAACAGAGTCCACTCACTCATCTTACTCAACTTCATTAACACCACCCATTGTTATATGATGTATTTGTAATAATTGTATTTGTTCTTCGATTGTTACAAAATAAACATACTATTTTCAAAATATTAAAGAAATACGTAGAATGAGTGTTGATTGAATATTTTCAATAATTTTTGTGAAACTATTTATTGACTATCCGATAGAAATTTATGACTGTTTGCAGATATTTCGACGATTCCAATGGAAGTAACAGATCAAAATCTATGGAAGATGCTCAAAAACTGATAAGCAATCTTTTGTCATATGTTAATGTGAGTGATTTTCATGTTTCTCATTATTGTAAATTATTGTATTTCAATAATAATGTGATTAAAAAATTATATTATATTTTTTCTACTTTTTTTCCACAGAGTTGTTGATAGTGTATACGAACAAACGTATTACTGACAAATTTCGTAGGATTTTCTATGTTGAACATGGTTCTTAATGTACTTTTGTAGAGCTATTTTGATTTGAGAGCCTAAACTGATTTAGTAAAAATAGATCTGCGCAGTAGCTGATTCGTTTTCATCCTTTCATGGTACTAATTGTTGTATAGATACAGTGAAACTTCCCTTAAAGGACACCTCCCAATAGCGGACATTTCTTAATAACGGACACTTGAATTCCCCGATCGATGCATAATGGCGTTAAATGGCCTTATTACCTCTTAATAACGGACATTCTTAAAAACGGACGCGGACACCAAATTTTTGGCCCACGAGTTGATTCGACCTCCCAATACCGGACAGTCACGATCTATATTTAAGGCTTGTGTAAACAAATGTGTTCAACATTCTCATTCTATTCATCAAGCTATAGACGAACCCAACTTCCCGGAAAGGATTTAGTCATCACGTTGAAAAGACTTTTGAAAAAGATTGTAGACAAAAATTAACAATTTTTTCAAAAAACGTTGATTGGAAAGTGGGACAGTACTCATCGTTAAAAAAGGACAGATATTCTACAGTGCCTAATTTTCAGTAATTTTGTTTCTTTTTTTAGTTATGTAGCTGGTGCAATAAAATTCGTCATTATACATATGCCATTATATATGTATTTATTTTGGTCATTTTTCTCAATAGCGGACATTTTACAAGGTCCCGACGGTGTCCGCTATTGGGAAGTTTCACTGTACCTCAGTACAAAGTGTTTGAATAAGAATTTTCGGGTAAACGATATCTGAATGGGGGCAGGAAAGGTTCTACAGAGAACAATACAACTAGGTCCCTTTCGCGATAATTCAACCCTGCTGTCCTTAACCTTTGTGTAATGAAGCATTTGCCCCATCAAGATGCTTCTAGTAACACTCTCTCACTTTGAAAATTCCTCTTGGGCAGTTCTGTAAAGGCTATCGAAGGCCCAATGTTCAACTAACTGCTGGCCAGTCATTTGGCCTGCAACTCTCGGTTTAAGGTGGAGCTTCTCAAAGTATGTAGAATTTGAAAAATATACAAACCAGGAAAGTATATTCACGTTTTTGTTAATGCACATTTTGAGTCAAATCTACAAGTGTAGATGTATAAATGTTATCATTGTTCATATCCATTTCCGTGATCTGTAGTATAAAATTTCCACATATGAATAGTATAAATGCTAGTAAATTAATTTCAGCCTTGTACAAGTATATCTTTTATTAATATAATTTATTAATTTCTAATTCCCCAAAGTTCTATCAATTACACTGAAGACTTCTGCAATGGCGGATATTGACAAGAGCATTGACTAGCTGATGGAAATCGATGAACGCTTCTACACAAAAATATTAAGTCACAGCCGGGAATCGAACCACGGATCTCTCAATTTGTGTAGTAGCGTTCATCGATTTCCTTCAGCTATTCAATGTTGTTGTCAATATTTACCATTGCGGAGGTTTCAAGTATAATTAATAGCACCTAAAGGAATTAGAAATTAATTAATTATGTTCTATCTATTATTTGTCAGTTTGATAAATTGTCAGTTCCTTCTGAACCAACTTTTTTTTAATGTAAATTCGAACGCAACTATAAAAAACTAAAAGTATTTTTCGCCACACTACACAGTAAGAAGCTGGTTTCTGGTCTCTTTGCAAACCAGAAAGTCGTAATTTACAAACTGGGCTCGACCAATGTCAGCTGTAGTCCGGTAAGAGCTCTCCGTGTACTTTTCAGTTCGAAGAATCACCGCTAGATGGCACAGCATTGCATTTGCCTTCCAATAATACTAATATTTACAATTGAATGTTATTATTAACAACTCTATGGAACAAGAAATCCAAGCTATTATTTAGTTCGTTTGAATCAACTCGATCGATGAACGCTATTGCGTAGTGTATTTTGTCTGTTGTTAACATTGAAGAATTAATTAATTTCACAAGTATTATACTAAGTTTTAAGATGCTTACGATGAAGAAATGTGTGAAATTCCAGAAGACATTATAGACAAATCAAAAGCAATAAGTTCAAATCTACTGCCTAAGTGAAAAGACAGATTTGAATTAGAATATTTAATGCTTTCCAAGTATTTCACTTATCCTGTATATTTGTTTCTGGTAGTGTAGCAAAAAGTATCATATGCGACTCGCCCGGGAAATTGTTAACGGAACTCGCATGAAATTCCACACTCAGTAAGCCTCGCGCGGGAATAATCATGCTCGTACTGTAAACACCTACTTCTTCCCGGCTTTGTAGCGTAATATATTATTATCTACGACCATGTCATAATGTATACATTACAGTTTCACAATTGATGCCAAAACAGCTGTCTTTTCGAAATGCTTTTTGAAACCCGTTGCATAATGAGCTAATTATAGTACAGGTTCAACATTATAACACGGGTTCTGGACCAATCAGAAGCATTTTTGATGGAATCAATATCGTAATTCAATATTGTGAAACTATCAGCTGATTTGATCAAACTGCTACACCAGCTGCTTTAACCTAACAATCTACTATAACTTCTCGTATTTGAGATGAGAGGTTAGGTATCTCTGACAGTCACAGGTAAAATGAAATTGTTTTAATTAAATGTATACTAGTGGTCGTAGATAAAATAGTGTATGCAACGATTTTATTTGGCCATTAAAGCACTCGTGAGATATTTATAACACTCGCATTCGCTCGTGCTATAACTTACATCTAACTCGTGCCTTAATAAGGGTCAAAATAAAATCGTTGCATAAACTACTATTCCGCGTTCAAAAAAGAAATGAATAAAGTACCTCCCTGTCGCTACGTTAAAATACTAACTCGGGGCTTAGAAGCTCCAAAGGAAAATAAACATGTGTATTTTCGAAACAATTTGTAGCATAAATTTTCTTGTTTCATTTTCCAGTGCATAGACTTTGACAAAATAAAGGCGTATCCGAATGAGGATGAAGCAACCAGCTATGGAATGAAATTGCTGGAAAAGAACGAGCTGTTTGCCGTCTTAGTGTTTGACAATCAATATGGCGATCAACTGACACCTTTTGTCTCTTATAAAATAAGGTTTGTAAATTGTCGGTTGATATATCTTTATTTTTCTCATCTGATTTGATTGAATTGAATATATTTTTTCATCCGACTTGAAGGGCTTCTCACTACTTTCACACCTGAACGATCTTACCGCAATGTTTTGTCACACATACGCTGACTTATTACTATTTATTTTATTTATTATTATTTAGTCATACTTCCCAATAAAATATAATACTATCAATCTTACTTGACACAAATTCAGTTACTGGTAAAAAATGATCAGGGTATCATGTTATGCATCTATTCTAACTGTGTCTCTTATGTTAATGATGATTCCACGATAAAATGGATAATAGCTCTATGAGAAACTCTATTTAGGTATGCGTATACTCTAGGATGCTTGCACAGTGGAGCATCCAATAATCATAGAGAATAAAATCAAGACATTCTATTTGAAGATTTTGTTAATGATTTAATTGATTATTTAAAATTATGTTTAGTGCAGTAGTTGTAGTGGTATTAGTATTAATATTTGTAGTGGTTAGTATTACATATTAGTAGTAGAAACTAACGTAGTCGTGGTGGTAGTAATTGTAATACTGAATTCAGCACTATATTCAAAGTTTGTTTTGGATTTCTAGACTGTTCATCCCGATACATATTTTATATAGTGGGGTGATCATAGTTAACAATATTGCTTAATATAGAAACTACAAAATTATATTCTCAATTTATTATATGCTTTTGTTCAATTTTATTTCATTAAACTCCTCTGGGCAATTGCAATTTGCTCAGAGAAATTATTATTATTATTATTATTAATGGTGTATGACAGATTTTATTTCATACTCATGCAACAGTATGTGATTTATTTCACATCTTTGATGCTCCAATCTGCAAGCACCCTTAGCCGGTTTCGGCTGTAACTCGTGATACTCGAGCGAGGAGTGAGGTGAGTTGCGATTGCTTTTCTTGTCAGTTCCTTTAAATCCAAGTTGTGATATACAAGCCGATATGGCCAAGTCTAAAATGAACGCTGTTGTGCAGAAGGGTCTGTATAGTGTAGTAGTTAATTGCCTGACCGGCAATTGGGAGGTCCGTGGTTCGAGCTCTGTTTGTCTATTGCTTAATTGCATATTCTCGCAGTAACTTAAACATAATCGATGCTAATATTGACTACCATGATCATACCAGAAATATAAGGTATATGCTTCTCACAAAAGCATTACCCGTACATGTCAGTCAATGCCAGATGATAGTTTATTACAATTAGAGCACTGCCAAACAACTCATTAAAAACTAGACTAAAGTACATATATCGATAAGCTGTTTACAGCTATTTAAGCTATTGTGTTAATGACTATTTTTTTTTTTTTTTTTTTTTTTTTGAGGATGAAGCCCACATAGGTCTGAGACCTGTGCGTGGGTAATGACTTGGATGATGGTGATTGATGAATTGGACCTACAGTTTTAGGTGGGTTCCGAACCACCGGGAAGTTATTTTACAGCAGAGAACAGTGTCTTTTTTGCTGGCCAATCTAATCGGTCACCGTTACAAACAGGACCTACGAGAACGCAGCTTATCTATCTGATTGAACAGATACCTGCTACGGCTCGCGCATGCTATGTATGTCTCTATAAATGATTTTGTGAATCACCATGTGTTGCTGTTAAAAACGTATAAATGTTTCATAACAGTAAATCTTAATTCCATCTTTATCATAGGTGAGAGGAAAAATCGATAGTTTAGGAATCGATTTTAAGAAAATAAAAATAGTTTTAATAGGTCAAATATATAATGAATTACATTAAAATGGTGCAAAAATTGAATGTGATTTTATTTTATTTTCATTAACCGATGCTATACTAACAACTTTTAAGACAAAATATAATAGAACATAGTCTCAAGAACGACTTCAAGATAGCCCTCTTCCTAGCTTGGCTAAGAACACATTTAGATACCGATTTTAAGAAAGTCTTGACTTTCAAGTTGAGATACTGGGCGAGTTTACTAGCTGACAAGATAATATTTTTTGTCATAGAACATTTTTAATTTTATTAGTGTTACAAAAGCAAGCAAAGCAGTTATTTACGCACTTGTTCTACGTAGATCGTTCCATTCATGGTCGGACGTGACTTGAAACCCAATCTGCGTTCTCTTGCTTTTCACATGTCTTTGTCACTCTTATTCTACAAGTGTGCAACTTTCTCACTCAATTGAATTTCTCGAGATTTCTTCAGACTTCCTGAACAATCGAGGTCTATATTCTGTGACCTTTCAAGCATTCTTGAAGATTCGAGAAGCCGCCAATTCTTGGAATTATACTACTATAACAGCTATATAAAGTAGTCTCGTGTGAACAAGCTAGTTTGTTTTACAAACCCGCGTGTCAGATTGTGTTATAGATCTCGTTCTAGCGGAGTAAACAATGCTCGATTCCAGTGTATAGTGCAGAGACAAGTGTTTACTGTTTGTGCAGCTTACTAATAGTTTAAAGACGCTGTGTTAAGTGATATTATTTGGGACTGTTTAAGTGATTAGTTGCTCTTTTTATCATTTCTTTCTACATTATTGTACAGTTTATTGGACTCTTGTTTCTTTTGCTATTGATCAGCCTGTAATTAATTATTCATTAATTCTTGTAAATAATTATTGAAAAAGTGTATTAACTTGTCATTTGTTGATCTGATTTCTTTATTAATTGAACTTACAATTAGTGTGTGTAAATAGACTAATTTGTGTAAATAAAGTGCAAGTGTGAACTTTAATGTTGCCAGCCTTATTTCAGCAATTAGAACCCGTAACATTACTATATTATTGTGGTTGCAGAATGAGCTCGGACCGTGTGGACAACACGGAGTTCACACGAGACAGCCGCTGGCGTCCAGGTCCGCGCATGCGGCCCTACATTGACCTCAAGTACCTGAGCATGGGCTTCGGCTACCTGCAGGACTTGATTGAGCACTACATCATAGCCGAGCACACTAACCGCACCGACCGCCAACTACCCGGCATCTATTTACAGCAGTTTCCCTATCCCTGTCACATCAATGACAAGTGAGTAAACGTTTTTCTTGGTCACTGACCAGGTACATGGTTTAATGCATCTTTATGTAAAAATATTATTGATTTGCATCCATAGCAACAAGAATTCAATAATCAATCAACTCAATCATCCAAATAATACCAGAAATAACAACAGTTTTGAAATTCAACAGAATTTTGAAAAGTGTAATAATCACATGTTGGATTTGAAGTAGCTGACAATTTTGCAAACTACCAAATACAAAGAAAATAATTTAGTAATTCCGAATTCCATTAAGTGCTAAGACCTCCACAATGGCGGATATTGACGACAGCATTGAATAGCTAATGGAACTCGATGAATGCTATTGCACAACAATATTTTGTCACCTGACTGTTTTTAAGCCACAAAATGCAATCGTTGAAAAAAAATCGATCTACGATTACCAATATATTCCATTTAATTTAAATTACTAATCAATCGGATAACTTACCCACCCACACTAACACAACTTAATATGCATGCTTGTTGTTAGGCCCTGAATTGAAATTCAAATTGATTTCAACACTGTTTTGAAGAAATCGTGAGCTCTAATTGGTCTGACTACTGTACCGAAAAATGACAATGATTTATATCAATAAAATAACTTAAATAAAAGAAAAATAACTTTGTTATGCAACTAGTTTGAAAATCTATGGAATAAAAATCAGTCTGAACATGTGATTGAATTGACCTTTACATTTTCGGCTCTAAAATCTCAAACAAAATTTGAAATTAAATTCACTTTTTTGGAATATTGGACAGTTTTAGTGCTTCCTTTTTTAAGTGAACATCTAAATTAATATTAATATTTTGAAAAGATTCAGGAATTGTACTTCATAGTGAAGTTATTTATAGTTTAACTTGGACATAACCTGAAATTTGTATTTTTTAATATAACATTTGTAAAGAAATCAGTAGTGGGCTGTGCCTGTTGTATCTTCACTTGATTGTATTTTTGTAATAAATGAAGAAATAAGCTGTAGATGTAAAATCTGGTTGTTGGATAATGGAATTGATCACAGCGAACAATTAATGTCATAAATTGTTTTTTCTGTAGCCTTTAAAAAGTCTGAATAATCCGGACTAATTTATCTAAATTACTAAATACCATACACATATTCAACTAGTAGCTTATAGTCTAAAAATATTATTATTGTTATATAATCAGTATTCTTGTAAATTAATGTTTCGCTTTTTGAGCGTTTCTTCTCAATTTAATATTCAATTAGTAACAAAAGAAATTTAAGGGAAGTGATAGCCGCGAGCCGTAGCAGGTATCTGTTCAATCAGATAGAGATAAGCTGCGTTCTCGTTGGTCCTGTTTGTACCGGTGATTGATTAGATTGGCCAGCAAAAAAGACAATGTTCTCTGCTGTAAAATCACTTCCCGGTGGTTCGGAACCCACCTAAAACTGTAGGTCTAACTCATCAATCACCATCATCCAACTCATTACCCACGCAAAGGTCTCAGACCTATGTGGGCTTCATCCTCAAAAAAATTAATGTAATAATTTTTTGCATGTTCTAATACCTTTATAATGAAATAGACAAAATAGGGGCATCCCGACACATATTTGTATAGTGGGAGCCACAAAATTCAGTATTGCAAAATTTATATTAGATTTAAGACTATACATACAGTATTATCTGCAATGTTATTTTTTTATTGTGAATAAACTCCTCTGGTAGTGCTGTACACACAACCAGAGAAATTATTTTTTTGGAGGATGAAGCCCACATAGGTCTGAGACCTGTGCGTGGGTAATGAATTGGATGATGGTGATTGATGAGTTGGGCCAACAGTTTTAGGTGGATTCCGAACCCAATATTATTAATTAATTATTATTAATAAATGAAAAAGTGAGCTGTGTTGACATCCCTTTCCAACCTATTATGATCACTTCACAACTTGGACTTGAGTAAATTAATTTTTACGATTATCGCTTTTCAGGTTCATAATAGCGATTTCGGCCACCTTTCCATTATTCATGATGTTGTCCTGGGTGTACACGTGTGCAATGATAGTCAAATCTATAGTCTACGAGAAGGAGGAGCGGCTGAAGGAGACAATGCACGTGATGGGACTGGGCAACGGCATCCACTGGGTCGGCTGGTTCATTGACAGCATTATGCCCATGATGCTGACCATCCTTCTGCTGACACTGATCCTCACACAGGGCAAAATACTGCGCAGTGCCGATCCCACGCTCATCTACTTTTTCCTGCTGATCTACTGTGTGGCCACCATAGCTCAGTCCTTTCTGATTTCCGTCTTCTTTTCGAGGGCCAACCTGGCAGCCGCCTCGGGAGGAATCATTTTCTTCGTTCTCTACCTGCCTTATCCATTCATGGTGCGCTGGATGGCCATACTGCCGCCCTACATTAAAGCTTGTATGGTGAGTTGTGTGTTTTACTGTAATAGATAGAGGAAGAAATGATTAATTTGTGTAAATTTACAATGAACCTTAAGAATCTATTACATGATCATTAAGTCGCGCACATCACAAGGCAATCAAACGGTAAAAAAAGTAAACCAAATAATATATTTATATACATGTGAACATTTTGTTTGTCATCATGTCTCATAAACATGTAATTCATGTTATTCACAATATTATTACTATTATTATTATTATTATTATTATTTTCGTAATAGACCCAGTATGGATCATGTAGAGCCTCTACGATTCTTCCTGCGGTACGCCCATGAGATTTACGTCTTTTCACTCCTTTCTTTCTTTCATCCGACCACTTTGTACCAGTCCTTTTGTTTTTTGTCTCTAGCTGAGTACTACTCATGTGTCCACTTTCTGCCTGTATTAGTTGCGATCTGTAATATTTTGTACACTTGTTCCAGCATGTCTTTCCGAACTTGTTCAACCCATTTCATGCCTTTAAGGTTTACAATAGCTAAAACTATCCGTTGTGTAAGTTTCTGTTCAGGGAGTCTGTTACAAGTGGCCATGAAATTTTAAACGTCTTTACCTCATGTCAACAGAAATGTTTGACAATTCTTCTGTGGTTTAATTGGTTTAAAGTCTGTTTCCATGGTCTGTTTTTTGAGGACCTAAAATCTATTCTCAATATTCATAATTTGAATTTGTTTGTGAACATCTATCTTGTACTGGCTATGTACAACACAAGAGCGGATGTGTATTTACCTCTTATGACTGCTCTACTATTGTATTTAACATTCTTTCAAAAACAAAACAAAAAAAAAAACGGGCTGATGTTTGTTGGGGTAACCAGGATACGCAGTTATTTGGGGGGAACTCGTCCCACACACAAGTCGCTGACTCATGTGGGACTACCCCTTTATTGTTGCTATCAATTTGTATTTTTTATAATGTACTGCAATATATATAATAATGTGTGTGTATTTTTTATAATGTATATAATAATGTGTGTGTGTATATTCTGTATTTCACATTTCTGTATTTTCCTTTATGTATTGAGGCAATAATAAAGAGAATTTGATTTGAATTTGATTTGATTTGATTTGTAATGTTTTGTGCTTTTAATTTTTCTTCATTTTAACATTTTCAAAGAATTTGCAACGAAAAGGGTGAAAACAACTGTAATAAGTAGTTTTGTTTAACTTCAAGTTAAAAAATGTACACATAATAATTGATCTAATATCAAAACTGACACTGTATCCTATTTAATACATTATTTTCACTCACTTTTACTGGAGATACTGGAGGGATTCATTTCACTTCTAAAGAGAAGCTTCATCAGCCTGTAATAATTGAACTGGCAGCATCTATAAAAACTTGCTGCCAAGTAATTCTAAACGAACAATCTGTGTATATATCCTGTAATTTGTGATTGCAGAATAAATTTCATTTCCATATTCACAAACATTAATTATTATTTTTTACAATACACACATTTTTTAGAGCAAATGCTCAAAAGAGCTGCTTCGCTCAGTACTGAATGGATGAATGTCATGCTTGATTTTCTGCTCTTGAGAAAACGACTTTTTAACAAAGCTGTAAAGTCAGCAATACCGCAGACTTGATGTAGCCAGTATCCATTTCAATGATGTGTAGATTTGTTGTCAGTTCTACATGGGATGTTATCTTGCATAAACCATGATACTTGATTCTGCAAAACTACTATTTACATAATCGTTTATTTACATGTGCGCAACTTTATGATCACTCTGTATATTTCAAATCAAATCGTTTATTGCACAAAAACTGAATAGAAATAATATACAATAATATTATATACAATTTCACATACAAAAAGAAATGCAGTATTGTTATAAATTTGTGCTACACCCCAACAAAAGTAAAAACTTACTCGACAACGTGGAGTCTTATCAATGGAACTTCTTTAATTGCAAATTAGTAGTTGAGTGGAAAAAATGATTGTATTTTATAGATAGAATTGAATTGAAAGAATTTCATAGATAAGATTTCACGCATGTATAACAGAAAATATTATAAAAAATAACTATTTATTATCTATTATTGTCATTGAATATACGACTTCAAACATAACAAAATTAAATCAGGTCATTAATTGATTGGAATTTCCATCAACATTGTTAATAATTGTAATATTTTTTTTTTTAAGGTTGAAGCCCACATAGGTCTGAGACCTGTGCGTGGGTAATGAGTTGGATGATGGTGATTGATGAGTTGGACCTACAGTTTTAGGTGGGTTCCGAACCACCGGGAAGTGATTTATTGGTCATAATTTTACACAAGATTTCTTTGATTAGCTCCAATTCTATGCTTATCTCGCAGCTTATCTCTATCTGATTGAACAGATACCTGCTACGGCTCGCGGCTATCACTTCCCATATCCTTGGGTTATTTCCACCAAAATCTAGATATCCAGATTCTATTGAATAGAACTATCTGCTAGTTACAGTATAATCTATGATAAAATTAATCAATTTTTGTTTTTAATGTTGTTGTTTGTTGCAGTGTTTGTCATCGAATGTGGCATTCGGCGTTGCCACGTCGTACTTTGCGTTCTACGAAGAACAGGGCACGGGTGCGCAGTGGGCCGAAATCAACTCCAGTCCGCTCTACGGCGACAAATTCAATCTGCTCTACGTCATCTACCTCCTGCTGTTCGACACCTTTCTCTATCTGCTGCTCACCTGGTACATTGAAGCAATCATGCCTGGTAGGCAATTAACTCACTCTGAATAAATTACGCTGTATATTATAGTGAAAAATTTCATTCCTGGATTTCTTGTTCCATGACGAACTGCGTTGTTAATATTAATTTTTCAAGTGAATTCAACGACTTGCAGTCAAATTTGACTGCAAGTCGTTGAATTCACTTGAAAAGAAAAATTTCAGTTATTCAGATTAGATAGATGTAATTACATCCTGAATACATCTGGACGAACGAGACAAAGGATGATTAATCTAATTTTGATATTTTATTCAGCAAGTATTAAATACATTGCAAACATCATCATTACATGTCACAACAATATATCTACAAATAGTATATAAAACTGCCTAAGTGAGAGCCCGGGGTCCTTCCAAATTAATAATTTTTTTTTGAGGATGAAGCCTACATAGGTCTGAGACCTGTGCGTGGGTAATGAGTTGGATGATAGTGATTGATGAGTTGGACCTACAGTTTTAGGTGGGTTCCGAACCACCGGGAAGTGATTTTACAGCAGAGAACAGTGTCTTTTTTGCTGGCCAATCTAATCGGTCACCGTTACAAACAGGACCTACGAGAACGCAGCTCATCTCTCTGATTGAACAGATACCTGCGACGGCTCGCGGCTATCACTTCCCTATAATTATAAAATATATGTGAAAGAAAAAAAAATGTTCAAAACTGACACTGTATTTCTCTTTAAACCATGATTTTTATCAACTTTTTATGATAAATTCAATGACTTGCAGTCAATTTTAATAAAGATTAAATATTTACTCACGTAGGCTGAAACGTTTTTGAATCGTGACGATTTTCAACAGCTGTTGTAAATGAATCAAAAACGTTTCAGCCTTTGTGAGTAAATATTTTTTTATTCTTTATTAACTTTCTTTGTAGTGGCGGAGGTGATATTGTGGAAGGTATCTATAATTAATAATAAGACGAAATTGTCACAGCCACATTTATAAATGTGGTTGTGACAATTTCGTCTTATTATTCATTATTCTGTATTAAAATTGACTGCAAGTCGTTAAATTTATCATAAAAAGTTAATATTAACAACGCAGATCGGTATGGATCAAGAAATTCAAGAACATAATTTTTACTTACGGAACTTCTACTGAAGGGATGCATTTCGCTTCTAAAGAGAAGCATCATCAGCCTCCTGAAGGCTGAAGCGAAATGCATCCCTCCAGTATAAGTAAGTGAAAATCATTATTTGTTTTATATTAGAAATACAGTGTCAGGTTTGATATTAGATTGTTAATCAAGTATTTCGTCATGGAAAACATCACAGACAGAGGATGAGTCAAAAATTCAAAAAAAGAAGACAGATGATGATGATTGGTGTTCTGCTCGTAAGCAGGTCCTCACATGGCAACTCTCCATTCTTGACGATTCTCTGTCAGTCGCTTCTTCACATTATAGTTTCCATTTCATCCACCAGGATGTCGTCAATCATTTGAAACCTTCGCCTTCCTCTACAGATAAATCAAAGAAAATGTTTTTAATTGACTAAAAACAATAAAAACCTAAATTATGCGGCCCAATTTATAAACTGAATAGAATGCTCTGTCTACTAGCCAATACTTGTTTTAAACTTTAAACTGCCTTTGAACATTCAAATTATTTGGTTCAGCATTATACATTTTTGGGTCTATCTAATGAGGTGATCTTTCAAAAAGGACAGTTCTGTGGGAAACTTTAGTAATTAAGTTTGAGTGGTGAGTTTGTTGTAGTTATGAGAGTCTCCACAACGACTGAAAGTATCTAGATTTTTCCTTGTAATGCCTCAAGGAAATAGAGCGATGGCAGTGTGAGAAGTATTCCACTTCTGAAAAGCTCACGACAAGTATGTCTGGGGGGTTTATCAGAAATTATTCAACAGCCCTCTTTTGAACTTCCAATTCGGTATTGAAATGAATTATTTCAACTTGAAATAAATCGACCATTTAATTTAAAATTTGATTAAAAATGAGTAACCCCCGGTTCACAAACGAGCTACTTCATTGCTGCATCTATATTTGAAGGGACAACATTGTCAGAATTCAAAAGAAGAAGGGAAGTGATAACAGGTATCTGTTCAATCAGAGATAAGCTACAAAATTCATGGGCTATCTTTGTAAGGGTGACCGATTGGATTGGCCAGCAAAAAATAACTCTGCTCTCTGCTGTAAAATCCCCAGTGGTTAGGAACCCATCTAAAACTGTAGGTCCATCACCATCATCCAATTCATTACCCACGCACAGGTCTCAAACCTATGTGGGCTTCATCGTCCGAAAAAAACAATGCTCTGTAATCGCAGTCTTAAATATATTTAAGGAACAACTTGAGAGACGACACACACCGGACTATAAGTATGAACGAGGTGTGAGGAGTTCAGGTGTTCGGCTGTATAATTTATTGCCAGCTCATATTAAAGAAGTTACTGGAAAAAAATTTAGAATTAAATTGAAGAAGGAGCTGCTGTCTATATGCGCGTACTCTGTGGAGGAGTTTAGAGAGTTTTACGAACCTCAAGATGGGGGTTTGAGAGGGTAGATAATCTATTTTATGTTCGACTAACGATATGGACAAGTCCATACACCCCTTTTACAGGAGGTCAATGGATGCAATGAAATAATAATAATAATAATAATATGTTGTAACTTCTTCTATTCTTCATGTGTAATAGTAGTTTATGCAACGATTTTATTTTGACCCTTATTAAAGCACGAGTTAAATGTAAGTTATAACACGAGCGAATGCGAGTGTTATAAATATCTCACGAGTGCTTTAATGGCCAAATAAAATCCTTGCATACACTATTTTATCTACGACCAGCACTAGTATACATTTAATTAAAACAATTTCATTTTACCTGTGACTGTCAGAGATACCTAACCTCTCATCTCAAATACGAGAAGCTATAGTAGATTGTTAGGTTAAAGCAGCTGGGTGTAGCAGTTTGATCAAATCAGCTGATAGTTTCACAATATTGAATTGCGATATTGATTCCATCAAAAATGCTTCTGATTGGTCAAGAACCTGTGTTATAATGTAGAACCTGTACTATAATGAGCTCATTATGCAACGGGTTTCAAAAAGCATTTCGAAAAGACAGCTGTTTTGGCATCAATTGTGAAACTGTAATGTATACATTATGACATGGTCGTAGATAAAGTAACTTTTCAGTTTTTTTTCTACTTTCATCTTCTATTTGTAATAATTTATATTACCTTAGTCTCTCAATTGTGTCAAAGAAGTAGTAGCTTTTGGGCGTATGACTGTAAGCTCCCACTTTATGTTTTGTATTAAATAAGTTCTCGTTATTTACAGGCCTCTACGGAATACCAAAGCCGTGGTACTTTCCATTTACATCGTCCTATTGGTGCGGAACTACTAAAGGAGTTACAGACATCAACGTATTGAGAACAGGTACCAACTGTTTTGTCATTAATTTTTATTAAAAATTCCTATTTGATTCATATTTTCCACTCTTTTGAAACCATCTTTTAGCAACAGCTATCTGCTTAATGGTCCTCAACTCTGTTGTATAATTTTGATTACACGTTGGAGTCAACAAAGCTAGCATTAGATTTTAATAGTATGATTGGGTGTAGCCCGATTCCCTCCCAGGTGAAAGTTTGTCCCTCGGTTTTCCCCATTTAGAAAGTTGGACAAAGCCCAATTCCCTCCCAGCCACTTCTCTATGAACAATATTATTACAACCTGCCCACTCCGCTATTACCACTCATACTGTTAACATGTCTCACCAGTGCCAAGTTGTCTCTAGTGAAAGAAGAAGACATTTATTATTAATGAATAGTAATAAGTTTTCTTTCAAAAAGTATTTAAAAAAGAGATTTTAGTCATTTCGAGGAGGCGAACTGACTCACACCCCATACAGTCTTTGCTGTTTATTAGCTGCGTCAGTATTTCAAATGTGTTTAAATCTTACATGTGTGTCAATAGTCTAATGAAATAATTAAGTACCATCGTACTTTCAAGTTATATTCTATGAGTAATACTCTACTACTAGTTCCTTTCTTAAATTCCATTTGTAAGTCTACAAATTTATCACTACCCTATCGCAAAATTATATGACTTATTTACATGTTTGCCAGAACACTTGCGAACACAGGCTTTAGCCTAGCTGTAAGTGTTTCACAATGTTTCTATACATATACTTATATAAAATTTACTCATAGGTTTTTTAATTATGTAAAAAAGGAGACAATATTCTCTATTTATATAAGTAGTATAATCAAATGTTCTACTGTTGTGAGAAATAAAAATTGAAAAATTAATTTGGACTATGATTGATTCGTAAAACTAGAAAATTCAAAACATTACTCTCTTTGAACTCTATAGTGATATTGGTCTCATGATGTAAGTTATTCAGAAAATTATCCAGCTGCCTATTACTTCCTTCCCACATACAAATAATAATATCATCAATCAATAACACCATATCTAAACATATATATTATTAATATAAACTTGAAAAAACACTTTTAAATGGAAATTAACTCACGTTATGGCGTGACGGCCGTTTCGCTCTGTTGTCTAGAGCATCGTCAGACGACCCACAGTACACTGACTTAAGGTATGAGTTTGAGGGTTATGTATGTTGGAATGGTGATGGGGTGGGGGGATGAGTAGGCGGGTTTTTTTTCAAGTTTATATTACATATTAGTGGAAACAAGATGGATCTTCAACATCATAACATATATATTATGTTCAATTTAATATCAAAACAGACACTGTATTACAATTTAATATACTGTCTTCACTCACTTATATTACTGGAGATACAGGAGGGATGCATTTCACTTCTGAAACGAAGTTGAATTGATTATCAGTCTCAAAGACCTTTCTTTCATAGTTATCCATAAATAACTTAACTAGAAGTGGTGAAAGTTTTATTTCATTTTCAATTCATCTTTCTGTTTTAATAACTTACTGAAATAATCATTATCTCTACGCGATAGTATAGTTGGAACTGAGCTGCTGAATTTCATGAATATGTGTTCATAGATTTTTCCTACAGTTGGAGGAGTGTGACAAAATTAAATGAGTGCGGCAAAGTTAGGCATAAATAGACGCTTTGTTAGATAACTGTAGTAAAAATATGTTTTCAATAATTATTTGGTACCTATTCTGGTCTTAATAAGTTTTCTGAATTATTTAAAAAAAAAAAATTTCTGGTTAATTAAGTTTGATTTAGTGATAGTTGACTTTTATTTTTGGTTGCAGGCAGTATAGCGAACGAGAATTGCGAGAGTGAGCCACCTAATCTGCGCCAGGGTATCACAATACAGAGCCTGTCCAAGGTCTACCCGAATGGCAAGGTGGCTGTGCGAGATCTCTCCCTAAACTTCTACGAGGGACAAATCACCTCCTTCCTCGGACATAACGGAGCTGGTAAAACTAGCACCATGTAAGTGCACAAGTGGAGATGCAAGTAACCGTTATTTTCCAATCACAGTTATATATGTTATTTTTAGATCTGGTATTTTGAAATATTGAGTTTTTTTAAGATTAACGGCTGGTCGGACGAAAGCCAATTGAATAAGGAGTTTAATGTCCGTTAACTAACTGTAGTAAGTGTAACGGGTTTATTTCTGTTGCACAAAATCCTTTAGTTATTTTTCGTTAACCGAATGGGCACAATCTGACAACACTGTAATTTGATCAATAGCTGATTCTGAAGTTGAGAAAAAAGATGAATTAGAATCATTATTTTGAATTATTTCACATATAACGAGAGTTAATGGCATTTTATTTTCGGTGAACGGACGGTTAAGTATCTCTTACGCCGGTTAGCCTCATCGGCGTTATCGCTTGTAATTGTCCTTTATGCAACCATATTCTCTCCATTAAGTCTTATCTCCATAGAATGACGTCATTCTACGGGGATTAAATTCAATTGGCTATCGTGCAACCGGCCATATATCTTGGAGACTTCGGTTGAGGAGTATATGACAAGTCAGATCAACAATTATTACAGTATAATACTTGCATTATTACCAATCCTATACACTAGTTACCATAATTACTATATCAATTAGTTAAAGTGAGGCTTAATTTTGATTTGAAAGGAACTCTTGTACACTATAAAAAACTTTATCAAATAAATATTTTTTCAATTGATTTTGAAATATTTCTATATTTTCAAACTCTTTAAAAACTTTGGTAGCTTGTTGTAGAATTCCCTACCAATGTAATAAGGGTTTTTGTTCGAATAAGCTACTATTGTGACTCATCAAGTGATTATCTCCTTAGCTTCTTGTATTATAATCGTAGATGTCAAGATTTTGGTAAATATCCCTCTTTTTTCTTTTTGTTTCTTTGTAGTGGCGAAGGTGATATTGTGGAAGGTATCCATAATGAATAATAAGACGAAATTGCCACAACCACATTTATTAAAACTTAGAGAAACTAGTTTCAGTTGTTACACCATTATCAATCTCTATCAAAGATTGATAATGGTGTAACAACCGAAACTAGTTTCTCTAAGTTTTAATAAATTTGGTTGTGACAATTTCGTCTTGTTATTCATCACTCTTTTTTACTTATAAAGTACCATCATACACATACAAGCAAGGTACAGTTATGAGATCAAAAATCTTGAACAACGCTTACATGAAACAACGCCTATTTACTCTTTCCGTATACCTAACAGCTCTCTTTTAGATCTTAAACATCCTATCAAGGGTTTGTTCTGATTTGGGTGTTACTTGAACGGTGACAAATTTAGCACAAACCTTGATAATTATGATAGTATGACATTTGCAATTACCGATGATAATTATAATGTTAAACACATAGAACAGAGTATCCAAGGACATTCAAAATAAACACGCAAAATATTGAAGGTTAATAAGGATAAAATAAAATTAATTTGAAAAGAAAGAAAAAAGTTTTGTTTGTGTGGAGTCGTTCAGTCACCTGTTTCTACTTGTTTATCACTGTTGTTTCCTATTGGTAGGCTATTTCTTCTTACTAATGGACGTACTAATGACAGACCTCTATCAAGGAGTGCGACCTATGAGAGTTACCCTGTCTATAAAGCGATAGTATTTGTCTAAGAATGTGCACAGAGGCACAAAAAGCAACTTTGTTTCAATTTAATTGAGATTGACAGAATACACTGTGTTCGAGTGTCACTTTGTACGACAGTCGAAACAGTAGTGTTAACAATAATCCCGTGTGTTAACAATAATAATAATTGAAATGGTTTTGAGAATATCACTTCAATTCAATATTCATAGTTCTATAAATAAAATAGAATTCAAAGTTTTAATCTGTGATGTTTTCCATGACGAAATACTTAATGAACAATCTAATATTAAAACTGACACTGTATTTCACTTTTAAATAATGTTTCACTCACATATATTGGAGATGGTTGAGGAATGCATTTCACTTCTGAAAAGAAGGCTGGCGAAGCTTCTTTTCAGAAGTGAAATGAAATTTAAATTTATTCTTCCAATACAATACAATACATTTGAGATTTTTGTACAGTTGACAACATGGAAAAATATTTTATTATACAACCCCTGAGTTGAGACAGTGTGGGGTCGATAATGTTCCACTATGCATATTATGTAATCTCTTGATACAGTATGGATACAGTTGTATTAAACATTTGTTAATTAAACAATAATAAAGCAGCAGTAATACAATAATAAAATGCATTCCTCAAGCATCTCCAATATATATGGGTAAAACATTATTTAAAAGTGAAATACCGGTTCAGTTTTAATATTAGATTGTTCAAAGTTTTAATTGCTATAAGATATAAATTAACTAGTAGTTATGTGAACAGTAGACCTCACGCCCAAAAATAAGGTTTCTGGCACAGGGGAACTTACTCCATGTACTCAATGATATTCACCATCGCAAAATTAAACACAGTCATCAGACCTAACCCTTGATTCAATTCGCGTAGTCTATTTCATGTCTGTTTTTCACAAAAGGTCACTCTGTATGGCTCTATACCTCTTGATCAGCTTGCAGAAGCACGCCAGAAGACAAGCTGGACTAGCGCTAGACTTTTCGAGCAAGCTGTATTTTGATCTACTTGAATTGTCCCCTCTGTATCACATCAACAAGGCTGTGCTTTCAATTATTTTTGCTCAAATTAGATTTTAGATGTCTGATGAATGAGTTTATAAAACAATATTAATGACATTTTTATATCATATACTTAGTAATCACTTGTTATTATATTTAAATGAAATATTATAAATGAAACAAATCTGTTATTCTTATGAATGATAACTTTATTCATATAAATGAGGCTCAACCAGATGAATAATCATATGTTACAGACCGAGCGCTATCTATGAATCTGATAATACAATACAATACATCTTTATTACCAATAAAAAATAAATACTTAAAATCTATAAAACGAACTTAATACACAAAAGAAAATTTATCAAACAATTTCGCAATAAAATGAAAATTTCGTGGCACCACCCAGCAAGGGAAACCCCTGTCCGCTGGGTGAGAGTATCGGTTCATAAAGTACAGTTTATATGAAAATAGTTGAGAAAAATAAAAATAAAATAGTTGAAAGTTAAATGAGAAAATCAAAAGAAAAAGAAGCAGATTCCAATTGCATATGATGGAGAAGCTCATTTTAAAAATCATATGTTCATAGAAGGCCTGGGTGCCTTTCCTTTTTTCCCCTCATAATCATCCTTCAAATACAACAAAATTTAAAAAATCCTGATGCATACATCGCTTTGCATTACTAATAGGAACATTCATGCCAAATTTCAAAGAAATTAGTTCACGCGTTCAGCCTTAAATGCGTTGCAAACAAACAGACAGAGACAGAATGCAAAACGGTCGACTTGAAACAGAGGCCTCTCTTCGTTCGGTCAATAAGAATACTAATAATGAGTATTTTTCCTATTTATTCTATAAGATATATAATAATAACAATTCTAATAATTAGTATTTTTTCTTGTTTATGTTTATTGTTCATAATATGCTTCTACATGGAGCAAAGAAGAGGTTGCAAAGAAAAAGAAGTGAATTTTTATTATTGTAAATTTGCTGTAGAACAAGACTTTTTGGGGGGATGAAGCCCACATAGGTCTGAGACCTGTGCGTGAGTAATGAGTTGGATGATGGTGATTGGTGAGTTGGACCTACAGTTTTAGGTGGGTTCCGAACCACCGGGAAGTGATTTTACAGCAGAGAACAGTGTCTTTTGCTGGCAAAGCCAATTGGCTACCCTTACAAAGAGTGCCCAGGAGAACGCAGCTTTTCTCTATCTGATTGAGCAGATACCTGCAGCGGCTCACGTACCTAACCTAACCTAACCTAACCTAACCTGGCTATCACTTCCCTAAATGACAATGAATTGAACCCACTTCTCACGTTCTGTATTTTTAATATTCCTTTTTATCTATTGATATTTATAATCTATGTTTATAATCTATTTATGCTTATATGTTAACATGTTAATTTATGTTGATAATTGATTTGTTTTCAGATCGATGCTCACGGGCCTATTTCCTCCATCGAGTGGAACGGCGAAAATCTATGGCTTGGACATAAGAACAGACATGGATGCCATTCGCAAGAGCATGGGCATGTGTCCTCAGCACAATGTACTCTTTAATTTGTAAGTTATCAGAATTCACCATCATTTATTCATTAGAGAGTTTGGCCTACAGCTGCGATATATTGAAGAGTCCCATATTACCCATTCCACAGAACCGCCAAGTTTAAGAAGGGAGCACTGTACAGAGCTGTTACGTTTTATAATAAGCCAGCAGATGACATTAAAAAGCCCCCAACTAAAACACAGTTTAAGAAGACAGTGAAACAATGTCTCCCGGACAGGGCATTTTACTCAACTAGAGAGTACCGTATTTAGAGATGTCATGATTGCCAATCTAACAACACTACCACCTCATTGCAGGTCTAAGTTTCCCATTTTTTTATTATTTTAAACAAAATTTCATGTGATAGTAGCCTTCATTTTTATGACTAGGTTGAAATTATTACTATCAATTTTGACTATTATTGGACTATTATTTATCAGATTATATGTTTTTGATAAACTTATAATGTCTGAATAAAGTAAAGACGATGCATAATAATTGTTGTATATATATATATATATATAATGTTAGCATGTATGTAAAAATGCATATGCGAATAAAGCAATTGAATTGCTATTGTGAATTTCTTATATTTGTATTTTTGTATTTTGGCGAAATAAATATTATTATATTATATAATTTAATTGACTGAATGATTTAGAATAAAATGGCTGACTTTTTTACCTCGGAGGTTGGAGTTGGGGAGCAGCCGGCCCTCTCTTCTATTCAACCCTCGTTTACTGAACGAACAGCATTAATCTAATATTTTTTTCTCACTTTGCGTGTGTGCAGACTGACAGTTGAGGAGCATTTGTGGTTTTACGCGCGCCTGCGCGGAGGTGGTGGGGAGGAGTGGGTGCGCGCTGAGTGCGACGCCATGATCTCGGACCTGGGACTGCCGCACAAGCGACGCTGCCTCGCCAGCCATTTGTCAGGTGGCATGCAACGGAAACTGTCCGTCGCCATCGCATTCATCGGCGGATCCAAGTAAGCACCGCTGCACAAAGTGGCAACACTGTCATATTTAGGGGAGTCCGGTCCCACAAGATGTCAAATTATCTTAAGATAGAAACTGCAAAACTTCAATAAATAACAACCAAACTTTAATCTTGAACAAGGCCCTATTAGTCATCACTGCTGCACAAACTGGCAACACTGTACAATGATATTGACTCAAAACACATCTTTTTTTCTCTATTTATTTATAATACATACTTCAAGATTACAAAAAATAGAGGCTTACAGCTAACGCCAAAACAAACGTCATTGAAAACATTAGATTGACTAAAAACAAACAAGGAAATCACAAAACAAAAATTTAAACGCTAAGCTAACAAAGAAATAAGTCAAAATAAATACAATAAGAGAACGGCATGAAATAAAAGCATAAAGAAAAACAATCCCAAGTATTAATTAACTTTAAACAAATAAAAGAACAGCTAGAAACAATTTAGAGGAAAGTAGAGGAAAGAAGAAAACATATAATTTATGGTCTGCATCTAAAATTCCAGAGCTTGAAAACATTTTCTACTAAAACTGCACAAACTATCTGAGAAGGGGTCTAGAACTGGATTAAATCTATTGTAAAATCGCACAGTTCTTTGAAAGAAGCAATTTGCATGATGAACTGTGTTTACTTTATCCAAGGTGAAAAGCATATTCAATCTTGGCCTATTAGATGGAACAAAAAAACTGAAATATTGAATTATGTTTGGAATATCCAAATGATTATTCATGAGCTTATACAACACAATTAGTGAAATGTAATCTTGTCTATTGTTTAATGACATGATCTGAAATCTAAATCTTAATCTCCTCATAGAATGGGAATGAATATCCAAACTTTTTATAAAATAGAAATATGAGGAATTGTAGCACATCTATTCAAGTTACGCCAGGCTTGGCAACATTTGAAACTCAAAAATAATAATATTATGCTTACTCAAAATATAAAATATGTGATGTTTTCCATGACGAAGTACTTTACGAATAATCTAATATTAAAACTGAAAATAATAATAATATTATAATAATATTTATTCAGCACATATTTAAAATAAATATTTAACATAAATATTTAATAATATTTATACAAATAGTATATAAAACTGCCTGTGAGAGCCCCATAGGTAGTCCTGTTCGGGGTCCTTCCAAATTAATAATTATAAAATAGATGAAAGAAAAAGTTCTTACCAACAAAGTTTTTTGCAAAGTAATAATTTAAATTAAAAAAGAAAGATAATATTAATAAATAAATGAAAACAAAAATACAAAAATTAAAAAATAAATAAATAATTAATAACATGTTGAGCTTTTCTGTGCAGACGGCAATTTTAAATTGTAAATATTTTTTTAATTTTTTCAAGTTTTCTAATGATCATTATATTGGTGTGCTACAAAAAATTCTATGCATAAATATAGGTCCATATTATCGTTCTACTCTTCAACAGACAAAAAAATACAATATAAATATTCAATAGGGTACAGGTCAAAACAACAAATATGTATCACTATCTATTTCAAAAAAATGTTTCAACGTTTTCGATTGAAAAAATAATTTTTTTCAATTTGGCTTTTACTGCCTTACTACATTTAATGCGTCTTATATCTAATGGTATTATTAAATGTAATTTCTTTTTAAATTATGATTTATTAAATAGAAATGCAGTGTTAGTTTTGATATTAGATTGCTTAGAATGTATTCTTCAATCGGAAAATACAATAAATAAATACACAGATATGTGTTCAACTTAAAATATTACTGCTTAACATTTGTGATTAATTTAAACATGCATCAGCAAAGCAAGCTAGTGCGCTGATACAATTTTCTATCAAATTGCGTTTCAGCAATTTGTGTTGCAATAAGTGTTGCAACATAATTTTCTGTCAAATTGCTGTTTAGCAATTTGTGTTGCAATAAGTGTTGCAATTTATCGAAGTAAATGAAAAATAAATCAGAACAGTGAAAATAAATCCAATTTTCAACCTAGTGTATTTGTATAGACCAATCTTAAGCCACCAGCGAATGAGAAGTCTCCGAAGAACTAAGTAATGTAACTTGGTGCACGATTGAATTGCAACTATGTACAATGTTAGTAAATACGAGTCCATACTTAAATTTCATTCTTCCTACAGGACAGTGATCCTTGACGAGCCTACATCGGGTGTCGATCCTTATTCAAGGAGATCTATTTGGGAACTGTTGACCAAGTACAAGAATGGTAAGCTTCAAACACATTTTACGTTGGATTTTAGAGTGCATTTCTGTTAATTTTCATATACTATCTCATACCATCTTAACATTTTCCGCATGCGCAGTCAGTTTGAATTGACACATTAAGATATCGTAACGGTATGACAAACTCAGACTTGTTGACATTAGGCTGCAGGAACTTTTCTAAGGATGCTTACACAGTGGAGCATCTTGATGATAATCACCAGCCCAAAATGAAACACATGCTGTGGAATGGTGGTATTCACGCTGCTTCCATCTGTCATACGCCATTCTACAGCATGTATTTGATTTTGCAATGGTGATTATCGACCTTGAAGTCGTCATATTACTAACAATTCGCCTTCTTAGCATAGATTACGCTCCTCTAAGACATTTTTGGACATTATATAAAACGTAATAGAATTAAAACTACCCATTTTTATACAAGATGATTCACAAAGACGTGCAGAAACTTTGGAGCTCAGTCTACATGAAAAAATAATGATAAAAGTTGTATAAACATGGGTGTAAACGTGTTTTATTAGCGCGTTACAGCTAGCAAAAGATTTTTCCTGGATTTCAGCTCACCAGGTGAAACTATATGTCATCTTGGTGAATCGGTTCTTATGGGGTTTGACCTGAAAAATTGAACAATGCTGGTTATAAAACTGTAAGTTGAGTAGTTTTTGTGAAAACTGATGTCGAAAACTTGATGAAAAACACATCTTTTCATCATTGGGGCGTCGCAACTTCAACTTGCTGTCGTTTAAGCGGTCGTGGGTTCGAATCCATCTGGCATCTAAGTGTAATCATTCACCTCATTACCCGCGCACAAGTCTCAGACTTATGTGGGCATCATCAGCAATAAAAAAAATCTTTCCATTTTTGGGAAACAAATCTTGAATATTTCAACAAGGAACAGGAACCAAAAGAAGAAATTCTCACTTAATTTACTTTAGAAGAATTCAATAAAAATAAAAATATTGCTCCTCTGGTGAGCTGAAATACGAGAAAAATCTTTTCCAGCCGAAACTCGCTAAAGAAGCATTCCTGGACCCATGCTTTTATAAACTTTTTACGTTATTTATACATGTATACTGAGCTCCAAAAGTGTATGCTACTGTAGTATTCATATAACTTGGCAGCGTGTAGAAGATGGGAGGACTTGCTAGATCTGAACCCAACTGCTGCCAAGTTATATGAAAACTACAGTACTCTTCGTGAATCATTTTTTTGACTAGAGCATTCACGTCTTTGATTAATTATTCAGATTGTTAGTTTTTAACTCTAATTCTATCATTCATAATTATGTGGTTGTTTGCAGGTCGTACAGTTGTGTTGACAACACACTACATGGACGAGGCCGACATTCTGGGCGATCGAATTGCCATAATAGCGCATGGCAAGCTGCAGTGCTGTGGGTCCAGTCTTTACTTGAAGAACCGATTCGGTAGCGGCTATTACTTGACTATTGACATTAGAGAGGACAAAGTAAGTTCTTCGAATAGAAGAGTATACTCGATAATATTACAAATTATATACTTGACTAGCAAGTTGCCCGATTGAATTAAATCTGGAATTCTATAATGTGTAATTACCTTTTACAAGTTTAATTTAATAGACTTTTTTCTTATCCCTATTCTTCTTCTCCTCCTTCTCCTCCTCCTCCTCCTTTCTGCTCATCCTCCTTCTCCTCCTGCTGCTCCTCTTCCTCCTCCTCCTACTCCTTCTCTTCTTTCTCCTTCTCCTTCTCCTTCTCCTCCTCCTCCTTCTCATCCTCATCATCCTCCTCCTCCTCATCATCCTCCTCCTCCTCCTCCTCATTCTGCCCCTCTTCTTTCTCCTTCTCCTCCTCCTCCTCCTTCTCCTCGATTACTCCTCTTCCTCCCTTTTCTCCTCCTGCTCCTCATCTTTCTATTCCTCCTTCTCTTTCTCCTACTACTCCTCCTCCTCCTCCCTCCTCCTCCTCCTCCTCCTCCTCCTCCTCCTCCTCCTCCTCCTACTCATTCTCTTCTTTCTCCTTCTCATCCTCATCATCCTCCTCCTCCTCCTCCTCCTCCTCCTCCTGCTTCTCCTCCTTCTCCTTCTCCTCCTCCTCCTTCTCCTCGACTACTCCTCTTCCTCCCTTATCTTCTCCTGCTCCTCTTGTTTCTCTTCCTCCTCTTTCTCCTCCTACTCCTCCTCCTCCCAATCCTTCTCCTCCTGCTCCTCCTTCTTATCATCCTTCTCATCCTCTTCCTCCTCATCCTTCTTTTCCTCATTCTCCTCCTCCTTCTTCTTCTCCTTCGCCCTGTCTCATCCTTCTTCCTTCTCCATGTCCTCATCCACCCACCATAGATTTTCATTTTCTCTTCCTCCTTATCCCCCTCATCCTTCTTCTCCTCCTCCTCTTCCTTCTCCTTCTCCTCCTCATCCTCCTCCTTCTCCTCCTCCTCCTCTTCTTTCTCCTTCTCTTCCTCCTCCTTCTGCTCCTCTTTTTTCTCCTTCTCCTCCTCCTCCTTCTTCTCCTCGACAACTCCTCTTCCTCCCTTTTCTCCTCCTGCTCCTCCTCTTCCTCTTTATCCTCCTCCTTCTTCTCCTCCTCCTCCTCCTCATCCTTCTGTTCCTCATTCTTCTCCTCCTCCTTCTTCTCCTCTTTCTTCTCCTCCTCTTTCTTCTCCTCCTCCTCTTCCTCCCCCTCCTCTTCCTCCTCCTCCTCCTCCTCTTCCTCATCCTCCTCCTTCTCCTCCTCCTCCTCCTCCTCCTCCTCCTCCTCTTCCTTCTCCTCCTCCAGATTATAGAGTAATCTGTGTGCCAAATTTAGTGTTCCAAATCGTTGCCGTTTTTGGTGAAATCCGTTAGACAAAACACACACACAAACACAAACATAACTTACTCTGTCTTTTTATATTATAGATGTCATTAAACATCCGAACATATAATAACCGTAATCAACATAGCGTTAATTCATTCAACTATAAGAACGAAGTCATAGCACTCAGGAACTACAATAGAAGATTCCTTGAACAATCAGTTGAAATTTATTTTTGAAAATATTCTGTGTTTCTTAAAGCTGAGTGTAGGCTTTGGTAATAATTTTTTTTAATTTTATTATTGCATAATTTTTTGAAATTTTGAAATGTTATCTAAGCTGTGCATTTTTTCAGCAATCATTTTGTGAAATACCTAACTCAAAGTTAAAATTATCTAGTTTTAAGATGCAATAATTAATCTTCCTTAACTATTTAATTTAAATGCGGAAATTAATAAAGGTTACGATGAGTAGAAATTATTGTAACATATTTATTTGTTTCCTGTTTTATTTATTTATACATTTTTTTAAGTATATTGTTGTAATTTGATGAATAATATCGTATTATATAATTGCAGATCTCAGCCGGTCTTTCTTCTCCAGAATTAAAAAGTGAGTTCCAGTATTATAATACTTTTGTCGACGAGTGCATGTTGCTGTTTTTTTTTTACAGTAGATTTGTGTCTTGCTTTGTCAAGCACTTTGACTTGTCTGACGCCGGTCTCAGGCCAACCAGACGTATATAAAAATAATAAAAAATATTGGTAATTTGGTCATGGGCTTACATCAAGATCTTCTTCAAGCCTTCAATGTCAACTCATTCTTGGCAGTGCGCAGAAACACATTTTGTTTCGCCTACGCATCATTCACAGGGTTCCAAGTGGCTGCATTAAGAACTGATCATTCTTCATATTTGCCAGTGTGTGTTAGAAAAGCTCACAACAAAGAGTAGTAGTAATTGGTTAATTTCATTGGAGCCTTACTGTTTACCGGTAAATGTTTTTGGTGCCACTGGTGCATGAAACTAAGCGTTTTTGGGAGCTGTTAACAATTCATTTACCGGTAGAACATTCAGCTACTTCCGGGCTGAGATTTTACCGGTAGATGTTTTCTACACAAAAGAATCTACGAACCGTGTACTATTCACCAATGCTCTCTGATTGGTCGAGAGTAGAGAGCAGTTGTTTCAAATATTCAAAATGGCAGCCTCTTTGGCTGAATAATATGAAGAGATTTATTCATTCAACGGTTTACTGTGAACTATATAAAAAAGGGTAATTTATTTCATGTTGTGTGGAGATTAGCTAGTATACTATAGAATTTTTATGTTATTTTAATTTTGTTTCACAACATTATTAGGTTTACTTATATTGGCTGGTGTGAATAGTTGAGTAAGTTCAGAGAATGGACTCTGTTGAGTGACTGGAGTCGACTGTTGATCTGTTGAGTCGACGGGAGTCCGATAGGAAGACGTGAGAAACAGCTGTGATTGACTCAACTATTATTCACATCAAATAACAAGAGTCCCCGCAAGTACAGAGTCAAAAATATAAGATACTTAACTCAACATTATTCACACCACCCATTATTGCATGTTGTTTTGCTGCTTATATTTATATAAAATAGGCTTAAAATACTTCAATAAGTAGCCTTTGTACATTAAATAAATAAATACAAAATAAAAATGTACTGAAGTTATAAATAATACAGTAGGCCTAATACAGCCGTCGTGAGGTAATTCTCCTTTAATAATTTCAAGTGCAAACGCACGAGCCATGGTTGATATAAATTACTACAGAAAAGCCACTAACCGAACATCACTTCCCGGTGGTTCGGAACCCACCTAAAACTGTAGGTCCAATTCATCATTCACCATCATCCAACTCATTACCCACGCACAGGTCTCAGACCTATGTGGGCTTCATCCTCAAAAAAAAATATATTAGAGAAGGGATATCCATGAGCTATAGCAGGTATCTGTTCAATCAGATAGAGATAAGCTACGAACTCCTGGGCATTTTTTGTAAGGGTGACTGATTGCCCAGAAAAAACTCTCTTCTCTGCTGTAAAATCACTTCCCGGTGGTTCGGATCCCACCTAAAACTGTAGGTCCAACTCATCAATCACTATCATCCAATTCATTAGCTATGCACAGGTTTTAAACCTATGTGGGTGTCATCCTAATAAAACAATAATTTCAAAAGATGTGCCAGATTGTTACCGGTGAGCGGTGTGTTGTCGTTCTTGGGAACGTCGGTCAGTGCAGTTCAACAACTGTTTACCGGTAACATTTAATGAGAAGGCTCCCATGAGCTCAAACATCAGTAAAGTGCCGACATGCACAAGGCAAATCAATACAACTGCCAAGAATGAGTTGACAAGCTCTTTTTCGTGACTAGGTTTATGATGTTATAATTTTTTTCCAGAAATTACGCACCACATAAAAGAGATAGTGCCTTCGGCGAACTTTCACGAGCACATTGGCACCGAACTGATCTACGTGCTGCCACACGGCGACCTGGAACGATTCAAGAAACTGTTCAGCTTTCTTGAAGATTTCAAATCAGAACTGTTCATCAATTCCTATGGCATTTCTGACACGTCTCTTGAAGAGGTAAGCTCATTAAGTATTGCTTGTAACGGGTGTTACAAAAATGACGCAACCCTGAGATCAAATCCTTTTTTTTTGTAACATTTTACTTCTTGTACATGATAGTTGAGTTGAACTAAGTATTTTTTTCTTTGTGACTTCTTGGTTTCTCTCCTAATATTGTTTTATAATAATAATTATTATTATTTTTTATCATGTATAATTTTTTTTCCTGTGTATTGTTTTTTTTTTGCGTGTTTATATTTGCGGAAATAAAGATTATTATTATTATTATTATTATTAATCGTGGAAGTAATGCATTCGGTGAAAATTACCATTCAATATTTTAGCATTTAATTCATCTTTCCTTTTTATTTTTTATTTTATTTTTTTGTACATTACGTCTTGGAGACTCCAGTTAAGGAGTATAAAACAAGCCAGTATTATAACAAAGAAACATGTCAACATCAGAAACATAAAAATACATCTGAAATACATAAAATTGAATAATATTGATGCAAAAGTTACAATAGTTAATTCAACTTGCAATTCTTAGTTAGTTTATAGTTATACAATTCAATAATTTCTTTCTCTTTCCATTGAATTTAATTCACATTTGAGACTATTAGAATGCACAAGTCGAGCATTAGTTTAGTAACAGCTTCTTTTCATTAAATTAAGTCCGATTTTCCCCTCAAGATGATTCTATTCTTGAGATCCATGTAACTTATCCTGTCTGATGTTTTACTGAAGGTCTCTTTGCATTACGAAGTAGATAACAAAATTCTCTAATATTAAAACTGACACTGTATTTCACTTTTAAATAATGGTTTACTCACATATATTGGAGATGCTTGAGGAATGCATTTCACTTCTGAAAAGAAGCTTCGTCAGCCTGTCGCCAGGGGTCATGCTTTGTTGAGGTTAGGATGAGCAGCCATTATGTGGTTAAAAATTGCGTTTGATTTGAATTGTATTTGGTCATTGAGTACGTTGGTTCTATCTTGTTTATGGTGTTTGAATATTTCATATTGCTGATTTCATATTTCATATTCATATTGTATTTAGTTTGTGGCTTTTTTGGAATGTGTGTAGAATTTCTAAGTCAGTTTGGATGTTATTGTGTGAGTGTCCAGTGTTGATTAAGTGATCTGAAGTAAAACATTATTTAAAAGTGAAATACAGTGTCAGTTTTAATATTAGATTGTTCATTAAGTATTTCGTCATGGAAAACATCACAGAAAAAAATTCTCATACAATGTAATTGATTGACTTGCAACTCAAACGACTTTTGAAAGAGTATTTAAAGTACTGTAACAGAAAGTTGCTAAAAATATGTTGAAATTAGTACAAGTCTATTTTGAAGTTACAGGGCTTCAAATCCAACATCTAACTTCCTAACATTTTTTTTTTTTTGAGGATGAAGCCCACATAGGTCTAAGACCTGTGCGTGGGTAACATGATTGTACATGATACAAAATACATGTACATGTTCATTAGTGCGTGATTGAATTTTAATCATGTACATGTTGAATATGTCATGCATAATATGACATGTGCTATGTCATTTTTGAAACACTCTGAGCTTGATAATAAGAATAATAATAATTATCACTACTACAATAATAATAATAATAATAATAATTGTTATTATAATAATTATAATAATAATAATAATTACTTGTTTCGTATTGGTAAGCCATTCTTGCTAGTAAAGTTCGTGTCTAGTATCACCCAATGACAGACCTCCATTGTAGAGTTCGACCTATGAGAGGCTGTTAGTCTATTTACCAACATTATTTGCCCAAGAAGGGTATATGCTCGGCTACTCTGTATTTTAGTTTAGTTTATTGAGATTGAAAAAGTAAATGCTTATGGATTTTATTGGTGGGGAGACCCTTCCGCGTACTTCCACCTCACCGCTTGAGCCAATTTATTGAAAACGTGATGGACCTACAATTTTGGATGTGTTTATTGAAGTTAGAAATGATGTAACACTTAAAACTATAGTCTTTCATATTAATTTAAGTATTTAAAGTGGGTTGGACAACATCAGTCGGATGCCCGGTTTCTCAGTCGTGCAGTGAATCATTTATTAGCTATTGGTTCAATAGTGGCCCTAAGGCTTGTTTCAAACAAACCCGGCAGTTGGGTAACCAGTGTGGCTTACCAGCATAATTAATTATTGTATTTTAGGAGACACAAACATATAAAAACGCTAGAGCATCGTTATCTATATATTTTTTTCGGAGGATGAAGCCCGGTCTGAGACCTGTGTGAGGATAATGAATCGGATGATGGTGATTGATGAGTTGGACCTACTGAGTTTTAGGTGGGTTCCGAAGCACCGGAGCCTTAACATTCCCTGCTTATGTGAAATTTCATTCAAATTCGACTACTTTGTAGATTCAGAATAAGCTATATTTCAGTAAAACTTGTTTAATTTATGTTACCATTTTTTTTTTTTTTTTGAGGATGAAGCCCTCATAGGTCTAAGACCTTAGCGTGGGTAATGAGTTGGATGATAGTGATTGATGAGCTGGAACTACAGTTTTAGGTGGGTTCCGAACCACCGGGAAGTGATTTTACAGCAGAGAACAGTGTCTTTTTTTGCTGGCCAATCTAATCGGTCACCGTTACAAACAGGACCTACGAGATCGCAGCTTATCTCTATCTGATTGAACAGATACCGGCTACGGCTCGCGGCGCTATCACTTCCCTGATGTTTTTGATTTAACACTATTGATAGTATTTTTGACTTTGAACATTTTTGTGAACTTTTGATTCTATTATTTACTCAAATTTAATGTTTGTATTCTATGTCTGTAATATTTTCCCCCAATTGCAAGTTTCTCTAAATCTATCAACATTTTTACAGATATTCCTGCGTGTGGGCTCTCAAACTGATATTCCAGACACAGATGATAATAGAGGTAAATCCTTATTATTTTTTTATTTTTCTCTTTTGTTTGTAGGATAAAGCCCACATACGACTAAGACCCTGTACTTGGGTAATGAGTTGAATTATGATGGTTGATTAGTTAGACCTACAGTTTTAGGTGGGCTCCGAGCCACCTATCAATCTATATCTTATTTCATATTATGTTTAATCCCCTTTATTTTCTTTTTTTTGTAGGAACTCTTGGTGTATCTATTAACATATGTGTCTTTCTCTGCTATTCATAGTTCTCTACTAACTCAGTTTTATTTGTTGTTTATAATATTCATCATATTATAAACTTATGATGTTGAAGATCCATCTTGTTTCCACTAATATGTATTATAAACTTAAAAAACACTTTTGAATGGAAATTGACTCACGTTATGGCGTGACGGCCACAATCATATTGTTCATTGTTCATTCATCATATTGTTTATCATTCTTTATCATGCTGTACTTATTTATATACTGTTAATTGATGATGGAATAAATTCCATCTCTATACCCTCTTTGTACCAAAACATAACGTTGAGGTCTGAAGAGTCACCTTCAGTCGAAATCGGCTGTATACATATATACATACATACATACATACATATGCATGCATGCATGCATGCATACATACATACCCTGTGAGGGGAATATTGGAATAGAATAGAATGACATTTCTATTCAATTAACTTTAGATTTTTCTATTTATTTGTAATGTTCTCTTCATTGGTTGACGTGGCGAATTGTGGACTGACATGTCCACTATATAATATACACCGTAATAGCTCCTTTATAATAATGTTGTGAATAAAGTTTTATTTATCTTGATAATCTATGATTTTTTGAATATGCAGAAGTCAAGTATGAAGTTAGCATAATTCGTTGCTTTTTTTTTTTGTAGATTACGTCTTGGAGACTCCAGTTAAGGAGTATAAGACAAGTCAGATAAATGCTGAAATCATGTGTTAATCACTGTAATAAATTGCATTTATCTCATTTTTACTAACATTAAATTAATTTTGCTTTGAAAATATTCTTTGAGATGTGTAATTTTGCTGTATAAAATGTGATTCTATGCTTTTGTAGTCACTAATTCATTTTGTGTAAGTTTGTACAATGTGAATATTCATTCTTTTTTCTCTTTTATTGTACAGTGTTTTGATCAAGTGGAATAAAGCATTCTATTCTATTCTATTTTTTAATCCATTATAATATAAATTCACAAGAGCTTTTTCTCCATGACTGCATGAAAACTTATAAATAATTATTCTGTTTCAATTTAATTTCAGATTCCAAATCTTGTTTCGATAAAGTATTAGGATTATTCAATACTAAGAAAAACATAACAAGGAATTCATGTACACACAGAACTGATAACCAACGTAAGTATTTTCATTTAAAAATATATATATTTCTTTCAATTTTTTGTTAACTACAGGTCAATTTTAAAGCTTACAATTTGTACTGAGCATTCTTTAGCAGTTTAAAACCATTTTGTGAGTATATCTGCTCAATTCTTTCCTCAGTGAATTTCAATTTATTGAAATTTTTCATACAGTATTAGCTGTAAGTTATACAAGAATTCAATTTCAATTTATTGAAATTTTTCATACAGTATTAGCTGTAAGTTATACTGTTTTACAAACAACAATTTAGAAAAAATATTTTTTAAGTCATTTTGAAGCTTACAATTCCTAGATTGAACATTTTTAGCTGTATAAAACATTCTATGAATATGTTCTTCTCAATTCTTGCCTCAGATAAGTTGAAATTTTTCATTTTAAAAAATGTTCAGTTATAATAACGAAATAATTGAAAAAATAACCGTGTTGCTCTCTGTATGTCCCAGTTGAATATTGACTTGAGCTGAGGCAGTAATCTACAATGGTGATGGGAAGGGTAATTTCAAATTTTAACATTTTTTGAAGCTTTTTGTGGTGTCAATTGGTGCATTGATGTTGGTGATTCTCTACTATCAGCTGCTGGCATTGTCTCATATCTGGCAACACCGCAATTTCTCAGAGCAGCCTAATTTTGTGGCGTGAACTGTGACGTCATTATAGTGAGGGTAAAAACTGAGGGAAAAACGGAATTTATGAACTAACCTTGGGGTTTATTTAGCTCAAGGAAGACTTGAAAGCATTTCAAGGTCGTATTCATGAACGTCCCTTCAGTGTCTCTTGACTCAAGGGAATCTTTAAGTGCATTTAGTCTAGAGGCATTTTAAAAGTCTCTCGAGTCAAGAGAGAAACGTTCATAAATAATACTGCCCTAAGGCTTTCCAAGTTTTTCTTGAGGTACGAAAATCTCAGGCCCGTATTTATGAATTGTCTTCGATACCTCTTGAGCTCAAGGGAGAATTGAAAAGCATTCAGAGGAAGGCCTTCCTGAGTCTTCATCGAGATAAGGATACCTCAGGTCCGTAGTTGACCTTGAGCCTTCTTGAACTCAAGGAGACTTGAAAAGCATTCAGAGGAAGGTCTTCCAAAGTCTGCCTTGAGATAAAGAAACCTTGAGTCCGGTTCATAAATACGGGCGTTAAAGTATTAATTTATTGAAAGAAAATACGATTTTCACGTTATCAAATTGATATTATCAGTTTTTTTTAAATTTTTGAGTTTCTTTTTACTAATGACAACGTTTATTACAGCTGAAAATGATAATGTACAACAAGTGAACGGTTCAGTAGTAAAGTGTAAGTTGTTCAAATGTGTACTAGTGAATGCTTACTCCCTTCTACCATAGGACTGCATGTGCTAGTTGAGAGTTTGCGCAAATCGCCGCTAATTTTAACGCTAAAGTCGTCTGTGAAATTTGAGATTCAACGTTGGCAAATTTCAATTTTTTTTTTTCAAATTTCAAATTTTATTCAAACACACACAAAATACAACAGAAAACAAATTTACAATACAACAGTACAATAGTACAATATACAAAACAGAAACACAAATACAAAAACAAATGGCTATATGGTCGGGTGTGCTGAAAAAGAAATAAGAAGATACGAGAATTTATTTATTTAATAAAGCATTTTTACAAAAAATACTGTCGAATGTCGTCATAGTTGTCAGTAAAAAACACAAAAGAACATAAAATAAAAAGGTAATATAAAAGAAAATCATAAATAGCTGAAGATTTAAAATATTTTACACTAGAGAGAGCAGTTACTACAATAATTGAACTCTTCTACACAGTAATATAATTTTTGTCATCAGAAAATTGTCACTTTAGAACTTATTCATGTCCGTCAAAGACCTCAATTAACTGGCAATTCATTATGATTCAATGATTTATTACAGCCAAGAATACAATGGTAGCAATGGAGGCCAAGTCATAATAGATAGTACACATACAACAAAGTACAAGGTCAATAAAATATCACTGAAATACGAGGGTCATCCAGAAAATAGTACCCGTTTGGGAATAAAAAAATAACAAGTACATATTAACAAATATAGACATTTTTATTGGAAAGTACATACCTTAAACTGTTTCCCTACATAATCTCCAAGCAAATTTAGGCATTTATCATATCGTGTGACGAGTTTTTGTATTCCAGCTTCATATTCAGGCCCCTTCAGATTTCCATCTCTTTACGAAACTTAAAGACTTTTTGGCAGGAAAAAGATTTGATAGTGATGAAGAACTGAAAAAGGGCGTGATTACATATACAATACACTGGCGGTGGCGGAATATGAAGCTGCAATACAAAAACTCGTCACATGTTATGATAAATGCCTTAATTTGCTTGGAGATTATGTAGGGAAACAGTTTAATGTATGTACTTTCCAATAAAAATGTCTACATTTGTTAATATGTGCTTGTTTTTTTTTTATTCCCAAACGGGTACTATTTTCCGGATGACCCTCGTATATTGATGTATCGCTAAAATATATACAGCTAGTCATCATAGAATCACATATTAAATACAGGTTCTTATCGAATATTAAAACTAGATAACATTAATTCAAAGTCAATAATGAAAAATATGACATTAACTAGACAAGGTCAAGAATAGAGGTGATGTTCACAGTTTGGAATTCAGCAAGCGAATAAAACTGATTAAGAACTCATTTACATAAAATAGGATGGGTGTCTTTGTTTTAAGCCCTATTTTAGGACAGTCTCTTTATTATTTAATTTTTGTGCAAAAGACGGAGCTTTCCAAACCGTCTTCTAAAAAAAATACTGAGAATTCTATTTGCACAAATGGAAGAAGCTATATTTTTTACCTCCTCGCTCTCAAGATGACACCGTGAAATGTGCTTTGTCGCGAGCATAACTGCAAATAAAACACTCCAAATGAAAATGAAGTTTCGAATCAATATATTTATACATAATAAAAACTTAAAAAACACTTCTAAGTGGAAATTAACCCACGTTATGGCGTGACGGCTGTTTCACTCTGTTGTCAAGAGCATCGTCAACTAAGTGAAACTAAGTTGTGGGTCGTCTGACGATGCTCTTGACAACAGAGTGAAACGGCCGTCACGCCATAACGTGGGTTAATTTCCACTTAGAAGTGTTTTTTAAGTTTTTATTACATATTAGTGGAAACAAGATGGATCTTCAACATCATATTTATACATACCTGAACAGTCCCTCGTATCAAGAGACACTAGAGTAACATTCATAAATACAACCCTCAATCTTTTGTTAATCTAAAGCCGCGTCTCCACCAACCGAACATGCTCGGCGAACAGTGTTCGCTGGAATCAGCTGATGTCGCCGAACATTTTTTGAAGCTAGTTTGGTGTGGACGCCTTCTCGAACATTATGATCATGTGGTGGGAATCTGTGTTGGTCGTCACTGTTCGCTCACAGACCGAACATTTCAATTGAACTTACGAACACGTTCGGTGACCCATATGTTTATTGTTTGTTTGTTTTTTGTATTCGCCAACAATGTTCGGCAGACATGTTCGGTTGGTGGAGACGCGGCTTAAGACATAATACCTAGTTTGTGTGCCATGTTATTTTGTAGTCGGCGCATGCGTAAGCCTAACCAATACCAACTTTAGCGCATATGAGGATTAATTTAAAGAGCGTTCTCGTTAGCCTAGTTTTGCGCAATCTCTCTAGTGATAATTTTCTAATCGACTTGGGGCTTTTATTGAAATAATTGTAACGGCTTCGGATTGTTTCTGCTTTAATTTGTATTGAACTTTTTTCTTTCGTTTTTTCTTCTTATTTCAGTTTATTATCTAATAAAGTTGGGAAAATTTCAATCAAAAATTTGTAGAAGCTTTGGATTTATTTTGTATTTTTATGTTTTAATGTTGTTTTTCATTGTTTTAATTTTTCTACTTATCCCAATCATGGGCGTTCTAGACTCCTGAACATGACTAACGAGATGGCGTGCCTAAGGCTACCTTGAAGGCTACCATTTACCTTGTAACCGTAGTTGAATGATAATTTTGTATAACCTCTCAATATTAACTAATCATCTATTTTGATAAAGCAGTGAATAATTGTAATATCTGTCAAACTAAAACCTTTTTCTATCAATATATTTTAGTGCATTCAATGAATCCTCTGCTTATTTTTCGCATACATGCTATGCAATACTTTATTCCGATTATGTTGCATGTGTATTTTCTACACTCGTTATTTTTACCGTAATTATTTATAATATAAGCAGGCTGCTCGATTAATTAAATCTGAATTTCTAGAAGTTGTAATAACCTATCCACAAATTTAATTAAATATTAATATTTTTCTCCTTCTTTTAAATTTTAATAATAGTGTTTGGAAAAACGGCATCTACTATCCAAGTTTTTTATGGGGATTCATGCTTTTATTTTTCACACATCCTTATGGTTCCTCGGTTAAAGTTTATGGGCTGTCAACGAACTATTTTTAAATTAATTTAAAGTTTTTACTTCTTTTTCAACTCTGCATTTCTGTTGAACTTTGTTTGAATGTTGTACAGTAGAAACAATTAGTCTGGGCGCACGGCCGTTTGGTAGTCAGCCATGGTGAGGGGAGTGTTTATCGCTCATTTCTAAAAACATGTGGCCCGTGCGACGCTGCAGATGTCTTCAAGGTCAACTAGTCAACTTTTAACAGGACGGCTAGTAGTGAAACCAGAGCCACGTGCCCAGACTAATTGTTTCTACTGTATGTTGATCATTAATTTTCGTTGCCTGAAACTGATGGCAATCTTATAAATATGTTTTGGTGTTTCCCCCCACAAAATGCATATGGCTTTTATTGGTGAGGAGACCTTTACGAGTAATTCCACCTTGTCGCTTGAGCCATTTATTTTTTCCTTTGAGAATGAAGCCCACATAGGTATTTGACCTGTGTGTGGGTGATGAGTTGTATGATGGTGATTGATGAGTCGGGCCTACAATTTTAGGTGGGTTCCGAACCACCGGGTAGTGATTTTACAGCAGAGAATTGAGTCTTTTTTGCTGGTCAATCTAATCGGTTACCCTTTCAGAGAGGGTCCAGGAGATCGTTGCTTATCTAATCTGATTGAACATATACCTGCTATGGATTCACGGCTATCACTTCACTCACATTTTTTATAATATTGGGCTACCAATTAATCTGTTATTAAGTTTCTAAATCAATTGAATAGGGTTTCCATGTATTAGGAAAATTCCAGCAAAAATAATCTGTTCTCTGCTGTAAAATCACTTCCCGGTGGTTCGGAACCCACCTAAAATGGTAGATTCACCGTGTTTCCAATAACATGGCTCAAGCGACGAGGTGGAACTACCCGTAAAGGTCTTCTCTCCAATAAAATCCATACGCATTCATACCAAAACACCAAAACATATTCATAAGATTACCATCAGTTTCAGGCAACAAAAATTGATGATCAACATACAGCACAAATTCAAATAATGTTCAACAGAACTTATACAGTTTTCGCATAGAATTGGAACTAATCAAAGAAATCTTGTGTAAAATTATGACCAATAAATCACTTCCCGGTGGTTCGGAACCCACCTAAAACTGTAGGTCCAACTCATCAATCACTACCATCCAACTCATTACCCACGCCCAGGTCTCAGACCTATGTGGGCTTCATCCTCAGAAAAAAATATATCTGCTTACCAATTTAATAATTCAATGACTTTATTTCAGCCAACAAATATAGAACTGTAAAACAGGCAAAGCCAACAATACAATATGATTACCTAAAATTCTCAAGGAAAACATATATACAATGATTGATAACATCCTTACTAATATAGATTACTCTAAAACAAGATTAGGCGGCTCGGAACTATCTGATCATGACTATCAAATCTTAGAGGTGGGGTTGCAAGGTCATAAATCAATTAAAAAGAGTAGAGTAATGAAAGAAATTCAACAATGGGAACAGGGGAATATCGATTGTTTGAAGCAGAATCTGCTACAAGAAAACTGGAGTAGGGTTTACAATAGCAATAGTTTAAATGACAAATATGATAGTTTCATTAATATTTTAAGGTTTCATATTACTATGAGTTGTCCAGTTAAAAAAGTCCCTGTAAAGAACAAATTAGACAAGATTGAAGAGTGGATAACTGATGATATCCTTGCAGAAAGAAATAGGGTTAAAGATGCATATGATGAATTCAAACTATCTAGAAATATGTTAAGTGAAGATAATTACAAAGCTCTAAAGAAAAATTATACAAGACAAGTGAAAAGAGCGAAATGTAAGAAAACAGCTGAAATTTTGAATAATAGTGTGTACTTTAACACAGCAGTGTGGGATGTAATAAACAAAAATAGGCATGTAGCTCATGTAGATGCTTATACTAGTGTCCCCAGAATAATTAACGAAAATAACAAATATATTGATGATAGTGTAGACATTTGTAATTTCTTTAACAGATATTATCAACTGGTTGCTAAGGATCTTCAAAAATCTCTTAATACAGGTATTAGTGATGCAAACATGAGGAATACTGAGGGGATTCAGAACGAATTAAAATTCCACCCAGTATGCCAAGACGAGTTGTCAAATATCATTGATAGTTTAAATAATAAAAAAACTGTAGGAATGGATGGGGTATCCAGTAAAATTCTGAAAGAATGTAAAGATCAATTGTTAGACCCTTTGATTCATCTGATCAATCATTCATTAGAACAAGGTGTTTTTCCAGATAACTTAAAAGAGGGGAAGATCTTGCCAATCTTCAAAAGTGGTGATAGAGAAAAGGTAGAAAACTATAGGCCCATTAGTATTTTAAATGTAATAAGTAAAATTTTTGAAAGAGTAGTTCTAAATAGGTTACTTCTGCACCTTCAAGAAGCTAACTTTATCTGTGATGAACAGCATGGCTTCCAGAAAGGGAGATCAACAAAAACAGCCATAGTTTCTCTAGTTGAAAAACTAATAGATATAATAGATTCAGGTGATAAAGCTACTGCAATCTTCTTAGATCTGTCAAAGGCATTTGATTGTGTTAATCATAGAACTTTATTGGAAATACTGCAAAATGTAGGTGTAAATGGGGTTGAACTGAAATGGTTTGAATCATATCTTATTGGGAGAAAACAATGTGTAGAACTAACTGCAGTAGTTGGTAATAGTATAGTAAAGAATAAATCTAATAAATTAGAGGTGCAAGCTGGAGTGCCTCAGGGGTCAATACTAGGTCCATTGCTTTTTTTGTTATATGTCAACCGTTTACCTAAAGAATTAATTAGTGGTAGAGCCCTCTTATTTGCTGATGATACATCACTCATTTTCAGCAATTCCATTCTAGATAATTTAGAAATAAGTGCCCATATAGGTGTGCAGTCCATTGTCCAATTTTTAAATCAGTTGAAATTAACTATAAATAGTAAAAAATGCCAATACCTTCAATTCAAAAACAAACATAATTTAAATGAAGATAGGGCTATAAACGTGTTTGTAAACGATAATCAATTAGACCAGGAAGAAAAAATTGCATTTCTAGGAGTTACGTTGGATAGACGATTGACCTGGACTCCATACATTGCCATGGGCTCTTACTGTCACATATTAGGTATGCTATCTTAGTATGGGGTAATTCATCAAAACAAAATCTTGATAGGGTGTTTAAGATCCAAAAGAAAGCGGTTAGGTGTATAGAAAGAGTAAATAGATTAGATTCATGTAGGCCGTTGTTCAAGAGACTTGGTCTCCTAACTGTACCCTGCTTATATGTGTATGAAGCTACTTTATATGTAAAAACGAATGATAATAACCAAAATCTTGATGTACATGATTATAATACAAGAAGCCGAGGAGATTATCACTTGGTGAGTCACAATAGTAGCTTATTCAAACAAAAACCTAGTTATATTGGTAGGAAATTCTACAACAAGCTACCGCAGTTTTTGAAGAGTCTTGAAAGTATAAAAATATTTAAAAAACAATTGAAGAAATATTTAGTTGATAAAGCTTTTTATAGTGTACAAGAGTTCCTTTCACATCAAAATTAAGCCTCACCTCAACTAATTGAAGTAATTATGGTATCTAGTGTATAATATTGTTGATCTGACTTGTCTTATACTCCTTAACTGGAGTCTCCAAGACGTAATCTACAAAAAAAAAAAAAAAAAATGATCTCAAGATAAAATCAGAAAACAATATTATATCCTCATTCTGTCATCCTAAATGAAAATTTTTCTATACGGATATATATTATAGAGTTTATTGTGATATAAATACTTTTTTTGAAAAAACTTTGAGGCTCCTTGCTATTTGAAAAAAAAAATTCTATACAGATATATATTATATAGTTTATTGTGATATAAATACTTTTATTTGAAAAAGCTTTGAGGCTCCTTGCCCTGGTAAAATTTTTTTAGACTAAGGTTATTTTTGCTGAAACCTTTTCTATTATTATTCAATAATATAACACCAGCAGTCTATCAACCATGCAGGAAAAGCAATCAAACTTTGTTGGCTAGTTCAGAAGGAAAGTCGGGTAGCATAAAAATGTACTAATGCAACATAGCGCACATGTATACATTTTGTACTGTTGCAATTGCTGTAATGTAATTTAACATAAATAATCGTCGGACAAAGTCAATTAAACAAATTACTGTGATAAACAGAAATATCAGGCACCCTTGTACTATCTACTGTATAAGGGTTACCTGCATAAGGGTCATCAATCAATCACCTAGGCAAAGAAAATGAGCATGTTTATCCCGGTACTCTAGATTAGCTTAAATTTTTCATTTTTAAGTTGGTTTTGAAGCAACTGACAATTTATCAAACTGACAAATGTATAAAACATAATGTCTATTGATTTAGTAATAGCACTTTAATGAGTTCGAAATTAATAAATTATATTAATTTTCATACTTTAAAACAAAACAACAGAAAAATCTCCACCTACTTAGTGCTTTGAACCTAATGATTTCATCCAGTTTTCAATATATATTTTTTCATTAGATTCTTCTTTCCATTGTTCCTTTTCGTAGTGTTGTTTATCAATTTTATTTTCCAGACACATCTGTGCCAGTTGTAGACGATAGTGAAAACATAAAGCCGGAAGGAAATAAGCATTGGCGACAATTTTTAGCTCTGCATGTGAAGCGGTTCCATCATACAAGAAGAAATAGGAAAGCGATATTTTCAGAGGTGATTAGAACTTCTGTTTTCTCTGTTATCTATAAGAATGGAGTAGATTGATGGATCGATTTGCTCAGGCTTTGAATCAAAAGCACAATTTTCACCTCAATAAATTTTGAGATAATTTTTTCAGTTCAATCGATTGAACTTTTAATACATTGGGTTATTCGAAAGAGCGCCGGTTTTGATATATCAAATTAAGAATCCAATTTTATGTATGAGAAATAATTTTGGACAAATCATCACCACTAGTCCGCTACCATAAATAAATTATGGTAAGGACTGTATCCAAATAACTCTATAAGAAATCCATTTAGTTGATACATTGTGACTGCAAGAAAAGTTCAACTTACCGCAGTTTCGGGTTTCCTCCTCCAAATAATGGATGTTCAGGAGCAAATTGGCCCATTTTAGATAATTAAGTGTCATTGGTGGACGCTATTATTATATTATTACAGTATGATGTTGAAGATCCATCTTGTTACTAACTCATAACGTGAGTTAATTTCCACTTATAAGTGTTTTTTTTAAGTTTTAGTTATATAATTACATTATTAACAATATTACAGCTGCTAATTACCCAGCGCCATGCGAGCTTACTTATTGTGTGCATTGAGCTTTTCCTGTAATACATTATTCTAAAGAAGTAAACATAAAATTTTGCCGGTGGGTTGAGCTGCAACGTTGCTATAAAGGTAGTTTACTTTAAAAAAAAAACACAAAAAGTCACATCATCAGTGCAAAAACCCGTTTTTTTTTTGTGAACGAGTTTTTTCAAACAGATAAACTGTATGATACAAACGCTGTAAGTTATTCACTCATCCTTCCCCATTTCTTAGTTTTGTGACCACCACCATAAGTTATCCACCAGAAAAGAAAAACTCCAAATTCTTGGGCAAGACCAGGTAAAATACTATATATAATCAAAACTACAAAGCGTTAAAAATCCAATATTCTTTTTTAAACACTTGGTACAACTAGGTATTTGATTTTTTTGTTACACATCCATGCTATTTGAGTATGTTTTTTCTTCTCTGATGTTTTCCATGACGAAATAAATACTAGATGAACGATGTCATATCAAAACTGACTTTGTATTTCTATTTAAATTATAAGTGAATAAAAATCATAATTTCAATAGAAATAAATTGTCAGATTTGATATTAGATCCTTTTTTCTTATTTTTGTTGGCAGCTAGTGTTGCCAGGCCTGTTTGTGTGCATGGCTCTGCTGGTGACGTCGATTGTGCCCAAACTGCAGCAGCGTCCTCCGTTGACACTGGCGCCATCTGTCTACGCGCCGCCGCACCACATTTTCAACAGTAACAATCTCAGTGTGACGTCATCAGAAGTAGGCAACAGCAACAGCAACTGGCAAGTGGACTTGGACACCAATCTTACCGGGTCACTCGGACTGGGCACTGCTTGTCTCAGCCAGAAGCACAGGTATACAGCATAATTCCAAATAAAATTTATTGACACAAAAATACGAATGATACATAAACGGCTCTGGTAGCACAGTTGGTTTGGCGCTTGTCTGTGATAAGATAAGGGGCTATGGCTGGCTTCGTTTCTTACAGCCTTAGATTCGAATGTCATTCAGCCATGGGTGTCTCTCATCATTCACCCAATCACCTCATTACCCACGCACAAGTCTCTGAACTCATGTGAGCATCATCTGCAATAAAAAACACACGAAAAGATCAATATTGAGTTGACAAGAACATATAAATAAATAAATAGGTACAATTGAGTATCCAATCATCCGACTAATTCATGTAGAATAATAAAATAACACAATTATGATTCTTTTTCAGTGTTAACAGCCATGTCACTAATTGTGTTTAGTAAGTGTTAGTTTATTATTGAGTTTATTGACTACTTATTAGTCATTTCTTATTAAGTCATTGAACAGATTATTTTACACTTATTATTACATCATTGATTGGCCTATTGACAGTTGACTAATTAGTTTTGCACAGTGATTAATCTTGTTATAGAAATATGCATTATTAGTTGGAAGTTATTGGACTGTTGGCTTCTTTTATTGATCTTCTTGTGTGATAAATACTGATTAGAGTCTGTTTAGACAAACTGTTTGAACCCGTAACAATATTAATTTATTATTTTTAGCTATGATGCAAATTGCGCTGGCAAATCCTATGATCATGTGGAGGGAGCATTGAATGTGACGTCATTTGGTGGTCCATGCTCGTGTCAGACGGGAGCCCATCTTTGCCCACCGGAGCCCAATAGGCCGGTTCCACCCTCAATCAAGGTACGCTAATCACTAATCACTTCCCACTTTATTTTAATTCATATACTACTAGCAGGCTGCCCGATTAAATTAAATATCCTCTATCTACTGCTTATTGTTTGTAATACAACTTAATGCTATTAAGTTTATGAATTTCAGTCAACAGGGGCAATAATTCAGCTCATTTGAAGCATTATGAAATAATTATTGAAGCGTTAAGTGGAAGAAGGTGTTAAGTAAATTTTTTGTAAAAATCCACTTTTCTTCGTGAATGAAGGTGTGTGTTATGTGATAGTTTTTCATATACTGTTCTATTAAGACCATTGGTCACACAGGAAAGGAAATATTGAATTGATGAAGGTGTTATGAACACTAATCTATCAGTTTCAGAATGGAAGAAGGTGCTATGGGCACTTAAAACTTTCTTCCACTAGGTTGCATTGCTTTCAATGTCGCTTAACACCTTCATCCATTCTTGTGTGATTTCAATGCCAACAATCGAACTATTGGCTTCTGATTTTGGTCATTGATTTGTGAATTATGGAGAACGAGTGTGATTTCTTTCAAAGTAGGGGAGAAAAGATATTGAATATGATTGTCAAATTTCAGTCAACAGGGGAAATAATTCTGCTCTTTGAAGCATTACAAAATAATTATTCTATTATAAATGAGATCATATCTTGGATAATGAGATAAATAAATAATTCCTGGATTTGTTGTTCCATGACTAACTGCGTTGTTAATACAGTATTAACTTTTTATGTGAAATTTAACGTGGCTATTTGAGCTGGTTTCGATTTGTTGTTGGTTTTGAATTTAGCGTATTTTGGTGTAATGTTGAGTTTAAGACAGTTTTTATTGAATTGAATGTGTAGATGTTTACTTCTAACCTTAAACACTGTTGATCTGTAGGATAGGATTGTAGCTTGTCTTGCCGAATTAAATTCCTGGATTTCTTGTTCCATGACGAACTGCGTTGTTAATATTAACTTTTTATGTGAAATTTAACGTTCTGCAAGTCGTGACTGCAAGTCGTTAAATTTCACATAAAAAGTTAATAAATAAATAATGTTGTTTGGTCATGCGGTGAGTGAGGTGTTCATGATGTTCAGTCACGAACGCTCAAGACTGCGTATGGATGGGTTACCGTTCTATGACTTGATGTTATACGCATTATAATCACTTACCTGGTAGTTCGGAACCTACCTAACCGTGTAGGTCCACCATGTTCCCCGTAACAAGGCTCGAACGGCGACGTGGAACTACCCGTAAGGGTCTTCTCACCAATAAAACCCATCAGCTTATTTTTTTAATGAATAATAATAATAAACATTAGTAAATGATATTATTGAGTATGTAATCACTTAACACAGAAATAAATAATGTTCGAACGCTTACTTCTTAATAAATACTTTGTATTTAATTATGTAACAAGTAATAATCATTAATATCAAATGGATTGCAATATTAAAGGAATTAACAGAACTTTCTTAGTAATGGCGAAGGTGATATTGTGGAAGGTATCCATAATAAAAAATAAGACGAAATTGTCACAACCACATTTATTAAAACTTCGAGAAACTTGTTTCGGTTGTTACACCATTATCAATCTCAAGAGTTTGATTGAGATTGATAATGGTGTAACAACCGAAACTAGTTTCTCGAAGTTTTAATAAATGTGGTTGTGACAATTTCGTCCTAATGTCATTAGAATTAACAGAATTAATTGACTAACAAACTCTATAAAATATTGTCTTTATTGCAGCTATCATCTCATGACATACTTTTCAACCTGACTGGGAGCAATATTTCTGATTGGATACTGAAAACGTGGAAACAGTATGAAAAAACAAGGTAATGATTATTATTTCAAACTTGTATTAGGGCCGTAATACACTAACGGTCTGGTGTCGTTTGTTTCCACCTTCCATTGATAACTTGGTGACCCTCTGACTCTACTACTTAGTAACTTATTAATTATATAAATTCAATTGAATTAAATTTGAATCTATTTCCACATTTTACATTCACAAAATAATTAACACATTTACAGAATTGAAAACGAGTAAATTACAAGACATGAAACAGTGTAAATAATTATCATACTGAGAACGGGTTACAGATTTTCGCTTCTAACCACCGCACACACTAAAAAGTAGCATATCTCTATTAATTGTTGGCCAATCTTGGAAAATGAGATATCGTTGGATTTTCAATAAAAATATCTAAAAATCGTTATTCCAGTTAAATTTTGATATCATTAGCCATTATTAATTTATACCTGTTCAAAGATTTTAAATTGCCGCCATTTTGTTTTTTGATGTTGGAAAATTTTGATTATTTTTTTTAGATTGTTTCAATTGTTATAAAGCTGTATGCAAAATTTCAAAATTATACATTCAGAGGTGTTCGAATAAAAAAATAATGAGTGAAAAAAACAAAATGGCGGCTGTGTGAGTAACTGGGGATTTTAGAAAAATTTTATTACAATATTTACTTTTGTTAGTGGTCCAGAAACACTGCCTAGAAGTATTGGTAGAGAGTTCCGAAACACTCTGTATATGAAGATGCTCTGTATTTCACATTTAATTTGATTGAGATGGAGTTGGTGTAACTTTAAAAACTATAATACAGATCGGTTCACGGTGCATGGCGTCTCGATGGAGCATGCGCACTGAGCGCCTTCACCCACTACTGTGCCTGCTGCCTCGAGGTACAGTCAAGTTCAAATATTCCCTAATACCGCTCGCTGCCGTCTACCACTATGTTCACGACAAATTTCTGATTATTTCTTCTACTTGTTGCATTTCAATAATTAAAACATTATACGCCATCCATCAGTAGTTGATATATTCGCCACATTACAAAGATGAATTCAGTCCAGATCCCATGTTTGTACGACAATTACTTCACGAGTTATTGATTTATAACAGTTCTCCTTTAGTGTGAATTGCTTTATTTAAGCGTGTGACATTCACAAATATTACTATTATGTTTTAAGGCTGTGCGATAGGTCTTTGGAATTATTTTTCGTAGCTTTTGTATTGGCAATTATTAAGGTATTAAAATGTCATGTATTGCGGCTATGAAAAATTGGAAAAAAATATTCAATGAAATATGGGCGCTCAAAATTGAAATTTCGGGTTTTTTGACGATGTTTATATCCCCTAGGATTGACTTCGAACTTCTGATAATTTTCTTATAACTAAGACACATCAGAGACTAAAAATACATCGCCTATTTTATAATATGATTGAAAAATTAGTTTTAAAAATAATAATCTAAACTTTTTTGTACTTTTTAAAATTTATTTTGAAAATCCCAACTCTTGAATGAGACAGAATGGAACAGTTGAAAAAAGATAACATTTTAATACATTAATAATCGCAGAAAATGTGTTATACACTTTGTATTGTGAATTTCTTATATTTGTATTTTTGTACTTTGGCAAAATAAATTAATATCACGATCTGTAATTAGAACTTGTGTGAAAGAATATGAGTCGTGTTTTTGTTCTGCCACATACTACAACCCCAAAAATATAGGTTTATATATTAAATATAGTTAGATGACAGTTTTATTCAGCGCCGGCCGCCAGCACCATTCGTCCGCTACCGCTACAAATTCCAGCAGTTGACTGTATTGGACGTGACTGTACTTGACGGAACGGCTGGAGGGAAGCGTGGTGGGAAAGACTTTCCGTCTCTCTCACACTGCCTCCCCTGCCACCAGCGAGACGCCAAGCACCGTGAAACGATCTGTACCTGGTATTTAGTATAATAAATGTGGTTGTTCTTTGTGGTAGTGAGTTAGGCATTCTTGTTGGATGTGATAGATTTTTTCACGAACACTTTTATTTTAAAAAGACGAGATAGTTTTATTTCAACTGTCATGTTATTTGATAATCAAAACTACAGCACCTCAGTTTTTATAACAAATGTATTATGTCAATTAGTCTTGTTCATTGCGGATATCTACCGCAATATTACTATCTCCAATTTAGAAAAGGTTTTTTAAAATAATACTTTGACTTCATTATATTTCAATAATATTTGCATCTTTGATGGTCCTATTTAAAGTGATGGTATTGGTGATTAACATCAGTCTTGTTCATTATGAATGTATGGATATCTACCGCAACATCACTGTCACAAATTCAGAGGTTTTTTCGAATAATATTTTGTCTTCTGGTTATTTCAATAATATTTATATTTTTGAATGGTATATTATTCGAATGGATTGATGGATATCTGCCGCAATATCAACGTAATTAATACATATAAGCTCTATTGCAATGACATTTCAACTTTCATGTATTTCAATAATATTAACACCTTTAAATATTATTCTAATTTTCTGTGATTTTAATTATTTATAATTCCCCATTTTCAGAATGGGTGGTTATTCGACTGGCTTTGAATCGCCGGTGCCCATAATCGAGTTGAAACCTGCAAACATGTCTGCCTATAATATGCCATCTGAGAATCCTTATGTCGACATTCACTATAAAACGAATAATGTCAAGGTAAGTTGAAAGAATTTCTTTTTATTAGTCATCTGTCGATTGATATTTGGGGCTTCCTCATCCATTATTTTTATTCATTTATTTATTTATTTATTAGTTGCTAGAATGTTATTGTGCAATGGAAACTTGTATTTTTAATCATGTTTGACAGGATCTTTTCTGTAGCATGTTTTTCACATCTTGAATCTAGCTTTAAAGTTAAATTTCAACTAGCAGGTTGCCCGATTCAGTAGAATCGGAATTCAAGAACATGACATAACTTATTTACACATTAGTAGGTAATAAGGGGACTTCTGATGCGACCAATCAGAAGACAGGGGGGCGTGGCCACCCCCCTTCCCCCTCCCCCAGGTCAGACATTTTGTAAACACCTACCCCTTCCCCCCTGTCGCAGTCAGCCATTTTGTTTTTAAGGTCACATACCCCCTTCCCTATGTGCCCCCACTTTATTCCCAATAGATTAAAGGGGGACCCCCCGCAAGCACCAATGAGAGAGGACCTATCCCCCCTGACCCCACCTCTCACAGAAGGTTCCCAATAAATATAGAACATACAGCTTTATATCTATATATACACGCTTGCAATTGTATATCTATATATACCTGCTTGCAATTACTATATCTATATTTGCTCTTATCCGTAACCCCCCGCCCCCGCCCCCGCTTTAGCTATTAATTGCATCTGCACACTTGTCACCACCTGCTGTGATTCTCAAAGCCCTCTCTCTCTTTCGCACGTGCAGTGTTAATATACCCCCCTGCCCCTCCACCCATCGATTTAGCTATTAATAACACTTCCGCCCCCTGCTGTGAAAAACTATTTCATAACGTTTAAAAGCAGAACACGTGCACAAGTTTTATGTGTGTGTGTGTGTGTGTGTGTGAGAGAGACGTGCTCTCAGGTCATTAACCTTAGAATTTAACGGTCGCAACACGTGCCTAGCAGGTGGGGGGCTGTACACAGAAATAGAATGCTTCTACACTCCCCGATTCCTAGATTGATAGCGTTGTAATAGGCGTTCTTGTTGAGGAGGTAAAAACAAACTACTATCATATTTTATCGTCGGCTCATCCATCCCAATAAGCCGAAGAAATTCGCTGACAGTATGTTCTGGCAATAGTCCTCGTCCCTCCAACTCTTTATAATCAAACGTTCTGGCAGCCATTACACATTTTTCTATCAAATAATAGGCATATCTATACATCAGATCATTTAAATGCCTCTTGAAATCTCGATTATTATGCACATAATCCATTAATAGGTCCTGTGATATTTTTACAGCTGTGTTAAGTTGTTCATATGAGATGAATCCTGCTTTTTCAATTATAAACTCTTTTTTAGTGAGTAAATTTTCCCTATTGAATTCATCTCGAGTGAGTAGTTTATCTCTTTCTGCCTCTGCCTCTTTGCTAATAATTTTCATCTCATTATTGAGGGTATGTCTACTCACCAGCACACTAGCCTTCTCCTGCTCAAATTCTCTCCTAGTTAAAACAACCTGTTCTAAATCATGCATGCGTTTTTCCAACACATTGTTAATTATACTTAATCCACTATTGAGATTTTCAAACGACACAAGTTGGCTTCTTTCATTGTTAAATTCTGTTCTAGTTAAAACATCCTTCTTCAACTCACTCAATTCAAATTTCAACTTGTCAAAATTCGCTACTAATTTTTTTAACTCCTCTAATTGCTTCGCATGCACTGTATGCATCCTACCGAATCGATCGGTGTTCATTGTTCGAATGTCGAAATTAATTATCAACACCTCGGTACACCCGCTTTAGCGGAGAGGTTCCGATTTGTGTTGCTTGTCAAGATGACTCGCGCTGGCAGCACTGACGTCACCACCCCAGCTCATGTCTTTAGTCGGCTATTCTCACTTTACACGATGTTTCGCAGAGGGGTGAGGAGGCGCCCTCACCACATTCCTTCTAACCTCCTCTTTCGCAACAGCCGGTTTCACCCAGCCTCATCTCTCTCATATTTCTTTCTCTCCTCTTTCGCTCTACCGAACAGCTTCCTGTCAACACGGCCTGTCCTCGCTTTTTTAGTGTATAAAGCTAGCTTCTCGCAGTTCTTGTAATATCGAATCGATTTCAATATCGTGAGCTGAATTTTCTGCATTTTTTGAACCCATTAAAATAAATAACCGTTCGACTAGTTCGTTAACATCATCCCAGAATATGTAGTTTCTATCACGTGATTTATTTCTAACAAAATTCAATAATCCTTTCCCATACTTTGAACGTTTTTTGGGTGGAAAAAGTTTCTGTATAATTTGAGATTTTTTACCAGAATTGCGAATTACGTAACCCTGGTTATTAATATGTACAGATGTCAGTGATAATATTTTTTTATATTTCGCCAAATCTTTGTTATTGTAGAGATTTGAATTTGGTCTACTGTTAAACAATAGCTCCAACAAACCATGAGTCATTCTAAACCTTTGTTCGCCGACAGTTATAAAAACATCATCAAAACTTACGGGCTCATCGCCGATAAAATATAAATTTTGTTTATGATCAAAACGTATACCGTAAGGAATAGAATTATCTAATTTCTCGTTATGAAACACACCTAAATAGTTGTCTAAAATTTCTTCTATTCGAGTGCGACGGTTAGTAATATTCAAAGTCGAATCAAAGAAAGCAGATTTATCATTAGCAGAAATATTTACATCTTCCTCCCCATCCTCCTTCTCCTCCACCTCCTCCTCCTCCTCCTTCTCCTTCTCCCTTACCAGCGGTTCAACCTTGTGTTCTTTTTCGCGCTTTACTGTTTCATTGGCAGAGATTGTGCTCTTTTTGAGTTCAATTAATGGAGTAATTATTGGTTCCAACCTTTTACGATTAAATTCCTCACTCTGTGTTTGAAAACCCAATAAATTTCTGTGTTTTTCAATAATAGTTTTTCTCAATTTTTTTATTCTATCTATTAAACTGCTTCTCTCCCCAACAGATGATGCTGCGGTAGGAGCAGCACGACCGCGTTTCTTACGCATATTAACTTTCTCCATTAATGCCGCGACGTTGAATGAACAAAAAACGTGCAAACACCGAAGTTACCTCATTGCAAAGGAATCTTTATGAATTTATCCAATTGCTCTCTGTATCTTCCATTTTCAGCCTTACATTCAGTAAAAATAGAAACAAATTTGTGAGCACCTTTTGACCACACCTCCCAACATAGTTTTCTAAACTCACTGAAACTCATATCTTCCCCTACAAAATCCCTATAAATTAATTTCAAATTTAATTGATCAAGTTTAAAAATAATTAGCATGTTTGCGTTATCTCGGATGTGATGTTTTTTAATAGATCCGTAACTTTGTACCAAGTAGGCTGTGTCAATTTCGCGATGTCTACCCATTGTAAAGTAATTACGAATTTGAGGTACATTGCTTAATTGTAAATCATCAAAAATGACAAGAGAGTTTCTCTCAACTTTGTTGGGATGCTTTATCATATCAGTATTGTCTGATAAATGAAAAGTAACACATTTTATCTTTGAAAACACCTTTTTCAAAAATTCATATTTATCCTGGTACAAAGAATTACTAAATAAGTATAAATGTTTAAATTTCAATCCGTTTTTATTGAAAATCAAATTCAATAACGTATTTGTCTTACCACTGTTGGATCTTCCAATCAGGATAATGCGTGCATTATGCGGTAATAAACTACCATTTTTACTCTTGCCAATGTTCGGTTTACCTGTAATAACCTCATCAAAATTGATGATGGGTATGGTCGTATCCTTTACCATTGTATCACTATGATAGTCAATGGATAACTGAATAAAACACATGCTTCAACATATTATATCAATTTATTGATAATATTTTTCAGTTCTTTTCCAATATACAACATTTCGCTTATTTACAATATAATACATAGTATTTACAATATAATACATAGTATTTACAATACAGTTCTTAACCTAGTAAATTCTTTCTCTCGATCCATGTAGGTTCGCTGAAACCTAACCATTTAACCAATATTTTATCTTTATTTTTCCTTATAATTTTCTCTACTAAATAAACTTTCTGCTCCTCCTCATCCAGCTTTGTTTTTTTCATTTCTTCTTCGTAGAAACGGCCAGAAATTATTTCCCCTTTCAAATCACGCAAGATGTAAGTAGGTGGCTTAGTCGGATAGACTGAATGAATTATAAATAATTCCCCACTCCAATTAATATTATACGATTTGTCGAAAACCTGTCTGTACTTACTAATGCGTACAACATCGCCCAATTTAAATTTCGGTTTTATTCGTTTAGATTTCAAACGCAAGTTCTCATTGGCCGCCTTATTAAGCGATGCTATTATATGATTTCGATGTTTTTTGCGAACATCAGATGGCCGCATTTGAATTGTTCTGTGGAAAGCATTATTATACTCTTTAACCATTGTTGGTAATGCTCCCACCCATCGTTTTGTTCCATGCTGCGTTAAATATTTATAGATTTTTGATTTAATAGTTCTAATAAAACGTTCGACTATTGCAGCTTTTTTCTCACTAAAAACATGGTAATGTTTAATATTATACCTATCCAATAATGCTTTTACTTTTGTATTAAAAAATTCGGTACCTTGGTCTGTCTGAAAAAATTTAACATTTTTATTTTTACGAATAATAGGCTCAAGCGCAGCATACACAGAGCCGGCACTTTTGGATTTTATTGGCACACAATAAGCATATTTAGAAAAACAGTTAATTACAGCTAAAATAAAAGTAAAATTTGAATTATCTCTCGCCAGCGAGCTCATATCAATTAAATCTGCCTGAAGCAGATCCACCTCACTTTTAATCTCATATTTTCTCCTATTAAAATGTACTCTTGGCACAGAATGCAATTCTTGTGCTAATCTATGTCTAAGTTCATTCATTTTTGTCGACATCACACACGTGTGATATATCTCAACTGCCTCGGCACGCGTCCACGCGTCGCGTGGGTAATCTATTTTTAGCTACCCTCTTTTTGTGAAGCAGCACGCCTCACTTCTCCTCTCCTCACTCACCGTCTCACACTTTGAGAGGAAGGTTCTTCTTCTACTACTTCTTCTTCTTCTTCTTCTCCTTTTTCTTCTCCTTCTTCAACTTGGGGGATTCTATAATGACCCCATGCCAAGGTGTCAACCGAATTGGGCATGATGTATCTTTTATCATCATAGCATGAGAGCGCTGTTTTTGCACATGCAATCTGATATACTTTATGACAATAGCTCCTTATCATATTGAACCTCTCGTAATGTGTGCTTCTTTCGAATAAACATTTTTTGTACAAATCATATGTTAGACAGCGATCTTTAACAGATTTCTTTACACCCTTAGCTACGTTTTTATACAATTCATTCTCATCATCTACATATTTAAAACTATACATTTTGGGCCGTAAGCCAGCAAAATGTGTGATAATTTTTGAATTTGTCTCATCTTTAAATTTCCCAACCACTTTTTTATTTACAAGACTATAACATTTGTGAGTGGTTGGGTAATCAGATGTGTCAAACCATGTCAAATTATTCCTAATATCCTGGTACACATCCTCAGTTTTTATTTCATAGAAAAGACTATCTGTATCCGACATTAATAGATTCACATTTTCAGGACGATATATGTTCAAAATTTTGTTGTAGTGGAAATCAAACATTAGGTGTTTACTCAATTCCAAAATGGTGAAACCCGCATAAATTGGTTTGTTCAAGCATATTTCAGATTTTCTTGAAAACACCCCAATTACATTTTCATCAAAAATCACCCAGCGTTTACACAATGGCCTGGAAACATATTTATCCAATTTTCTCTCATCTGTTATGAGATTTACGGTGCAATGGTGACGATTACCCTGGAGTGATTTTCCGTATATTATATTCGATAAATTTTTAAAGTTCTGAACTTCAAATTTATTCCTGGCATTTCGCCTACATTCCGTATTGAATTGAATGTAAGGTTGTAGCCAACGGGACTGTGTAAAACTAATTACCCTATGAATCTTCGTTAAACGCATACCCAACTGAGTGTAAAGCTGGAGATTGCGATAATGAATTACATATTTTGTTCTATCATAAAGTGTTGCAAGGAGTTTTGTTGATGATTTTTGTGAATCGTGTTTTTGATATTCAGACATCAGGTGAAGGGGGGCTGCTTCTTTTGTGGGGGCAAGGGGAAACTGATTGTGAGAATCGTGTAAGTATTGTGGATACTGCATATCAACCTCCAGAATGTAGCCAATTTCTGAATCGGCACTCAAGTTTAAAAAATCTACTTGTGCGATTTCATTCTCATTCAAAAATTTAAAATTTCCGCTCGGGAGAGGTTCACACATTGCGTATCCATATAAATTGTTAGCATCCAGGTAAACAAGGTAATTAGTAGGTTTACTCTCATCATAATTCGACATATATGGGTTGTTCGCTTCAGCGAACCTATGCGGAATGACCGATAATCCACCTCTCACTGCACCCTCAATCATAAGATGAATATCAATGTCCCGAATCAAACCAAGCTCCACCTGTGTGTATTTTAGCATGCAATTCCATGAGAAATGTGCCAATGAGAGAAAGTGGATAGCATCCAATCCATATTTGTCGAATAATGATGAGCGCATATCCTCAAAAACATCGGCCAAAAGCAGAACATCCGTTAGAAGGTATAGATCGTGATATTCGCCAAGAGAGGAAATATTACACGCTTTCCACACCTTCTGTGCATGTTCATATTCAGCAGGATCCAATGGTGAATCGTTCAAATCATTGTGGAATGCTTCTATGGGAGGAAGACATGTTTCATTGAACTTTTCAGCACAATCAAAATAAGTGTATGGATACACACCCTTTTTGATTAAAAGCTGGTGCTGTTCAGGTGTTCTGAATACAGTGTGCATCCTTTTAAATTTCGTTTCCAATTCAGTACTTTCTGACAAATTTTTTACAAGTGAATCTAATGAAGCATTCATGAACTTAAAACTATCTAAAAACCTAATTTTACCAATACTAATCGTCATAAATTTTTCAGAGGAATTGGCGATGCAATGTATTTTTCTTTTGCATTTCCCCAAAGCTTGCACAATAAAATGGGAATCGTACCCTGCGAAATTATGTATATAACATGGAATAAAATCGGGTGATTTAGCATTTAAATTACAGGCTTGGTGAGCTGCACAAATAAATTCGCCTGATTCGTGCGAGTGGTGTTTGCATCTCACCTCACCAATCAAGAAATCCTTCCCACATAAACCACATTGTTTTGCATCATCAAATACTTGTTGTTCACGCTCATTTAATGGAATCATCGGTATTTCGCGTTTCATATCATTATAAAGCATTTCACCTAAATCTGTTACATCATCAACGAATTTTTTAATAATTTTTTCACTTTCATTTCGCGCGCGATAAAGAATGGGTCCGTGACAAATTTCACCATGTATATTTAACACTACAAAGCAATACCCGCACGCAACATGCTCACGTGTCTTTTTTGTGAAGCTACTAGTAACAGGGTCTGAAGCATCAGCTTCTTCTTCCCCCTCTTCTCCGCTTTTAATTGGTAAAATAAACGATTCAAAATCGGCGTAAATTACATATTTAGGTTTAAGTGTATAAGTATAGTTTGTAAATTTGATTACATCACCTTCTTTGGGTAGCACCGTTCTTTGCGCCGCGAACTTTGAACAAAGCTCTTGATGCCTTTCCAAATTTTGTTTTCCATCTCTATTTACCATTTTGTCAGTTGTGAAACGATGGAAACAAAATTCGCATATGTGTACTTGATGCCCTCTTTTTGATAAATGACTCAAGAGCCGAGACAACCCGTTTTTCCCGTTCGCGGTATTGATCAAGCAAAAATGTGATTTATGTGGTGCGGTTTTAGTTGTTAAAAGCAAAAGATTCACCTGATGTCTGCGTTGCCTATATATACTACATCTGTAGGGATAGAATTTCTTTCCATCATCGTCGTACGCAATTACATTAATCGATATGTTGGGATTCAAAATTTCAATTTTCTTAACATCTCTCATGGTGGCTGGGAAGTTGACCCCGTTTGTGTTGAGTGTGTGAGCAAACTTGCTCAAATATTCAACAGTCATATGTGTATCTCGACGATGATGGAAATAAGCGAGAATTGACCACAATAGGCATTTCTCGTCATTGAAATTTTTTATGTTAATCACACACTTTTTCCTTACAATAAAATCGGGAGTCTCTACAAAGGAAGATGAGGATGTGTACATAGGATTATACCGAATTATGTTTAAATCTAAAGAATGTATTCTACTCAAAACCCACCCACTACCAAATTTTGTAAAATTCTGGAAAGAATTTAAAATTTTCTTAATAGCTAATTCATAGTACTTGCTCAATTCATCTAAATTTTCACGAACATTCACACATATTGCCGAGTAGCTGTGAAAGTTTACAGTACTCGAAATTTGTTCACTTTCCTCGGGCAAAACAATCAATTTTTGTAATATAATATTTAACACTAAAAACCATTTCACATTTCCGTGGAAACGGTCTGACTCCTCGACGATCTGGTTCAATACTATGGGTTTTGTAGCTTCCAAAGTCGATTCCACGTCCAGCTCCTCGTCTAGATAGGTTATACGGTGACGTATCGCGTTATTGTTCAATCCACGCAGATCCTTGATTGTATACCGCATTTTGACGAATTAGTGCTCTCTCTCTAAAACAAAACAAGTTAGTAGCAGATTAGAAGTTGATCACCACGCACTGTTCTAAATTACGAAAGATTAACTTTCAAAGGAAGCGATTCCACTGTGTTCTCCAACTGAAAGGTTAAAAAAGATTATGAGTGTGAAACAGATTATATCTATGGATATAAACGTGGCGGTAGACGAGGAAGAAGAAGAAAAGTTTATTAAAAATAAATCCTCGTTCGAAAAACAATTAATACATAAATTACGCTTCCACCGTTATGAGTGTTATGGAAGAGAATATGGACACTATTGCGTGTGTATAAATCCTGCGCTCAATGAACCATTACACCAATTTATTGGAGAATGTAATTCAGATACTTGTTTTTATCGAATAATGCAATTACATATTGCAGATAACCATCACGAATCGTGTAATGGCGTCTATCATACATTTAATATGTGTAACAACAAAATTGATAAATTTTTGTGTAATTCATCCAGAAAATTTCGGTGTGGGAAAAATTGTAAATTATTTCAAACACTCAAGTGTGCTGGTAAAACTAAGTAGGAATGCTGAACGTAAGTTTACTCCTCCAATGTACAACAATCGGCAGCAGAATTAGTTGAATGGAGATACTCGCATGCAGTGTGATTTCTGCAGAATAATAGTTTCTACCGAGAAAAATAATTCGAAATAATGCGCAGTCAATAATCGATACTTACATTGTAAAAGGGTGATGGCAAATGATGAACTCTCTCTCTCTAAGATGTCTGCTCTCTCTCAGATGTGTGCTCTCTCTCAGATGTGCGCTCTCTCTCAGATGTATCCTCTCACTCAGATGTGTGCTCTCTTACACTCCGCTGGTACAACTGATCTAAAACAAACAAGTTAGTAGTGGATTAGAAGTTGATCAGCACACTATGGATCAATCACACGTTTTAATGTACGAAAGATTGAGGTTGTTGAGTTTTGATGAGAGATGGAAAAAATTCGAATCTCCCCTTTTATCGCCTAAACATTTAGCTAAACTGGGATTTGTATTCAAGGCGCCACCAGACTCAGTGCAGTGCGTGTTTTGTTTAGTTGGTTTGGAAAAATGGCTAATAACAGATGATCCCGAAAAAGAACATGAAAAACATAGTCCGAATTGTGGGTGGAGGAGAATGCATAATATTTCTATCGAGAATGAAAATTTTAATAATCTTCGGGATTACGACCAGCGAATAAAGACATTTTATCAAAGATCAAAGCCTCACTGGTCAAACACATTTAATAAGAGGATATTGGTTTTTAAAAGAAATGCTGAATATTTCGCGAGTAATGGATTTTTTCTACATAAAACGGGTTATTTGCAATGTGTATATTGTAAAGTAATTATTGCAGATTCGAAAAAACTGTGTCATGCATCGTTTTGTATATATAATAAGAACAGTCTTAAAGGGGAAGGAGGAGAAGGAGGAGGAGAAGGAGAAGGAGAAGGAGGAGGAGAAGGAGGAGAAGGAGAAGGAGAAGGAGAAGGAGAAGGAGGAGGAGGAGAAGGAGAAGGAGAAGGAGGAGGAGGAGAAGGAGGAGGAGAAGGAGAAGGAGGAGGAGAAGGAGGAGGAGAAGGAGAAGGAGAAGGAGAAGGAGGAGAAGGAGGAGAATTAATTAAAAAAGTAAACAAACCTGCACGAGAAGGAAGCCGAGGAATCACTTGCGCTCTGTTGTAGACTTGAAACACCTCTAGTTGGAACTGAAACAAACAAAATAGGGAAAATGGATCAGATTGATGTTTAAAAATTTGGATTATGCACACTTATTATCAGATTATGGAGATGTCATCTGCATTAATCAGGTGTGAGAAGATTTATTGTAAATATTATTGAACAATTACTATTACTATTACAATTGCTCCAATTTAATATGCAAGATTTTTTGCACTAACAGTATTTACCCAAAAACTTGTAAAAATGCGTGATTGGGTTGAAGATAATTTTTATGAGTTTGATTATTTTGTGGCTTTATTTCGAGTTTGTTATAATTGATTAATGTAAATAAAGATTTGAATTATTATTGCTCACCTTTGTTTCAAACTGATGTGATGCTTTCAAAATGATCACTCTTCTTGTTGCGCCGTTCAAAAACGCAAATGCTCTTTTATCGCTGTGCGCGGATAGCTAAAGTTCAAACTGTTGTGACACTTTCAAACTGATAAAAGATGATCGCACTTTTTTTCGATCCGATAACTATGACGTTCAAAACGCGAATGATCTTTAGCGGTGTGCGCGACAATCTAAAAAAGGATTGCTGGATGCGATGAGCTTCCTTCTTTTAGGTGAGCACCTAAAAGAAGGAAGCTCGCAGGAAGCTCTCGCTGGCACGCGCTCGCTTCTCCCCCTCAACACGGTGTTCTATTTTTATCAGTATGTTTGTATCTGTCAACATGGAATGTGCTTTGGCGATGCGGCACGTGTGGAAAACGATAGTACTATTTATATTTCTATTATGCTGTCTAAACACCGTACTACTTTTAAATAAAAATAAATCGTGCAATCTGCATGAGAAACGAAATGATACGCAATTTCTTTTCAATTCCTTTGGATCGTCAACTTCACTGAGAAATCATACTTTATTCAATATTAAATCTTGCGTTAATTCGTATTATAAAACACCAATTTCCTTTGAAATTGGGTTGATACATTGGTATAAATTTATGGTTGATGAGCGAGAAACAGTTTGTAATTTCTACAAATACTATAGCGTTCTTGCAAATTGCGCCAAGACTTTTAATGAAAAATCGAATTTTCTTTTGAAGAAAACTAATCAATTATGTAGTAGTAGTAGTAGTAGTAGTAATTACAGTTCAGTTTATGTTTAACCTTTAAAGGATGAACACTGTTAAGAAAAAGCGCCGCACTGTTCGTAAGCGTGGTAGAGGTATTTTATCAAAAATTGGGAATATTTTGGGTACAGTGATAAATAGGGGGGTTGACCTGTTACCTGTAGAAGCGCACCTAGATGGGTATAATTTCTGCGGTCCAGGAACGAGGTTAAGGTCGAGGTTAGCACGTGGAGATAAAGGAATAAACCGTCTTGATGATTTATGTAAGACGCACGACATAGTTTACTCCCGAGCGTCTGATAACAAGACGCGGGCGGAGGCTGACAGGCACTTGGCAGATGGAGCTTGGGAAATTTTCAAGGACCCAAAAACGGGGTTATCTGAGAGAGCATATTCTTATCTTGTTACAAACATTATGAAAGCGAAATCCGCATTTGGTGGCGGTTTGAGAAAACGAAAAACGAGGGGAGTTAGAAAAACACATAGTGATAGTATTAGGCAAAAGGCGATCAATAGGTTAAAAAATCATATTGCTGGTCGCGGTTTTTATCTGAAACCATATCCAACAGGCGGAAGAATACTAGTACCCCCCACCCAATACGGTGTAACACTATTTCCAAAGGTTAAAAAGAAGCAAGGTGGAAAAAAGCAGAGGAAAAGACAGAGAAAAACGCAAAGATGAACGGCCCGCTGTCAAACTATGACCTGATAAAATGGTGCAAAATATTAGATATACCACTAAGGGGCATATATATGATTGATACACTTCCGAGTAAAATTCGAAATAATGAGCTCGCAATTGTTAATTTAGACAAACAGATTGGAATGGGAACACATTGGACCGCATATATTAAACGAGGAAAAAATGTGTATTATTTTGATCCGATCGGTGACTTGCAACCGCCACGCGAATTGGCAAAATATTGGAAAAAAGAAAATAATGTAAAAATATTCTATAATACCAACCAATTGCAGCGGGTAAACACAGACATTTGTGGGCACCTAGTGATTTTGTTTCTTGCTAACCAGTTGTAATTTTACGCTTGTGTTGAAAGCATTAGCTGAGTGAGTGATGGCTGTTATTACACTAACCTCAAAAACAAGTAATCTATATGAGAATTTAAACCATGCTCTGGAATTGGATAAAAATCGCGAATGGGAAATTGGATTGGTTAACTTGTGGACGTTTAATAGTATACCGAATATAATAAGGGGGAAAAATTCCAGTTTTAAATATGGAGATAAACTGGTGAATCTTGATACAGGATCGTACGAAATTGATAATATAATAAGCGCTATAAAGTTGAAATTGAACTTGAGCGATGAGAGTCTTGTTATACAACCGAATAATAACACTATGAAAGTTGGAATTTATTCCGATAAACCAGTAGATTTAACTTTTGACGATTCAATTGGTAAGACACTCGGGTTTGATAAACTTCTACTCGAAGCAAATACATGGCATTATTCAAATCATTTAGTCTCGATCAGTCATATTAATACAATCGTGGTGTCGTGTAATTTAGCATGTGGAAGCTTCGCTAACGGAGATGAAAAGCATATTATTTACGAATTTCTGCCGAGGGTACCGCCCGGTTATTTGATTAATGAAACGCCCGCAGAAATTATATATGTACCTCTCAATACGCGCAGAATTCAGTTTATTAATGTGACGGTAACCGATCAAGACGGATCACTTATCGATTTTCGAGGGGATAGTATAACTGTGAGGTTACATATTCGTGAGAAAAGTTAGAAGATGGGTTTTATTGTATTCAATGCCGTACCTAAGCGTCGAGATGAGAACAGAGAAAGCGTCAGTAGGAGTTTAAGCTCAGTAGCGTTAACACCTATGTTAACGCCGAAAAACAGATTAACAGCTAAAAACGCGAGAATACTAGAAAAATTGGGATTTATAGTTAATTGGAAAAATGTCGGGAGCCGCAATAAGTGAAATTCTAGATGTCGATAGTCAAATTCAATTTTACTCTGATATTACTAAGTACGAATTTCACACGCACACAACATATTCTGGACAGAAACTAGGTAATTCGGATGAAGTAAGGCTTCCTGTAAATCAGCAGGATATATACACACTGCCTTGTAAATCCTTTCTATTTATTGAGGGGAGTGTTAAATGTACAAAGCCTGGTGCGAAACCCGAGGATCCGCCAGTGCATGCCGAATATAAACTTGTCAGCAACGTGGTAGGCCATCTGTTTGATGAGATACGTTATGAATTGGCGGGACAGCAAGTAGCGAAATCGAGACTTGTCGGAATTACGTCTACAATTAAAGGATTGCTTTTGAAAAATGTTTTCGATACAAATACATACCAATTGGCAGGATTTGATAGAGATGGATATAAGTTGACGGATAATAAATTCATTTTTTGCGTACCGCTGAAACTTTTGTTACCATTTTTCGAAGATTTTCAACGAATAATTTTAAACTTGAAACAAGAGCTTGTATTATTGAGAAGTGCGTCGGATCTAAACTGCGTTGAATCGGCTACGGGAACAAATGTTTCTTTAACAATTGATAAACTACAGTGGAAAATTCCGTACATCCATTTGGAAGATCACGTAAGGTTGAAATTTTTGAAATTACTCGATTCTGATCGTCCTTTAAAACTTGCGTTTAGAAGATGGGAGATTCACGAATTTCCAAACATGGCGACATCGAGAATTCATTCGTGGGCAATAAAAACATCGTCGCATTTAGATGTTCCACGCTATGTAATTTTAGCCTTTCAAACAGCTCGGAAAAATTCTATTAATAAATCAATGTCTGATTTTGATTCGTGCGAGTTGTATAACGTTAAATTATTTCTAAACAGTCAATATTATCCCTATGATAATTTGTTGGGGAATAAGCAGATAATGTACCGTATGTTTTTAGATTTCGCGCCGAGTTACTATAATCGCACTATAAATGCAGAACATGGGAATGCTATTGATTTTAAAGCGTTTTGCGAAAAATCACCAATAATTGTGATTGACTGTTCACACCAATCTGATCATTTGAAAACATCCACAGATATAAGATTAGATATGGAATTTAGTAAAGAACTACCAAACTCGACTTCGGCATATTGTATTCTTATAAGCGATTCAATAATGGAATACACACCTTTAACCTCATTAGTTAGAGAAGTACAATAAATTGCCGGTAGGGGTATGTTTAAAATATAAAAGGCGAAATGTAAAAAATAATTTATCATTCGTGTGGGCGTGTGTGAGAGAGCAACATGTCGGCTTCTTCGCTGTTTCAAGAGGCGATTGGAGATTTTGAGGCTAGTGAAGAGGGAAAAACACGTACAGTGGGAATACAGTGTGAGATGGAAGAAAAGAAGAAGAATTTTGCCGTTGCGGATCTACACTGGTTTAAGGGAGATAATAATCAAATAATTTTAAAAGAATTCGCGCTGGTTGATCGGGCTGGTAATTATGTGGTACTACACTTTAAACCGCCTTTTCCGAAATCTACTTTGAGCTGGAAAATGTTTCGCGAGGCTACCTGGTTAGAACAACATTATCATAAAATATTATGGGATGTGGGGGAGATGGAGTTTACAGATTCATTGATGAGAGGATATCTCGGCGCGTATGATTGCATTTTTACAAAGGGAACAGAAAAAGCGGCATTTTTGAAAAAGTATCATAATGATGTACGTACCATACCGGAATATTACGCGAAACCTAATTTCACAAAGTCTAAAGATACGTGGTGTTTTGAGGTTTGTAACATACACAAAAATGTAGAAGGAGGGAGATGCGCTCTAATAAGTGCACAACATTATTTGCAACTATTAACATCTAACACGCTTCCAAAGATAGGAGAGGAGGGGGATTATACTTGTGAAAATAATCGAATGAAAAGTATGAGGAATTGCGCTTTTTATAGTAGAACAAGCAAAAGAAATTATGCGAGACAAGGATTTTACTATGATGGAAAAAAGGTTGTATGCGTTTACTGTGGTTATGAGTTGGAATCACACAAAGTGAGAATTTGTAGCGTGGGCGTTGGTAGGAAACCTATCAATTTTTCGGTATTAATCCCGCTGTATAAATAATTAGTTGTAGATAATGGATCCTCAGAAGTGGATGTGTGCGGATAAAGAATTAGAGAACAAATTACGAGAATATCTGCAGTGGTTTGATTTGTGTGAGGATGCCATTAGAAATTCTACTCGTGAAAACATTGGACTTGCGAGACAGTTGAAACAAATTTTTTTAAACACTGTAAATTTGAATGATGTTTACGAATATTTATCCTATTATAGGCCGCATAGGCTTTGCGTTAAAAAATTATTACAAATTGAGGAAGAAGCTACAAACTGCGCTTGCGCAAACAGTGTTGGGGAGAATGCATAAAAGGAGTGAAATTGAGAAGCTTGAATCATTAGGAAAGATGGGACGGTTCTGCGTGGACGCATTCAACGCTTTGGCACGTGAGGTGTTGCCTCTAGAATCAGTACCTCTCGGTTCATATCTGACCGTTGAAAGCGCAATAATTTATGGTACAGGCAGAGTGTTACTAAATCTCGACGATCCCGACAGTGAGGGAGACTCTTATTTCGATTTATTACTATGTGATAAATTTAAAAGCGTATTAAATAATGAGAACTTGACAGATTTTAACAAGAGAAATTTTGTATTAATATGCGAACATGAGAACGGACAAGTAGAGTTGAAAGAAATGTAAATTTTTACAATGGGTTTTTCTCCATAGCACAGGTTTATGTGACCTAGCCCTGTGCGAACCTCTTTTTACCCAAATAAAAAAAAGAGTGACCTCCAATAAGGCGGTGAGGTTGACGTTCCTTTGGAGGCTTTTTCTAACTAACAAACCGCCGGTCATTCAGTATGTGTTTAACTATCATAGAGGAAGGATGCGATGCTACAGCTATACAAAATTTAAAAAACTATCCCGTTTACTGATGGCTATTTCAGTAAGCGAGTTTGATATTATTGCAAAGCATATTAAATTTTCAACCGAGGCAGATGATGGAACTTTGTCTGCAACAAAAACTGAGAATTTCTGCTATCCTATTTTATCTGAAATATATGATCTCCTAGATATAGTTATAAGTGAGGAGGGTCATTTGCACTATGGGTGTTCTAACAATTCCCCAATACAAATTATTTCAGATACAAACGAACTTTGGGATGCTCTATATGATTTAGCGGATAAAAAATGTAAAAAATTTTAATCATGAGGGGGAAACCAACAGAACGTGGCATGTGCATTCATGCAAAGGTTAATGACCTGAAAAGTACACCACCATTCTACACCTATTTGTGTCTAACAACATTTAATGATGCTAAACGTGATTATGTGTGTTGGGTTTGGCTAGAAACCATGTTACTAATAGCAGGCGCCTATGAATCTATTGGAGGATCCAGTTTCACTTGCACACCTCAAAAGGTAGTGCACGAGATTCAAAAGGTAGTGCACGTGATTCAATAATACCATGTTTTGGTCATTCAGTTTACTTATTGGTATAGCTATAGATGAGTTTAATATTATTGCAAAGCATATTTGAATTTTCAACCGAGGCTAATGAATGAGCTGAGAGAGTGAGAGAGAAAGCCTCTCTCTCACACACAGACAGGTTAAAACATGTTTGTGACCTTCAAATGAGCTGAGAGAGAGTGAGAGAGAAAGCCTCTCTCTCTCACACAGACAGGATTATTCATGCAAAGGTTAATGACCTGAGAGAGAAAGTAGATGTATGTTCATCTCTGTCATGTTGATGTAGATGGTTCACTCCCACAGAGAACATGTTAAAAGTTAATGAGCACAATCCACAGCTTAATTAGTCACATAAAAAAAAAAAAAAAAAAAAAAAATCTACATAAAACTTGTGCACGTGCACTGCTTTTAAACGTTATGAAATAGTTTTTTCACAGCAGGGGGCGGAAGTGTTATTAATAGCTAAATCGATGGGTGGAGGGGCAGGGGGGTATATTAACACTGCACGTGCGAAAGAGAGAGAGGGCTTTGAGAATCACAGCAGGTGGTGGCAAGTGTGCAGATGCAATTAATAGCTAAAGCGGGGGGCGGGGGCGGGGGGTTACGGATAAGAGCAAATATAGATATAGTAATTGCAAGCAGGTATATATAGATATACAATTGCAAGCGTGTATATATAGATATAAAGCTGTATGTTCTATATTTATTGGGAACCTTCTGTGAGAGGTGGGGTCAGGGGGGATAGGTCCTCTCTCATTGGTGCTTGCGGGGGGTCCCCCTTTAATCTATTGGGAATAAAGTGGGGGCACATAGGGAAGGGGGTATGTGACCTTAAAAACAAAATGGCTGACTGCGACAGGGGGGAAGGGGTAGGTGTTTACAAAATGTCTGACCTGGGGGAGGGGGAAGGGGGGTGGCCACGCCCCCCTGTCTTCTGATTGGTCGCATCAGAAGTCCCCTTATTACCTACTCACATTCAATTAAATAAACGTTCTTCTCCTTATCTTCTTCTCCTCCCCCTTCCACTCCTCATCCTCCTCCTCCTCCTCCTCCTCCTCATCCTTCTCCACCATCTCATACGGTCCTTCCTTCATTACCTCCTCCTCCTCTTCCTTCTCCTCCTCCTCCTTAAATTTCAACTAGCAGGTTGCCCGATTCAGTAGAATCGGAATTCAAGAACATGACATAACTTATTTACACATTCAATTAAATAAACGTTCTTCTCCTTATCTTCTTCACCTCCTCCTTCCACTCCTCATCCTCCTCCTCCTCCTCCTCCTCCTCCTCCTTTTGTCTTTAACCACTCATTTGCATGATTTGAAAATAATCTAATTTAATCCTTCTCCTCCTCCTCCTCCAACTCCTCCTCCTACTCCTTCTCCTCCTACTCCTCCTCCTCCTCCTCCTCCTCATCCTTCTCCACCATCTCATACGGTCCTTCCTTCATTACCTCCTCCTCCTCTTCCTTCTCCTCCTCCTCCTTAAATTTCAACTAGCAGGTTGCCCGATTCAGTAGAATCGGAATTCAAGAACATGACATAACTTATTTACACATTCAATTAAATAAACGTTCTTCTCCTTATCTTCTTCACCTCCCCCTTCCACTCCTCATCCTCCTCCTCCTCCTCCTCCTCCTCCTCCTCCTCCTTTTGTCTTTAACCACTCATTTGCATGATTTGAAAATAATCTAATTTAATCCTTCTCCTCCTTCTCCTCCTCCAACTCCTCCTCCTACTCCTTCTCCTCCTACTCCTCCTCCTCCTCCTCCTCCTCATCCTTCTCCACCATCTCATACGGTCCTTCCTTCATTACCTCCTCTTCCTCTTCCTTCTCCTCCTCCTCCTTAAATTTCAACTAGCAGGTTGCCCGATTCAGTAGAATCGGAATTCAAGAACATGACATAACTTATTTACACATTCAATTAAATAAACGTTCTTCTCCTTATCTTCTTCACCTCCCCCTTCCACTCCTCATCCTCCTCCTCCTCCTCCTCCTCCTCCTCCTCCTCCTTTTGTCTTTAACCACTCATTTGCATGATTTGAAAATAATCTAATTTAATCCTTCTCCTCCTCCTCCTTCTCCTCCTCCTCCTCCTCCAACTCCTCCTCCTACTCCTTCTCCTCCTACTCCTCCTCCTCCTCCTCCTCCTCATCCTTCTCCACCATCTCATACGGTCCTTCCTTCATTACCTCCTCCTCCTCTTCCTTCTCCTCCTCCTCCTTAAATTTCAACTAGCAGGTTGCCCGATTCAGTAGAATCGGAATTCAAGAACATGACATAACTTATTTACACATTCAATTAAATAAACGTTCTTCTCCTTATCTTCTTCACCTCCCCCTTCCACTCCTCATCCTCCTCCTCCTCCTCCTCCTCCTCCTCCTTTTGTCTTTAACCACTCATTTGCATGATTTGAAAATAATCTAATTTAATCCTTCTCCTCCTCCTCCTCCTCCTCCTCCTCCTCCTCCTTCTCCTCCTCCTCCTCCTTCTCCTCCTCCTCCTTCTCCTCCTCCTCCGCCTCCTCTTCCTCCTCCTCCTCTTCCTCCTCCTCCTCCTCCTCTTCCTCCTCCTCCTCTTCCTCCTCCTCCTCCTCTTTCTCCTCCTCCTTCTCCTCCTCCTCCGCCTCCTCTTCCTCCTCCTCCTCCTCCTCTTCCTCCTCCTCCTTCTCCTCTTCCTCCTCCTCCTCTTCCTCCTCCTCCTCCTCCTACTCCTCATCCTCTTCTTTCTTTTTCTTGTTATTTATTCTTGCTTTTCTTCGTATGTCTCCTTTTCCCTCTACTTCTTCTTCACATGGATCGCTATAGCTATGTTGACAAAGGACAGCATTTAGACATTTAACTATCAGATTTATTATGTGTCATATTTGTCTGTATGCTTGTGTGTTGGAGTGCTTCAGCAACTACGGCTGGGCTTTGATTTCTATTTATATTTATTGTTTATTTTCCCTTATTCATTTCCAATATATATATTTTTCTATTTATTTATAATTTTATGTTTGCTTGTGATTTGATGTAGTTTAAAAACCCCTGGGTTCCAATAGATTTCTATTTATTGTTTATTTTCCATTGCATATTTCTTTCACCTTATTGTGGCTTGAGTGAATTAAGCTTTCTTCATCTCAGATACATAAACGCCTACAGCAATTGTGTTGCTTTCAAAACGTTCCTGCCAAATAACGGCTCGAACGCAGGAAGTAGCTCAGAGGTGTGCTAGATAGTATGCACACTTACCTGTTCAGCCAGACCTTGTCCTGAATTTGAGAGTGGACTGTCAAGCGCTAGGCATAGGTGCAATTATGTTAGCTCAGTGAGGGAAGTAATAGCAACCGACCACACTCCTCGTTTGCGTAGTATGCTTTTTGAACTAAAGCATAATATAGAGGTCTAAAGAGTCACCTACAGTCGGAATCGGCTATGGTACTATACAACATAATTATATACATATATTTTTCTACATATTTTTTATTTTTAATAGTGTGTGTTTGCTTGTGCTTAGGTTTGGTTCAACAACAAGGGCTGGGCATCGTCGGTGTCCTATCTGAACGCGATTAACAACGTGATTCTGCGCAGTAGTTTGCCAACGCACAAGTCAGCCGATGCCCATCAGTATGGCATCAGAGCCATCAACCATCCGATGAACTTCACCGAGAAACAAATGAACATCGAACTCATGTAAGTTACCTTAAATCAATACTACAAAATTAATCATTCACATTATTACCCTCGCACAAGTCTCAGATTCATTAGGGCTCTATCAGCTAGAGAAAAACGTATAAAACAGTATAGCTTGGGACTCATTCTTGGTAATTGAAAGTGTTAACAAAAGTATCGCTAAAAAACACTTTGAATACAGTGACTTTATATAGACAGTGTGGCACGGAACCCACCTAAAATAAGAGGTTCCTCATAACATGGCTCAAACGGCGAGATGGAGCTACCGTTGAGTGTCTCCCCACCAATAAAAGCCATACGTTTATTGTTATTATATTTTTGATAACTATTGTATTCATTATTTGTAAGTCTCTTTTGAAATGAAAATATTTTCAATGTGTATGTAATGTAAGATTGAGAATAAATTGATTTTCTTATATCTCATCCTCAGATACCTGAATTCTATTGATACTGGTTTTATTCTTTCAATTTATAGTCCAATCTAATATTTATTTAAAAAAATTGTTTCTCTTTACTTCTAATCGATTAATATTCCTAACAATTTTTAGTCTTTTAGATAATCTTTAAATTTTCTTGATTTTCTTTTCTTTTCATTGATAGACAGGAAGCATTGATAACCTTTAACTCGTATCTATTACCTTTTAATGTTTTCTTTACTACGATTTAGGTTTATATTTCAAATGTGTTATTGTATTTATTTTTACTTTCTTTCATTTTTGTGTTTTATATTGTAATTAAGTTATTGAAATTGTGTTACGGAAGCAACTAATGGGGGAAATCCCTTATATTTCCGAGTTTATTATAAATAAATATGTTTTCTACATAACAATGTACCGTAGCTTTAATCACTTTTATCAGGCCTCAGTGTTGCTAAGATGTAGAGCATTCATTTATTTTTCATTCATTGATCTTTTTTTGTAGAAAGGAGAGCGGCAAATCTCTTCTGCACGCCATTTCAGTGCTGTTTGCTCTGAGTTTTGTGCCAGCATCTTTCCTCGTCTACTTGATAGAGGACAAGGTGTCCAACTCCAAGCATTTGCAAATGGCGTCGGGCGTCAATCGCCTCGTCTACTGGCTGCAGGCCTACACCTGGGACATGGTAAGCAAACAGCCAAGGTAGGTCATTAGAAGACAAGGCACATCTCCGCTCATCTGATGCAGTGACATCATCCGGGTCTCTTTTCACGATTTCGCCTATCTTTTATACATGTTGAACTACATAACTTTATTAGTATTTTTCTCAAAAAAAAATAAAATATATATAAGCTTTCAAGAAACTTATACGTCTCCTATGGTTCATGGCATATTTAAATGTTAATGTACGGCATTTTTGATACGATCATACAATTATCAAATTTAGAGTTCTTGATAATATTACAGCATGTACATCACTTCAATAATGTATATTTAACTGTTAATTTATGGAATTTTTGATACGATCCTACAATTATCAAATTTAGAGTTCTCGATAATATTATAGCATGTACATCACTTCAAGGATGTATATTTATGGTATATTTAACTGTTAATTATGGAATTTTTGATACGATCATACTATTATTTAATTCGGAGCACTCAATAATGTTATGGCCCGTACATCACATCAAGGACAGCACTTCTTGGGTATTTAAGTTATTTTATTCGTCTTTTAACTTACTTCGTCTAATTTGCAAGTACTATGAAAGAAATATTTTCAATCTGTGATGTTTTCCATGACGAAATACTTAATGAACAATCTATTATTAAAACTGACACTGTATTTCTCTTTTAAATAATGTTTTACTCACATATATTGGAGATGCTTGAGGAATGCATTTCACTTCTGAAAAGAAGCTTGAATCTCGTATTGAATCTCATCTTCAAGGATCTAGGATGCCTTGAAGATGAGATTCAATACCTCGAAAACGTCGGCCTAATGTGAGTTCCTTTTGTTATCAAATTTCAAAATCAAATCAAATTTTATTCCTTCATTTAAAGTAACATACAGAGTATAAAAGAATCAAAATACGTATATACATATTCACAATATAAAACTGACTGCAAGCCGTTAAATTTACAACAAAAAGTTGAAATATTTTCAATTTTTCAAGGACATTGATTGGAGAAAAAGATATTCAATTAACCTTAATCAAATAATCGACCCTCAACTAATTATTATGAGCTTATTGGAATAGCATATCTATTTCTTCTTCTTAACCTAATTTATCTAACTATTGTATTTTTTATTACAGTGTTGCTATCTTCTGTCAGCTGGTTTGTGTGTGTTCATTTTCCTTGTATTCAACGAGCAGAACTACGTCTCGTCAAGAAATTTGGCCGGCTTCGTTATTTTACTTGTGTTCTACGGGTAAGTAGAATAAATTGATGCAATTTATTATTTTATATCTAAGAAATACTTTTTGCTGATGCTGTTTCAGTTCAAACGATTTTCTACTTTTTTATTTTTGTGTATATAAATGTAATGATTTTTAATAAATTTCTGTCTTAATGTTCGTATTTTTAGTTCTTCAAGTAACAATGCCGTTTTTAGAATATTTTTTATGTAATCTATGATCTACATTTTTTTTTTTTTTTTTTTGTAATACGGTATTTTATTTCTTTCTTCTTTATCTAGTTTGTTTAGTAATCATTTCCCAACCAAACACGTTTTATAACCTTTGGAGCTATTAAAATATTATTGTATTGTTGTGAAGTGGAAATAAAATTTGAATTTGAATGATATATGTAGCGATTCTTGTGGCTTGAGATGAATTGAATTTTGTTCATCTCAGATACAAAAAAGGCTACATCAATTATTGTGTTGCTCTCCAAACGTCTCTGTCGAATGATGGCTTGTACTCAGGAAGTATCTCAGAGGTGTGCTAGATAGTATACACACTCACCTGTGCAGCCAGACCCTGTGTAAAGGTGGGAGTGGACTCTCAAGCAAGAGCTTCAGAATTTGTTTCGGTGAGCTTGGCATACTGATACAATTCTGTTAGCTCAGTGAGGAAAGCAATCACAAACTACCTCACTCTTCGTTTGAGTAGTACACCCTTTGGACTAAAATATAACGTAGAGGTCTGATGAGTCACCTACAGTCGAATCGGCTATGGTACTATATACATACATACATATTTAACGATTGTATTCTGCCTTTAAGCCACTTGGGTGTCATCTACAACTCCTCTCCCGTTCTCTATTGGTAGAATTCCTTACTCCAAGATCGATTGACTTGTTGTTTGGTTGGAACGTAATAGAATTTGCAGCATCCTATCTATTTGTTTAGTCTAATATGCAGTGTTTTACAAATGTCACCTTTCAACATTGTTTCTATCAAATGGTCCAATTCCATAATCAGACCAATTGATTCGTGTGCTCCACATAAAGTCACTATCTAACATGCAACCTTGTCGTTGGCAGGTGGTCAATAATTCCTCTGATGTATCCGGCGAGTTTTGTGTTCGGGGTGCCGAGCTTCGCCTTTGTAGGCCTGGCCTGCGCCAACATCTTCATTGGCGTAATCACAACGGTTACCACGTTCGTCCTGGGCGTCTTCGAAGATGAAGTAAGTACCCTTTGTCAATCCCGGCTGGGCATAGTCCAGTAAAAATTGGAAAATTGTTATTTATTTAATTATAATATACTAATTATAAATATTATTATTATTTATTATAATATATTATTTATATATTATAAATATATTATTTATGTATAATATAATTTATTTTTATAATATACTAGCATTTCACCCGGGAACCCACTTTGGTGGTTTTCTGTTCTGGCAGATAATTTGTTGTTTTTTTTTTGTTTTTTGACTTATGACTAATATAAGACATCATGCATACAAAGCATGTCAATAATCTACAATGTATATATATATATATTTTGGAGAATGAAGCCCACATAGGTCTGAGACCTGTGCGTGGGTAATGAATTGGATGATGGTGATTGATGAGTTGGACCTACAGTTTTAGATGGGTTCCGAACCACCGGGAAGTGATTTTACAGCAGAGAACAGTCTTTTTTGCTGGCCAATCGGTCACCATTACAAAGATGGCACTGGAGTTTTGTAGCTTATCTCTGATTGAACAGATACCTGCTACGGCTCGCGGCTATCACTTCCCTATGTTAGTGGTCACAAAATTACGAAATTGGGAAAGGTGAGTGAAATACCAAGCAGTGATCATACCATACAGTCCATCTGTTTAAAAATAGAAGCTCACAAATAAACTGTTTTTTGCACTGATGTGAATGTTTATTTTTTATGAGTAAACCACTTTTTTAGAAACTTTGCAGCTCTACCCACCAGCATAGTTTTGTGATTAGTTCTTTAGATTAATGTATTACAAGAAATGTACTATAATAATAATCTTTATTTCCGCAAATACAAACAAGCAAAACAAATTATACATGATAAAAAATAATAATAATTATAAAACAATTAATTATTAGGAGAGAAACCAAGAAGTTACACAGAAAAAATACTTAGTTCAACTTAACTATCAAGTACAAGAAATAAAATGTTACAAAAAAATATCTGCAGAAATAATACTTAATATAAACTTAATAAAACAACTTTTGAATGGAAATTAACTCACGTTATGGCGTGACGGCCGTTTCGCTCTGTTGTCTAGAGCGAAACGGCCGTCACGCCATAACGTGAGTTAATTTCCATTCAAAAGTTGTTTTATTAAGTTTATATTACATATTAGTGGAAACAAGATGGATCTTCAACATCAGAAATAATACTGTATGCAAATAATTTCATTGTGAAATTATAAGCTACGATTGTGTTCGTCTCTTGATTAATTAATTATATTGCGTTAACATATTTCATTTTTATTGCAGGATTTGCGCGCAGTTGATGCTGTGTTGAAGGAAGTGTTCCTCATATTTCCGCACTTCTGTTTGGGAGATGGCCTAATGAAGCTGGCTGCAAATCACATCTATTTCTTTGCTCTACAACAGTACATAGGTAAACCATCATCAGTCAATTACTCAAATATTATTTATTAATAATATGGAATTAATCACAGCGAACAATTAATGTCATAAATTGTTTTTCTGTAGCCTACAAAAAGTCTGAATAATCTGGACTAATTTATCTAAATTACTAACTAGTAGCATGTAGTCTAAAAATATTATTAATAATTGTTATACTTATCAATTTAATATTCAATGAATTAGTAACATGTAACTTTGTAAAACTATCGTAATATTTCTTTGCATGTTCTAATAGCTTATAAAGAAATAGACAGAATAGTGGAATCCCAACACATATTTATATAGTGGGAACCACAAAATTCAGAACTGCAATACTTTAGATTTAAGACTTTAATTTATTTTCTGAAATGTTAATTTTTTTTTAAATTTATTGTGAATAAACTCCTCTGGTAGTGTTTTACTCACAGCCAGAGAAATTATTATTATTATTATATTATTAGTGTATAACTATGTACATTACGAATTGTGTCAAGTAGTTTTTCTAGAACATTATTGAACATTATAGCCTTGATACAGAACAACGGAAATATAATTCCTGGATTTCTTGTTCCATGACGAACTGCGTTTTTAATATTAACTTTTCAAGTGAATTCAACGACTTGCAGTCAAATTTTTATCAAAAGTAAGTAGTATTTCACTTACTTTGTAGGCCAAACGTTTTCGAGTTGTTGAAACCCATCTTCAAGGCATCCTAAATATCGATGTTGGTTTGTTGGTTAGCAGAGCTGTGGTTTCTGTATAATGTGGTCAAAAAGTTTGTGTGATTTAAAATTTAACTGTAAAACATCCTCAACGAACAGTTAAATTTTAAATCACACAAACCTTTTGACCACATTATACAGAAAACGCAGCTCTTCTAACCAACAAACCAACATCCATATTTAGGATGCCTTGAAGATGGATTTCAACAACACGAAAACGTTTGGCCTACAAACTAAGTGAAATACTAGTTATTTTTAATAAAAATTTGACTGCAAGTTGTTGAATTCACTTGAAAGGAAATATAATGTTAGACCACTTCGCCTATACAGTCTAAGTATCTAAAATATATCAGCCTTGTATTAGTCTAAAATATATAGTCTAAATATATGTAATGTATTACAATATGCAATGTTTGAATTACTGTATTTTGTACATTTGAAGAAATAAATTTGAAATTTGAAAATAAATATTAGTCTGTTTTTCAAACTCTGTCTCTGTGGTGAGCAAAATATTCATCAAACGTCAAAATCAAATCAAAATTGATTAATCAAAATAAAGTTACAAAATCTTTATTTAATAACTTAAAGACGGAACATTTCTTTTCAAAACTCTTATATATAATCTGTGATGGTTTCCATGACGAAATACTTGCTGAACAATCTAATATCAAAACTGACACTTTATTTCAATTTTTTTTCTGAGGATGAAGTCCACATAGGTCTGAGACCTGTGCGTGGGTAATGAGTTGGATGATGGTGATTGATGAGTTGGACCTACAGTTTTAGGTGGGTTCCGAACCACCGGGAAGTGATTCTACAGCAGAGAACAGTGTCTTTTTTGCTAGCCAATCTAATCGGTCACCGTTACAAACAGGACCTACGAGAACGCAGCTTATCTCTATCTGATTGAACAGATACCTGCTACGCCTCGCGGCTGTCACTTCCCATTAAATATATGATTTTACACTCACGTTTATTGGAGATACTGGAGAAATGCATTTCACTTCTAAAGAGGCTGAGGCTGACGAAGCTTTCCTTTAGAATGAAATGCAATCCTCCAGTATCTCCAGTAAAAGTGAGTGAAAAACATATATTTAATTGAAATACAGTGTCAGCTTTGATATTAGATTCTTATAATTATATACCCCACTATAAAAGCTGTGTTACGGCTATGCTATGAGTCTAGTTGATTTTATTGAAAAAATTGCAAATATTATTTTGATAGAAAGATAAAGTAAGATGGGAGAGTAATGTGAATAGATTAATGAACAAAATGAATGAAATACGATTACCTAAAATTATACAAAATAGTAGAATATCTAAAAATTACAAAAAAGTAGTACTAAGACCGATTTGAATTTGTGTGCGTTTTCTGTCGTAGACGTGGAAGTAAAAAACGAAATTTTCAAATGGGACTACTTGGGAAAAAACCTGCTCTGCATGTTTCTGTCGGGCATTTTCTACTTTCTGCTGACTCTGATCTTGGAATTCAGAGGCCTGCCATTTTGGTCCAGCACTTCTTCAGCTGGTGTACATAATGTAAGTGTGTTTTTTATTTTGTATTTGTTGTAAAATTCAGCTTAAATCAGGAATTAATTTGAAAGAAAGCTTGTTCGCTCAAGTATTGGACGTATTCCTTTCTCATAGATTGGTGACTATTAACCTGTTGAATTTTCCTCCATTGCGTTTTTGTGATAAATTGAGAAAAATTGGTGTTCAAAGTAGTTCTTCCCATTTCTCCCCATATTTTTCGGATGGAGCCCACATAGGTCTGAGACCTGTGCGTGGGTAATGAATTAGTTGGATGAAGGTGATTGATGAGTTGCACCTACAGTTTTAGATGGGCTCCGAACCACCGGGAATTGATTTTACAGCAGAGAAAAGAGTCTTTTTTTGCTGGTCAATCCAATCGGTCACCCTTACAAAGAGCGCCCAGGAGTTTCATAGCTCATCTCTGATTGAACAGATACCTGCTACGGCACTCGGCTATCACTGCCCTGTGATGTTTTTCATGGCGAAATACGCGATGAACAATCTAATATCAAAACTGACATTGTATTTTATTTCTATTTAAATTATGATTTTTACCCACTTATACTGGAGGGATGCATTTCACTTCTAAAAAAGCTGAGGCTGATAAAGCTTTTTTTAGAAGTGAAATGCATTCCTGTAGTATCTCCAGTATAATTGAGTAAAAATCATAATTTAAATAGAAATACAGTGTCAGTTTTGATATTAGATTATTTATTCTATTTCGTTTTTCTATATCCCCCTTTGTTACGTGTTGTATTGATTGATCAATGATTTATTGATATTAAAACTGCTATCATTTATCATATTTTCAACGGCATAGCTTTGTACAGTATGATATGTTCTTTTTTTATAGAGTGGATTTTATGGATTGGACAGTGCGTTTAAAAAAGATCTGAGCTAGCTATATAAATATTAGTTGAACTCTCTTCCTCTGTATTCCCTTTTTTCTTGAAGTAAATTTCATTTCTTTATTTATTTATTCATTACAAAACTAGAATAACCAGCTCTTGATAAAAGCCAGTGTCAATAAATTCAAATCGAATCATTTATTTATCCTTTTCAAAGAAATATTCGAAAATAATCTTACAAACTGTGTGTCTTTTCTGTATAGGGATTTCTATCTATATATTATTTATTCGTTCCCTGTATTTTTAATAATAGCATGAAAAATTGAAAATTCTGTTAGCTTATTTCGTTTTCCCTCTTTTAATCTCTTGTTATTGACTACTCTTTTATTTTTGTGACAATTTTTATGATTCATCTATTTGTATGATATTCATTATACCGTATATTGATTTAATATAAATATTTGTATTATGAGGGCAAAAGAGGACTGGTGCAATCTCTCATAAATTTCTATAAATAGAAAAACATTATTTACATAGTTTTCAGTTTCCAGTAGATTTGAAATATATAAGTCCATTTAAATTATCGGTAGTGTATTTTTTTAACTAAAGAATTCATTATAATAACATAATGTATCATACTTTTTGCTTTGTTGCTTTAGCGGGATTGAGTTTTGTTTATACAGATACAAAAAAAGGCATCAAATGTGTAGCTTTCCAAACGTCTCTGTCGAATGAAGGCTTGGAAGCAGGAATAACCTTAGAGGTGTGCTGGATAGTGTTCTAGATATTCATCTCAGATACAAAAAAGGCTAAATCAACTGCGTTGCAGAGACGTCCCTGTCGAATGATGGCATGAATGTAGGAAGTAACTCAGAGGTGTGCTAGATAGTATACACATCCACCTGTGCAGCCAGATCCTGTCTAATGGTGGGAATAAACTGTAAGGGCGCCCAGCCACTAAAAACTATGAGTTGTGCTATGTTGAAACAGCTCTTAAACCCGAACTAATGGTTTTTTATGGAGGCCCGGCCACCAAAAGCTATGCTTTGCCAGTTGCTGGGCGTTCTTTTAAAACCATTGGTTTGGTTTTAAAAGCTGTCGTCGCTCAGCACAACTCAGCGCAGTGGCTGGGCGTCCCTGAGCATAGAACTTCGGAATTTGTATGGGTGGGCTTGGCATACTGATATAAAACTATGAGCTCAGTGAGGAGTAGGTCTTGATTTCAGCCGTAGCACACTAGAGTGGAGCTTTTGTACCTTTTAGGACGCCGGAGAGGAGCTCCGGCTATCTAAATCGATAACAAAATCATCTATTTTAAACCAGATCTGAACTAGCTTGTTATTTTGTAATGATGATGATAAGATGTTATTATTATTATTATTATTATTATTATTATTATTTATGGCGTTAAGTTGCACACCTGAGCGGAGCCCAAACAACATGCCACACGTCACACGTGTTTTAGATTTTATTATCTAACATGTTATTTTGTAATATTAATGTGCATTACCAATCATGCTCAAATGCATTTAAAATGCACTAATTCAAGTGTAATTCTCAAACATTTTCGGGGGGAGGACCCCCGGACCACCCCGTTTTACTAGGGGAGGAGGGGGGTATTCCATACCCCCCAGACCTCCCAGTAAGTCACAGCTCCGGTTCTTCTTAATTTAGAAATAAAGCTCTGGTGAGGAGGGCTCACAACCTATCTCACTCCTCGTTTACGTAGTACACTGTTTGGACCAGAATATTATGTTCAGGTCTGAAGAGTCAATCAATCGAAATTGTTTAAGGGCTTGGCATAGATACAACTCTGTTAGCTCAGTGAGGAAAGCAATCACAACCTACGTTTGTGTAGTACGCTCATACAACATAATGTCCAGGTCTGATGAGTCAATCAATCGAAATCGTTTAAGGAACTATTCTTACACACATAATAATTGAAGGTTTAGCTTTTGGTTGTTTATTATATATTTTTTTAATTGTTGAAAATTGTAGTCACCTTAAAAACAAACGAACATTATTTATTTATTTATTTTTTTTATAGTGACAAATTTACAACGAATGTTAAGGAGCAGCATACACAAGACCAAAACTGCTCCCTTCACAAATTTTGAATATTTTACATTGTCCAAAACATTGAATCTTCATTGGCATTTGTTTTGATTAGGTTGTGGTGAATGCTGATGATGGTTTTGGGAAGGAGGACGAGGATGTGCGTGCGGAACGCATGCGTGTCAATCAAAATCAAACCATCGACGATATTCTGGTCATCAAGAATCTCACTAAGGTCGGTACAGTAGCTGGGACAAATTTTACGAATTAAAATGACTATAAACATCTATAGAATATGTCAAATTAAAATTAGTTTATTCCAAATTTAATGCAACACAATATTTTCAAATAGTTCAATAAAATACCTGGCAGTTATTGATTAGTTTTGTACAGTTTTAATCTAGTTATTGAAATATTCTTTGCTATTTGAAAGTTATTGAACTGTTATTTAAAGAATAGTTCAATAACAAGATTAATCACTGTCCAAAACTAATAACTGCCTTGATAACCTTATCAATAACTGCCAGGTATTCTATTGAATTATTTGAAAATATTGATGTATTGATTTTATATTGTTTTATTGATTTCTTGAATGATTTTTCATTGTTTATTGTCCGGTTTATGTAGTATAAGACAAGTCAAATCAAATCAATTATATCAATATTACAATTCTTATCCACTAGTTACTCCATATACAATTTAAATCAGTTGTGGTGAGGCTCAATTTTGATCTGAAAGGAACTCTTGTACACTTTAAAGAGCTTATGTAACTGAATATTTTTTCAATTTTTTTAAACACCATAATATTTCTAAAATTAGTTATTTACTATATAATATTTCTAAATTACTTTTAAATGCTAAATAATTACTTTTAGAAACTAAAATTACTTTTAGATAATAAAATTACTTATTAGTGTCTGTTAAATTGATTGTTTTCGTTTGGTACTTTCAAGTGTTGCCAGCATTAGTTTAGTTAGAATTTGGAACAATAGGTGAATTTCGTGCTGATGGTGCCCACATGAGTTCGAGACTTGTGCGTGGGTAATGATAGGACGATAATGGGTGGTGGACCTACAGTTTTAGATGGGCTCCGAAGTTATATATAATTTTTTTAAATAATTTTTCGTTTAAATTAAATTTAATCTCTATGTATATTTTTTTAACAAGTGCTTAGGACCCAGTTTAAGGTGGATTCTAAACCACCGGGAAGTACTTTCACAGCATAGAACAGAGTATTTTTTGCTGGCCAATCCAATCGGTCACCCTTACAAAGAGGGCCCAGGAGAACGTTACTTATCTTATCTGATTGAAGAGATACCTTCTACGGCTTGTGACTTTCATTTCCCAATTTCTTGATGTTTTGCATGCTATTTCATTTTTCTGGTAAACAATTTTATAATTATTTTTTTTATAAGTTATTTACTTGTTTTTACAATTTTGTGTTGTTTTTTTAGATATATTCACGTTTCAAGGACGCGCGTCCTGCTGTCAACCAAGTGTGTGCTGGTATCAAACGAGGAGAATGCTTTGGTCTGCTAGGTTTGAATGGTGCTGGTAAAACTACTACTTTCAAGGTATGATGATTTTATTTTTTTTATTTTTAGAATTGAATTTGAATTTATTTCATCAACATTTTACATTTACAAAACAATAATAATTTTTTTTTTCATGTACAATAAAGTTGTTGTACAAACATCAACCACAGAATATGATATATCACATATTCATGTCATATTTATTACACATAATTCAATGTATCACATATTCATGTCATATTTATTACACATAATTCAATGTATCACATATTCACATCATATTTATTACACATAATTCAATGTATCACATATTCACATCATATTTATTACACATAATTCAATGTATCACATATTCACGTCATATTTATTACACATAATTCAATGTATCACATATTCTCATCATATTTATTACACATAATTCAATGTATCACATATTCACATCATATTTATTACACATAATTCAATGTATCACATATTCACATCATATTTATTACACATAATTCAATGTATCACATATTCACGTCATATTTATTACACATAATTCAATGTATCACATATTCACATCATATTTATTACACATAATTCAATGTATCACATATTGATGTCATATTTATTACACATAATTCAATGTATCACATATTCACGTCATATTTATTACACATAATTCAATGTATCACATATTCACATCATATTTATTACACATAATTCAATGTATCACATATTCACATCATATTTATTACACATAATTCAATGTATCACATATTCACGTCATATTTATTACACATAATTCAATGTATCACATATTCACATCATATTTATTACACATAATTCAATGTATCACATATTGATGTCATATTTATTACACATAATTCAATGTATCACATATTCACGTCATATTTATTACACATAATTCAATGTATCACATATTCACATCATATTTATTACACATAATTCAATGTATCACATATTCACATCATATTTATTACACATAATTCAATGTATCACATATTCACATCATATTTATTACACATAATTCAATGTATCACATATTCACATCATATTTATTACACATAATTCAATGTATCACATATTCACGTCATATTTATTACACATAATTCAATGTATCACATATTGATGTCATATTTATTACACATAATTCAAAGTCTTGAAAACAAAACTTGAGAAATGCAATCACATTTTAAAAGTTAGATCATTTTTAAAGTAAATAATTAATACACGACAATCATTCCTATCTGAGGACAAGAAAAAACTCTGTCAAACTATAAAGCTGCGTCTCCACCAACCGAACATGCTCGGGGAACAGTGTTTGCTGGAATTATCTGATGTCGCCGAACATTGTTTGGTGTTGGTTTGGTGTGGATGCCTTCCCGAACATTATGATGATGGCAGGAACCGGTTGTTGGTCGTCACTGTTCGCTCACAGACCGAACATTTCAATTGAACTCTCGAACGTGTTCGGTGACCCATATGTTTAATGTTTGTCCGTTTTTTGTATTCGCCAACAATGTTCGGCAGACATGTTCGGTTGGTGGAGAAGCGGCTTTAAAGCAACATTCCAATAGCCAATTTTTAAATTGTATTCTGAATTTTTTTTTTATTTTATTTATCTGAGGATGAAGCCCACATTGGTCTGAGACATGTGCGTGGGTAATGAGTTGGATGATGGTGATTGATGAGTTGGACCTACAGTTTTAGATGGGTTCCGAACCACCGGGAAGTGATTTTCCAGCACATCCCTTAAAGCGTTCATGAGATTAGTGACAGTGAACACTTGACAGTTTGGCGGCTCAGTTAGCGCAGGTGGTTGGAGCGCTTGTCTGTGATAAGATAAAGCTCTGGCTGGATTCGTTTCCTGCAGCCTTGGGTTCAAATCTCATTCAGCCATGGATGTTTCTCATCATTTACCTCATTACCCACGCACAAGTCTCCGGATTCACTCCGAAGAATTTTGTTCTGTACGTCTGGAGCCCAAGAATATTCCTTGATCTGGTGATGTAATTGTGGATAGTAGCACCTGTAGTCCAACTTTCAATGCAATGCAATGATATGGGTTATTACTGTACATATGTGTTATGTTTGTACGTAACATAATTTCAGGATAGAAAATGATACTTGATTATTGATATAATCGCTATCAATACTTGATATTGCCATTAATTTCCAGCAGTTGCAACCAAACGTGATTCATAAATAGAATTCCCATCTCCTTGATAGGGTGTGCAATATAAAAATATAAAAAACTGTTAGGTGTATGGAAAGAGCAAATAGATTAGATATACGAGGCCGTATAGTAGGCCACGTATGTAGGCCTCGTATGTAGGCCGTTGTTCAAGAGAATTGGTCTACTAACTGTACCTTACTTATATGTGTATGAAGCTACTTTATATGTAAAAAACAGTGAACTAAACCAAAATCGTAACGTACATAATCGTAATATATGAAGACAAGGATATGTTTTAGAGGTTCTTTCTGTAATTTGTATATGCTTTGCGTATTCATTTGAAATAAACTCCTCTGACTATTGGAAAATGTTGTGAAAAATTTGTGTATCATTAGACTATGTTGATTGTTGCATGATTCATGTTTCGGTGCCATAGATGCTAACTGGTGCGATACAGCCGACAGCGGGCGACGCGCTGATTGGCGGCCACAGTGTGTCACGTGACCTGGACAGGGTGCGCGCTCAGCTCGGCTACTGTCCCCAGTTCGACGCCCTCGATCCCCTGCTCACACCTCGCGAGCACCTTGTCTTCTATGCCAGACTGAGGAACATCCCCAGTAGCCAGCTGCAATCGGTCAGTATCACAGCTAGCTGGTAGGCCTTGGTCCATTCAAGTTACTAGTTTAGGTCTCTGGTTTGCGAGCCCAGTGGTCCCAAGATCGTATTCCGGTCACACCGAATGATTTTCACTAATAAAAATTAAATCGTTTATTTGTCAAAAATATTACAAGAAGATAAAGGAACACAATTATTATTGTTTTTGTATTACATAGAAGAAATAAAAAATTACACTATTTACGCAAAATTTGAATAAGAAATAATACAAGCTCACAGTAACTGAAAGAAAACAGTAAAAGTTACTAACAAGTCGAAAATAGAATAGGAGGAAGGTCCTCGCATTGGTAGAGCTTGTGCATGAGGTACCAAGTCCTATATTTAAAATCATATAGAAGATATTTGGCATTGGATTTTATTTGATATCAAAGGGTTATTGACATGATATTAATAATAAAATGGCGGGCCGCTTAGCGCAGTTGAGGCGTCGCAACTTCAGCTTGCTGTCGCTTCAGCGATCGTGGGTTCAAATCCCGCTCCTCCGTCTAGCATCTATGTGTAATCATCCACCTCATTACCAACGCACAAGTCTCAGACTAATGTGGGCATCATCAGCAATTTTGAAAAAAATTGGGGGAAAATAAAAATTAATGAAAGCTTAGATATATGAAATATATATGAAAATATTAGAATAGATCTGAATGTGTGCAGGAGACAATATTTTTACATATCAAGTAAACTGATCAATTACATTCCAAACAATTTTATTGAAAATACAAACAGGAAACTTGATAGAAGATTTAAGAATGAAATTATTGAGTGGATAATGTCCAGTAGAATTGAGGAAAAACTTTTCGAATGATTTATGTCCTATTTTAATAGTAAGCTAAGTTTGCCATCTCTTCTCTTCTCTTTCGTCTTCTCTTTCTCTTTCATTTTCACCTTCTGATTCTCTCTCTCTCTCTCTCTCTCTCTCTCTCTTTTCTCCTTGGTATTTATTTAAAATCTCTGTATTATTTTTTCTTTGACAGTTCATTAAGGTTTTTGCTTATGTATAATATTAGCAACTCTTACCTGCGCACAGGATGTTTCCTTGCAGGTAATTATTAGATTTTGTAATTTATGAACATTTATTCTGAAATTGTTATGATGTGAAGATCTAAATAAAAGTTTTTGAAGTTTGAAAAAAAAAGATGGGATTGAGGAAACGGAACAGAAAGAGGAAATTATAACAATTAAGGGAAAAATTGCAATAAATATATGCGAAATAGGGAATAAGCCACCAAACTCAGACCTATGTGGGATTCATTCTTCTTAAAAAAAACTCGCATCACATCTGTGTTTTAGAGGATTTTGAGGTCTTTAAGGGTGCTTGAACAGTGGAGCATCCAATTCCGGGGGCGGGGGGGCAATCACCATCACAAAATCAACCACAAGCTGTGAAATGGTGTATAACAGATTGAAGCTTCATGAATACCACCATTTAACAGCATGTATTTGATTTTGTGATGGTGATTATCTTCATTGAGTATTGGATGCTTCACTGTATCGTTAGCAAATTTGTTTTAGGCTACTGTCTGAGTTTTTCATGCGTCTCAATATGAAACAACTAGGTTAGAGATTGAAATAAGAGAAAAATATTATGATAGTTTGATAATAATTTGCGAAGAGAGCAGTTTTGGTCTCTATGTCTGTAGCATCTTTGCATCCATTGTATATTTATCTCAATAAATGAATAAATAAATAAATATTTAATATAAACTTGAAAAAAACACTTTTAAATGGAAATTAACACATATTAGTGGAAACAAGATGGATCTTCAACATCACAAAATAAATATTATTCGAAAGCTAACCAAAAAGTGGAGCTTTTACTTATATTTTTCGTTTACTTATAGTTTTTCTTATAATTAGTATTTTGTGACAATATATTTCTGATACACCGTATTTTTATTTATAATTTGACAATATGCACTTTGTACTTGCATTTTAGTTAAAATTTTTCTTTTCCTTTCTTTTTTCACTGATGTTTTTGTATGAATTATTATTTTCCAGTGTATGTTTTAAGCTAATACCTGCGCTCAGGCTCAGCCTTTGCGGGTATTTTATTTGTATTTATTGCAATGCATGTACACTACATAATTTGTTATATATATATATATATAGTTGAGTCTGTTAGATTTAGAACTACTTTTTCAGACATTTTATGTTCAGTAGAATAAGTATTGCATTGTACACTATCTTTCAATAAAGTTTCTTTCAATTCCAACAACAATTCAATTTCAATTCCAACAATAGTTGTTTAGTTCTTCTATGAAATTTGACGTTCGCTATGATTTTAATTTAAAATTTCTCTTGCAATAAACTGGAATTGATTCAAAAAATCAAAATCAATGTTGCAGGTGGTTGACGCTAGCCTAATGAAGTTGGGACTGGGCCACTATTCGGACAGGTGCGCCGGAACGCTGTCTGGTGGCAACAAACGGAAACTGTCCACCGCCATCGCAGTACTCGGCAACCCTCCTGTCATATTTCTGGTTAGTAGTTAGCCTTTAACACTATAATGTACAGTCAATTGTTGCTGATCATTTTTTATTTTGTTTCTAAACTATCACTAATAGAATGATGGAAATAATTATCGATAAATAGGTCTATGCTTTAAAACGCTGGAAGGCCAGTGGCCTGATGCACGAATTGCAATTGCAAGTCCCAGAGAAGTTTTGCAGTAACATTTATGCATTTTTTATTGTTTTGGAATCATTTGTTCTTGAATTATTTTAAATCGTGGTATTGAAAAAAGCTGAGAAAATATTGATGCATATGAGATCTGTTGAACAAGAAGAAAAACCTAACTTTTCAATAACTACCAATGTGTATTATTTGTGAATTGGTAAGCATATGATGTTTATAGAAACCGAAGCATGGTTAGTAGAGAGGTTAGTATGCACCTTGGTTGAATAGTGCATATGCATATCAGCACAATAAAAAATATTCACTCCCTTACTGCCAGGCCCATCTATATCGAAGTTGATATTCATCCACATCAGGTAAACCGGTCCTCTGCATCTTCTTTGGCAGGTTCAAGTTTTTCCATGTCGTCCTTAACCTGGTTTCACCATCTCTGCGTAGGTCTTCCACGGGGTCGCCTTCCTTCCGGATTAGATCTTATCACTTTCTTCAGCCTACACTCCTCTCCTCTTCACAGTACATTATTCTACTATTCTACATTATTCTACTGGCTAAGTGTCAATAATGGACGAATCGTTGTTCAAACTTCGCCATTTCATGTATCTGCATCGCTTAGATTGTCATTACGTAGTTGATATCATAAATATCATACAAACGAGATCATTGTACATAACTCCTTGCACTATAAAATAGCATTATCTGAGTCTACTATTTTATATATCTATGTGATGTTGATAATTTTGTTTTGAATTTGAATTTTTTATTTGTTTCTGGTACAACACATTAGTATACAAATGTATAAAGCAATACAAAGCATACAAAGAAAAAATCATATAACATCAACATTTTGAAACAACACTCACATGAACCTAAGGTTTGTTTGTGAGTTGTGAGTTCGTTTATGTACAATTGAAAATTAATCAAAGAATTTAATAAAAGAAGGAAATCCAATACAATGCCAATATAGAATATTTTTAAACATTCATTTGCGGAATTCGTAAATTTTCATGAATAAAGAAAGAAAATCTAATCTAATCTTTATTTCATTCTACTTATGATATATCTGGATTGTTGTAGAGGTCCCTGATTTCTGAATTGTTTTCTTCTCCATTTTCTTTGTTTACAAATAGGTCCATATTATTTCTTACACAGTACTTTATTTACAAAAACTAAGAGCTTTGTTAACATTACTGTTAATTTTAATTTTTATATTTATGTTGTATTAAATGGAAGAAATTTTGTAAGTTTTGTTTGTAAATGTTAAATAAATGAATTTGAATTAAATTTGAATTTTTCTCTTCTTTCTTACTCATTCTCCATAATTCAGATCTATAGAGTAATACCGGATGTATTATTGAAAATCTTTGGTCCAATATAAAGAAAGGATCTTATTAATAAAGTGTAATTTTTGTTTTGTGAGACAGGGATTTTATGAGTATTTAATTATGAGCAATTTGTTACAGACATGCAGACATCTATTTGTTGAATTTATCCTGTTTTGTATCTGTGACTCTTCTGTGCTTCTAAATTATGACTTGATATAGTAATTCCTAGACATTTGAATTGTTAATAATAATTATTGTTATTTAACGCTGAATTTATGACGCTGAATTCCTTCTCTATAAAATTGGGCTATGGTTCAGACATAACCTTTTAACTGTTAATGCTAAGAAAACAAAATACTTGGCTTTTTCTCCAGATAGTAAAGGTCAACCACCTATAAACAAATTGCTAAAAATCCATTTTGAAACCTGTAACTTCAACAGTAACTCTAATAGGCTTGCATTTCACACATGTAATTGTGAACCTTTGGATAGGCCAATTGCTTTGAAATATCTGGGAATTATTGTTGATCAACATCTCAAGTGGAAAAGCCATATTGATTATCTGATTTCTAGATTGAGATATTTAATTTTCCAATTCTATAGAATAAATAAGTTGAACAATTTAGATATAATTAGACTAATATATAATGCTTACGCCGAATCCATTCTGCAGTACTGTATTGAGGTATGGGGGGGGGGTGCAATAAATAAATACACACTTCAACAAGTTGTTCATTATTCAAAAATATATAATACGAGCAGCACTGGGTCGACCTAGACTTTATACAAGTAGACTGATTTTTGATGAATTCCAAGTATTAACTGTAAGACAATTATTTATGAAGAAACTTATTGTATACATAAATTGTAATAGAGAACTATTTGAATTCAGACAGATTGATTACAATATAAGACCGTTGAGAAATCTAGTTTTGATTCCAAATCTCAATAAACGCATTTGCAGACATCAAACTCTCTATATTTGTTGTAAACTTCTTAACGTGATACCCATAGAGCTGATACCATTCACGAATAAAACTAAAACTCTTAGAATAGATGCTTGGGTGAAGGCAAATGTTTATTTTAAAATAGGCTCTGTATTCTTATAATGTTTGATATAAGTTATTTTTAAGATTGTTTATAAGTGTTATTGTTTTGATTTTCATCCGGCGCACAAGCTTGGCTTTGCTGATGGAAATCTTGAAGTATATATTTTTTTCTTATATGTACTGTAAAAAAACATAGTTTAATATAGTGTATCTGATTGTGATGTACTATTACATTTGTTTTTTGGTGTTTTAAATAAATAAAAAATAAAAAATTAACTTGTCAGGTCCTTAGATATTCCGTTGTATCGTTCTATTTTGTGTTTTTTTGTGGCATGTTTCAAGAGGAAATTAATTTTTTTTAAATATTTGATTCCCCCAGGACGAGCCGACAAGCGGCATGGACCCGCGCGCGCGCCGCTTCCTGTGGACGTGCGTGCAGCGGCTGGTGCGGGAGGGAGGGCATTCGGTTGTGCTGACGTCACACAGCATGGAGGAGTGTCAGGCGCTGTGCACCCGGCTCACAGTCATGGTCAACGGACAGTTCAAGTGTCTTGGATCCTCGCAGCATCTCAAAAACAAGTCAGTAAACAATTTATCTTTCTTTTTTTTTAAATTCTCATCCTTCACGTCATCTGTTGATTTATATCTATGTGAACATGGGTGTATAAGAAAGTGGCATAACCCCCATCTTGAGCCGCTATCTGGCGGCTACACTCTAGAGATGTGACCAGATTGAGTGAGTCGTTCAAAGTAACTGACTTTAAAATAAACTACGAACTAGTAGTTCAAATTCAGAAATTAGGTAGTTCATTTTTGAACTGCGTTTGTGTTTTACGGAATACAGTCAACACACCATCTAGTGAGCGCTCCTTGAGTTAGCAGAGCAGTGCAGCGGCCTGCTATAGGCACTGATAGACAAGAGCACTCACCTCCCCACTCAACGAGCATTTTGAACTGTGAAGTGAACTAACTACAACAACAGCTTGCTCACTCACTCACCTCTCTCAGCTCCACGAGCTTTTTGAAATGTGAGCTGAACGAACTACAACTAAAGCTGGCTCAGAAAGCTCATTGACTAAGCTCTGTGCTCTGGAATGTTAAACTGATGACTCAGATGCGTTCTCGTAGGTCCTGTTTGTAACGGTGACCGATTAGATTGGCCAGCAAAAAAGACACTGTTCTCTGCTGAAAATCACTTCCCGGTGGTTCGGAGCCCACCTAAAACTGTAGGTCCAACTCATAAATCACAATCATCCAACTCATTACCCACGCACAGGTCTCGGACCTATGTGGGCTTCATCCGGAGAATTATTCATATTGAGGCGCCAGACATACGACAAGGCTGTTTATTGTTGTGTGTGTGTATGAGTGCTCAGTGAGCGAGAGAGCGCTTAGCTGCTGAACAAGCAATGGTAGTGAATGAGCACAAGCATTGCTGATGACTCATTTTTGAACTAGTTCGAATGAATGACTCACTTATAAGAGTGAGGGCGATTGAACGACTCATTGAAAAGAGTCATTATTGCCAAGCCTACTACACTCCACTATAGATAAACACCAATATTTTTGTAGTTATCTTTTATATCTATAAGGATCTATGAGCTCTATCAATGGCTGCATCAAGTCTGTAGTATTTTTGAGTCAACTGTTTTGATTAACAAGTCGTTTCCTCAAGAGCAGAAAATCAAGCATGAAATTCGTGCATTCAGTACTGAGCGAGTTGAGCGTTTGTTGTAGAAATTCAAGTAATTTGTGTGCATTGTACTAATAATATAAATAAAATAATTAGATTGGCCAGCAAAAAAGACACTGTCCTCTGCTGTAAAATCACTTCCCGGTGGTTCGGAACCCACCTAAAGCTGTAGGTCCAACTCATCAATCACCATCATACAACTCATTACCCACGCACAGGTCTAAGACCTATGTGGACTTCATCCTCAAAAAAAAAAAAATGTTTGTGAATATATTTCGTTGAATTTTTTTACCACTCGGTTACCTTCTGATGTGCGCGAGTTAATGATCAATCATTTAAAAATGCTTTACAAACAGACAGACAGACAAACCGCCGAACTTACAGCAACAATTCAATTCCTGCGAGTTACACCCTGAGACTTCTCTTGTTGATAGGTTGCCGATTCCATTGGGTCTGAATAATTATTTATTTATTAACTGTGACAAAATTACAAGGAATGTGAGGATGCAGCATACTGAAGTCCAAAACTGTAATTTAATGAATTTATTTTTTCTAATAATTCCATCAATTATTGTTTGATGCAGGTTCGGTGGCGGCTACAGCCTGGCACTGCATTGTGCAAGTGATGCTGGTGGCGACAGTAGTGACGGTGTGATGACCGGTGTGAAAGCCTTCATAAGCGCACAGCTGTCAGATGCCCAACTCAAGGAGCAGCACCACACCAGGCTGCGCTACCAGCTGCCGAGGCACAGTCCACTGGCGCATGTGTTCGCCGTTATGGAAGATGCGCGCGCATCCGGCCAAGTCCTAGACTATTCGCTGTCACAAACAACGCTCGAGGATGTGAGTAACTAATGGAAAAATATACAAGAAACTAGTAGTTCTGTGAATAGGAGACCTCACACCCAAGAATAAGGGTGCTTGTACAGAGGAACATACTCCATGTACTCAATGATAAGCGCCTTCGCAAAATTAAACACACTTATCAAACATAATACCTGATTCAATTTACGTTGTCTATTTTTTTCAATTTCAATTCATTTGTTTATTACCAAAACTTTACAACAAAATAATATAATGGTTACAAATTAACATAAAGGGAATATAAGAAACCTAACTAACCAGAAATTAAAAAAAAACTAAAATGATGTTCAGGCACCACCAACAAAAGAAAAGACTTTGACCGCTTTAACCTAACCTAACCTAACCTAGCCTAACCTAACCTAACCTAACCTGACTTTGACCGCTGGTGGGAGTCGCAAAAAGTCCGATTCAAGACAACAATTTCAACTTACAGAATTAAATAACAAATTCGAACCAATCCCATTCTATTACACTGTATAGAATAGTACAAATAACAAAAGAGAAAATATATTTTGAGAGAAAACAAAAATACTTTTCGAAAGGAAATACACAAATAAAATAGACATACTAATATTAGCGTGCTCAAAAAACAAGAGGAAGTAGAGAGCAAGGCATAAACAGTCAAAATTGTGTTACCACCATTATTTCTTGTCTTTTTTCCACAAAACGCCAATCTGTATCACATACAGTTCTATTTTCCAGACAGCTGATTGCCCAAATCAGATCAGATTTTACACATCTGATGAATGAATTTATAGAGAAATATTAATTAAATTTGTATTATTATCTTTTATTTAGTATTCACTTGTCATTACACTTGCTTAAAATATTAGAAATGATTTGTTTCTTGTAAAAAATGTGTAATTTCTATGAATGATTACTTGATTCATATGGAGGCTCAACTAGATAAATAAGATGGCCCGAGGGCTATGTTTAAATATGATTTCAATTCCATGTGATGGTGAAGCTCATTTTAAAAATCACATATTTCCTATAGAAGAAAGCCTAAGTGTGTCTCATTTTTGGCTTGTGCTATGTTCTGGAGTAGGGATGCAGGGTTGATTTTTCAAGAGAGTTCACACATGATTTGAAATTATTGGTTTTTATTGATTTTGTCGTCCTGTGTTCAATATCCAATAATGTACTATGATTTTGAATATTTTGTAGTGTGCTATGTCTTTTCTTTGATATTCACATGTTTAACGACTCTCCAACCCAACACACAAATTGTTATAGTGTTCTTTTTTGCAAAATTGTTTCAAAGAATTTCCTTCCATTCTACTAATTGTATTTTTCTTGTATATAACATGAATAAACTCCTCTGAATATTGGGCAAATGTTTGGAGAAAAATTTAAATTGAAGCAGATTGTATAATTTTGGTGCTGTGCTTGAAGTGTCTTCCCTAGGAACATCAGCAATGAGAAGGTGCCTATTTCAATGTGGCATGTCCATGATTCCTGTTTTGAGAAGGTGCCGTATGATTCTGTGTAATCTTCAGATTATCTCTTTGTAGTAAAACAAAAATAGTGTTTTCCTGCAACTGCTCGTAAAGTAGTTCTTTACGTACTGAAAACTAATTGTAAAATACCTCTTTACTACTCCGCAAGCGGTAAAGTACTTTACGCTCGCCAGCTGTTTTCTTTACACTTCTGTTTTGATTTTGATGTCTTCTTATTGGTGGATCACGGAATCCGTGAAATTCTCATAACCTCAACAATGGCGCACGCTAACCAAATCCGCGCACGGTCTGTGATGTTACAAACTAAAAGCTTTTATTGTGTTGGAATCCAGAACTTCAGTTGTAGGAAAAATATTGTACGTAATTCGCGCGTGAAGCTTCTTTATTGCTCTCGCAAAATTACTGCGCTCCGTTATGCGTCGCGCAGTAAATGTTTTGGCTCGAGCAATAAAGTCGCGCTTCACGCTCTTAATACATAAATAACTATTGTATAGTGTTACAAATACTTTATGAGCTTGTTCTCACTAAAATAATGTAAAACGTTTACAGAAACAGATCCGAAAATACCACAGAATTAAATATAACGGAAGCTACCAGCTGGCCTCATCAATTTTTTTCTACGGAAATTTTCAGCTCCTACATTTTACTTGTGAATTGGTCCGGTTCTATGCAGATTGAAAAACGTATGAATTTTGTTAATAAAATTGTGATATGTGTCCAAACAGGTGTTTCTACAGTTCGCCAGCGAACAGGGAGAAGCTGACGAAGACCTGAATACAAGGCATGGAAGACCGGCCATCATTAGAAATTGTTTCAAATGCTGCACAGGTATGCAAAAATTATCATATTTCTAAATTAATTTACAATTTTTTAGAATTTTCCACTCTAATCCCATCAAACAATGTGGCTTCACATTTTATTTCGCCTAGGCTGCTTATTAAATTCACTAGAAACATAAAATTGTTAGTTTGAAGTAACTGACAATTTAACAAACTGACAGATATAGAGAAACAGAATTTATTAATTTCGAATTCCTTCAAGAGCTATTAATTTATACTGAAGGCTTCCGCAATGGCAGATATTGACAACAGCATTGAATTCCGCCATTGCGGAAGTCGCCAGTATAAATTAATAGCACCTAAAGGAATTCAAAATTAATAAAATTGTTCTTGAATTTCTTGTTCCATACCGATCTGCGTTGTTAATATTAACGTTTTGTTGTAAATTTAACGAATTGCAGTCAATTTTAATTGAGAATAAATATTTACTCACGTAGGCTGAAACGTTCTCGAATCGTGATGATTGAGAGTGTACTGTAGGTCGTCTGACAATGCTCTTGACAACAGAGTGAAACGGCCGTCACGCCATAACGTGAGTCATAATTTCCACTTGAAAGTTTCCACTTTTTAAAGTTTTTATTATATTAGTGGAAACAAGATGGATCTCCAACATCATGAAAATGAAAGAAATTAACGAAAATGAAAACGGCTGTTGAAAATTAATCATCACAATTCGAAAACGTTTCAGCATATGTGAGTAAATATTTATGTATTCTCTATTAAAATCGACTGCAAGTTGTTGAATGTATCGTGAAAAGTTAATATAAAATTGTTGTCATCATTATCATTAGCATATTAGCTTTTATTGCCCCAGCACATAGTTTTTTATAGTGGGGTTTCTAAAGGTGAATTACTGATATAACATATTCTGTATTAGTAAATAAGTAAATTTGTATGGCTTTTCGTGGTGGGGAGACCCTTACAGGTATTCTGTATTTATGAAGTTTAACTAAAAGAATTTTGTAATTATTATGTTATTGATTGGATAATAAATTTTGATTTCGATTAGTGGGGTAGTAGTTCCACCTCGCCATTGATTCGTGTCATGGAAATCATGAATAGAAAGAAACCATCATAGATAAAGATAATAATGTAACATATATTGAAAATTTGTGAAGGGAGCAGTTTTGGACTTGAGTCTGTTGCACCTTCACACTCGTTGTAAATTTGTCACAATAAATAAATAAATAATGAAGAATTGTATTAGAGTACGGTAGCCTACTGTTAATTGTTTTAAATTGTTATATAATATTTGAACATAAAACTCCATTAAAATATTTACATCTTTTTAATAGTTTTCCTTTTGAGATGCCATCCTAGATGCTTATCAAATTCTTTAGAAGCAAAGAAGTTTGTCATCTGTTTCAATAACAAACAAAACTATTTTTTATTTTTATTTTATATAATGATGAATTTTCTAGATTAGTGGAGCTGCTGTTTAACTTTGTAAAAACCTAGATTTCTCAATTTGCTAGTAAAATTCCCTAGAAATTTATACAGGATTTTAATATCTGTTTAAAACTTTTACAAAAACTATTTTATTTTTATTATTGTATTTTGGGTTGTCAACAAAGTTTAAAACACCAGCTTTGTACACAGCTAGAAATTCTAAAAGTCGATTTACACACATCAGTCAAGGCAAGTCTCAGTTCCGAGCTATCCGTCTCGACACAGTCATAAAAAAAATCTTATCTGAGTTTCCGGTTACGCTATCTACACTCGTCCGGCGCCGATCCGTTAGATGACTGATTGTTACCGTGACTGAACTGAGACGGAACTGTGACTGTGACGCGCCGTAACTGATGTTACCTTGAATTGACCTTGATGGTCCAGATATAATTTATGACTTGGCTTGAATTGACCTTGATGGTCCAGATATAATTTATGACTTGGACAAGAAGAGAATTCATAAGATAACAGTTTTTGAAAATGGAGTTACCACTTTGGAAATTAGTATGAAATGGAAAATAATTTATGATGACTCTCCGCAGATAGTTCAATGTGATATAAATAATGAAATCCCAAAATAGCATTCAACTTTTAATTACAAACTTTATATGATAATTATATGCCTTGTAGAAATAAGCTGCCGGTACTGTGTTCGTAAATGCTTCATGTATGTAATTGTTTTTACTGTTGCTGTCATTGTGAATTACTTAATTAAGTTTCTAGGCCCGTTTGCACAATCAGCGTTTAAACTGAGTTCAATTTAATCCCAGTTTAAACTAAACAACAGTTTACCATCATATCGATTAAATTGGTCATGTTTAATAAATAAATGTAGGTTAATGAATGTGGGACTTATGTCTGTATTTATGGAAGTTTCTTCGTGTCTATTGACTGGAGGGTCTCTTGAAATGCCTTTATGAATACTTTACATAATCTTCTGACTTGTCTTATACTCCTTAAGTGGAGTCTCCATTACGTAATCTACAAAAAAAAAAAAAAAAAAAACATTTCAAGAGTCCCTTTTGATTCATGGAACATTCAAAAATACGACCCTGTATCTCAGTCATTCAGCAAATCATACAGTAGCTATTTATTCAATAGCGGCCCTAAGGCTTGTTTCACACATACCCCACAGTCGGGTAACTGGTGTCGCTTACCCGGCCGTACGGATATTTTTTCAAGGATGAAGCTCGCATAGGTCTGAGACCTGTGCGTGGGTAATGAAAGTGACTGATGAGTTGGACCTACACAAGGAAGTGATAGTACAGCGATCTTTCTTTTTTACCATCCAATCCAATCGGTCACCCCTACAATGAGGGCCCTGGAGTTTGTTTCTTAGAACATTGTATCATATGGAGTGCTTTACACTTACCCGATTTTAAAATCATATGATACAATGTCGGGTAAACAATGATACAATGTCCGGTATGCGTGAAACATACCTTAGAGCCGCTATTGAACCAATAAATTAAAAAATTATAAATAATTTATTCAACAATAAATTTAAACATTACAATAAAATGACGTTACAAATTAATACTTAATGATCTACTGAATGACTGAAAAACCGGGCATTAGTTTTGATGGTAATTGTAAGTCAATTAATTTAAAAAAAATGTGTATCATCTTTTATGTTATATAGGTCATATTATATTAATAAGTTTTTTGGTTTATTTCGATTTGTTATCCAAGTTTTTATTCGTTTTTTGTGTGATTATTTTTATTTTTAATGTATCTGGTGATTGTAAATTAGTCATATTGTGACGTTCAGCAATATTAACCTGGCGAAGAGGTGTTGGTTGAAGGAGGGGGGGGGGGGGGGGGGGGAGAAGGTGCTTCGCATTCTGTGATGTCCGTGGCCTGAACTAAAAAAAAAAAAAACATTTAAAATTTAAAAAAATCTATCACTTTTGTTTATATAGCCACTGTACGATCCATGTCCAATAGACTTCTTAAGAGAATTTCAATGCAAATTCTTAATTTTTTGGAAAGAAGGCTCGGTATTTTTCAACAGCATAACAGGATTAAAACTATGTAAGTCACAAAATAGTAGAAAAAAACAACATTTATAAGTTAAGTTTTGGGATTTTTGAGTTTTTAAAAATATAATTTCTGAGAAGACTCTTGTAACCAGGGGTTTAAACGATTTGTTTACGAGTGACTGTAACTCTTAATACTTTTTTGCTCACGATGCCCACATGAGTCTGAAGACTTGTGCGTGAGTAATGAGTTGAATGGGTGAATGATGAGAAACATCCATGGCTGAATGAGATTCGAACCCAAGGCTACAGGAAACGAAGCCAGCTAGAGCTCTATCTTATCTCAGACAAGCGCTCCAACCAACTGCGCTACCAGCGCCGCCTATTATTTATTGTCTTATCATTTTAATTGGTACATATCTGCTATTGTGATTCCATCACTGTTTTTCACCAATAGATGCAAATTATAAATTTATAATGCTAAACTTTTTAGGTGAATATCAACACTTATTTGATGCGTGCTATGGTCATTTCACACTGTTTTAAATAGTTTATTCAAACCGCCTAATTTTGTGGCGTAAAGTTTCGTCGCGTTGATTCGTTTCTTAAGATATAATATAAGAAATATGCATATCTATCATTTATTTGTTTCAGTCTTAATTTTTTCAATTGCCTCTCATAAAAACACTTAGTAAACCAAATATTAGGGTTAAACAAAACCTGGGGGGTTCAAAAAAGATTGTTTTATGATTTGGCTGTAGATGTAATACATGAAGATTACTCATTAACATTTAGCAATTTATCAAAAAACTGACACTGTATTTCTATTTAAATTATGATTTTTACTCATTTATACCGGAGATACTGGAGGGATGCATTTCTAAAGAGAAGCTTTGAATGCATCTCTTCAGTTTCTCCAGTATAAGAGAGTAAAATTCACAAACAGAAATACAGTGTCAGTTTTGATATTAGATTGTTCATCAAGTATTTCGTCATGGAAAACATCACAGATTTTAGTAAGTCAATAAATTTTATCATCTACCACATCACCCAAGATTTTTTTTTATTTATTTCTTTTCTTTTCAATTGGTTTTCTGTATATCTTTTATTTATGTAATCATTTTATTATTTATTACATTTAATTCTCTAATATTAAAACTGACACTGTATTTCTATTGAAATATTATTTTTCACTCACTTATACTGGAGATGCTGGAGGAATGCATTTCACTTCTGAAACGAAGCTTCTTCTCTTCTTAAATAAGAAATACAGTGTCAGTTTTGATATAAGATTGTTCATCAAGTATTTCGTCATGGAAAACATCACAGATTTGATTTTCATTATAAATTACCACCTCATTACCCCTGCACTTTGTCATTTTCTCTCATGAAATCATTTATTACTATAAAAAAATTAGTTCATTTGGTTTGTTGCGTATTTTTGTAGAAATCATTTGTTTGTTTACCTAGTTTTAAACCGTAATATGTTCTAAAGATAAATTAATGTTTTACAGGTTAGCTAGGATCATTAATTCATTTATTTTCTATCTTTTTCAATGAGTAGTCTATTTTCTTTCTTTTTTTGAGGATTAAGCTCACAAAGGTCTGAGACCTTTGGGCGGGTATGATGGTGATTGATTGGACCTACAGTTTAGGTGGGTTCCAAACCACCGGGAAGTGATTAACAGCAAAGAACAAAGTCTTTTTACTGGTCAATTCAATCCTCAGGTGTTATAAGTAATATACTTCTCTTTTCCATGATTTTAAAATCTATGTTTTTTATCTTTTTCAGGTGAAACGTAGCCGAATTTTGTCCAGCAATAGCAAAGTTAGCAAATTTTGGTGCTAAATAAAAGAACGAGGTTTCAAGAAATTGGTTTTCTGTTAAAATTACAAGTTGTAACTGCAATATTACTATTCTCTTACAGTTCCTTTACAGTGATCAAACATCTAGATTCTCAGTATTATAATATTATGAACAAATACTTGTACCAAAATGTAGGATTTAATTGTTAGATTAAGATTGTATAATTTTTGTTAACATTAACAATATTTTGTTGCTGTACATTAAGGAAGACAAAACATATTTTTATGACTAATTTATGACTGTTATCAATCTTGAAGCAGTCCACATATGACCAATAATATTGGACAATATGTTTCCCGAACTACATCATGCAATATTTAAATTATCTAATAGATTAATTTTATTGATTAATTATTTATCTACATTTATTAATTTATTGTTTGTAGGTATCATTAAAAGTTGTATGTATTATACAGTAAACACTGTCAGTATTTTTGAACTACAACATGAAAACGATACAAATAAATGTTCAATTATTAAAATAAACATGAAAAATGTGATAAAGTAATAATAATAAATGTTTTTAAAACACCTAAAGGCTTCAAATTCAGCAGAATGCTTTAAGGATGTGCGCAGGGTTTTTGGTCATAATTTGTTTCCGAAGTTTCTTGTATTGGATATTATTAGAACTTTGAAATGTTATCTCTTGCTGTGAGAAAAGGTTATTTCATCAATTATTTTGTAAAATATGGGGTTCAAAGTTGAATTTTTCGGATTTTGGGAGCAATTGATCTTACAAGTGGTTTTAAACTTGTGATAAATTTTCTATAACTAAGACACCTTGAGAAATGAAATGACATGCTTACTCCAATGAAACAATTAGTTTTTTTTTTAAATAAATTTCTAAAAATTAAAAATTTGATTTTGAAAGAACTATTTGTTAGATTGAAATGAAAGTTATTTGTCATTTTATGTCATTAATTTATGTTATATGTCATTTTATTCCTTAATATGTCTTTAGTTATAGGAAATTTATCAAATGTTCAAAATCACTTTTAGAATAGATCGATTGCCATCAAAAACCGAAAAAATTCAACTTTGAACCCCCATATTTCACAAAAAAATTGAAGAAAAATTTTTCCTCACAGCAATAGATAACTTTCTAAGCCCTAATAATATCCAATGCAAGAAGCTTCGAAAAAAATACGACCAAAAACCCTGCGCAGAGCCTTAACATATTATTAGCCCTACAAATAATAATTTGCATCCATTGAAGAGGTAATACTATCTTTTAATATCCTTTACAATCAAACAAGAACTTATTTTGTGTATTAAATATTTTATAATGTGCTTTTTCATTCTTATTTAAAGTATTTTATTTATTTTACTCATCTAATCAAACTAAAGCATTTTTTATCAATATGTTACTTAATATAAGTAATTATTCAATTTATTCCTCGCAATTAAGTTTATATCTATAATTATATATGAACATGAGCTACATCTTTTAAACACTTAGCGTGTTATTTTATTTTTTATTTTTGGTATGTTGTGAATGAGTTGAAACGTGGATTATTGATAAATTTATCGTTTTTTTTGGAGGATGAAGCCCACATAGGTTTGAGACCTGTGCGTGGGTAATGAATTGGATGATGTGGTTGATGAGTTGGACCTACAGTTTTAGGTGGGTTCCGAACCACCGGGAAGTGATTTTACAGCAGAGAACAGTGTCTTTTTTGCTGGCCAATCTAATCGGTCACCGTTACGAGCAGGACCTACGAGAACGCAGCTTATCTCTATCTGATTGAACAGATACCTGCTACGGCTCGCGGCTATCACTTCCCTAAATTCGTTATTATTTAATTGGAAATTATGTGGCTTCTCTTATACAAAGCGGTTATTCTCATAAGTAATAATTTAGGCTAGATGGAGGCTGGACCAGATAAATAATATTATAAAAGGGCCTAAGAGCTATAGATGTACTAACGGGAGTTTCAATAATGACGTAACCCTGAGATCAAATGGCGGAAGTCATGCATGGAGTTGAATTTTCTGTGCCCCAATCGATATTTGAGCAACATTTTATTCAATGTCAACTGTCTAAGTCTATCTGGAATGTACTATTCACAGTAGTCAAGTTTAGTCACGGTAGTCGTTTCATTAAATTGAGTCAGATCTATTTTTTCCCGTCTTTTCCTCTCTTCTTTTTAAACTCGCATATCATTAATGCAACTAGTTTATTTCTTTGTCACATGGAGCGCTAGAGTTCCGTCGACAGAGGACAGCATCAAGACGTTTATATATTACATCAATCATCAACTTATACTTTACGCCTTCAAAATGTGATACAAGCCATGTTATCCAACAAATTTATTCAAAAAGTTATTCAATTTTATTCAAAATTTATTCAATTTTATTCAAAATTTATTTAATTTTATACAACATTTATTCAATTTTATACAAAATTCATTCAATTTTATTAAAATTCATTCAATTTTATCAAAATTCATTCAATTTTATCAAAATTTATTCAATTCTTTTCCTTATTTGTCCAGCCAATAATTCTACAAAAATACCTGTACAAGTTGAAAAGTGAATTTTTATTGTTTTCTAATTTTAAGTACCGTATTTAAAGGTGCGTTTAGATGCAACAATTTTATACAAAAAATACGCAAAAAAGGTTTTATGACAAGTTCTCATGACATTGCTATGAGAATGATAAATTATTGATACGATTACGTATAAAAACTTAGTTATGTATATGCTATATATAGGCCAAGCTATCCTATTTTTTCATTGGGAAGTATTTTATACTTTATAGTATATATATACTTTTATAGCGTATACACGCTATGTTTAGTCAATTATAATATTTCTGAAACAAAAATACCGGAATAACTCTAATTTAATTAAATTTTTATTGTTTTATAAATTATTTTCGGTTCAGTTATTCATTTAAAACTACAATATTGTTTTGCCAATGTGGATGACAACCAAAAATCAAACTTACAATACATGTGTGGTATTAGTCAACAACGTATGACAAATTGGAACAAATATAGGTACTTATTTTTTTTTAATGCTAGTTTTGATTTAATTATTCTAACAGTTATTTATGAAATAATTGTTATATTTTGATTTAGAGATGATAGCTGAATAAATTTGATTGTTGTAATAAATTTATGGTAGAGTCTGAACTCGACAAACATGTCTGTGATTGAGCAGTTAGTTGTTTTTGTAAAGAAAATATTGTAAAAAAATTCTTCAAAAGAAGTGATTTATGGAATTATAGAAAATATTCTATTCCAAATCAAATGTGAGTTGAATTTTTCACCTATTTTGCTGTATTCATTATGTATTTTCTTGAATTCTATCACTTAAGTTTGAATAGTATGTATTTGATGAGCACTACAGGCTTTTGTATTCATTTCATCTTGATTTACTACTTAGACAAAGCCATATCATTTAACTTTTTGTTGTAAATTTAACAATTTAACGACTTGCAGTCAGTTTTATATTGTGAATGTATAATAAATGTACTCACATTCGGCCGAACCTTTTCGAGGTATTGAATCTCATCTTCAACGCCTTGAAAAACACTGAAAACGTTCGGCCGAATGTGAGTAAATTCATTATATATTCACAATATAAAACTTATTTTAAATTTACAATTAAAAGTTAATAAGTTAGTTTGAAGTGACTGACAATTGAATAAACTGACAAATATACATAAACAGAATTTATTAATTTCGAATTCCTTCAATTGCTATTACTTTATACTGAAGACTTCCGCAATGGCGGATATTGACAACAGCATTGAAAAGCTGATGGGAATCGATGAATGCTACTGTACAAAAATATCAGTCACCACCGGGAATCGAACCACGGACCTCTCAATTGCCGGTTGAGCGCCTTAACCACTAGAGAGGTCCGTGGTTCGATTCCCGGTGGTGACTGATATTTTTGTACAGTAGCATTCATCGATTCCCATCAGCTTTTCAATGCTGCTGTCAATATCCGCCATTGCGGAAGTCTTCAGTATAAAGTAATAGCAATTAAAGGAATTCGAAATTAATAAATTCTGTTTAAAAGTTAATATTAACAACACAGATCGTTATGGAACAAGAAATCCAAGAAGCCATATCATTTCTTCGTATTGAGACCTGATGGCTACAATTGTAACCATTATGATATTTTTAAAAGAGGAAATGATAAAAAATAATTTCTTCTAAATTCGTTAAAAAATAAAGAACAAAATTCAATCTTTTTTTAAATTTAAATTAGAATTCAGGATTGAAGGGGTTAATACTGGGACCCGTGCGAGGGTGATGAGGTAAAGTTGACTAAATGTTAGACTAAATCAGGGATCGAACTCGAGACCTTCGGAGTAGACGTTCTAATCGATGGAGCACTTTCGTAGGGCAATCTATAATTTCGCTACACGAGGTCTAGATCGCTCTATGAGAGAGCTCTATTGCTGAGGAATGCTTCAACGGAACAAACATGTATTGATGTCGCACCAATGTACAAAAAACGTGTGGGAGACACTGGTTGAGTTCATGGGAGCCTTCTAATTTACCGGTAATTCTTACCGGTGGCGTCTGATTGGTGTATTCAAATTTATACACGTTAAAAAAATTCAATTAGACCAATCAGATGCCACCGGTGACATTTACCAGTTGCCGGTAAGGCTCCCATGAACTCAACCAATCTCAATGGTAAAATAATTATTAAATTAATTACGAATAGATCTTGTGACATATTCTATATTGGAATAAATATAAATATCCACCACAGTATGAACGATTTTTAATTTTTGGACTAGAAAGAATAATTTAGTATATATTTTCAAATGGCCATAACTCCTGAATGGGAGGGAATTTCTCCAATTTAATTACATATTCTCGAAGGTCTCTTCCAGTACTATCATCAACCACGGTATGAGCAATTTTTAATTTTTGAAAATTTTTCACAAAGCCATGGACTAACTTAACCAACTTGCGTTATAACTTATATAACTTGCGTTTTTTTAGCTGGAAAAATAAAATTCTCTCAGATTTGGTTGGTATTTGGTAGACAGATAGGGCTTGACCCGAGGAGTTTCTACACCAAATTTGGTGATCCTAGCTATAGCACAGGGCAAGCTATTAAACTAGAAAGAAATAATTGTATATTTTCAAATTGTCATAACTCCTGAATGGGAGCGAATTTCTCCAATTTGATTACATATTCTCGAAGGTCTCTTCGAGTACTATCAGCCACCACAGTATGAACGATTTTTAATTTTTGAAATTTTTCACAATAAACCATGAACATTCGAGCGTTATTATAGGCAAAAAATAAAGATCTCAGATTTTTGTTGATATTTGGTACATAGATAAAGCTTAGCCTGAGGAGTGTCTATAACAAATTTGGTGCACCTGGCTATTACACAGGGCGAGTAGTACTATAAAGAATAAGTACTGTAGTATTCATATAACTTGGCAGCGTGTAGCAGATGGGACATGCTATATCTGAACCCAACATACTGCTGCCAAGTTATATGAAAACTACAGTATATATTTTCAAATGGCCATAACTCCTGAATGGAAGCGAATTTCGCCAATCTGTTTACATATTCTGGAAGGTCTCTTCGAGTACTATCAGCCACCACAGTAAGCGATTTTTAATTTTTTAAATTTTTCGCAAAAACCATCGTGCGTTTTTAGAGGCAAAAAATAAAAATCTTTCAGATGATTCACAGATGGGGCTTGGCCCGAGGAGTGTCTACACCAAATTTGGCGCTCTTAGCTATCATACGGGGCGAGTAATTAAACTAGATTGAATAATAATATAAAATCTACTACTATTCAGCTGTTATATAGAATGATTCAAATTAACCACTTTAATACATCAAAATTACGTATGAAATTTCAATTCATAGGGCGAGTTTACTCGCTACTAACTGGCGGGTCAGATAGTGATCCTCCCCACTCGCTCTGTAGCTAATTCCTTATTTTTAAACCATATGACAAACTAGCTGCTAGTCTACTAGAAACCATGATTACACACAGTTAGTTTACTAGCTAACTAGTCCACACGCCGGCGAGTGGGAAGTGAAGTAGCAAAGCTGTCAACTTATGTAGATCTAGAGAACACGACTACACTGAGCAAGTTTACAATCAGATTTTTAACTTATTTATGAGTAGCTTGTAAACCGTTCAATGTTATCTATGCTTAACCTCTGAAATTCTCAGATTACAAACTTCACATGTATAATACAGTCTATTTATAGAATGTTTACATATAAATTGAACGGCTTTGGGCGAGTTTACAAGCCAGCGAGTAGCAACAATACTAGCCGACCCAGTTCTTGTAGTATCGAGTCTCAGGAGTTATCCCTCAGTTGAGGGAAACTGTGTCGGCTTGTAGTACTGCTACTCGCTGGCTTGTCAGCTAGTAAACTCGCGCAGTGTAATTTACACTTCTGTAAGGAAAAGTAGCAGAGGTGATAGTTGCAATATGTAGCAGATATCTGATCAGCCATATAAAGATAAGCTACAAACTGCTGGGCCCTCTTTGTAAGGGTGACCGATTGAATTGGTCAGCAAAAAGAACTCTGTTCTTGTGCTGTAAAATCATTCCTGGTAGTTCGGAACCCACCTGAAACTGTGGATCCAACTCATTAATCACCATCATCCAACTTATCAATCGGACTCAGAAATCAAAATCAGATGTGTAGGCTTTGCAATCAGTCTGAAGAGACTGCCAAGCATATCATACTGGATTGCGAGAGACTCGGGGCAAGGAGAATGGCTCTGTTTGGCTTTAAGCAACCAGGTGATGAATGGGACGTTAGCATAGGGAAGAAACTCCTGGATCTTGTAAAGGGCACAGGTATTGGTTTGCCTAACTAACGTACTAGGGACACACAATAAGCTTCGGTTGACGTGTGAGGATCTTTGAATCTTCTGGATCTTTGAATCCGTCCTCAAACATAACATAACATAACATCCAACTTATAACCCACGCACAGGTCTCAGACCTAAGTGGGCTTCATCCTCAAAAAATTTACACGTGTAAAAGCACAGTAATGAGTAATACAAGGAAGAAAAATGATCTAATATTAAAACTGACACTGTATTTAAATTATGATTTTTACTCACATATAGGAGGGGGATGCATTTCGCTTCTAAAGAGAACCTTCATAAGCCTGCCACCGATGGCATCGAAATTCATCCCTCCAATATAAATGAGTAAACATCATAGGCTAATTTAAATAGAAATACAGTTTGTTTTAATATTAGATTATTCATAAAGTATTTTGTCATGGAAAACATCACAGAACAAAAATAATCAGGAAAATTAGCTAAAAAAACTTGTATTGAATTACTCGAATGAAAAACGTACAAGATCAACTTCAATATCTACACTATTCTTTTTATGAAACTTGTAAGTCTGTGATAAATTGTACTTGAGTTCAGCCACCACTTTCACTTTGACCCCGAAACCGTTTGCCAAACTCAAAATATGGTTTCTAGTTGATGTTTTATGCAGAGAATACACAGCCGTTCTGGCTAAACGTAGTCCACTTTCCACAAATTTCACATCCACACCTTTTTGCCGGGTGCCAAACGGAGGATTCATGACAACCGTATCAAAAAACTTATCGAAACGGTCCGGAATTCCATTGACAACATCACAGAGAACAGAATCACAATTCTCGATTTCAAATTCTTGAATGTTTGTGTTGTAGATTTCTAGAGCGTCCGAATCGATTTCAAAACCTACACAAAAATTGGCGCCCAACATGGCGGCACCCACACTCAGGACACCAGAACCGCAACCAAGGTCGGCCACCAAATTGCCTGCTATGTCACCATACATTGATTCAATAGTGTGCAGTGTACAGGCGGCTATGTGTGGCGGAGTGGTGTACTGCTCCAGATGCACTTTGGGGGACTCAAAAACTTCCACTTGCTGCAGATTCTGTTCCAGAGTTTTCAGTTTCATACACGCCATTTTTAAATTACACAACTAATGTTCATGCTTCAAAAAGTTACCCCAGTTTATATTTGTGAGTTACACAATTTACGCAGATAGCAATGTTCATACTTTTAAGTTGCAAATTCTGTTACAACGTTTTCAGTTTCATACTCACCATTTTTCATTCACAATAAACCAGAATAATTATACTTTTACACAGTTAATCACAGTTTGTTTTTGTATGTTACACAATTTATGAAGATAGCACACTTCAGGTCTTATTATTGTCAAAACGAGGCAAAACTGGCAGAATAGAGTTTCCAAACGATGAGTCTTGAGTCACAAAAAATCCAAACGACTGTGTGTGCGCGTGCATAAGTGCTGTTCTCTGGGCAGATGACATGGCGTGCGTATCTGATGGGTTAGCTGCCTGTAAAATATAGGAAAACAGAAAAATTATAGATATTTCACAAATAAAAATATTGTGTCTAATTAGTTTGCACAATAATTTGCCATTAGGGAACAGTAATAAAATGATAATTAATATCCATATAAACACTATAGTGTAATTAAACACCATATTATGATAATTATACTGACAATTAAATTAAACACCATATTATGATAATTATACTGACAAAATTAATCTCCCTATAAACACTACATTCCTTATAATTAATCTCCAACTAAACCGTCTTTTCATGGATCAGATGTGTCAGTTGCGGCATGATATCACTTTCTAACCTCGAACAACTACTTAGGCATGAATAAAGTCAGCTGGTATGACATTACTTTCCAACCTCCAACAACTACTGAATAAGTTATAACTTAATAAGTTAAGCATAATATGCTGGAATAATGGGAGCTGGTATGACATCATGTTCTAAACTCTAACAACTACTTAAGACATGAATAAAGTCAGTCGGCATGACATTACTTTCTAACCTCTAACAATATTACTTAGGCAAGAATAATGTCAGCTGGTATGAAATCACTTTCTAACCTTTAATAACTACTTTATAACGTAGCCTGATGCCCTATTACTCAGTTGTTTAGTGAATCATTGAGTAGCTATCAATTTGATAGCGGCTCTAAGGCTTATTTCACATTATACCCGGCAGTCAAATAACTGATGTCGTTTACCCGGCCATAGGGACATTGTATCATATGAAACGTTTTTTTTGTTTGTTTTTTGTAGATCGTTTCACACATACTCACTTTTTGAAAGCATATGATACAGTGTGATTCTGCCAGTAAACGTCACATATGGAGCTCTTCACACTAACTCACTATTCTAAATCATATATGATACAATGCAATTATGCCTATGATATTTAATTAGAACCTCATGGAAATTTATCAAATATTGAGACCGTATCTGTTAATTATAGAATTCAGTAGAAGTTGATAGAAAGATGGAGAGATAGGCTATCTAGTTCTTTCTAGATTATGGAAAAATGTATAAATGGGACTTTCGTAAAAGTGAGTTCAGTTGTAATTCGATCTTTAATGCGATAAGTGGCAGTAGTGACAGTTCTCGTTCCCGTTAATACAGACAGTGCAATCCAGTTGGCGCTATTACAAACTGTGATAATGAACTTTCGTTGTCTGTAGTGTTAATCGCAGTATCTTGTGACAGATTATTATTCAGGCTTACTTGACAGTTTATACAGTGACCCATAAGTGCTAGTAAAGTTTCAACTATTATGTATTAGACGCTTCTCCTTGAATTATTGAACAGTTTATTGAACAGTTATTATTTAATATTAGATCGACCTTTTGACATTTAGTGATTAATTTTTGTACAGTAATATTGAAAACTCTATCAGTTGAACAATATCTATTTATCTGTTTTTGATTGTTTATTTTGTAACTTATAAGAAATAACTGAACAGTGTGAGTTGTGGATAATTTGTGTTAATAAAGTGCGAGTGATAAGTTTAAGTGTTGCCAGCGTTACTTTAGAGATAGAACCTGTAAGGTAACAATACCATTTAACGATAAAAAATACGATCAGTTTCAAGCTACTTGTAAATTTGCGGGCGAGAATGTGTAACAATCGCACAACAAAGAGGTGCAGATACTGCAGCTTCAAGCACTCTCGCTGCACCAGTGATGGTGTGTACTATCTAGCAGACCTTTGAAAGATAATGAGAGAGAACTCAGCCATAACAAGCATTAACTTTTCTGCTAATGCAATGTAATGTACTGCAAGGCAATGGAGTCAAAAAACTTGAGCGATGGTGATTGGGAGGATTACATTTCAAGATTATTTTTTTTTATTCATGTAAATTTAAAAACAACATTTTCAACATCCCAAAGATACTATAGTAGACTTAGATTACATTTTTTATACTGCTAGAAATTATGTACAATGATATTTGTATGATCTTAATGATATAAGCTACGGTGATGACAATTTAAGTGATGCAATTACATGAAATTGCGAAGTTTGGACAAAGATTCGTCTATTCTTGACACATAACCAGAGAGAGAGAGAGAGAGAGAGAGAGAGAATGGTGGGAAATCTGACGGAAAGAAAGAAAAAGTGATTACTGTAAAATCCTAGAATATATATGTAAAGTAATGTTATGCAATCATGAAATAGAAATCAGTATCAGGTTGAATTTGTCACACTTACAATATTTCCAAGAGTTCCGACTTGAAGAGCTGGAGTGACAGGTGTCGAACTGGAATTTGTTACAACTCCTTGTTTTAAAAGCATTTGCTTTTTTTGTAACTGTAGATCCTCGATTATTTTTCTATTAGTCAACTCTGAAAAACAGAAAGCACGATTAGGTTAAATGAGCTTTAAAGATAAATGCTGACATATAAACTGAACTTTAAATTACAAATATGGGCAAAAAATTATGTAAAGAGGTAGGGCTATGCAATTCCAGCATATAATTTCAACTCAAGCTGTATTTACACTATATAGCTGGAGAGCTATATAGCAGAGCTGAAAAACCTATCACCTTATATCGGTTGGTACTAATATAACACAAATTATCGGCCGCTTGATAACAAATACAAATTGTTCCAATATTTTTATACTTTAGATATGCCTAGAACATTATCTAAGGTTATTAAAGTAAATGTCAAAGATTTCTGAACATATTCTCAGCATTTGCAAAAATACCTTCAAATATTCATATTATAGAGTATTTTTTCAACTCATGCCCAAAAAATAAGTGAATGCGGTGACAAACCAGCTAACAGCTTGTATGCAACATGGTACGGCTAGTGTAGCCAATTCGTTGATGTCGGCGATTCTCGACAATCCGCAGAAATTCTCATCTATCCAGCATAATCATGCTGGTCAAAGATTGATGGTGAATTGAATTGGCATGGTACCATATCTGGCAACTCTTCTTTGTTCCAACTGCCTAATTTAAATGCAAGAAGTATAGACAGTGTAAACTCAGCTTTAGGCTCGTGCCTGAGTGATACGGAGACCAAACCACAGATATGTTCGGCCCAATGGGAATTAAACCCTGGACAAACGAGATTTTTTCGCCCGACTCAATGTGTCCAAGATTATTATAATTAAGTACAACCTACACGAAGAGCAATAGTTATTTGATTTTTGACGAAATAATACCTCGAATGGATGCGTTTGTCATTTCTTTCATGATGTTCTTAATTTCTTTCTTGGAATATGCAAGCACTAGACAAGGATTGGAAAAGTTGAAAGTCACACTTTCTCTTGTGAAAATAGTTTCCTTCATATAGTGAAGAATAATCCATGCAGCTGATTCAGCAAAGATGAGATTAAATTTTGAGATTATTGTTTTTCTCAAACACAGATGTTTCTAACCATCAAAATTCAACCTACCTCGAGCATTATTCGGAGCTTGAAATGCCATTCTCAATCATTGGACCATCAATTTCTGGTTCCCTTGATAGTCAATACAGAAAACTAGAGTTAATAATCGAGAATTCATGTATGGAGATACTGAGATAATCAATATGATAGGAAACTTGAAAACTTGATAACCCTGAGATTTGGATTTGGTGGTCTTCAATTTATAGGTTAACTTTGGTCAGCTTTCGCAAGGGGACATTACCACTTGTTCGCGGATCCACTTGTTCGATGTTCGCCGACTAGCGCTAGTCAAGCTTGTTTTCTGGCGTGCTACTGTCAGCAGATCATGAATCATCAATCAAATAGCATTTTAAAAGAATAAGAAAAAATATAAAAGAAATATATAATAGAATATAAGAAAATAGAATATATAATATAATAGAATATATGAAATGAATATATAAGAAACAAGAATACGAAGGCAGTTGACGAGGCTTGATAACGAACAAAGAGGCAGCGAAGCTGGTCAGCCATGTTTGGGAGAAGAAAAAGCGGTAAACTTGAAATACAAACAGTACCATTCTCGACAAGCCATGGCATTTTCGTCGATTATAATTTTCAATCGATTATTTTCGAGTTATTTTCTTAGCAATTATTACTTACACTGAAAACTCCAAATTCATATTGGATGAGCAAGAACATTATTAATTGTAAGGTACCCAAGCAGCCTCTTGTTGTTCTGGTTGTACATCATCACAGTGATTAATTTTAATACTAGGGTGTCACTTGAGAGCATAGCAACTCATCGTATTCTACATGCTAAAACAAACAGAAAATGTCCTTAGAAAAAAACCAATAATTTCCCATTAATGTTTTTTTTTTTTTTTTTTTAATTCGTTATTATTAACCCCTCTGGTGAAAATGCAGCCATATAAGAAACGTTGGCCCTTATGTCACTATGGTTGTTTTGTCAACCGCAATTTTTTTCAAATGCTTATTCTGATAATCATTAAAGGACTTGAAAAAGCATTGAACATTAACATAAACTTTGAAAATCTGATCCTTCCATGCTGTAATTCTATAAATAAATTCCACGTTATCCTGGAAAATGATTGAATTATCTGCATAAATGGCATAAATATTGCCATCTAGGTGAAAACTATATCTATTTTGTTCAAGTGTGTATTTGGCACACTATAATATTTACCCTGACCAATTTACAGTTTTCGATTTTCGTCAACCATTGAAAATGACTAGAAATTAATGACTGAATAAAACAATTTTTACTCTCAAAATTGTCCATACTTTATAAATAAATAGTCAAATCATTTAATATACCGTAATATAATGATTAAATTAAATTTTTTAAATAGTGTCTCAGTTAGAGAATTGTTATCTGCTCTATGTTTTTGAGCATTATCTTGACTCTTAGTTTCATTAAGTTAATAATATTGCTACAAATGTTGCTATTTGTTTGCAGGTGTAGTAAGAAACAACAAATCTCTTCTAGTACGGATTAAAAAATCCAGTTAATAATAATACGAGAGATTGGTTTCGATTTTCCAAAGACCGAGAAGGAGGTAGGGAGAAGAGGAGTCAGGTTGTCACAACTACTGATGTGTAACTGCAACTGTATTATACCGGATGCCAAAAGGAATTCTGATCTTCTAAATGTGTACCTTTCAATCCTGGTAGTACATGTTGTAACGTGACTGGATTCAAAGATGGCTGTTTGTGGACATATATTATCAAAGTGAAATTGTAGTTGTGAATAAAATAAGGAAACGATGTGGTAGCTCATGCTTTTTAGAATGTGATAAATGTAAGTTCAAATATGATTCTTCCAAATGTCCATTAAAAATCAGCAAGCTTTTGTAGTAAACTCACTAGAAAAAACGACTGATCTTCTAAATATTGAAGAGCTGAAATGCAAATGTTTGTTATTTCCACACTGTGGCCAAAACAATGAAAATCTTATGCGTATTCGTTATTGCAACTTGGATTATTGTTACTGATGACTACAATAAATTACTTTCAACTTTTTTTGAAATTTTATCAATTTTGTATAATTTATTGTACTAAAGTATGACATAGCCTATAGACTATAACTTATAAGTGAATTATTTACTCACATTTTGGTGTAACAGCCATTACGCACTGTTTTAAATGAATTTGCATATTTCAACGCGGAATTTAGTCTACATAACTGTTTCTAAAGATTCACTTCTACAACAGTGCTAAACGGCTGTCACACCAAAAATATGAGTTTATAATTCCACATTAAATATGAGTTACCTGTCACTCAAGTTTTATAATACACAGTGGAACAACTTTGAAGATTCATTAAATGAGAATTTCATGGGTACTAATATGAGATCATTTTCAAGTGGCTCATAATCTAATTCAACATTTATTCTACAGTATAGAAAATTCAAGTTCAAGGTGACATTTTCCAAGTGCCTTTGCATAGTAGGAAGTTAGCAATTTTGTTGTTTACACACTTGAAAAAATACTTAACTTGTAGATAATGAACTGCTAAATTTGATAAATAAATTACATATTGATAACAAACTAGATTTGATAACAAATCTATTAATTTTTATTATTGAATACTTATATGTGATGTTTTCCATGACGAAATACTTATTAATGAACAATCTAATATTAAAACTGACACTGTATTTCACTTTTAAATAACGTTTTACTCACATATATTGGAGATGGTTGAGGAATGCAATTCACTTCTGCAGGCTGACGAAGCTTCTTTTCAGTGTTGAAATGCATTCCTCAAGCATCTTTAATATATGTGAGTAAAACATTATTTAAAAGTGAAATGCAGTGTCACTTTTAATATTAAATTATTTTTAGTCCTAAAGAATTAGGGATTGAAGGAGAACACTGAAAAGTATTATAATTTGTATTTATTTTCACATTTAATATTCGCAAAATAAAGCACATTCACAGAATTTAAAAAGAGTAAAGGAAAACAAGAATGAAAAGAAAGAGAAGTTGGAGGAGGCGATGTCGAAGAAGAAGAAGAAGAAGAAGGAATGGAGAAGAGGGATTTATTTTCAGAACTGATAAGTACTGATAGGAATAAATATTTTTATGGAGTTTACATTCAGTAATGATCATTCTTTCTATTTATTTTGCAGTAATTAATGAATATGTGCAGATAACATATTCGCATACCTTGTTCATGTTTACATTTCTCACATGATGTATTTCCTGTTGAAACGTCTGTTAAATAAATAATGACGTCTATAAAATATAGAATTTCATTTCTCTAGAAGCTCTTCAGCTCTTCATTTGCAATCGAGTCCAGCGACGACGAAGCGCCGTTCTTTCTCAACTGTGATCCCATCTCAACTGGTAATTTTTTCTTCTGCATCTTAACTCATTTGAATTTTCAAACTAGCATAACCCTTGCATTACTATTCCATGTAGCAGTCTCCACATTGTTCTTTAGTGAAATTCTTGTGCTGTGGTGATTAATAGGGTTCGAGCGTTTTGAAGTTGTGCAAGTTTTTGGTTATGTGTAGTTTTTTTTTATTTTTTCAGGGTGACTAGCGACCGGGAAAACTGTGAAAAGTCAGGAAATTTTTAAATTCTGGAAAAGTCAGTGAATATGAAAAAAATATCGGGAAAACTTCGTAGTAATTGTATACCTAATAATAATTATACTAATCATAGAAACCCTCATGTGAAGAGGGTTTCCATACGTCCTCCAATAAGAGGACATGTCCTCCTTTTTCAACGATGTCCTCCTGTCTCTTTTTGTAACCAAAATGTTTTTTAATGAATTTTTAATGATGGTAAGCTTTTTGATCAGTTTCAAGCACTAAAAAGTTTTTTATTAACTAAATGTGATGACGATTTTTCTAACGAACTTGCCAAGTACCAATTCAAGTACTGAGAGACTTTTTTCCTTCATTAATTTAAAGTGGATCGATGAGAGAAACCAATTAGGTGTTGATTCCATTAAAGGAACAGTAATGCTAAAATATAATTTTAAATAAATTATCAGCTCCGATTTTTATAAGTACTTCATATTGAAGAAAGAAATATTTATTAGAAAAATATCCTCTCATGAAAAATATAAAAAATAATTGAAATAATGAATTTTTCAGCAACGATTTAACTGTAAAAATTGACTTAATTAGTTGTTTCGTAATAATTAGATATGTTGCTTGGTATTAATTAAATAAGCTGCTTTGTTTCAAGAATGCCCTCCTTTTTTTCTAAATGTTCTCCTTTTATGGAATTGGATGTCCTCTTTACCAAAATGAATAGTGTCTGGAAACCCTGCACATGAAATGCTCCAATATCGAACTTGAAATCCGTTTTTAGATGGACAACCAGACAAATAAGCAATGTAGGCTAACGAACATAAAATTGTTTTGATTACTCACTAAGGTCTTTTTGTTTTTCATCTATATAAAAGCAAAATACCCCCGATTCACTGACTCATTCATCAGCGTTTCTCGAAAGCCACATGGCCAATTACGTTGAAATTTGGTACACATGTCCCGTTGGGGCTCTAGATGCATGCTAAGAAATAATTTTGAAAATTTTTAAAAAATACGGCCAAAAGTGAAAATTTAAAAAATTAGATTTAAGAAATATGGAGATGTGAATTGTATAACTGTGCCCGTATACATGACAACAGATGATCAACAAACAAAAGTGCTGGTTCGATTCACGATTTTGTACGAATTTTAAACCACCCTCTGGGGTCTAGGGGGGACTCTGCCCCCTGGCTATACGGTTAAGGCGATCGAAGCGAGCCTGCCGGCTAGTACTTTATATTGGTCAGGGAAAATTTTATTAAAGATCAGGGGAAAGTCAGGTAAAAGTAAGAGAATTTTTGTAGCTTACTTTGCTAGTCACCCTTATTTTACTAATGATATTTATTATGCTATTTGTATATGTAATTATTTCTTGTAGTTCAGAGTAGTGGAGAATAGAGCTAAGTTTTAAATGCAGATAATATGCTTTCTTGTTAGGTTCATTCTTTTGTTTGTGAAGACGTTTTATGCTGTTTTTTATGAATGAGAATTGAGCCTGTTTTACAGTTTTTTGAGCAGGTATGCTGTTGGCTTTTATAGAAATTCTTGCATATTCAGCTTATTTCTATCCTCAATTAATCATTGTGGATGTGTAAAATCCTAATAGTTGCAGGAATGGCTGGAGTAAACCCTAACGATGAAGAGCTGGGCGTAGCACTTGACCCCAATCAGCAGCTATATGAAGCTGCAGAGCCGCATGAAGCTGCAGAACCGCACGAAGCTGTAGTCCAAGACGAAGATGCGGTCCCGGATCCTCACCTGGACCAACAGCCAGGTCCTGCACATCAACAGCAGCCGAGGCCTTCAAAGATAATCCAGGGAGTGAGACATTCGAGCAAAGTCTTTGCAGATGGCGCAGGATATTATTACTACTCGGAAAGAGTCTGTGGTGGTCATAGGTATGTGATTGATATTTCATTATTATTACTAGGCTATGTAGTATTGTGTGGAACTGATATATATATAAGAATTGTGTGTGTAATTTTAATTCTATTAATTCGTTTAATATATTGAAGTAGTCCCGAACCACATTATTATTCTTATTAATATCTATTTTGATATCGCCAGCCTGACAGTTGTTGATACCCTGTTGAATTTCTTTTATAAATTCTTCAAAAACTTCCATGAATTTTATAAATATAGCTAATTAATAAGAAAAAATACTACCAACAATTCACTATGACCCTCTTGTATATGGATTGGTGGTTGCGTATGGATTGGCGGTAAACGTCAATCGTAAGCGGCTTGTAAACGTAACTATCACACAAGCTTTTGTAGAACTCACTGTCTGGTTGATGTGGACTCCTTTATATATAGCTGTTGTAGTTGTATATTCCAAGAATTGGAGCTGAACAGACACTTCGAGAATTTTCAAGAAACATGATCTTGATCGTTCCAGAAATCTGAAGAAATCAGATTTCATTGTCAATCATTCATTGTCAATAAAAATGTAACCGTTCGTTTGCAATTTGAAACCGACTTCTAATTGAATTATTACTGTTCCTAGTAAAATTCCACTTAAACGTCTGCAGTTCAAATCTCTTTTGCTAACAAAAATAAACTCTGAAAGTTAATTTCATCTTTACATTGGGTTGAAATAATAAATAATTACATTTATTACAATTTTGCCTTATAATATTGTTTGAACTGTTTTAATTTTATAGAAAAAACTATAATTCCTATTTTTTTAAATTTAGTACACTATAAATGTTATTTATATGTATCATTCCTATCATATAACTAGATAATGCTGTTGTTAACTATTATGCTATTCTGAGTTTCTTACAAATTTGTGACAAAATATATTCTCACTACTAATTTATTGCTAAATAGCTGTTTGCAACTGTGATAATAAGGATACGCTAGGCGCCTGCAGGGTCAATGCTGTATTCCTTCTCACTTTTACTAAGATACAGTGATTGATAAGAAATTCTATCTAATATCAAAACCAACACTGTATTTCAATTAAATATGTGATTTACACTCACTTTAACTGGAATACAGTGTCAGTTTTGATATTAGATTGTTCAATTATTTCGTCATGGAAGACCTCACAGAGTAATTCTGTTATATTTTAAAAGTTTATGGGAAATTTGGCGCCGACTTCAAAAGATTACTTGTATGAAATTAAAAATTTTCTCAGTTTAAAGTAAATACTTTATTTTAAACTTTTTTGTACGTGAGTATTTTATCAAACTGAATTTTATCATTTCACTGAAGTCGGTTTCTTTTTTGTTTTAAAATATGTTATATTTTTAGCTTTTTAGTTGAATTTTCAAACTTTGAAAACATGATAAATTTCTTAAAGCCTACATTATGAAATATTTATCAAATTAGCAAGCCAATAATTAATTCATAACATCCAAACTTAAGTAAGTAAAAATCCACTTATAAAATGTTTCACACTGAACCAGCTTTGGGTAACCAATGTCGTTTACCCGGCATAATTGCATTGCATCATATGATTTCGAAAACCGTCTAGATGTGAAGCGCTCCATATGATACAATGATCAGACTGGTAAACGACACCGGTTATCCGATTGACGGTTTTGTTTGGAACTATCCTATTCAAACTTGATTGAAATGAAGACATCGAAGAATGCTCCTTTTTGTTCAATATTGGGCTAAGTATTGGGCCGATCCTTGCGAAACTTGGATGGGACCACCGCTGAGCGATGCTCTTTCATTTAAAAAAATGAAATTCATCGAAATCGGTTCAATATTGTTCGAATGATTGATGTACAAACATAAAAAAAAACAGGTCGAATATAGAACCTTGTTCTTTTTGGAAGTCGGTTAAAAAGAGATAAAAAGAGCTCATAGAATTGACTTTTGATAAAAGCCGAAAAATAATGAGTCGTTTCATACAATAAACCGAACAATGAGAAATGTCGGGTTACTTTAATTTGGTTCTGAAGTAAACATTGAAAATTGAATTAATATTTTCTTGGATTAGACAAGATAATTTATTTATTCAATAAAGCATATTTACAAGAAAATACTGTCAAATATCGTCATGAATAACAGAAAATTCTCTACATGATTCATTGAACCTGAGTTCTGCCAGATAGCGAATTGCACTTTTTTGCAATATAAATACTTTTTGGAAATGTAAATCCGCAGTACTAACCCACAGCTACATTCTATATGCCACATGAGAGTAGAACAAAGAAAAATTGATTTATTAGTTTCCAACCAGTTTTTGATCATCTACATTTGTTCTGGTGATGTACTAGTAATAATGTTATCAATTTACCCCTGTTGCAATCTTGAGCAAAAATATAATCTGTTCAATTTCCTTCATCATACTATTTCTGACACTCCGTCTAAACTTCCTAGCCATAGTTGAGGATTCGGTCAAAATAGGATAATGGAAATTATGAAAATGTTGAAAAGTATAATGGAATAACTCTTATTTTTGTTTGTATCTTTCTTGAAGGCAATGAAGTTCCAACTGACACTTGACAAAGCTACTTCCAAGAAAATTGTTTATACAGTAGTTTTGGAAAGTAGTTAGAGCATTAGGAATATAACCCTGAGTATGAGGACATCCCTCTACAATTAATTCAATGAACTGAGCAGTGTGGTCCGAAAGCAATGAATTTATGACATCTACATTTGTTCTGGTTAATTACGTGCTGTTACTAATGTTATCAATTACCGCTTTACTGAATTCTGTTATACTGGTAAGAGCCTCGATATTGCCTTTTAAGTTTAATTGATCCATTATGTTGGATCCTGACCCATACTCTTATTTATCCTGCAATAACAATCAATGAGATTCATAGTTCAGATACTAATACAACTCATAAAAATTAATTGTATATTTATATTAAACTACTACTTAAAACTTATTTTTGTATGATTTTTGTGAAATTCTGTGAATAAAATATAAATAGGTAAATGATCTGTAATTCTGAATTTTTTTTTTTTTTTTTTTTTTTTTTTGTAGATTACGTCTTGGAGACTCCAGTTAAGGAGTATAAGACAAGACAAATAAATAGTTATCCTATATTTTTTCTAAATATGGTCTTTATTAAGCCTCTTACAGCACTCCCATTTCCTATTTTTTTTATATTTTATTAATCATATGTTGAGCATTATAGCTTGTACAACATAAATCATTCAATATTCCGATCCCCGTGGAATATGTGGTAAAATTATCAGTTGTCTTAACTCATACCTATTATTGAATCAAAACACACGAATTTCGCATTGCTTGCTAATTTCATGTAGTTTGATTCCTTGAAATGGTTATTTCATGAAGTTAGGTGTATTTTTGACATCTTTTTACAAAACGTGTAGAGAAATTGATTCTTATTCAGAAATGACAAGTAACTCAATAATCGAAATAGTGAAAAATATATCTATACTTGGTAAATATCTGATTATAATAAATAATGTACTTGATTATTAATAATATCATATATTACTTATAATATATAACTTTTGCGGACGATGCGGTTTTAATTTTTCAAGAGGAGGACTGGGCTAGCGCATATGACACAGCTGCAAGTGGACTTAAAAAAGTAAAAAAGTGGCTGGATATGAGAAAATTAACCCTTAATCTCACTAAAACAAAATACATTACTTTTTCTTTAAATATGCATAATCAGCCAGAAAATATGTCACTTGCTTTGCATTCTTCAGAGTGTTCTGAATGGCTAGGGTGTTCAACTAGCTGTAATAGAATAGAGAAAGTTGAAAGTATTCGATATCTTGGTGTGATGGTGGATCAGCATTTAAAGTGGGACGTACATTTGTCACAACTTGCTACGCGATCCAGAAAACTAATTTACCTATTCGTAAAGTTGCGTTCAGTATTGCCTGTTAAAGTCATGAGAATAGTGTATTATGCGCTGGTACAGTCCTTGCTTCAATATGGTATTGTGGGTTGGGGGAGTTCATATAAAAATGTTTTTAAACCAGTCCAAACTATACAGAACTCAATAATAAAAGTCATACTAAAAAAGAATAGAATGTTTTCAACTAAAGCGGTTTTTTCAGAATTTTCAGTTTTACCCATCCGACAGATATACTTGAAACACATCATATTATATTACAAGAAGTTTTCACTATTTCAATTCATAAATAGAACGGACTGTTCAATAACAAGACGGGAAGAGTCAGGTCTGGTTACTGTGCCTCGGTTTTTGACTACAGCCGGTCAGCGTAGCTTCCTCTACCTATCTCCATTATTTTTTAATACCCTCCCTAGCAATGTCAGAGGTGTAATCGCCCAAAAGAATTTTAGTTTGCATTTAAAAAAGTATCTTGTTGACTCTCATGGCTGGGATGGGGCCGAGCGATTCTGGAGTTCGATAGGATAAGATTTTAGTTATATTCTCTCTATTATCTATGTATCAGTTCTACACAACTTATGTATGTCATTTTACACTCTTCATGTATAAACTTATTAATGACTCACCACATTTAAATTTTGTACTACTCTGTAAATATTCATTCAAGTCTAAATTTTTTTCTCATCTGCACAATATTATATCTTACTCTCACATATTATAAATTACTTGCACAAAAATTTTATCTTGTTACTGATTTTTTTTATGTTAGAAGGATTTAGTTTTTAGTTAAGCCCAAGCACGGCTGCTCCTTCCCCAAGCTCGAGCTTGCTCTTTTGGGGAAGTAGTTCCTTATGTTTTAATTTGTATAATTGTGATTATTTCATTTTTGCTGTGTATTTCTAAAATGTATTTTATATTTTGTAAGGTGTTAAAGGAATAAATAAATAAATAAATATATAATATAATTAAAAATAATACAGGTACTTGCTTCAATAATATATGATTTGATGAAATTTGTGTGTTTTTGGCTATTGAGTTTTCTGTCATTTTTTCATCAGAATACTGCATTTGTTAAGGTGCAAAAAAGGAAAATTCATTGCTTTAATCTTTTTAGAATAATGGTTCCTTAGCTTGATAGGAGGTGGGTAGCATAGAAGTGTGCAACACAATCCATCGACAGATCTTGTGAGAGTACCAATTCATTCATTTATTTATTTATCTATCATCTACGTACATCACCACATTGCAGTAGAATGAAGAGGCAGCAACAAAACGGTTTACTATTCTTTTTTAGGATACAAAACTCTTACTGGTGGTCTAAGCAGCCATAGTTTTCCCATCAAGAGCAGCCAATTCTTGTGTTTCAGAATCATTCAAGGCAAAGCAAAGTTTCAGCGTTTGCGTGGAGTTACATGAACCAGGTGACCCATTAAGGATATGGTTGTGCTAGAAAAAATAATACAGAATTAGCTTAGTCTTTCACAAACTCTCTTCCTATTATTTTTGTTTTGAAATATATACCATCAAGATTATGTGACATACAAAGAGAAAGAGTGATTCCATTTAAAAATGTCAAGTTACAGGCTCTTCAGCAACTCCCCTGATAACGGGTTGGAATCTATTTGTGCGTCAAAAGGTAGATAATTAACTATAACTTTTTATAGTAAATTAATAAGAAATCCAAGATAATTAAGCAATAACATTGACTAGGAGATAGAGGATTGAAGTAATGTTCAGTCACAAGCACTCGGGACTGCGTTTGGGAGGGTGGTCAGCGTCAAAATCATAACAATATCTGGATTATTATAACGGTACTTAGCTGGTGGTTTGGAACCCACCTAAAACTGTAGGTCCAATATCCATAACATCATTGCATCCTCAACCACATTATACACACGCAAAAGTCTCAGATTCATGTGGGTATCACCAGAAAAGTGTAAAACATAAGCATAATTTATTATAAAACAAAACTCACTGAATGTAGCATCAATGTAACATATTAGAAATGAAGTTGGGTGGCATTGCTTTCATATTTAATCCGTCATTTAACGTGTAGGCAGTGTCAACTGAGTCACAAACCCTGTGAATTAAGTCTAAATTAAATGATTTGATGTACAGCAATCTGTATTTTCCAATTTGGAGCTATACAACTATTTTCTTGCTTTAAAAAAATTATCACAATAAAAACTAGACAAGGAAGAAAGATACGCTTCTGTATATTGAATTGTATCTCAGAATAAGTCTACCTTCCGTCCTATCAATTTGCAATTTAGTACTTTGTTTCACTTGTTATTGTATATGTATTTGTTTCTTATATTGACATAATGAATTTGATAGCTTAAGTAATGTTTCCTTATAATTTTATAATATTAATAGGAGAAGCTATTCATTGTACTTAATATAAATCATTCAGGTTAAGTTATTTCCACTCATTGTAAGTAGGCTACATTAGCCTAAATTATTCATTTTTTCTTCATGTCCTTGTTATTAATAATGAGTTCCACTAACTATATTTATTTATGCATGTAGAGAATAAATATAGGCTGTGTCTGTAAATTTCAAGTAAAATAAAAGCATATTCTATTCTATCACTTACTTTCTACCTTCATCTTTTATATAAACATCAAAACTAGTCAAAGCGTAGATTAAAAAAAACAAACAATATTTTTAAGACATATATCATCCTGGAAGAATGGAACTGGTGTTGATCTTTTAGAAACTTGAGTGATTTGGTGAATAGTAAAGATTGGTCCCACCTCTTACACATGGTCTGTGAAGATCTAGTTCGTCCAGCTGCTGATTGAGAGCTGGTGCATCTATAAAAAATATCAGGTTCCCTCACCTGACATTTCGGTTCTAATGCAATGATGAATCATTATAATCCAGCTAATGACAATTTAAATGAGATGTTGATAAATAATCCTTTTGAATTTGGAACAAATTTGAACCAAAATGACAGATGAATGTAACTTACTCTTGGTGTTTGTAGCCTAAGGTGCATCGGGCGCTCCACCATTAGGATTATATTTATGACAGACATTCCTGTTTTTGTTCGTCTTTTACAAATCCACAATACACCGATGGGCTCATAATGATGAAGCCTGTAATCAGAAAAAAATACCGGGAATTGTGAAAAAGGATCTCTTTCATATGGTAGCCCTGTTAGACACCCAGAAAGGTTAGGGTTAGTTGAGCATCATGTAATGCTACTTGAACATCACTTCTACTTCTTTTTTTGTGTCAGTGATTATCGACCATTAAATTATAGATACATATATACTTTTGCATCATTCATATATTCTTAACCGAAACCGAAAAGCAAGGAGTTAACCTTTCAAACCTTGGCATCAAAAGATCAAGTCAGATGATTAGCCTTCGTAGGTATATTATAATAATATCGTAAAACTAGAAAAACATGTATATTGAATACAATGGATTACGAAAGTGAAGTCAGTACAATTATAAATTTAAGTTAGAAATAAACTAACTTATAGGTGAGTGGTAATTTTTTTATACTTTGAATAGCATGGAAAATCGTATAAAACCAGAAATTTTAAGAAATCGAACCCATCAGCTATTCTTAAGTTTAGCCGGCTTGAATCCTGCCAGCTCTCAAGAATTGAGAATATGCAAAATTTCATACTTACTAAAGCCTACTGAATCTAAATCAGTTATTTCTCATTGATTTTCAGACGCAATTGTTTTTGGAAAGGCAAAAAACAATAATTTCTTGAATTGAATTTAACTTGAAACTATTGCTTACTTTTTAGGTTAGAATTGTGAATGGTCGATATTTGGTGAAAGACCGATAATTGATGAGTTTACCTAAATCATAATTTAGGTTTGCAGTTATTATTAGATTATTAATGATAGACGATCAAAACAAAGTGTATTTTCTGGGTCCAAAAGTACAATCTTATAAGCAACGTTTAGTAGTTTCCTGGATGTCTATAGTAGTTTATAGCTTATGAATAATTGTTTGTAAACTTCATATTTTAATATAAAGTCATATCTTAATATTGTCATATCTCAATATGACTTCATATTTTAAGGGAAGTCCGATTCCACTAGGCGTCAAATCTGCAAGAAAGTAGAGACCAATCTGTTGAAACAAAACAATTTTGTGTTGCAATATTATTTATTGTCTTTGAAATTCCATAGTATGGGGGTGATTCTGGAAGTTCAATTGATTCTATAATTCGGCCTAACATGCTGAGCTGCTGTAGCACGGTCGGCCTGTAACTTTTCTACAGGGCTACTCGCTTAGCTATTAACTCGCCCAGTGTCATCGATTCTTGTTTATCGGGCAGCCCCAATGCCTCCTAGAGGTAATGCACTTTAGGAGGCATTGGCAGCTCCCTACACAGGCACAGGCGGGACATTACCACTTGTTCGCCGACTAGCGCTAGTCAAGCTTGTTTTCTGGCGTGCTACTGTCAGCAGATCATGAATCATCAATCAAATAGCATTTTAAAAGAATAAGAAGAAAATATATGAGAAATATATAATAGAATATATGAAATGAATATATAAGAAACAAGAATACGAAGGCAGTTGACGAGGCTTGATAACGAACAAAGAGGCAGCGAAGCTGGTCAGCCATGTTTGGGAGAAGAAAAAGCGGTAAACTTGAAATACAAACAGTATCATTCTCGACAAGCCATGGCATTTTCGTCGATTATAATTTTCAATCGATTATTTTCTTAGCAATTATTACTTACACTGAAAACTCCAAATTCATATTGGATGAGCAAGAACATTATTAATTGTAAGGTACCCAAGCAGCCTCTTGTTGTACATCATCACAGTGATTAATTTTAATACTAGGGTGTCACTTGAGAGCATAGCAACTCATCGTATTCTACATGCTAAAACAAACAGAAAATGTCCTTAGAAAAAAACCAATAATTTCCCATTAATGTTTTTTTTTTTTTTTTTAATTCGTTATTATTAACCCCTCTGGTGAAAATGCAGCCATATAAGAAACGTTGGCCCTTATGTCACTATATGGTTGTTTTGTCAACCGCAATTTTTTTCAAATGCTTATTCTGATAATCATTAAAGGACTTGAAAAAGCATCGAACATTAACATAAACTTTGAAAATCTGATCCTTCCATGCTGTAATTCTATAAATAAATTCCACGTATTATGTTAGCAGCGTGCGTAATAAAATGTTTCATACATATCGGCTTTGGCCACAAAATATTGTATTTCGGTGTTGGCTACACTACCAGCAAGTACCGAAAAAGTAGATTTTTTATTTTTGAAAATCTGAATCATGAAATAGAATGTGTCAAAATTATTCTTAATTGCAGAAAATAATAAAAATTCATCTAATAAACTAAATCATCTCCATAAACAAAATAATTTACCCTACAAACTGAATAAGCTCAACAAAAAAATATATTGGTAGCTTCAACAAGAAAAAATATGATAAAGAGTGTACAAGAAGTAATATGGAAATACATCAAAAAAATAATTATGTAAAAATTGATTAAAAAAATAAAAAACACAGATAATATGAGTGAAGAAGAAATGATCAAAAATCGTGATCATTTCTCAGATTTCCACCAACTAGGCCTACTAGGTTAAATATTTTTGGTGATATAATATAGTGATACTGTGGTAGACATTCATAATGAATAATGCTGATGTTTCAACCACTTAAATTATTAACATAAGAGATACAGATACGAAAGTTACGACTGTCACCTGTCACATCAATCAGATGAAAATGGCGTGATAGTCAAAACTATAGTATCTCGTGTGTTGTTAATACGAGAGTGGTTGTGACAGTATCAGTATTAATCATTTTGTATATTTCTATAATAACGCATTACACATGAAAATTCATAAATGTCTAGCTTTTTTTATTAAGCTTCAGCTACTTATTACCTATGTATTAATAATTTGCAGACTTCACAAAAATACAGAAAACTTCCAACATAGGAACCACAGCCATGACACAAGGAATAAAAACCTTCTTCTAACTAGCGTTGCTAGGAAAGCACTATATCAGAGACACTTCAACCACCTAGCACCAAAATTTCACAATCTGCTTCCCGTAAATATCAAGGACATAACACACCCAAGAAAATTCAAATCACTGGTTCAAAAATGGATAATAAATACAGAAAACATCGCATAGAGAACATTATTTCAAATAATATGTGAGCTCACTTACCCAAGATATTTGCACTCTCACCCAAATTTTGCTCACACCTACTCTAGTACATGGGTTCCCATAGTTGAGTAGGTTGATTTCCATATACTTCTTACTCTTTCTAGATATCTGTGTAGTACTTTTTAGTTATTATTTTATATGCATGTAATCTCGGTTACTTTAAGTTTTTGAAGGAAGGAAATAAAAATTTATTCATTTATTCATTTATTATTAACATTTAGCTGACATTTTGAAGGAGGGGAAAAGGACCATTAGAGGAAGAAGAAGGAGAAGGAAAAAAAGAAGGAAGAAGCAAGATTGAATATTTTATTGGCTACGTCTTGGAGACTCCAGTTATAAGACAAGTCAGATTAACTATTATACTGTCTTATACACTAGTCACCATAATTACTATACTAATTAATTGAAGTGAGGCTTAATTTTGAAAGGAACTCTTGTACACTATGAAAAGTTTTATCAACAAAAAAATTTCAATTATTATTTAAATATTTCTATATTTTGAAGACTCTTTAAAAACTGCGCTAGCTTTTTGTAGAGTTTCCTACCAATATAACTAGGTTATTGTTTGAATAATCTACTACTGTGACTCACCGAGTGATAATCTCCTGGGCTTCTTGTATTATAATCGTGTACTTCAAGATTTTAGTAAATATCACTCTTTTTTACATACAAATTAGCTTCATACACATATAAGCAAGGTACAGTTAGGAGACCAGGTCTCTTGAACAACGGCTTACAAGAATCTAATCTATTTACTCTTTCCATACACCTAACAGCTTTCTTTTGGATCTTAAACGGTATGAAGATATTGTTTTGATGAATTACCACATACTAAGATGGCAGACCTAATATATGACAGTAAGATCCCGTGGAGAGCTGTAAAAAGTAACTTTTTGTCATTTAATCTAGCAAGCTGTCGCAGGACAAATACCCCAGATGAAATTTTACAACACAATTATTTTCTCAATGTAAGTAGCCCAGGTCAATCGTCTATCCAACAAAACTCCTAGAAATACAATAATGATTTCTTCCTGGTCTAGTTGATTATCGTTTACAAAAACGTTTATAGCCTTATATTCATTTGAATCAAATACTCAGTTATGTTTGTTTGTAAATGTCATTATTTTTTTAACTATCAGTTGAAATATGTTTTTGAACGCTGATGAAGTGGGTCTACTACTGCCAGTGGCGGATCTACGGGGGGGGGGCGGCTTTCGGGCTGAAGCCCCCCCAAAGCCACCAAAGAATGTTAATTTTTTACCAATATAATCAGTTTGAAGCTCGTAAAATATTCATTCGCAAGAATTACCTAATTCCACTACTAATTCTCCAATTTATTGTATGAAATCCGTTAACGTTTTAATACTGTACAATGTCTTAGTTATATCTACATTGCCTGCAACCAAACAACTCAAAGTCCTGGATTTCTTGTTCCATGACGAACTGCGTTGTTAATATTAACTTTTCATGTGAAATTTAACGACTTGCAGTCAAATATTTGTTAAGAATAATTTGACTGCAAGTCGATAAATTTCACATGAAAAGTTAATATTAACAACGCAGTTCGTCATGGAACAAGAAATCCAGGAATATAATAACTCACTTAATCTGGCCGAGTACTTTCGAATCTATGAGATGGATCTCATAGATTCGAAAGTACTCGGCCAGATTAAGTGAGTTATTATACTTATTTTTAACAAATATTTGACTGCAAGTCGTTAAATTTCACATGAAAAGTTAACAACTCAAAGTGTTTAGATTTTTGTGCCAGGCACAGTACTCTTGATGAATAGAAAAAGTAGTGCAACATAAAATTGCAGTAATTGTATTACGACAGTTCCAACTTTCTTTTAATGAAAAGTAATGAGGAACTACACCATTAACATAACAACCAATGTTTTTTTTTACATTCTATCTATCACAGTGGTCGGCAAACCAGTGATCACCAGCCACTGATATAGGTTATATCATGGAAAAATTCCAGATACAACGCTTACATTGGATTTACTTGTACATAATATGGATCTAATACCATTTTAAATGATTTTTCAAAGAGATTATACAAAAATTTTCTTGTGGATTAACTTCAGATCCCATATTTCTATAAGAAAAAAACTTTAGAAAAATATCTCCCTTTACAGTGTGGAATTCACACAAAGTTTGTCTATTAAAGCTAGATGAAACACTAGTTAATTGAAAAATGTGTAACTATTTGAAGCTCTCAAATTGATTTCCATTTTCAAAAACGGAATAATACTAATTAAAGCACTTGCATTGATTTTCATTCTTAAAAATGGAATAATATGACCGGAATAACATTTTGTTCCTTGACAAACTGCTGAACACACCAGATTCAGCCATAATTCAATCAAAATTTTCCAATATACTTTAAATTTAAATCAATTTTATCGTTGATACGGTTCAAAGCACTAGGGAAGCTTGGGTTTGATTGATTATGAAAAATTCAAAAACTTTCACAATTCTTGTATTCAGTACACCTCTACCCCACATCATCAGTAGCTACCAGCCACCCCCAAAATATTTTTCTGGATCCGCCACTGACTACTGCTGACAGTAACAAATTCAAATTCACCATTGTGGTGCAGAAAACATTAAAAAACACATAAACTTAGTAAATTGTTGTAAAGGTGTCGAATTTGCATTGAAATAATCAAATAGTATGACATATTGTTGTTGGTTATAGTGAAATAGTATTAATGAAACTCAAGAAGTATAAAGGTCGGTATTCTATTAAACAACATTGCGTCCTCTATAGTAATTACTAAAAATTACATCATTCGCATCTATTAAAATCAGTAGCAAAGTTGCTCAATGTAGGAGAACACAACACTCATTGATAGTGAAATGTGATAGAGAGAGAATTTGAGGAGAGGAGGTGGAAAATAACAATCCAATTTAATCAATATGAATAAAATTCACATTTTTGTAGAATAATGCATCAAATTTGTGACAAAAGGGCGATACAGATGGAGTGCTCTAACAAGAATATTAAAAATTGATTCCAAAGAAGTTAATCAAAAGACCAGAACAAATTTATTAAAATTGAATAGATTACTAGGATTTCTAGTTCGATTTAAAATTATCAAATACATAGAGTAATAAAAGAAAGCTTATTAGAAATTCTTGTAAACGTAAAAAATAAAAATTAAACATTAATACTATAACTAGAATTTATTTTCGAAATAAATGTAATTTATTGTGCACAGATTTGTTTTCCATCAGAATAGTTTGAACAATTCATTTGATAAGCAAGAACTTGCTGGAATATTGAAAGAAAGTTGGTATGCTTTGATAATAATTTAAAGCCATTATGCTCCTTTTGCTCATAATAATAAACCTGAAATAACTTGAATAATTTGGTGCCTAACTAAGTTGTTGAATGACTTACCAATAAAAAATGTTTCTTTTTGAAATATGATAAAATATCATTCAAATATAAATACAAATTACGGTACTAATTACTAAATATTATTTTTTTTATAACTTTAAAATATACGAGGCTACTTTTGCTTATAACAATATTGCTAAAAATAGCTAGAATTATTTGGTGCCTGACTTATTTAGTGATCTACTAGTAAATGTTAATAGTTTTAAAATATAATAGGAGATAATAATTGAAAGATATGGGGCTTGTTTTGCTCATAATAATACTGCTAAAAATGGAAACATATATCTGGTAAAACTGAGCTGTTTCACCTACCAGTGAAGGCTTATAATTTTCTAATATAAGAAAATTAAGTATGGATTCTCTGAGGTTTGAAAATGTTTTCATTGAAAGCGTTATTATTTTAAATAGATATAATGCTTGCTTTCATGTACGTATAACAGTATTATACAAGTGCATAGGTATTTTGTGATGTTTTCCATGACGAAATACTTGATAAACAATCTAATATCAAAATTGAATCTGTATTTCTATTTAAATTATGATTTTTACTCACGTATACTGGATATATAAAGGGATGCATTTCACTTCTAGGCTGATGAAGTTTCTCTTTAGAAGTGAAATGCATCCCTCTAATATCTCCAGTATAAGTAAGTAAAAATCATAATTTAAATATCAAATATTTGTTTTATACAGTGTCAGTTTTGATATTAGATTGTACATAGGTACCATATACCACGCCTCGATCCAAAGACGTTCGCTATTGTGGACCCCCTTAAACATATCATGGACCCCCAATTTTATTTTTTACTGACATGGACCCCTGGCCGGTCCCCGTGGACCCCAGGGACCACTGGTCTACACTATCATCAATATATTTGTTACTTTCGTTAGATATATTCTGGGGACACTAGTACAAGCATCTATTTTAGCTACTTGCCTATTTTTGTTTATTACATCCCACACTGCTGTGTTAAAGTACAAACTTGTATTCAAAATTTGCTGTTTTCTTACATTTGGCCCTTTTCACTTCTTTTGTATAGTTTTTCTTTAGAGCTTTGTAATTATCTTCACGTAACATATTTCTAGATAGTTTGAATTCATCATATGCACCTTTAACCCTATTACTTTCTGCAAGGATATCATCAGGTATTCACTCTTCAATTTTGTTTAATTTGTTTTTACAGGGTCTTTTTTAACTGGACAACTCATAGTAATATGAAACCTTAAAATATTAATGAAACTATCATATTTGTTATTCAAACTATTGCTATTGCAAACCCTACTCCAGTTTTCTTGTAGCAAATTCTGCTTCAAACAATCGATATTCCCCTGTTCACATTGTTAAACTTCTTTTATTCCTCTACTTTTTTAAATCGATTTATGGCCTTGCAATCCTACCTGTAAGATTTGATAATCATGATCAGATAGCCCGAGCCGCCTTATCTCGTTTTGCAGTCTTCTATATTTGTAAGGATGTTATCGATTATTGTTTGTGATGTTATTGTGACTCTTTGGCCTTTTTATTGTATATTCGTGAACTTTTATTTCTAAGTTATTCATGTACCTATATACATTAACTTAATAAAATTGTATAACAGACTTCATAGATTCACGGATGGAATATAGAGGAATCCTGAAATTTTGGCAGGATGAATTTAAAAACAGTTCCAATTTTTATCCTGCTTATTGAACCGTGCAAATTGAAATTGCAATATATGAGTTTATATTGTTTATATGGAAGAAGGCATTTGAAAAAAAACTGAAAGTAAATATAATTTAGCAGAGTGAACTATATGGTAAAAAAATCGACCCATACTATATTGATCAAAAGCAGAAGACTAATTTTGAATTTTTATCAATATATGATACAAATCTTATATGAAATGACAAAATAAAATGTTGCATTTACGTATCTCTCTGGTTTTAAGTGATGGAATGATAAAAGCATTCTGTGGCATCCCACAGATCCCACACTTGTCTTGGTACTAAAAAAAATAGCTTAATGGTTGAAGCTGCATCAGCAGAAAAATAACATTTGTACTTGGCTAACAGGAAGAAATAACAATCTTAATTATAATTATTCCAACTTTAACAGCAATCAATATTGCATTTTACTTTGCACGTGCATTCTAACTAACAACGTGTGTGTTACGCTTGTATATTTCGAACTCCATTTTGCTGACTCATTCACTAACTAATCGGTACAACGTTGCAGTACACAGAAGTTCTTTAATAACATCCTGCATTGGTAATCCAGGGAATGAATTCTCCGAATAGACTAATGTAATAAACAGTAGGTCTATATATGTAGTAGGCCTACGTAGGCGTTTATAGATAAACAAAAACTTTCAAGAAAAAAATCAATAAGACCAAATTAATGAAAAATACAAACTATTAAAAAATGTTTTATTGTGAATATACATTGTTCTGAGCATTCAATAGGAGTTACAGAATGTTTCGGGAGGAATCTGCCAAACTCCTTAGACGTCTTCCTCTCATTGCAATAAAGAAAATCATTTTTCCTATTGTCTTATCCTGTTATTCAAAATAATGAAATTCTCACAACTCATACTTATTAATATTTAGTGATACGCAATGACAAATTATTCTCTGGTATACTTGTGAACTTATTAGTAATAATTATTATTGTAGCAATGTAAGTGACTTTGAAAATAAATGTGTAGAACAATTGTTAAAAATGATAAGACTGCACTAAACTAGTTTTGAAAAATGAAAATTCTTTTATAAAATATATTGAGATAATTGACAGTTTCATATTGTTGAATGTCAGTACATGCAGAATTAATTAAAAGGATAGTAATAAGAATATTACAACTTTTCCAAATGGCAGAACTCATTTGCTAAACTGAATAATTCTGAAGCAATCATTGGGCACTATAGACCCTTAGTATTTCGGGAAAATAAAATTTTTATTCCTACGGAAATTAATGAAAATAAAAGATTGTCACGTTTTGATTTCGAAAAAATACACGAAGCAAATGTTCAAATACAGGACCTAGAGATACTAGATGAATTGCCAATAAGCGACAATCGCACTTTTTACATTGTGTTGTTATGTTTAATAGTTGCATTTTTGCTAATGTTAATTATTTTTTTCAAGCATAAAACAATATGGTCAAAATATTCTAGTTGTAAAACTAGTGGTAATGTTGGAAATAATTTGGAGGTTGAAGCTCAGAAACAGGTATAACCAAAAGAATCTTAGGACAGCTTCAAACCTAGGGGGGAGGAGTTACATTTGGTAACCGTTTCCCAAACTTGCATTGTGTTCTATTAAGATGCTGAGCATTGTATTGACGAGTGTTTCATTGTTTTTAATTCAGTCTGCTGCCAGCTCTCACAAGATACACTTGTTCTAATTATTTCTTCAAGTAATTTGTAATTTCTAATTGAATAAAATAATTTTTTAAAAAGGCAATTGGTGCACTCAGTTAGTTCCTTAACTCAAGACAACGGAACCCCATAATTTGTAGCACTGATTACAAGAAAAAGAATCTACAATTATTACAGATATTATTATGATTATTATTACAGGTTATTCGTCTTGATAACATGGAATTACATGAAGCAATTTGGCCTCTGCAATCTTATCTGATAATGGTAATGTTAACTGTATAATGTACCCTGCTTATATGTGTATGAAGCTACTCTATATGTAAAAACGAATGATATTAACCAAAATCTTGATGTACATGATTATAATACAAGACGCCGAGGAGACTATCACTTGGTGAGTCACAATAGTAGCTTATTCAAACAAAAACCTAGTTATATTGGTAGGAAATTCTACAACAAGCTACCGCAGTTTTTGAAGAGTCTTGAAAATATAGAAATATTTAAAAAACAATTGAAGAAATATTTAGTTGATAAAGCTTTTTATAGTGTACAAGAGTTCCTTTCACATCAAAATTAAGCCTCACCTCAACTAATTGAAGTAATTATGGTATCTAGTGTATAATATTGTTGATCTGACTTGTCTTATACTCCTTAACTGGAGTCTCCAAGACGTAATCTACAAAAAAAAAACTGTCAGTCATCTGTCATCTGTGATTGAAGAGATTTTTCTACAGGATTATTTTTGGGTAAAGGTGGATTTTTGTGGTTTCAATATTCCATGAGGGACGGCAGGATAAAGTCCTTAAGGAAGCAAGATGCAGTAGATTATTTCTGAGATTTTTACAGTGATTTTTTCTATCAAAATTTGACGCTGACATTTTTGTGAAGGATGAAGCCCAAAGGGGCTCTATACATTGAGAAATAGTTTCTTAATGGAATAGTTTATTAGTTATTAGAAATCCTAGAAAAATGAATTAATTGGTCAAGATATTCTGCGTTGCGAAAATTTGCATCAAGAAAGGAAACTGGTGAATGAACATTACCACGAAATCAAATAAGTGAATCAGCACCAAGCATCCGGTCAACAATTATTCTCGTGCTTCAATGTCTGAATTTTATCTTCAGCACCGTTCTTTACCGTTTTAATGCGCTGACTTTGCATTTGCATTTTTCCAGTACAAAGGTAAAAAACATGAAAATTGTGATATTTGAATTTTTCAAAATTCTGTCATTGTCTCCTGGCTTTCCTGGTTCCATAGCAACTTGACATTTTTTCCTAGGATGAAATTGGAGGTGTTTATAAACTACTCAATTTTAGACTGTATAACTTGACAAAATCAATGCTAGTTTGAAGTGACTGACAATTAAACAAACTGACAAATATACATAAACAGAATTTATAAATTTTTGAGCAGTCACGACCGCTCAAGACTGCGCTTGGATGGGTGACCGTGCTTCAATGACTTAATGTTACAAGCTTTATTATCACTTACCCGGTGGTTCGGAACCCACCTAAAATAGTAGGTCCACCATGTTCCCCGTAACATGGCACAAACGGCGAGGTGGAACTACCCGTAAGGGTCTCCCCACCATTAAAAGCCATACGCTTATTATTATTATTATTATTATCAATTTCGAATTCCTTTAAGTGCTATTAGTTTATACCGAAGACTTCCGCAATGGCCGATATTGACAACAGTATTGAATAGCTGATGGAAATCGATGAAGAAAGGTGCAGAAAGGTCTCCATAGTCTAGTGGTTAAGGCGCCCGACCCGCAATTGGGAGGTCCGTGGTTCGAATCCCGGTGGTGGCTGATATTTTTGTACAGTAGCATTCATCGATTTCCATCAGCTATTCAATACTGTTGTCAATATCTGCCATTGCGGAAGTCTTCGGTATAAACTAACAGCACTTAAAGGAATTCGAAATTGATAAAATCAATGCATTTGATAAAATGCTTCAATTTCATGTTGAGAGGAAAATTCAAGTTGTTGAGTGGCCTACTCAGAAACAGAAGTAGAAAATACCTTAGGATCTCAAGAAATTCAAACATCTTAACTTCCTGTTTCTTGTTGTGTAGTGTAGAGAAACATCAAAAACAAAATATATGTTTTACTTCCAGAATTTTAGGCAATGGTTATTTGTAAGTGGTCAAGCTTATAAGAAAATCAAGCATACCTCTAGAACCTTCCCGGTTTTACAAACAATAAAAGTTTAAAAAATCAATTCAAATTCAGTTTTAGACGGTTTTTTTTTTAATTTTTGGAAAACGTTTCTAGAAGATTGCCCCTATAGCCAGTAATTTATTATATTGTTAGAGAGAGGCAGACAGTCCGGCTAAACCGTTGAAAACCTCTTCTTTAAGAAGTCTGTTCTACCTTGGATTTGTCCGATTATTTTTAAACGTGATCATCAATCCCATTATATTTTTATAATTCATTTTTTTATCTATAATTAATTGAATTGGTTGATCAAAAAACTGTGTTTTATTAATGAATGAGCAAGTTAATTAGGTTCATTTGAGTAGAAGAAGGGCTAGAAAGTGATTTTTTTCATAGTTTCATGGTATGTTGAAAAGTTGAACAGTGGAGAGGAAGGAAAATGATTTTCTCCAACCAGTAGACATTCAAGCTACATTCAGCTACTTTCAAGAAATATTGAGTGCACGTTTTATAAAAATATAAGATTACAGTAAACAGATAACACACAAATCGACACACCGACTATGTATTATTTATTTATATATTTATTTATTTATGTATTTATTTATTTATTGTGACAAATATACAACGAATGTGAAGGTGCAACAGACTCAAGTCCAAAACTGCTCCCTTCACACATTTTGAATAATGTTACATTATGCTTGATTTGGTTTCTGAGATATTCCAGACAAAAACATTCTCACTTATCAATGCTATTGCATCAATCAAACAAACGCTTCTGATCAACCCGTCTTTGATCAAACGATAATTTATTGCTGAATCTTTTGTAACAAAGGAAACGAAACGTCTCACGTCTGTCAGTGTTTTTCATACGATATTCGCTGTCTCCCCCACTTTTTCATCTCACTCGGCTACACCTCCTCCTCCTCCACCACAACCACCACCTCCTCCTATTCCTCCTCCCCCCTCCTCATCCTACTCCTCCTCCTCCTCATCACCCACCGCTTAGCTGCTTCCATCGCTTCACTCCCAAGCAGTGTTGCCAGATGTGGGGATTTTTCCCCACAGTGGGGAATTTCAGCTTAGCTGAAAGGTTGGTGGGGAAATGGTGGCGATTTACATTTCGTGGGGAAATAGTGGGGAAAAACTAACAAAGTGTGTTTGAGAGAAAGAAAAAATGGAATATTCCGGTAACTGACTATCGCTACCAATGTCAACACACTTCTAGTGTACTATTTATGTAAACTAGTATATATATCTATATATAGGGCATAGGACTTTGCTGCTATTAAACACATGCTGTTCGCATTGGAATATATATATTCATAAAATAATGCGCACAGTGCGTGTTTAATAGCAGCAAATTCCTATGTATCCTAATACATTCTCAGAAACAGAGCTCATGATCACAAACTTCAACGAACTAGGAGCTCAATTATGACCATATTATCGACATTTTTTCGACAAATAAGCTGAAAATGAGCTTTTAGCACTTCCTTTCCATCAGTAACAATGAACCGAGAGTTAATTTATTTATTTCTTTCTTCAGTCTCATTCTCTCATTCTGAAAGTGTTCAGAGGTTGATGTGTTTGTCTGTTCATGATTCTTTCTTTCAACCAAATATAGAACCGGTAACTTATTATTTGAACTTTTCATGTACAGCATTATATTTTAATATAACTCTAGATAACTTCTGTTTATAAAATTATTTTCATCCTTTCGTTGAACGATGTGACGATATATAACATCAAAGTGAACAATAATAATTTAATGTGTGATGTTTAAGATCCATCTTGTTTCCACTAATATGTATTATAAACTTGAAAAACACTTTTAAATGGAAATTTACTCACGTTATGGCGTGACGGCCGTTTCGCTCTGTTGTCTAGATCATCATCAGACGACCCACAGTACTTACTAAAATAATTTATTATTCAAATTGAAATAATGTCATACGGTTTTCCTAAGGGTATCGTACAGAATAACTGGACTGCCATTTCATGACTTCCACCTGTACCATCAATGGAAGGTGAGCACCTATTTTGATTCCAATACCCAGTACTGTGGGTCATCTGATGATGCTCTAGACAACAGAGCGAAACGGCCGTCACGCCATAACGTGAGTCAATTTCCATTTAAAAGTGTTTTTTAAGTTTATAATAATTTAATAGTCTTTAATATTTCCGTTGGACATACATAATTCATTATGGATATCCCCAGTTCTTCAAAACGTAGTTTAGAATCAAGTGATAGTGAATACAATACAGATGAAGAACATGTTTCAAGAACAAAATCGTTTTCAAAACTCCCTCAAAAATCGGTTTTTGTTAAAACTCCAGAAAATATGTTTTTAAACGCTATGTAGGTAATATTTATAGGAGTGATTTTTAAAGGGAGAACTGATTTTAGTGTGGTTAGTGTAAGAAAATAGAAGAGGTAGGTAAGTGTAAATAAATAATTATTAGGCCATGAAGGATGTTCATGATCATGAGTGCGGTACTAAAAATGGAACAGATGGTGATTGAGAATTCCGAAGTTACGAACATCTACAAAACCCACATCACTTGGTGAGTAAATTTTTGTTTTAAAAATATATTTTCTATGACTTATCCACCAACCACCACAGAATACTACTACTACTTGTCATGTCACTGCTACTACATACTTCAATTTTATTATTAAGAGGAATGTTATTTAAAATGTGGGGAATTTATTGTTCAAGTGGGGAAATTTTCATCTGGTTGTGGGGAAAATCAGCCACTGGTATCTGGCAACGCTGCTCCCAAGCTCTATGAGCTCCGTGAACTTGTAGTGCACAGACAAAAACGGAGCTAGTTCTATGTGGTGTTCCAGTCATTGCGTCATTGCGTCTTTGTCTATTTTCCGTATTAATAACAGCCTCTACTATTTCATTCCACTGTTCTTCTAATTCCAACTGATCAGCGCAAATATATCTATTCAATGAAATGTATCTCTCTTTCATGTCTACAACATCTGGAATTCATTTCAAGTCCTTTCTAGATGGAGTTGCACTCCACGTCCCCAACTAAACCTTTTTGATTTTTAAAATCAATTTTTTCTCTCTTGATTATCCACTTGAAAACGTTTTTATCATATCAGATAATATTGTACACATTGTGTTATCTAGGTTGCTTGCACCCATGGGTTCCGGGTATGATTGGGGGGTGGGAGGAGTGCAAAAGCAATGGGTTCTCAAGACTCCTCTGAAGGGGGTTCCATTTTAATACGGGAAGGGGGGGGGGAGATGAAAAGAAGAGTTGACGGTCAAAGGTAGAACTACACTTCCAGGTGGGTTTCGAACCACCGGATAAGTGTAATAAATAAATTGATAATTTATTTTTTTGAGAATTTCCTCATACAGAGTTAAAAAATAAAATTTAATTGATAAAGATTAACATACACTAAACTTCAACCAAAAAATATAGCTATAAATTTTTCGTAACAGTAACAGCAACGATGAATAAATTGCAACATAATGATAGAAATAATAATAATAATAATAATAATAATAATAATAATAATAATAATAATTATGATAATAATAATGATAATAATAATGATAATAATAATAATAATAATTTTTATAACATTTATGCAGGAGTCCACCTAAAACCGAAAATGGCGACAAGGGGTCCATGAGGCAGAAAGTTTGGGAACTACTGAGCTAGTAAAACAATTTCGTTCGCTTACAACAGAGTGAGGATATCAGTTTCATTATTCACAGATGTTCCGTGTAATGTGTAATCCTCGTTTTCTAAAATATTCTCAATATCTGGTAGCTACAGAGATAGATAGATAGATAGATGAAGTACTTTATTTAGGCTCGGGCGAGGCTGTAAATAGCCCCATATCCAAACCCATTACATAAAATTAACAAAATACACAAGATAAAAATAATACAATAAAATTTGAAAAAAAATAATATAAACAATTGGTTGGTCTTCAAACAATAACTGAATAAATATTATAAATGCCAAAAAAGATGAGATAGAGATAGAGAGAGAGAGAGAGAGAGAGAGAGAGAGAGTGTGTGAGAGAGAGAGAGAGAGAGAACAAAAGCGGGTCTGTAACATGCCTTCACAGCTCTCGATTACTATCTTGCTCTGCTATACAGCTCACAATTTTACTGCTGACTCATAATTTAGGCCACAGCTGATGATGAGGCACAGTGTCAAATGCCGATTCAAAATCCATAAACAATGCGAATAGGGTCTTGTTTTTGTTCTCAAACTGCTGATATACTATTGAATTCAATACTCATATAAGTTAATATATTATCTTTTATCTTGTTGCTCACTTGAACTAATTCACTCCCAATGGACTGAACAATGTTTTTCAATTCTAGCAAAGAATCGCGGATTTCCCTTTTTTCGACTCTAATGCCCATTATGGACTTTGACCTTCTCCACTACAGCCCTCCAAGCCGTAACCCACGGGACAGAAGGCACCGGGACTAAAATTCCTAATTGATATGACGTCACCTCATTTGGTTTGTTTACATTTTAGTTTGGAATCAAGATATTCAATTTTTAAATCAGCTGTAGAAGTATTTCATTGTAAGATTAGGAGAACGCATGGTGAACATAGTATTGTTTCGGTTCTGAAGTTTATAGAAAAATTCAATATCCTCTTTCCTGGAACTCTTTGTTCAGTGCATATTTTCAATTGATTTATTTTCTTGATTATCTTTAAATCGATAAGACTCCTATGAACTATGAGCATGGATTAACTGAACAACCTATATAGGTTTAATGAATCTATGACAAAGAATATGATATTAGACTCTCTATGAAACAACTCAATCAGGGACGGATTTCCCACTAGGTACACTAGGCCAGTGCCTAGGGGCGGCACGCCTCAGGGGCGGCTTAGCCTGACGGGTGCCGCCGCGGCTGGTCCGAACTGTTGACTGGAGGCGCGACGCGGCGGTGACTGAAAACGACACTCAAAGGGCGCTCACTTTACAATCTTGCTCGTAAACCAAAAACAATAAATTAAGGGGAGTCCAACAAGCGTATACAGCGCATGATAATTTATCAATCTTCGGTACCAATAACTCAAAAACTAATTGAGGCAGGACTCTGAAACTTTGCATGCTTCTTCATCTATGTAAAACCAAGCTACTGAACTAGAGATATGACATCATATTTCAAATATTATTGATTTTTTAATCCTGACCAATTTTTTCTCCCAAAATATTTACTAATTTATTTTTTCTTGGGCAAATGTTATCCTATCTTCTTTAATCTAGTTCAGTAATCATATATCAAATATATGTACAAGTTGTGAAAATTACAGCTCCATATCTCACTTGGTTTCCAAAATAAGTCTACCTGAGTACTAAAAAATGTTTTTTTTTTTCGGGAAATCACAAAAAAAGTAAGTAGGCATATACAATACTTCTTGAAATGTTTGAATAGATTGGAAAAAATGATTATGATGGAACTTTGGACCGATATATTGAATAGATTTGAACAAGCTAGTCAAACTTTGCAAAAAGTAGACCCATCCCTAGAGAGAGTAGTTAGATTGTATGACTCTTTAGTAATTGTCATTGTCGTTGACTCTTAGAAGCATTTTTCATGTGTATGAAGAAAGGGCGGCCAAGAAACGGTGTGATATACAGTATGAAACGTGTTACAAAAGTTAGAAAAAAGGAAAATCCAGGCAGACGATACCAATGAAAACGAAGTCATCCTTACAAGCTATGATAAATTTAGAGTAGAAACATATTATGTTGTTCTTGATAAACTCAAGTTAGCTTTACTGAAGCGCAAAAACGCTTATGACGTTCTCAGTCAAGATCTCATATAGGTGAGTCCTCAGTTTTTAACAATCTATTGTCGTCTTCAAGACCGCTCTGGGGAGGTTGAGGGCCCCTGGGCATTAACTACCTGAGTGCCCCTTATGGAATACCCCCCAGATGGAAAGGGGGTCCGGGGTCCTCACCCAAAAAGTTTTTAAAAATATTATATAGAAAAACCACTTTTTTTCTAGTTATTTTACCAAAAAACCTGCAGTACTCAATACTTTTTTTGATTGAAATAATTACACAGACAAGATAGATTTTTATAAGAATGAAGGATGTAGGTAGTTTATTGCTAGAAGATCTAACATTACACAGGTCAAATACAAGACCATGTAAAACTTGCACAACGTTTTTATTCTATAAATCGTAAAGGATTTTTTATTACATACTAAAATAAAAAACAATACTGCTTTTAGCCTTAATGAGCCTCCTAGCTATTTAAGTAGTTCTAAGTACATCATTAGAATTAGCCAACTCATCTATAGCAATATTTTTGTCAATGTTTGTAAGAAAATCTCGTTCAACCGCCATTAGCATTAATGGTGGCAACAAATCCCGAGAAAGAGATGACCTCAACCAGCTTTTAACAATTTTCAATTTTGATCTCGCATCTCTCGCACGTCGCCCTTAACAATGTTTTAAGCAAATAAAATAATAAATTATTTAAAGCAACGTGTATTGTGGAATATAACAAGACGTGAGTTTGAATGAGAACATAAATACAGAAAATATTCAAAACTTTTTTTATTATTCCGTTTTGGGGGGCCCCTGGCGATCGCCAGGTAGCCACCCGGGTCAGACCAGGCCTGGTCTTCTTCAGCTGAAACTATCATGGATCGCGCTGGAAAACTTAAATATTTTTATGAAATTGATCTAGAAAAATCATTTTTAAATGAGTGCATACACTTCTCTGGCTTTCTAAAGAGTGGCGGTGTTAAGGACAACACCTTATCGATGATAAAGCTCATAAGAGAACAAAATCTCCAATTGACATTTCCCAACATAGATATAGCTCTTCGTATGTATTTGTGCACAGCTTTTTCAAGCGTTCATTTTCTCTCCTAAAGACCCAGAATGAATGAAGGTAAACTAATCGTTGGCTCTTCTACAAATCGTGGCTGAACTTTTGACCGGTGATCAAATAAAAGTTAAAGACTTATAGAGTAGGAGTTCGCAATGGTTGAAAGTAGGAGGAAACCAATATAAGGAAACAAAATAAAGATTTCCCAAAGTAGAAAACATTGATAAGTTAGTTTATTTTTGTTAATTTTTCTTTTTATTCAAGTATTTCAATAATAATATGTATTCTTAGTTCGAAAAAGTAAAAAATTACCTTTTTAAAGGTAATTAAAATCTAAAAGAAGTAATTCTCAAAGTTTTTTATGAACAGCCTTTTATGGACTCGTTTGATTTAGTTTTTTATTTAAATAATGAATAGGCACAAATGTGGCATGCTTCAAGGGGGCGGCAGTCAGAATAGTGCCCAGGGGCGAAAATTGTATAAATCGTCCCTGAACTCAATTGTCTTTCAATATTATATTGAAAATAATATAAAACTGTTCTGAACATTAATGTTCACTACTTGTAATCATGTGTGAAAAGGTGAATGAAGAAAAACAAAGGGAATTAACTCTCTTAACTAAAGTAATTCTTGAAATTTGATTTGTTAAATTGTCAACTGTCTTTATTCAAACTAATGTAAGCATCTACATTCAAATTCATTCAAATCAAGTTTTCTATTTTCTTGGCTCATACATAAAATTTTATTGACGTTTTTATGGGAGTTGCTCGAAATTCTTAGTGATGATGCAATTGGAGGTAATACAGAGGTTCGTTTTATTAAGTAGATTTGGATGAAAAAATAGTAAGATGGGATGGAATGACTGTTCTAATTATTAAGTGAAGGGAGCTCAATTGGATAAATTCATCTATAATAATCTTCATACGACTAAAATCATTAATATTACTGTGGAATCATCAGCGTTATGGTAATAATGATTTAGCTAGGATTGATCAATAAATTAAACCATTTATCTGGTAATTAGTTGAGTTTTCCTGAATTGGCCCCAACATTCCCTAATGTTTGCTCTCAGTAACTTTATCAAGGACCTGTCAATGCCTTATTATCTTCCAATACTACAGAATCAATTGTCTGCAAATAGAATGAATTGTAATTTTTGCAAGTTAGTGTTAAGAAACCTGAGTTTGATCAATAATTATTTTTTGTTACTTCGCGAAATTCTTACAAAGTGATATTGTGTCAAGTTTTGTATTTAAAAGAACAAATGCAGTCATCATTATATAAATTTAGATTAATAGATTTTTTGTGAACTCCTGTTCAATAATTTATGGAAATTGAGAATAAGGTATTGCTTGGCTCTACCATATGATTTTGAGCATTAGCACCAAATGAGATTACGTCATTGATCAGTCCTAAGGCCTTTTGTCCCGTGGGTTACGTCCAAGCATCTCTATCACCAACCATCCCTCTCCATCCTCTACATCCCATCTTTAAGATATTCTCTCTCATTTCATCCTCGCATCTTATCTTTGGTCTGCCTTTCTTGAGTGAAGTTTTCCTTTGTAGAATATTTTGGGCATTCTGGTTTCACTCATTCTGCAGATGTGCCCAAACCACCTGAGTCTCTGCGCCTTTATAAAACGTACAATGTTAAGACCGTGTATCAATGATTCCAGCTCTGAATTTGTCCTTCTTCTCCATTCTTCTCCCTCATTAATAGGACCATAAATAATTCTAAGAATGTTTCTTTCAAATACACCAAGGTTATTCTTGCCTTCTTTTGTTAATGCCCAAGATTCACAGCGATATGCCATTACTGGCCGTATTATATTTTACTGGCTCTCATATATTTTCAATTTACTTTCAGTCTCTACAATTGAGCGTGCTTTTTAGAAGTTTCATGTTACTGAAGTACGCTCTATTTCATTATTCTTATATGAAATTATTATTTCTTTTATGCTGAAACTCATCTTGTTCTTGTTATTCAGTTCAACACGTAAATAACTAAAAGTTTCCACTCCTTCAAATAATGTTTGACCTACCCTAAGATTTTGTGCTACTCTTCTTGCCTGGCTACTAGATATTTTCATATATTTCACTTTTTACTTTCCCGAATTTTACCTCTAGCAAACAGTTTACCTTATCCAGTACACGATCAGAACGCTGTTCGTTTTCGGTGGATGATTCCATTTTAGCAAACGTAATAGAGAACGGTAATATAAGAATTTCACTTTGTCACCTCAAGCAAGGACCCGAAAAAAGATAATGAAGCAAAAACAAAAACCGTCTGCCCGCCTGCTTCGACTGCTAGCTCGAACTCGATAAGTGATCAAAAAAGGTTGAACCATAGCGAGACTGATGCTCTCATCACATTGAACAACGTCATCAGATAACAGTATTATGGGTGTGATGAATCACTTTCATCTTTTGAATGAAACGTTTGGGTCAATCTCTATGTTTATGATTTGAACAGTAGTTCTTATGCTCTGATTGAATCTAAACAATCACGTTAGTCCAGCTTGGTGATTTTTTAATTTAAAATAAACTTTTTTAATGCTGATGTTGTCTACATGAGTCTGAATACTTGTGCGTGGCTAATAAGGTGAATAGGTGAATGATGAGAAACATCCATGGCTGAATGAGATTCGAACCCAAGGCGGCAGGAAACAAAGCCAGCTAGAGCCTTATCTTATCTGAGACAAGCGCTTCAATAAACTGAACTACAGGAGCCGCACTGGTAGATTTAAGTGGAAAGAGGGTTCTGGGGATGAAGTTTCCTTTAAACTATTTTTCAGTTAAAAATATAGAAATATTTCCATCGAATATGGTATGATCTCTGGAGGAGTGTAACTTATAACTTTCTTTAGAGAAACCTGACAGTTGCAGTTAGACGTAGAACCTTCCCTTCCATCAGGCCTGAACTGTGTCTTCTTTTATTCGATAAATACAACCCCAATAAAAGGTTATGTATTTATGTGTTGAAGTAGCAAAGACCTAGTTTAAAAAGGTCCTTTCCACCCGAAATTATTCATCGTTGTTAAACAAGGGGCTCTGTAGGCAACCATGCTATCTGTCTTCCTTTGATCCTTTTAGTCCTTAGTAGCTGCTCTGTCCCGGAAGATGTTTCTTGCTTCATCGGCTCATATGCATCATTACTAATAAACGTTCAGAATAATATTGATTCTTATCGGCGTATAGAGATGTCCAAAATTACAAAATTAATACAGACCTTTCTAAGAGTAATAGGAAGCTAAATATCAAGTTTCAAGATTCTGGCATATTCTTTTCAAAAGTAATCAGACGGATGAACTTTCTAAGATTTTTAAAATTACAAGGGATTGCTTGAGACCAGCCAAACAGCTCTCTTTACTGATTGAAAGGGTAAAATCTATCTGAGGACTAAGCAATTGAAATGAGAGAGAAAAGAAAAAGAACGAAACAGCTTTGGCTACATATTGACAAGACCTTTTAGATACAGCAGTACGGTAATTGAACAATTTGTGATGTTGAAGATCCATCTTGTTTCCACTAATATGTAACATAAACTTAAAAAAACCGCTTTGTTCTCCAATTGTTCTCCAACTTTATTCATGGCTATCCACTTTTCTATTTACTCTCTAAATTCTTGGTTTTCTTGTTCCATAACGATCTGCGTTGGTCATATTGACGTTTTATTGTAAATTTAACGACCTGCAGTCAATTTTAACTCACTCTATCTCTTTCTTTTTCTCATTATTCTATATCTTTCTTCTTTTTATCCATCATCTTTTCAAATTGACTTTTGTGTAATCTTGATCAACTTTTATTGTTAAATTCAATGAATTTGGCCATGTCTGCTGTCTGCATGAGTCCTAGAACAGTAACCACTCGTTTTTTCCTGTACAGTACTGCTAAATTTTTATTTACATGTTTTCGATATTTACCTAACGTTTCTTATCGCGTCTTTTCTGATCTTTGAAAGGAATTCTCATCGATTTGTTTAACATACAAAGAACGTGAATGTGAATGCTTTTTTATTGTGAATATTACTCAAGTACATTCATGTATACCCTATGCTCATACTTCAAGCAGTATATTTCAGAAATATTTCAAGCAATGTACTATGATAAAAATATACTAATAGAATAGTTGAAAGAAACTCTACACAATTAAAAAGATTGGATGGCATCAAATGTCTCAAGTTAAGCTCTAATGCAAAGTCTAGTTCAAGTCAATGTATTCATAAGCAGTACAGTATATTTCAAGAAAGATACTGTATTATGATAATGATATGATAAAATCATAGTTATACAATATTTTTTTGAAGAAAGCACATAGATTATTGAAGATTTTTATGCATTATCCATTCAATTCAAAGTCTTAGCATAACTTCTAGATTTTTGTTTTGCTTTTTTAATAAAATTTTTGGACTCAGCCATATTATGAAGCATCATGTATGATTAATAAAAAAAATAAGTTTGAAAATGAATCTCCCACTCTAGAGCATGACATTCCATAGTGAAGTAGGTTGATTTCCTGTATTATGTGAATAGAATGCAAAATACATACCAATTATATATATACAATTAATCACTTGAATAATTAAATACTGCCTTACATTCTACTGCAAAAATAGAATCCTCAATATGTATATAATATTGAGGATTCTATTTTTGCAGTAGTATGTAAGGCAGTATTCAATTATTCAAGTGATTAATTTGTTTTGTGATTAATTTTTATCATCATGCTCACATTCATAGTCACCTGGTCTATGCTATCAAACCATGAAGCAATCGCTCAATAGCCATCACACGTTCAAGGCTCCAAAGTAAGTCATAGAGTTGAAGAAAATTTGTTTAATTAGTCAAGGCGTTTGTGTACCATGCAATGCCAGGATTTTTATGTCTTCCCTCTGGTAGTATATATTCTTATTAATTCATTCGATAAAATGTAGAAACATCCCAATGCTCTTCCCTCTATTATTATTGGTTACAAAGAGCAACAAATTTCAGCAGTGCTTAGGTGGCATTCCTCTAATAAAGTGTAGGAACACACTTCACCTGAGCCCTGAATGATATAGCCCCTTTTCAAGAGGATTCAGTCAGTAAATTGGATACATGAATACATTATTTTATTATTTTCCTCTAGTTTCATACAAATTTCTCTATTCTTGAAGACAAAACTAACAAATTATAGAAAATACAAAGCCAGAACTGTGAAGTTTGTGCTTTCCAAGTGAAAGTCGGCATGAAGTAGATGAACCAGAATCTTTTTCCTACATCAGGACTCTTTAAATAATTTTTTCCCATTCCCAAAACACCTTAAATCAGCTGTGATGTGATTTGGTACAGTCTTCAGGGCGAACAATGCAGGATACAACTTTTTATTAAGTTTCTCGCTAGGTCTCTCTAGGTATCTGTGGGCCCCGGGGCAGAAATAGAATTCGGGGGCCTACTTTTTCAAAGTGTAAGACCTGTTTTTGCATGTTTAAGTCCTTTGAGGGCCCCGGCTGCCCCGGCATAGCTACAGGCCTGACTTTTTCATGTAATAAACAAATTGAAATCTTTCTGCATATTTTAGTCATTGTGCTAAACCGGGGTTTGTTGTTGCTGTTGTGATAGTTTGTTGGTGGAGGAGGAAGAGGGTCAGCGCTATCTAGTGTTGATCATTTAAATTGATGCGCATGCGCGTATCTCTCCCCAACCAGTTCAACTTACAGCATTTCCCGCATTGTGATTCAGTCCAGTCCCAGTGGCAATAGCGGTACGGGTGATTCATTAATTTTTAGCTACTTATCGGTTTTCAGTTTTCTAGTACTCTTATTTCTTATGCGGCGCTCCCGACATCTTCCTTTATTTGAGTCCGGTTATGAAACATCATTCTTATCAATGCAAATTTCGAATATTTATCCGTTCTGCGGGGTAACTACGACTGCAACTTTGAGGGCATTCAGCCTTTAGGCCGGACATGTTTGAGATTCGCATCTATTTTGAGCCGTTGGATATATTTAAAAACATCGCTCTAGTCAGCGCACTTTTTGTGTAACAAGAAGTCTTATTAAAATGTAGCGCGGAAGCGTCTATCTTTGACAAGCCGTTGAAATAACGTGTGCAGTGCTAAATAATACAATTCTCATTGTTTTGATTGGTTTCTACTTTCTTGCAGATTTGAAGCCTTGTGAGACCCTAATTTTCTATATGATGATGCTGCTTTTTTAAATATGTGATTTGTCTGTGCGGTCAGTGAAGTGTAAATAATGGCAAAAAATGAATATAGTTTTGTCAAATATTAAGTTATCAGCTTTCCAAGTTTTCTATATTTTCCTGTTCATCAAACTACTCCTATCTGAGTGTGTGATGTTACAAATATTCCAGGCTGAAACGATAATCGAACCTGTGGCCAATGGAGTAGCAATCGGATGCTACAGCAGCTACACTATTATTTGAGGTAAGAGATACATAGCAGGCAACTTTACTCAATTCAAAATTGATACTTTCTTCTATCATTCAACAACTATTACTTTCAACAATCAATCTCACTGACTTCTCCTTAGCAGCTAGGCTTCTACTTCTCAATTTTATTTATTGTATTTATTACTGTGATTGTTGTATGTGTATTTTTTCTACTGTTATGTCTTTCTTTGTCTGATACCTATATATTGTTTGAGCTCAAGGAGTTCTAATTGAACTATTTATGTGCCAAGTTCTACATAGGAATTTAGTAAACAAGTCTAACCCTTCAGGAAGAGAAATTAGAAAGCTCTGAAATGTTCAATCTAGTAATGTGTGGGATTGTTCGATGATATTTTAGGGCTCTACGATCGAACTAACTCGTCAATGTCAGTTTTGAATGAAGATGTTTCTATCACTTCTCATTTTGAGTGGATTTCATTCTTGATTAAAACGCAATGAAAACATTATTCGCTTTTTCCATTTTATGCCATGGAATCTTTCTTTCTCAGAAATCGGTCGGCCAACGGGCTAAATCGGTTCCAAGCAATGTAAGTTAGGCATAGAAGAAAGATGATTGGATTCCAATTAATTAGTACTGTAGCGAAAATATAGATAACTTCAAAAGTTACGTAGGATGCATCGCAGGAGAGAATTCTTCTTCCATAATCAAGAATCAAATATTATTTTCCAAACTTGAAGGCTGCAGAAATATTACAGTACAAAATTATTCATATGAATGGATTCATACCTACAAAAAAAAAAAAAAAAACATTCAAATTGTACGCGCCAATTTGGGATTTGTAAATAAACAGCCTATTGTTTAATGATTTCATAAATTTTTGGTGAACTTATTGAATTGGCGATTTTAATAAAAAATATTGCCCAATTGTAATATTGACTAGGAGTTTTCCTTTTCATAACCACTAAATAATTCTAATGTGAAATTCTATATCACCATCTGTACCTACACTGAACTTACTGGGAATTAGTGGAGAGCTTAACAAACATTTATACATTCCTGAAATATATTTACGTATGAAAATCACTGATCAAACACGAGATTTAGTAATAATAATTTTTCTATTTATTTGGAGTGGCAATGCTTCGTGTACATTATGACAGTGGGTGAGCATCTGTTCTACGAACCTGCTTCATTCTACTGCGATCTTCTACCGTGTCAACGTCTGCTCTAACCTGTGTCTCTTTCGTTCTTCGTTTTTGCTATTTCTTAGTTTGGTCTAAGTTTGAGTCTTAGTTTCTCATTCCATTTGCTATTAATATAAGGTAAGAATATTATTCCATGATAAAGCTATGCTTAACTTCCAATTATCATTCTATGTGAAACTTTTCTCTCTAAATTTCAGTTTCTGTAATGCCTAATAATAAATTTTGGTAGCTGTTATTATACATTTACCACAGAATATGATTAAATCTGCTATGCTCAATAAATTTTATTGAGAAATGTTCGGAGTTAAGAAAATGGCCGACATGTCAAATTTCAAAAACAGCAATTCATTATTTTTCTTGAATCTCGATGAAATAAACTATAAGAAGCATTTGTCTGCAAGAAGAATCAGTGCATTTAAAAAGTTATTTAATTCAGTTGTTCTTGTAACTAATAAAACTTCAGTAAGTTCGGATGTTGCTCACAGCTAGGCTGTTATGAGTTCCCATTTCCAAGTTATAAACTTTTGAGCTTTGTCTACTTTTAATAAAGTCATCTTCTTTGTTCTGGTACTTCTATACTCCAAACTTTCAAAAGCTTTTTTATCTTAGTGTACAGATCTGTAGGTCGAGTCATGACTAACTTCTTATAAATCCTTCTGAAGTTTCTCCATTACTTATTCCTCTCTTGTTGAATTCTTAGTTTTCGCTTCTTTTGAATTTATTTCCAAATCGTTCATTTTCTTCTCAACCACTTTTCTCATATTAGTCATTTTGATCTCCGTAACTTTTCCCGTATTAGTCATTTCTACCATAAGCCTCTCAAACATATCACATACTTTCTCCACGATAGCACCATGCTTTTATCCTAACTGAATTGAGTATATTATGTAAACTTACGTCTCCAATCGTTGTACTTTGTCTCCACGACCGGTTTCGACGCGACAAATACAGCAAAGAAGTCCATATAATAAAACAGATAGAGGTTCAGAACGGATATGGGACCAGCTTGGTGGACAAGATGCTCAGCAAGTACAACAGGAGGGTTATCTTGGGACGCATACTCGAAAGATAGGCCAATCCACAAACGATAAATTTGAAAAAGGAGGGGTGTATAGAATCAACTGCATTAAATAGGCCAGACGGGATGCTCATTTAGAGTTCGGTTCAAAGAACACATGCCAGGTCCTAATAGTTATTCAAAATTTGCGGATCACAGGCCACACTTATGGAAATATAAACCAGTCAATGGAAGTATTGAAGGTTATGAGAAAAAGTCTGATATTAAACACACTTGAAGAATTTGAGATTTATAAGGCCTTCAAAATGGAGTTGGCCTTTTTTGAATGAAAAACTAAATACGCAAAGTAATGAGATATTCAATAAAATGATACAGCGGAGGGTCGAGAGGAATGAAAAGGGGGCGTGGGGAGGAAGATGATAGTGGGACGGGTTCTTTTCGTCGCTGATGATTGTGATGAAGGGGTTGGTGGTGGTCGGAAGGTTGTAGGTCATCAGTTGCAAGTTGTTACCGGGCCCAGTCGGGAGATTTTATTTTATTTATTTTTTGGTTATTGTTCAAGAAATTTCAATTATTCGACGATGTTTTTCCGTTTGTGTGTGTGTGTGTGTGTGTGTGTTGCGTGTACTAGTGGTTAATATGACGAGAGTCAACTCAGACTGAGGATTTCCATCTGAAGATGACGCTTTGAGCGTCGAAACCGGTCGTGGAGACAAAGTACAAGGATTTGAGACGTAATTTTTTATAATAAATTATATTTAATATTACCAATTCAGGACTGAGGGTGGCAGTTGCACTGCTGAATAAACTGACTGAATTGTTATTACAGCATACACAGTAAACTTATACGGGTTTATATAATTACGTTACCTGCCTGGCTGGGGGCAGACTACTAATACTTGGTTCCTGCCGGTAGCCCTTTCGCCTTTATCTCTGTATTCTATGTCTGTAATAATAAATTATTCATCAAAAGAACACTACAATCATTGGTGACGTAGTTGATTAGACGCTGTGTATAATCTGTTGGTTTGCAGATTTGAGTCTAATCAACCTTGACGTTTTGGATGTATGAATTTCAACTTTTTCAGGTTACAAATTTCTTAAGGCTACTATTTTTGCTACTTGTCTATCTTGAGTACAAAAAATTGATTCAATTGGAATTGGGTCAATCCATTGAATTGGAAATTGAATTAACATCGCAAACAATGATTTTTTTGGCTACATCCAGTAAAGACTTTTGCAATAAGAAGCGCGAAGTTGATCCCCTTATTGGACTCTTGTATTCTCCATAGAGAAAAAATTTCCTTGGCTTTTACCCTGTTTCACGGAAAATGCGGTGCAGTGCGATTCGACGCTGCAGCTGATGCTGATTAGTCACTGAAACCAATTTCGGATTAAATGAAAATAATTCTGCACTATCGTGTTTTGACATGTTGTGCGACGGTCCGGGGTCCTTGTACTGCCAACTGACTGCATCAATGATGTTCTGAACAAATGGAGTGCATAGAAAATTGAGTTTAGCAAGAATATTAACGATTTGAATAAGGCTATTCTATCCCATTAGCTTCTCTACCGTTCCGCGTTGTGGGATAACTATCTGAAACGCAAAACAAGAGGTGCGTCGCGTCGCATTCTGTTTCATTGTGACCTGCCAAATGAAAAAGTTTTGAAATTTCAGCAAGTAGCATATGAATGCTTTAGCTATTCTATTTCCATTGTGTGAGATGTGAACACACATTTCGCCCCATAGAAGACATTTGCAAATACTTTTTACCAGTGGCGGTTCTAGCCCGGGGCAGGGAGGCAACAGCCCTCCCCCCCAATAGCTTTTGAGAAGACATTAGACATTCTTTTAGGAAGTACTAGACCACATGATCACCAAGTTGCAAAGGAGAGTTGAATCAAACGATTGTTTTGTTCAAGCATTTGATGCAATAAGTCCTCAAAGTAAAGGGTTTTCATCTGAGGAAAACTTTTGTGCTTTTGCAAATAAGTATGACATATTTAATTTGTAAACTGTGATGAACTATCATATGCACTTGGTTTGGTAAAACACACACTCAACGAATTTAAGGGAAACCCAATAGAGCTACTGGTAGTGGTAATGGAACAATCTAATTTGTACATCCCCAACGGTCAAAACCTCTAAGACTGCTGTTTACTCTATCAGTAGCTAGTGCCAGTGCAGAAAGATGAGAATCTAAACGTATCTTAGATCTACCTTGAAGACAATCATACTTGGCCATACACTCAATTGAAAGGGAGAAAAACTATTGAAGAATCCTCAAGCAATCCTGGATCAATTTAAAAATGTTGGCCAGAGGAGATTAAACTTATGGAGAACACTAGTTAAACTCCCTGAATGATTTTATTTTATTCAGTACTAAGAGTCTAAAACCTGTATTGTGAAGTTGTTTAGAAGATTTTGGAATACATAACTGTGCTTTGTGCTTATAAAGCTGTGTGTTTGACTTACAATTTTTAACCTAAACTGAAACCAACAATTACAATCTAGAAATATAGAAACGTCCAATTGTCACTGCTGAATGTTCACCCCACGACACTCCATTACGAGTAAGTAAGCTGTTCGAGATTTATTGTGCAAGAAAAAATAGTGTATAGTAAGACGAAAAAACCTACTTGTTTTTCACGTTTATATTAGTAAAACTTTCAGCCTGAAATAGTTTTTTATTAATTTCCACCTGGGGGGTATTTTATACCCCCCAAACCCCCCGGAAGTCTGCCCCCCAAGAAATTAACCTTTAGAACCGCCACTGCTCTTCACAATATGATGATGGCTCTTCACGGCTGTATGCTCATTCAAGCTTTGAATATTAATACGGTCTCTAAAAGACAGAAATAAAATATAAATGAATATAAAAGACGGAAATCTGAGTATGATAGTGGTGTTTGAGGATTCTGCAAAGCATATTGCCACTTTGCGAGGATATGCTTTGCTCTTAGCCCTAACTTATAATAATAAAAAGGCTAATTTATTAAGTTGGTAGCAAGATGATTTCTCCTGTAATAAATAAGACTGCACTCTTGGAAGGTGAAAACATTGAATTAATTTTTTTTATTCTGAAACTATTTTTTTTTTCAAATTGGAGCAGGATGGTTCTAAATTACTAACTTGTTTATTTTCACACCAACTCAGTAAATACACATAATTCGTGTGAAGCCACAGTAGCCTATGCCTTCCTCTTACTTTAGCTACTCTGATGGTCTCTAGTTCGATTCCCGATCCAATCACTATTATCCTCATTACTCTCACAAGTATCAGACCGGAAATTTCAGGAGAAATCGTCTGTTACCAGTAATCAATCATTTCATTAACATTTATCATTATGGTGGAATGTATTAATAGTGTGGAATTCAATTCATATTGGTATGAAATGTATTTTCATCATGATGTTATTCTACGTATTATAATTCCTTATCATTTTCAATTTTCAGAATGCAAGCGCCAATTATTTATAACTATGGAGGACGGCTCAGGCCGAGGAGAGTGGGTTAGTAATATTTCATTATTATAAACAATCTAGATTATAATAATATGCCTTATTGTGGCTTGAGGTGTACTATGTTCATATATATGTATATGTATATATATATATATGTCTCATATATAATAACGGCTTCATCAAGTATGTTGCTTTCCAAACTTTTCTGTCAAATAATGGCTTTGTTTCAGTGGGTTTGGCATACTGATATAACTCAATCTACAAACAAATTTTGTTACCTCAGTAAGGAAATCAATCACAACCTATCTCAATCCTCGTTTGCGTAGTACAATGCCTAGACCAAAACATAATGTCGGGTACGAATAGTCATCCATAGTCGAGATTGGTTAGAGGGACTATAGTCTACGTAGGCTTCCATTATAATATACTCATACTATACATGGTGTATGTAAAGCCGATTTTGACTGTGGATGACTCTTCCAGCTACTCTATGTTGTGGTCCAAGAGCATACTACTCAAACGAAGAGTGCTGCGATTGCTGTCCTTACTGATAGATTATTTATATCAGTCTGTCAAGCTGAGTCTGACAATGATATAAAATGGGAAAATGAGCGTCAGGAATTATAGATTTTCAAAACAATGATAAGAACAATAAAGTTTATGTAAATTTTTAAATTATCAATTTTTCTTCTAGATTTTGAAAAAACCGCTGTACATTATTTTTAATGAAATGTATCATCAGCGCAGTTATTATAACAAAATAATATTGTGTTATCTTGAGATGTATTCACCATAGCATGTGTCTCTTGAAAGTTTCAATAACATATGAGCGAGATTGAATTTTGTATTTCGAGTATTTATTGAGAAAGGCAACTTCTGTTTGCAGTGCTCTGTGCCAACCTGTTGTGTAGTAATTCTAATATTAAATTTGTTGCTTTTCTTTTAGGAGTGCCACCACCACCACCACCACCACCACCTCCACCAGCACCAGCACCAGCAAGGAGACGCCCCCTCCCCCGCCACAACCGCCGCCACCAACCGCCGCAAGCGGAATTCAGTTTGGTGGTGGGCATGGTGTTGTGGGCCAGAATGGGGAAGGGGCCATACAGGCCTGCCATCGTCACGAGAGACCCTGGGTCTCATGAATTTTTGAAAGTCCGAAGTGAGTAGAGTGTCAATCAATGTAATTGGTTCATATTATATGTTTATTTAAGTCGGTCTTAGCGGGTCAAACAGTTGGGGCGCTTATCTCTGATTGGAAATGGCTCTGACTGGCTGCTGCTCCTCAAGATCTCGAGTTCTAAACTCTTTCAGACTTTGATGTTTTCACCTTGTCATCATCCACCTCATTCATTACCTAGCACAAGCATCAAGACTCATGTGGTCATCATCTGGCAAATAAAATTATATGGATTTATCAGGCATGATCACTCAGACTATTAGAGTGAATTTTTTAAATATTTTGCTGCATGTGATTAATCTCCTAGACATTATTCCTTGGGTACTTTGACAACCCTCTAGGCTAGTGAATGTGATCTGAAAAGGTGGTTGAAGGTCACTAGGATTGAGGCAACGATTTGAGTCTGCAATCATTAAATTGGATCTATAGGGGATTGAGCGATCACATAACTATGGAGGCACTTATTGCTTTAATAGAGCAATCTAGACACTACCTTTACAATTCATATGAATAATTATACTCATAGGTCATTTCAATTTCTCCATTTGCAATTTTTTTTTTTTTTTGAGGATGAAGCCCACATAGGTCTGAGACCTGTGCGTGGGTAATGAGTTGGATGATGGTGATTGATGATGAGTTGGACCTACAGTTTTAGGTGGGCTCCGAACCACCGGGAAGTGATTTTACAGCAGAGAACAGTGTCTTTTTTGCTGGCCAATCTAATCGGTCACCGTTACGAACGGGACTTACGAGAACGCAGCTTATCTCTCTGATTGAACAGATACCAGCTACGGCTCGCGGCTATCACTCCGTATAAGTGATAGTAACGTATAAATTCATAGCCATTAAGTTAATATAAACTAGTTATTTTTTTTTAATTTTCAGTGATTTAGAATTATTCTTGTTAACTAATCTACCATACAACGTTTTTGATAATGTAGCCTAAATGGCCAAACTGTCCTCATAAACTATTGAGTCCAAACCATTTGACACAAATGCTGTGAGTCATTTTTGCCTTGAAAGGTGCATTTTTATAGCTGCTTTCCTTATTCAATCACTCTCAACCTTGTTTTCATTTTTTCAGCATTTCCAAAACGCACATTGCGCGATGTGCATTTAACATGGTTGGCGGATCGTGCCCGTCACTCATGGGTGTCATGGGGGGCTGTACACCCCTTCATGCCCCATGATGACCTCGTTTCGGCCATCAAGAGAAATGTGAGTGAAAAACAGTTCTATTTGTGGTTAGAATAATTATTTTTCTTTAAAAATCTTTATGAATCTGCAGCACTTGAATCATAGTAATTGGAAGTAGAACTAGTAATTAGTAGTCTCAAGGCCCCCATCGACTTTGACCGTAGTTGTCAGCAAGATAATTAATTCACCCATTGACTGAAGCCAATCCCCTTTTGAACTTGTCTTCAAATAAGAGTAAAACATCTGAAATTGCCATTTGCCAATCGCCCTCAAGGCTGTGCACTTGTGATTGAGAAACATTTTTTTGTCAAAGTTGAAGGTTATGAAGGTATTGAAATGTTTCATCCTTTGCCATGTGTGGTGATCACATATGGTGTTGCCATAGTAACCTCTTATTTACTTCAACTGTTTATTCACCATACTGAGTTCTTCGTCAATTGAAGCCTCACTTTACAAAAGGTCTTTAATTCTAGTACAATTTATTGAACGAAAGATAAAATGTAAAAAATGTCTATGCCTACTTAGATGACATTATTGTTTGTGGAATGGACATGATAATAAACTACAACGTTTTCGAGATACAATAAAAAAGTACAATCTAACCATAAACGAGGATAAATGCAAATATTCTCAATTTACCCTAAAATACTTGGAATATATTATTTAATAGAGTATGGTGAATAAACAGTTGAAGTAAATAAGAGGTTACTATGGCAACACCATATGTGATCACCACATTCTTTATCTATTATGTGTGTATCAAATGTCTTTGTGAACCTCAAAATAAATAATTGGGGGAAAGAATAATGAAAAAGATGCAAATAGTCATGAAAAATTTCAAATGTTTGTTTGATTATCGAGATTTAAGATGCCACTTTCAAGAAAAGGGAAACATGTGACTGTGCTAACCGTAGTATACTATATTATACCCATAGTTGTTATGGTGCTTTACTTATTATCTTGGTAGCTCTGCTATGGAGTCTGTAATGCTAATGAAATATGGCAAATATTACAAAAAAAAAAAAAAAAATTGAATAAAGGTTACTTTACCATTGCGGAGTGATACTAAAGTGAAAATATTTCTAATGCAATGTATATAGTATTATATGTGTTCTAACTGGTTTACAATTTTCTTGCAGATCATACTGAAAAAAATTAAAAAAAATTTAGAGGCCCTTAAAGTGAGAGCAGGAGAGAGGAGGCGGTGGGAGGCCAGTGTGCGGGAGGCAGTGGACCTCGAGCCATTATCAAGGTATTTATGAAAATATTTTTTTTTCAATTACAATAATACTATGAATTTTCTTTTTCCATCACCATGCTTCTAACTGCCACTAAGCCTGATGTCTTTGAACCATTCTAGACATTGCTGTAGAAAGCAATACAATATGTAGTTGGATGCAATGAGGAGCACAAACAGGCCAAGTACAAAAATGGATCGACATTTAATGTCCTTTATCATCTTTTAGTGAACTTACCGCACTGAACCAGTGATTGTTCATGTAATCCAACCTTAACTTTCCAAACTGAATTCAAACAACAACTAAAACTATTTACAGAGTTTGTTATAAGCAGAAATAAAATTTTTTCATCTTAATATTCAATTTTTAATTGATTATACTGATCAATTGAAAAATTCTGTTCAAGATTCCCTATGGCACAACTAATCAGTTGAACTATGATATCTTGGTAGAATGTACCTGATTGCCAAAATGTGGAATTATTTTGTTGACTAATTTTGATACACTCTTAGATTCCAACTCCATGGGACTTGACTCAGGAACTGTTGAATTCACAACTACTGTACTCTTAGGCAGTGACACTTACAACTTGCGGTGGTGTTAGACTACACAAACAGCTTGTCATAGCACACCAATGGAGTGTTGTATTGTGTTATATCTTTACCTGAAGTTCAGACAACATGGAAACTCAGTTGATGTGCTACATGTTGCTTGTGTGGTCTCACTCATGCAGCTTGAGTTATAGAAATTACACCCAACAACTCTTAAATGGAAACTCCCATCATGCAAAAAAGTGCCAAAATTATTGTTCAGTGAGCTATCACCAAACAATTTGAGTATTTTGAACATTATATAAAAGGGTTTATTTTTAAGAGTTTCCCATATTCTATTTTTATACTATCCATACTATTTTGAACCAAACCATGAAATGTATACTTTTGTTGATGATAATACAATTTATTTAATGTTTTGCAGGATCCAGAGAGTCCAATGGCTGGCGAGGTTAGCTGCGGGTGAGACCCCGCCCCTCCCGCAGGCACACGCAGAGGAGCAGGGCAACGGAGAGGAAGGGGATGCTGCCTTCCTCTACTTCCTCTCCATGATGGAGGAGGCAGAGGCGGTGGAGGCAGCCCCCCCTCGGCAGCCCCCGCGCCAACAGACCCCCCCTCCCAGGCGCGGCAATAAAGTAAGCAATAAAACACTTTAATGAGACCAATTCAATAAACCAGGGTTGTAGCAAGGATTTGTAAATAGTGGGACAAAACTTATTGATATCCATGGGGTTGTAGAGTGGGGGCCTAATTGATGGAGCTTTATCAACTTCTCAATCATTATTGCTGTGTTATTCAGCAGTGTAATTTAATTTGGATGGACTTCAAATTAATAATAATTGGAAGCAGAGAGAAATAGTTCATTTCTTTTTGACCTGCTGCAACAGCTTTGTTATTTTAATACCAATTTAATAAACAACGGTTCCTTCCACCAATATTTTTACATTAAAAATGTGTGTTTCAAAAGTCATGCTGTTTCTTATTCCTCATTATAACAATAGAATGGTTGCTGGTTGATTGATTGTTGATAAATTGCTAATTTATACTTCCATCAACTTGGTGAGTCCAAATATTTTTGAAGAATCAACCTCAATCTACCTAGTACTAAAATAATTATTATTTTTATTCTGAGTATCACCATTATGAGCCTACTATTTCATTTTGATTAATTTTATTAATATTAGTTTTCAGACTATCGTTTTTATCTATAAAAACAACACGTTTCGATATTCCACTGAAACTTCTGTTTTTCTCTCCATAAAACTTGAACAGGGATAACATGTTATAATAACATTATAGCCCATACTTCTCAACTGCAGTATTGAAAATTGAGCTTCTTCAGAATCATTTTGAAAATATAATCATGTAGGCCTACATTATTGAACGAGCGGAGCGAGTTCTTCCTTTTGACTTGAGGCTCGAGGCTTTGTGTGTTTGTATGTTCCACGATAACTTTCGAACGCCTTTATCAATCTACTTTAAATTTGAAACACAGATTCTTGGTATCTTTGGGCAGGTCAAGTTCGTTGGCCAATAAAATTAACAGACTCCTTCATCTTTTTTGAAGCGAAATAAAAGAACAATAGAATCTCAGCCCTTCATTAATATATCTATATATTACTATAATATATATAAAATAGTTGTTTTCACCATTAGGAATTCTCAATAGATTTCAAAATATAGCCTATTTTAAGTTACCATCAGCTGTATAGGTGAATAAATGCGATCAGGCTTTTTATAGAATCTCTATCAGCTGATATACGGTACTAATTTCATTGCCCTGACAAAATATGAATATATATACAGCTGTTATTTATATTGTAAATATATCTACTCTATAGATATACACTAACCCCATTGCCCTGATAGATAGGTATATGAGTACGGTATGTCTTTTTTGTGGAAAATAAACCTGTATATCAGAGCAATGATGAACTTGAACTTCAAGTGATAGATTGTCTTGTGAATTTTATCTAAACCAGTATCTTTAAAACAGCCGTTTTTTGTTACCACATTCCCCTATGATAAGCTTCCCAAATGAGTTTCCCTTTTCGAATTAAGTTGTTTGCAAGCGAGTTCTCCAGCCCGTTGGGCTCTCTAGTATTGAAACAATAGAATAAATCTATTCATGGTTGTTCAAAGTGCTAGGTGATGTGTATATGCATCATACTTCTGTCAGCAAGACACTGAAAAAAAATGTCTAATGGGAAACTAGATTATTAACTTTGTTTTTGTATGATTTTTTAGAGACCGAGAGATGACGATGATGATGATGATGATGATAATAATGGCGCCCCGATGGCCAAGCGGGCCAGGGTCCATGACCAACAACAGCAGCAACTACAGCAACAACAACAACAGCAGCAACAACAACAGCAACAACTACAGTTTCAACAGCAACAACAACAACAGCAGCAACAACTACAGTTTCAACAACAACAACAACAACAACAACAACAACAACAACAGCAGCAACAACAACAGCAACAACTACAGCTGCAACAACAGCAACAACTACAACAGCAACAACAACAACAGCAACAACTACAGCTGCAACAACAACAGCAACAACTACAACAGCAACAACAACAACAGCAACAACAACAACAGCAACAACTACAGCTGCAACAACAACAACAACAGCAACAACAACAACAGCAGCAACAACAGCAACAACTACAGCTGCAACAACAACAGCAACAACTACAACAGCAACAACAACAACAGCAGCAACAACAGGGGCCACCACCCTGCCAGCCCCTGGAGATAGGTCATCAAGACCTACCCAGGGCGCCAGGCGTGATGTGGGTGCGTCCGGCCCCAAGGTGGAGGAGGTCAGCCTCGGCCCCCGAGCCGAGGCATGTTACTCCACCACCACCACCACTATCACCACCACCATCGCCACCACCACCACCATCGCCACCTCAGCAAGGTTCACCCCCACCGTCGCCGCCCCATGTGCCAATAAATATTGGATACATGGATTTACCTGTGGGCGGCGGCATAATGTGGGCGGTGAGAGCTGCGAGGAGGCAACGGCGATCTGCTTCCTCACCCTTATAAATAAGGGGGTGGGGAAAGCACGGCCCCGTGCTCTAAGAGTCAAAGTAAGCATTAATTTTGAATCATCTTTCTGTATCAAGGTCTTGAGCTGGTCTCATATTAGAAGCTACTATGAGCGACTTTTAATCGTCCCTGAGGCTCTTTAAGCACCATAAGCCTTCTGATGCAATAGATTTGCTGATGCAGATAGGATTCAGATTGTATTGTATCGGCTGGATTGTAATGTTTAAAAAGCCTCATGTGTGACCAAAATTCAAAACATGATCGCCTCCAATGTGAGACCAGCTTTATCTGTGATGTGTCACTAAGAAATTTATTTCTGTTTTTAATTCAGTAATTCATTTTATTTTGAACAGTACGTCTACATCATATTAACAGTGTTTGAATTTTCATTTTCATAATTCTATACATATTCTTACTCATTGACAATTTAATTATCATCTTGGAATTGGAGGCAGTGTTGGATAATGTGTTGGCTATCCATGATGTTGATACATCCACTTGATTGATTTACATACGATGTACTATAGTTTCAGCTGTCACTTCTTTTTCCAAACTGAAACCAAAATATATTGTAGTAGCTTAATTATACTCTCCTCAGAAGAATATTATTGGTTTTAGACAGGGAGCCTTCTTCTAGTGCACGGGAGGCTCTCAATCTATGAACAATTAGGATTTGTTTGAAGAGAGTATGTATAGAGCTACTCTGTATTATATTTCAGTTCTAGTTTGGTTGAGATTGAAAACGATGTGACAGTCTAAACTATAGTCTCTTGTGTTTTATAATATGTGTGTTGATGGCATCATTATCATTATTCACTTATCAAGTAACTGACTGGGACCTGTTGGAATAAATTGTGCTACTATTAAAACTTGTGCTATATATAAAAACTTATAATTTCAGAGTATTTATTTTGCTTCATAAATTTCTCTGGGCTTCAAACAGAGCAGTCCATCCCAACCTTATCTGTTGAGATGTTGAAAATTAATGGAATCGTTAACTTTGTTACTTCTATTGGCTATTTTTATTACTGTTTTGATTATTGTATTAGCTATTTGGTACTTGACAAAATTGATGCTGAGATTAATGTTTATTTCAGAACAGGCCCCGAACATGAGCCAAAACACAGTAGGGGCCACGCCGGACCAACGCCTACCACGCCTATACCGGTACTTCATGCCAACCCTACATCTGCCGGCGTCTACCATCTGCCCCCCCCAAACAACAGGTTGCTCAAACTCAATCATTACCTCAATTGGCTTGGTAAATTAATGTTTCTTTCAGATAGACACAGCTGACACTCTATGACTCTAAAAGTATATTTAAATTCCCCCTCTTCAGAATTGCTCATTCAATTTACCATAGTGTTAATCAAAATGCAATTTATATTTTTTAAAGTCACAAAATATTGATGAATTATTGTTTTATCGTTTCGATAGCTAAGTACCAGGTGTTTATGAAAAATATCGTAGTTTTTACGCTTTATAGTGTTTATTACATACAACTTACTATTCAAATTAATACAACAAAAAAAGTGCAGCTCAAACAGTACAACCCACATGTCATCATATTATGGTGTATCATAATGCTGCCAAATGTAGTTCTGTTATTCATCTTCTACCAATTGAGGAAATAGCCAAAGTTCTAGCGCACCCACATAAACTTTTCGCCGAGATATAGCACAAACAAAGCATTAAATTTATGAGAGTCTCGTTGCAATTGCGTACCAACAGGAGCTAAATAACAAAAATATTTATCTTTCATTTGATGTGATATTTTGATTGTAAGTAGAATGTAATGAATACTATGAACATTTGAAAATCCGATATTATTTTATAAACACCCTTTATTACAACACAAAATTAGAACGTGGATAAACTCATTTTTTTATTATTTCAAACCATTCCATGAACGCAAAAGAAAGTCCCAAGTAATAATTGAATTTGAATTTAAAGATGATTATATTGTATTATATCAATATTTGCCTTACATTAAGGAGCTGTACTGCACTGCACTGAATTTTTTCAAAGATTGCTTCGCATTTTAAACTTGAATTTGGAATTTAGTTTGCAATGAAACTCACAATTTTTTGTTGAATCCATGACTGATTTCAAACCATTGAACCAATGCATTTTTTCGTCTCTGTACCGAACTAGGTGTTTTGATTAGTTTCAAACTTCTTTAAGTTTTTCTTACAAGATTTCTGAGCTTCGACTGAATGTTCAGAATTTCCCCATCTCCAACAATTCAAGAAGGCCCTCGGGATAAGCGTTATTTATAGGGGGTTGAAGTTCTTAATTGCTGTCGCATTTATAATAATCTTATGACAATCTAATCTTATGATAATCTTCATCACCAATCTCATCTATCACATTTTCGCCCGCGTGTCAAATGGCGTCGGTGGGGAGTGGGGAGTGGGGAGAGACTCCCTTGTGGAATTGTCATCGGTAATTATTAATGATATTTAAAATTTCAATGATACAAAATACAAATTATAAATTCCTCATACGTGATACAATTATCGTTCAACTAGTTAATTTAACAATTTGAAAAATAAAATAATGGTATATCACCTGGACCTCTTTTTTTTTAATTATCAAAATCATCAATTACATTAATTCTTGCAATATTTAAAACTGCAATTCAGATGAAATTTCCAATGTCCAAAATTAAGTAAATTCTCAATATTGTATTCAAAATAACCTTATAAACTTATTTTTTGAAAAATCTACAGAACAAAATTCAAATTTCAATTTTTATAGCCTCTATAAAATGAAACATTAGTTTTTGGAATCAATAATCGAATCAAATTTTAATTTAATTATAGTTACATCTGATATCAAGGCCAGAATTTCCCAATGTTAGCTGCTTATCATCCCAAGTAATACACTAATAATAGAGAATTTACCGTATAAATATAAAAATAATTTTCTACTACATAGCTTTGTTCTTGAACTATTGAAAATTGAACAGTTGTTTTAAAATGAAAAGACAATTTACATAAAATATTCAAAATTTCACTCTGATATTCAAATAATAGAGGATTTACCCTATAAATATAATAAAAACGTTTCTGCAACGAACTATTGAAAATTGAACAGTATTTTAAAAATAAAAAGACCATCTACAAATAATATTCACAATTTCACTCTGATATTCAAATAAAATAATAATAGTCGAATTAAAAACAATTGTAAAACATGCTCTTTACTCGCGACAATTTTGTTGATTATTTATGAGATCCAGGATATTGAACATAATTATATTATATGTTTATCCTGGAGGTCATGTGTAATTATTGGATTTGTAATTGGGTGGTATGTGCTTTTATTAATTTTCAAACTTTTCTTTTTAAATAAATAACACGGTTCAATTTGAAATAACTATAGCCTAGTTTCATTTCTTGTTATTCTAAACAAAGAACACTACGCCATTTTACATTGTCCCCAATTTCACATTATTTTTGAATTACTAAAAATTGCTAACATTCTCTGAGATAATAGTAAAATCTGCAATACATTTCCGTCTAGAATGTAATTATAGGACATAAAGAAATTATCTTGTTACTTGATATCAAATTTTTTTCTCCAAACTGGAATAATCACCATTTTTATCGGAATACCATATTCCTTAATAACAGTAAAGGAATCCAATTTTAATATTCTGCGACATATTTGGCGGCTCTGGTAGCACAGTTGGTTGGAGCGCTTGTCTGTGATAAGATAATGGGCTCTGGCTGGCTTCGTTTCCTGCAGCCTTGGGTTCGAATCTCATTCAGCCATGGATGTTTCTCATCATTAACCCATTCACCTCATTACCCACGCACAAGTCCCCATATTCATGTGGGCATCATCCGCAATAGAAAAAATAATAATATTACCAGCCTAATATGCAATCCAATTTCGGCCGTTTCATTCAACAAATCATCAACTTCAAAGCATCTACCTCACACTAAACTATAACTTTTAACTTTCAATTGATTAAGAAAAGGGCAATCACTATTCCTGATGAATTCACAAAATTTTTTAAATATTTCAAACCCAGTTGCTTTGAGAAATAAGACAATTCTATTAACTTATTATCTCAATACCAATTTGTACCGTCACTTTCAAATATGAAAATCAAGTAGTCCTTAAATTCCTCGAGAAAAATAGTTCATAAAACTTTCCTTCACAAAATGTCAAATAAATCGCGATAAAATAGTTCATAAAACTGGTCCAAACTGCATCACAGAAAAAAAATGAAAATTATTCTATTCAATTTTACTGTAAGTGAATAGCACTCTGAGTAGAGAGAAAAATTGAGTAATTGATTACTGGAATATTCCCTATAAATCGCTAATGATACAACACTTTTTCGTTTATAAATATTACAATTATTTCACAAAACTGAATTCCAGTTATATATCATGTACCGTAGCCATGTTTCAGCGAGATCAATAACCGGGCAGTTGCAATGCTGGTTTTTTCGTTAGTTCCCCGTTTCAATAAAAACAAATTTTCAATTGTTGAAAGGGTTAAAAAATTTAATCAAACAGAACCAGATTCAACAGGGTGATCATCAGCATTATTTATTTATTGAAATTGCATTAATCATTTGACAGCTCTAGGATAAACCCATTATTGCCCTTATGACACAAACGGTGAGATACAATATAATGTAGTACGGTAACTAGAAATATGAAAAGAGCTGATGAGTATTTAAATAGTTTAGACCAATTACGGAAAAAACAATTGAACCACAATTGGCATCATACACTATAGAAAAACAATTTCACGATAGAAGAAAGACAGTTATAAAATTCAATAATTATTGGAAATTACAATATCAATGTAAATAAAAACCAACAATAATAATAATAATAATAGAGAAGTGCTGATCATAAAATTAATTATTTCTACTTAATTTAAATGTATGTATGGAATATAAGTAACCTCATAAAGAATAACAGACATCCTCACAAAAATCTCAAAGATACATCACCTTTAAATCCCTCCTAAAATTATTATTTGGTTTGAATAAATCGATCCTAGACTCAAATTGTTATAGAGTACTCTGAAAAAGAGGAGTGGAAATATCCACTATCGGTTCTACTTCTGGGTAGGGAAACTTCTAGACTTAATTTCCTACATAGATTTCCCTTGCATCGTTTTTTCTGAGAAAAATTTCACCATGGCGTGTCAAGAATAAACTTATATTAGAATACTTTTCTTAATTATAATACTTATATCAAATTATCATTAGCCTCCAGTTCGGTGATAAATTTACAAAATAGAATTGACACATTTATAATTATTGTTTAGAAAGAGTTCGAAACTGACGGATTTTTAATGCTTCAAACAGAAAAGTAGAAAATAATTAATTGAGCTCCCTTGATCTTTCAAGTGCTTTCCTCTTACACACACCACACCAGCCATTGATCTGTATCTAGGCGATCTCTGATTAATACATTATTTTATTCTACCCCAGTGAGACGGCTTGAACTCTTGCTAGAATTGGAAATACTCCTATTAAGTGCCTATTATCTTCCCTTTGCTTCATATTACTATTAAAAAAAATAATTATCTTTCCTCCCTCGTATGTCTAAAATCAAAATTGCACACATTTAGGAATTTAAAATTCTAATTAATCAAAATTCACATCGTTTTATGTATTTAATAAGTATTTAATTAATATAATCTCATTTACATTCCTTTATTTAGACCACAGTGTATCCATTTTCTCTGCAAACAAAAATACAGTAAAATAATGTTAATTTTATTTATTATGAACTTTGTTTCAATAATTTGAAAATATTCCTATCGTTTAATAATAAACTGGAAAGTATTTAAATAAATAACACAATTCTAAAATAAAATTAAAAAAGTTTCATAGACATGGTTAGTTTGAAAAGCAATATACAAATAAATCTAGTACTCATTCGCTTGTAATTATTATTCTTAATCAATTATTTTGATAAATTAGGGTGAATTAAGTCGTCAAAAAACTCTAATGAGACATAATGACCTTGACTAGTTATATAATTTTGAAGTAGCACCATTCAAATTAAGTTTAAAATAATAGTGTTAAAATAAGAAAATAGTAACTTCGATAAGGTGATGCAATATCAGGGCTCAATACAATTGAACAAAATATAATTATTAAAGATATACACAGCCTACTGTACATGTACATACACACAATACAAGTTAAATACTGTCTAATCAGGTGCATGCACTAGGTCTCACAGAGGAAATGAATAGTTCACTCATGTTCAATCATTTCTAGTTCTATTCTATCCAATAAATTTATGAGTTAGTTTCACATCAATGTTTAGGGCTTTCACAATTGAACGATTTTTCATCTTAGTGGTGAAAGAATTTCTATCCTGGATGCATTTGTAACGAAAAATTCGGAAAACAATCTTATCTTACTTGATTCGCCAAAACACAGTCAATAATTGGATGTTTTTTTTTTTTGTTTGCTTCGGTTTATGATTTAAGAGTATTGCATTTGGGAGTTAATTGTTACATTAGACCTCCACCCTAATTTTATATTATAGATGTTTTTAGCTTTATTAGCACTTACACGGTGGTCCAGAACCCACCTAAAACAGTAGGCCCACCAAGTTCCCCGTAAGGGTCTCTCCACTAATAAAAACCATACGCTTATTATTATTATTTATTTCTTCCTGTATTTCTTGTTCCATGACGAACTGCGTTGTTAATATTAACTTTTTATGTGAATTTAACGACTTGAGTCAAATATTCATTAAGAATAAATAAGATTTACTTACTCTTTAACTTACGGCCGAGCGCTTTCGAATCTTTGAGATCCGTTTTCAGAGGCGTCCTTCTTGATCATCATGTCAAAACTGAAGGACGCCTCTGAAAACGGATCTCAAAGATTCGAAAGCGCTCGGCCGTAAAGAGTAAGTAAATCTTATTTATTCTTAATGAATATTTGACTGCAAGTCGTTAAATTCACATAAAAAGTTAATATTTATTTCGATTCAATAAGCAGTAACTAATTATCAAATTAAAATAATAATCTCTATCCTCATATTTGTAAATTCCTCTACAAATCAAGTAAACAAAATACCATTCAATTTGAAAGTTTTGGAGAGTGACTGCATTTTTTAAAAATTGAATACATGAAATATCTTACACATTTCATGAAAAACTTCACTTTTTCTTCACTGTAACTTCAGATGACTAGTCCATCTATTGAAGAATTTAGGGCTTCAATGCAAATAGAAAATTGCCAATTTTTTTCCCCCAGTTTTGAAATTAATCTAACACTCAGAGCTGTTAGTAATAATAATCTTTATTTCTGCAAATATAAACAAGCAAAAAAAAAACAATACACAGGAAAAAAAAATTATACATGATAAAAAATAATAATAATTATAAAACTATCAATCATTAGGTGAGAAACCAAGAAGTTACAAAGAAAAAAATACTTAGTTCAACTTAACTATCATGTAAAAGAAATAAAATGTTACAAAAAAAAATATCTGCAGAAAAAATAATACTGTATGCAAATAATTTCATTGTGAAACTATGTCCGCATACAGGAGCATCATAGGATCCAACAAAGATGCCTTGAATTGATGTAATAAAAAAAATGAATAATATAATTAAAACACTTGGAGGAAACAGAATAATAATAGTACGAAAATGTAGGAGTAGAAACAATAAGGACTAAAAATATACCATTAATGCTCTCCTATGGTTATTTTTATCATTTTCTTCGCCATTTAAAAAATATTCCTAATACCGTGTTAAAATTTAATAGGTCAAGAATTCTCAGCTTTCTAAATATGTTAACGAGAGTTCACTTAGTGATTCAGAAGTTATTGATTGGATAAAGAGAAAAAAATTGTATGAAAAATATGAGTACTACTTCAATTTATTTTACATTATTAATTTATCTCTGAATAGTGCTGGGCTAGAGGCCTTGGGCGTTGATCTCTGCAATCTATTAAGGCTGTGCGCAGGGTTTTTGAATATGATTTTTTCAAAGTTTCTTGCATTGGGTATTATTAGGGCTTTGAAATGATATCTATTGCTGTGAGGAAAAAAAATTTTCTTTAATAATTATTCTGTGAAATATGGGGGTTTAAAGTTGATTTTTTTTGGTTTTAGGGAGAAATGGATTTCACCTATGAGAGGTTGTAAAATTTTGATAAATTTTCTATGACTAGAAGCCTTACAGTATTGAGGAATAAAATGACATAAGTTAATTTTTATTTCAATCTAACAAATAGTTTTTTCAAAGTAAATTATTGGAAAACTGAAATTTCTACAGATTTAAAATAAATACTTCTTTTAAAAATACAAATTCAATCATCAGAGTAAAAATTATGTCATTTCATTTCTCAAGGTGTCTTTTAGTTATAGAAAATTTATCAAAATTTTAAAATCACTCTTAGGTAGAATCCATTTCCCACTAAAACCGAAAAAAACTCAAATTTAAACCCCATATTTCACAAAATATTCCTCGCAATAGATATCATTTCAAAGCCCTAATAATATCCAATACAAGAAACTTGAAACAAAATCATGATCAAAAACCATGCGCATAGCCTTCAAGCCTTGTGTTCCACTATATATTATTTGCTGGCTTTTTTGAACAATTTCTCTCAGTTGTAATCACTTATATGTATTACTAGCAGGTTGCCCGATTTAATTGAATTTGGATTTCTTGATGTTGCCCAACTTATTAACAAAATCAATTTAAAAGGATATTCATTTTATCCATCTTCCCCTTCTTCTGTTCGTTCTTTCGTCTTTACTTTCTCTTCTTTTCTTCTTCCTCTTCTTTTTTGCCTTCTTCCTTTTCTTCTTCTTCTTCTTCTTCTTCTTCTTCTTCACCCGCATAAAAATGATGCACCCAGTTCATTTTTTTGTCAAAAAAAAGTGCTAGAGTTTTGTCAAAGGAGAACAACATTGAAACTTTCATTTATATGTTATTAGATATTTTGGGACATACAATAATGTGCATCCCTTGTCGACTGATCCAACAGTTCAACTCTTCACAGTCCTCTATAAAATCTTTACACTATATACAGTAAATTTTGAATAAATTGAAGAAAAAATAGATTTTTTCTTTTCAAACAAGGATCTAGAGGGGATAGGAAGAATCAAAGGACCTCCAATTGAAGTCGACCTGCAATCGTCAAGCAATCGGATACTATCATCAGCATTCTTTCTATGTCCATGCTCACATTCATTTGCATTCAAAGGAGGCTTTCTCTGTGCTGTCCCTGAGTTTTCAACAATAATCACCCACATAACTAGACAACACCTTGTGGGGAATCATGGCTGGATTGGGAAAATCTGCTGCACAGAGCTGCTTCAAATTATTTTTCCTTACATGGTGATGTTGAGAGTCCACAGAGTGTGTGCACTGATCACATCTCGCCAAACATCACTTCTATATTCCAAGCCGTAGCTCTCATTGAAAGCTACTCACTAAAAGAGATAAATAACTTCATCTCTGATCATTGCTGGGGTGTCCGACGTGTATGAAAACGTACATTGTAAAGGACCAGGATGGTTGAAGAATTGATTAAGGGAGGGTACGTTTTGGATAACGTCGCTTGAAAAATCGTCTGTATCTCTGATAACTATCAATCTTAAATTGATTTTTGCATCATACTGGTGCATTGTGCTGGGATAGAGGTTACAGGTAACAAATAAATCAGACTTTTGTCAAGTCAGCATCGTAAATGCAGCCTCTGTTAACAGAGGGTTTTTGGGTGGCATATAATATTCATAGTGTCATGTTGGACCAAGCATCTTATATGCGACCACCACTAGGGGAAGGGGTTTAGGTGACAAATTAAACAGACTATTGTTAAGTCAGCATCTTTAATGCAGCTCATGTTATAAAAAGAAAATTATGTTTTATTTGCATCTTAAATGCAGCCTCTGATGGAAGAGGAGCTTTAGGTGGCATATCATTCATGTCATTGTTGGACATGGCATCTTATATGCGTTCACACCAATGGGAGGAGGTTTCAGAGGGGGGGGGGGGAATAGTGTTTTGCATCATTTTGATGTATTTTTTTGGGATAGAAGTTGCAGGGGACAAATTAAACTGACTATTGTTAAGTCAGCATCTTAAATGCAGCCCATGTTACAAAAAGAAAATGATGTTTTATTTGCATCTTAAATGCAGCCTCTGGTGACAGAGAACTATTAGGTGGCTTATAATTCATAATGTCATTGTTGGACATAGCATCTTATATGCAACCACCACTTTGAGGGGGGGGGGGGGTTAGGAAAGAAATAAGACACAGTCAATGTTTGGACTGGAGTGGCTTAAAGATAGTCAATGTTGGACCGCATCTTAATCAAATGCAGCCACTATTGAAAACATTTTTGAGAAAAACTGAGTATGAGGGTCAACAATACACATTCGTGAACAAAAATCACTTCAAGATTGATACTTTGCAGATACAGACGATTTCCCAAGCTGCAGTTCTCTATTCATCCCCTTTTCAGCCCCAATTCATCAACTACTCTGGAGCTCGACTATATGCTTTTTCATACTCACTTTGTACCCCTCAGCAATGATCAGAGATCAAGTTCTTTATCTCTTTTAGTGCATAGCTTTCAATGAGAGCTATGGCTTGGAATATAGAAGAGATGTTTGGCGAGATGTGGTCAGTGCGCACACTCTGTGGACTCCCAACATCACCGTGTATGTGCCTACTGATGGAAGGAAAAATAATTTGAAGCGGCTCTGTGCAGCAGATTTCCCTAATCCAGCGATGATTCCCCACAAGGTGTTGTCTAGTTATGTGGGTGATTATTGTTGAAAACTGTGGGACAAAGCAGAGAAAGCCTCCTTTGAATGCAAATGAATGTGAGCATGGACATAGAAATAATGCTGATGATAGTATCCGTTTGCTTGTGCGATTGCAGGTCGACTTCAATTGGAGGTCCTTCAATTATTCCTATCCCCTCTAGATCCTTGTTTGAAAATAGAAAATCTTTTTTTCTATTTTTTGGACAATAATGTTGTTTTCGACTGATCCAACAGTCCAATTATTCATAGCAGTCCTCTATAGAATCTTCACACTATGTAATAACTTCTAAATAGATTTGTGTTTTCAATATTGACCTTGAGATGGGATTGATAATACTTATTGTTAGCCATTAACACATAGTTGTATGTCATATATAAATGAAAGTTTCAATGTTGTTCTCCTTTGTTGAAACTCTAGCGCTCCATGTGACAAAAAATAAACTAGGTGTATAGTGATGAGGAGAAGAAGACGAGATGGAAGAGAAAGTGTAGGGTTGAGAAGGAGGAGATAATATAAAGATAAAGATAAAATTACTTTATTTACGTAAATTTACAAAATGCCATTGACTAATTAGGAAGAATATCATTAACAACACCATAGATTGTAAGATGAGTAAAAGCTTGGATATTGAAAATGAGATTTTATGTGAGGCATTCACGTAATGAGGGCGAAGTCTGGACAAAAATTCGTCCATTCAAACTAAACCTTGATAACTTCGAACTGAGAGACTATATAATTGGTAAATAGAAGGAGATATTAAAGAATAATAAAAGGAAAGAAGTCAGAGAAGAGTAAATAGAAGAAGGGGAAGACAAATAATAAAATAGACTGTTAAATTGATTTTGTAAATAAGTTGTCACATGTAAACCTAGATTCAATTGAATCTGGCAAACTGCTAGTAATATATGTGATTTTTTGGCTTACAACAGAACGAAATTGTTAAAAAAACAAGCAAAAAGAGCTGTACGAAAATAGGTTAACTCACATTGTTCTTAAAAATTTTAATTCCTCCTTATTCGTTTAATTTCATTCAAAGCACTACGTTCTCGCACAACAGAAACTAGAAGCTTATATTATTATGTTTCCGTTATAATTTCATACTGAGTCAAATATCCTGGCGGTCAAGGGAAAGTTTTTATTTAGGCTACATTGCAGGCTAATTTCACAAATACAAGGATTCTTGAATTACTCACACACGAATACAAGTAGGCCTACCGCCACTAATAGAAACAGAACACTAATGAGAGTAATATGTTAATTATTAACAATCATGTTTATAATATAAAATTAATTATGTCATATAATATATGTTAAAACAATAATGTTTTTCCAACGATATTGACACTTTCGAAATATTAATTCAAATTCTAAATTAATTTATTTCACACACACACACACACAATAATACAATACAGTAAAATACAATAAAACATTCTAACATGCGATTATCTCCTCCAACCAATATTAGATTATAATATACTGAATGAAATAATATTTACATATATGGTTAAACTTGATAATTATTTAACTACAATCCCTAATAGAAATAAAAAAAACAACAGGTGATAAATGTGGAAAAATAAATTTGGACACCCCTAAGCATAGGCCCGAAGTGGAGTGTACTTCACAAAATAAATTTTTAACACACTCATAGAAGTGAGATCACCCCGCCCTATGCATATTTACAAAATTAACCCGAATTAAATAGAATATTTCACATACTGTTATAAACTTCACAATATAAAGAAAAAACGATGAACAAAAAATAGAAAAAAAATCATTATTAAAAAACTTTATCAAAGAAAAGATAAAAAATAGAGAGAAGAAAACAGCTATCTTCACTTGGAGACAAGTGAGTACACAAGTTATCCAACAATTTTCAAAAATGATTCGCATTCCCTTAAAGTGAAGAGGTGGGATTTCAAACTTCTAAGAAATGAATTTGAAGTTTTCAAGCAGTTGAGCTTTCGTGAAATTAAATTAAAAAAAATTAGGAGCATTAAAAGAAAACAGTTGAGCTAGATTGGGAAATTTAAACCAGTAATCGCCTGAAATCGTATCTTATATCACGAGTAATATTGGTATTTAAGCTCCTTATGAGAAAAAGCTCTAAAACCTTTTAAACATAGAGATTTCTGATTGGGAGTACTTTAAGTCGAAAAAAGAGGCCAAGAATGATCAGTTCTAAGTTATTATTCGGATAAAGGACTTTTGAAAAACAATGCTAGGATACAGTGTTGTGACATATTATTTACCTCCCAAGCATACAAGTCCATAACTCATCCTGGAGTTGATAAGAGAATGATAATAAGCATAAGATAATAATTAATTAGTAGGACATAATTCACGCAACATGTAGAAACTTCTTATTCCTCTACAAAACATATTTTATAATTTAGCTACATGACCGCGAACACATACTGTCTATAAACACTGAATATAAGTATCCTATAAATAAATCGAAAAGCAGTTCATTAATATTTATGTGTTCTTATCCACATCACAAAATAATATCAATATTGATAGTTTGCATCAGAAAATGTGTACACTGAATTCATAATAATTATTCATGATTCAATCAACTTACACGGGTAAAGTTCCCATTTTAATACTTGAAAACGCATTTACTTCACAATAGCATACGGTACCATACCCGAAAATTCATTCGTGGCAAATCAAGGCAACAATAATTCTAGAGAAATTAGAGAAAAACACTTTCAATTCTCTCTACACTGTAGGTACTTGATAAAATTATATTATTTACTGTAAACATTTCATTCAGTTATCAATATAACTTATCTCTTTATTCAACTTGCCGTTCCCCATCAGAGCCTTATAGCATAGGTAATAATTATTTGGTCATCTTGCAGTCTTCCAATTATTATTTATTAGTATAAATATTATCACAGATGTCTTTTAAACTGAAACAGAGGAACATCATAGTAAATTTAATAATCAACACCTAAAAATTAGAAACCAATATGAATTCCATTAATTTCGAGAGTTACTATATTCATTTTTAATCCGTTCCTTCAAAATTAATAACTATATAATTTGTATAAGAACGGCATAGTGGCATCAATTTTTCAACAGTATTTGATTTATTAACTCAGTATGATGTTAGTGCTTTGATTCGTTTCAGTACAGTATTATGTTTCTAAAAGTCATGGGTGGATAAAATACTACATCAGCAATCAGAGGCCCAATACAAACTCATTTAAGCATTGATAGCCTTGTGCAGTAATTTCCAATAGTATTAAATGTCTAGTTATGAAACTGGCCCCCAGAAATGAGCAAGTCACATCAAGAATTCGTTAATTTATCACAAAAATCAGAACAAAGAATCTTCAAAGAGTAGAACCTTGATAGAAAAATTAACACTCTTTGTCACGAAAAATATCACAGAACCGTTGTTTGGTAAAATAGTGTTCAAGTCGTCTCCTCAATAATCAAATTATTGTTAGTGACACTCCTGGTTATTTAATTACAATCATTAAAGATCATTAATAATGTTGAAGACAAAATAGTTTTGAAATTATCTCATATCCGATAATAAACAAATAGATTTTAGTAAGTTATCATTTAAGTTAAAATTCAAATATAATCTGATATACTTTAACGCTTTTAAATCTTGAAATGCATTAGAAAAATTCAAATCATTATGCTAAACTCTTCCATTGGCGGGCCGCTTAGCGCAGTTGGTTGGGGCGTCGCAACTTCAGCTTGCGTTCGTGGGTTCGAATCCCGCTCCACCGTCAAGCATTTATGTGTAATCATTCACTTCATTACCCACGCACAAGTCTCGGACTCATGTGGGCATCATCAGCAATAAAAAAATTCATACTTATGATGTTCTCATCTCCATTACAAAGATAACTCGAAGTAAATCAAACAGCACTTACTAACTTGACGTAAAATAAGTAAGCAAAAAGTACAAATCAAATTAATAAGCATTTTGCATTACATGGAAATAATTTGAAGAAAACCTAAGAATAGGGAAGCGAAAGATATCCAGGTGCCCAGACTAATAATAATATTATAATGTCTTTGAGTCCGGTGAATTTAAATCAAATTCTTTATTGCATCAAAAATTACATAGAATATAGCAAAATATTATATCACATTCCATCTGTACACGTTAAATATTATATCATATTTATTTATCTGGTAAAATAAAATAATTATTAAAGGAAACTTGGTTTTACACGCCGGCAAAAGTTAAAACTTGTGCGCCAACGCGGTCTTGTCAACTGAATTTACATATTTTTTTTTTAATCTCTTGAATAAAAAAATCGTTCACTGATTCTAGAGGTTGTATAGATTAAGATAAAGAAATAAAAATAATATTTTTTTTAATTTTTACTCATCAGCTCTTTAGTTTAAAACATCTAATAAGATGAGATCAAATTATTAATTAAATGAAAGAATGTCCTCGCAACCAAAAATGTAATTCGATTTTTATGCTCATTATCACTATTTACGCATTCCCTGAGTTGAACTGTAACCCTTTCTATGGGCATTAAGTTCAGTGACATTATTTTGTCTTGTTACAGTAGCACCCTATTTCCTTTATAGTATCTCCCTAGGGAGATTTCGAGAGGTCTTGATAATAAACACATGGTTTCTTCAGGGACTTAAAAATGAAAAATTTTCTCACATTCAGCTTTCAGCTTTTAATGTTTCAACACTCGGATAGACTCTAAGTAACTGCATGAGAAGTTTTTCAGTTATTGAATTTTGTAAGACAAACTGTGCTTTTAAGTACCAAATACAATTACCACACTGAATTTAATGATTGAAATGGGGTGGAATAAATGCAATTTGAAAATGTTTGACTCATGATACCTCTAAGCATATGCATTTTTAAATTGACAACCCTCAGTTTTTTAAATAGATAATTATTGTAGTGTTATATTGGCTCTTGGTTCTGTAGTCGGACCCACGTACTATTGAATATAGTAAATAAACAAGAGGACCCTTCTTCATAATAAATAATAAGCTGTGGAAAGATAATAGATCTAACACCCCTTCTCACTTCAAATAAATTTCTAAGAGTATTACTGGGAAAATCAAAAGAATAATGAATAATATTGAACTTCTGGGAAAACATAAAATCATATTATTGTTATTAATTTTGAGCCTTTTCTTCACTCTGAAGTCAGTGGGTAGAATCATTTTAAAGGTACTAATTCGTCAAACTCTTGAGATGATTCTATTTCAATACGGTCCACAAAAAAAAATACATTGGTAGATTAGTAGTAGCTAATTTCTAATTGATTTTCAATGAATGTTTTGAAAAGAGAGCCCAAAAGGGAAATTCCGGTACAGTACACGTGAAAGTGGCGGCACTGGTGGCGCAGTTGGTTGGAGCGCTTGTCTGTGATAAGATAGGGCTCTGGCTGGCTTCGTTTCCTGTAGCTTTGGGTTCGAATCTCACTCAGTCATGCATGTTTCTCATCATTCACTCATTCACCTTATCTCCCACGCACAAGTCTCCGGGCTCATGTGGGTATCATCCGCAATAGAAAAAAGTTTTTGGCTTAAAACATTTTTGAAATGCAAAAAATTACAAAGTTCTTTCCCAACAAAAATTGAAATTCGTTAAATTTTGTGTGAAATGTTATCCTTGAACAGCATCCACGTCAGAATCATAAAATAATAATCATTGCGCTTAAACCATTTCATGCACTCCAGATTTCTAATGAAGTCATTTTGATAGTCCTATCAAAAAATCAAATCAAGTCTTTAAGTGCATAGGCTGATTATCAACTAAAGTTTCACCAAGTTCTAATATAGGTAGAAATAAACAAATTTAATCATATTCTTAATTATAGTCTTGCACAGTTTTCTGTCTTAATAAAATTGATATTTCAAGATATTTCATTTCAATAAAATTTGAAATCAAGTAATCAAGATCAGATCTTCCTTTTCTCTTTCCGATGATTGCATTTACTTATCAAATCCATAGAATTTTACCTAATCACTCGAATAAAATAATATAATTCACAATTTGTGATAAGATAGCTTTTCCATAATATGCAAGAATATTCCCCAGTGCCATTTTCAAATTCTAAACACTTGATTAAATATCAAAGCTTTATTTTATTCAGTTCACGTTAAAATTAAAAACTATACACTTTTAAATTATTGCAAATAAATCCATGTTCAAACTACAAGAAAAAAGTTCGAACAATAATCACTATTATTTTGAAATCGAAAACTGAATTGAAGCAAAAATTCAATTCACAAAAATGTCCTTGAAATGAAACTAGCCCATAGTTGTTTGTTATCAGCATAAGATTTATTATTAGAATTATTATTACTTCCCCTTTTTGTCACCAAATTCATTGATTTTAGTGAGATTCAATTTCGTCATTTTCAAATCAGATCAATTTATTAAGCCATAAAAACAATTCATGAATCGGCCAAGTCAATAAGTACAAAGTGAATTACAAAGAACAATCACTAAAAAATATAATATTAAGTCAAATTTAATATAGTCCACAACAGATCATACAAAAGTATACCGCAATAGGTAAAAACATAAAATCAATTCATTCAAATGAACAACAACACTTAGGCCTAACATTATATGAGCAGAGCATGTTCAGTTAGTCAACCTAGCAAAGCGTTATTAATTTACTATTGTGCTAAGATGGCAATGAGAATCAACAAAAAGAATAACTTTTTCTAAATTAAAATAATTATGATCAGTTCATCCCCATAAAATAGGAATTGCCATTTTCAGTTTTTTAAAACATTTTCTTGCTTTCAAACAACCGAATACTAGTTCTGTTCGTATTTTTAATATGAGACATTTTTAATCTTCAAATTAAGGTTATATTTGAATACAATATTATCAGTAAAAACTGCAACTATTCGCAACAATGCTATGCGAAACTTAAACTATACACACGCCTTAAAAAACTTGGAAACTCCACGAAACCCCAAATAGATACAGCACCGGTAATTGACAATAAAAATTCCTTTTACATTTTCTGCACTTTACTGAATCAAATTTACTGGAAAGTCATAAATTTTTAACAGTTTTAAAATCACCTTATTCAATTGTGGAGGAAAACCCCATATTTATTTATTAATATTAATTTTTTTTAATGTACAGTGTCAGACTATTGCAATAACTTATAGTAGTGAGATCTTCATTAAACGCTTTTCATGGAGTAGAGGATTAGCTCTCATCAAAGTATAGCAGTCCGCGTACTGAAGAGTTTACCAAGGCTAAAAATCATGATTGTGTTTAGTTGAGCAGCCGCAACAGTGTTGATGACAGTCATTTATCATGACGCTTGGCGAACGCCGTGTGCGTCTGGCTTGTGGCTAAATTAAAACAATAAACTTATCAATTTTAAATATATTGGTCCAAGGTATGAAATTTGATTTATTCTGGATAATTAAAATTGAACTGGTTGCACCAACCCCCCCCCCCCCCCCAGCCTAAGAGAGGTTGTCTTAGTGGTTGAGTAGAAACCAATAATTCCGATTCCACTGTTCACCGACCCCATTTGTCATGGCGAAAATGTAAAAACAATAAATTGTTGAAAATACTTCACTGGTGAATTTAACACTTACTTATTCGTGTGATAGCTGTTTCGCGTTGTTGAAATTCTTCCTCAGACACAGTTGGAGGTCTACTCAAGAGCAAGAGCTAGACCGCCAATCATGTCTGAGGAAGCATTACAACAATGCGAAATAGCTGTCGTACGAATAAGTAAGTGTTATATTCACCAGTGAAATATTTTTAACAATCATTTAAGTTAATTAATCAAGTGAAATAGTAATATGGAACTACAACATTGAAAAGTTTTAGTTTTTGTTTTTAAGCTATAGGTCCCTACGTTTAATTTAGTTTGATGGTCTTGAAAGTACGTACTTCCCCAATGTTGTATCGCTTTTGCAATATGGGGGTGAATAAGGGCAATCACTAGGGTTCTCCGCTAGATAAATAGATTACTTTAAATACGGTTGTCCTACCTGGTAACTCTGGTATTCCAAGAAAGTTCCTTGTTGATTACCAACCCCAGAATATTCGCTTTTGTTATAAATATTATATTCGGTGTACAATGCTAATTAGAAGTGCTAACTGGTTCAAAGGTTTGAAATCAAATTGGATTCACAATTGAAAATGAAAAATGGTTCGAAGGTTTGAAATCGAATGGGATTCACAACTACAAATTAAAAATGGTTTGAAGGTTTGAAATAGAATTGGATTCACAATTACAAATTAAAAATGGTTTAAAGGTGTGAAATCAAATGGGTTTCACAATTAAAAATTAAAAATGGTTCAAAGGTTTGAAATCGAATGGGATTCACAATTAAAAATGGTTCAAAGGTTTGAAATCGAATGGGATTCACAATTAAAAATGGTTCAAAGGTTTCAAATCGTATTGGATTTACTTCTCTTCATTCATAGGTATTCTATTGCAGAGTGAAATCTTTACAATGATTAGATTCACTTTCAGATTATTTAAGGTAGTTAAACATTGGCTATAATAAATTAATAATTAAAATTGGTTCACCAACCAATCGATGTTAATTGAATGAATATTATGTCATCAGCATACTAAGTAATATTTACACCCATTCGGAACTGATTATTGCAAATCATTGGTATATGCGTCTCAAATGTACTGGATATCACAATACTTATAAAACACACAACATAATTATCCCTCCACAATATTTTGATTTTAATTCCACAGATTCCACAGTCGTAGAATGAATAAATTACATTGATTGTCAGGATATTCCTGGTCAAAGCCCGGCCGGGAAGAACTCTCAATTGATTAATTCCATTACTTTTGAGGTCATTGCTTGCTAAAGCTAGCCCCATAAGTTTGCAGTGAGCTCTGAAGTAATAGAATTTTTATATTCAAATTCCCAGCAATTTTTTAATAAATATTTATTTATTGTGGAAAATACAATGAATGTGAAGGCGCTAAAACATTGAGATTAACACAGATCATAAATTTAAGATTTGCTAAAAACTTTCACTTGAAAAAGAACAAAATGAATTATCTCACTTAACCACTATATTAATTGAAAAGTTCACTTGAAACGAAACACTTGGAACAGTTTAAAAAAATTTATTTACCAAAATACTCCACTCGAAATAATAAAATGATTCCTTTTCAATTTTAAGCAGTTAATTTGGAAGTTCACTCAAAACTGAAACACTGAAACCGTAAATAATATCAAATTCTGATGGAAACTTTTAAGCCAAAAATACAATCTCGTTGCTAAAGTAAACAACTATATTGGGATTAAACAATTTATTATAGTCAATTGAATATGATAAATTTAATGAATGGTAGATTATTTTTCATGAACCAGTGCAAAGCAGTGCAGAGCTCCCCATTCATTTAGAATAGCAGGTGTAGTTGGCCAATGAATAGAAGCTCATTGTTGCTTACAGAGAATGAAATATTCAAAGAATCATTACATGCAACATTAGACATCTAATGTGCATTCACTCAATCAATGAATTGACAGAATCCATTGCAAAAATGGGCGCCAAAATTATGACCATAACTTAAATTGTTTTATTTGGCGCTATCAGCAAAGCATAGCTTTTGGTGGCTAATGATGAGTTCTATAGAAATGAAAGTTACTCGAATTTCAGCTATCAAAATAATTCATCTCTATTTTCTGTTCCAAGCCATGAAGCTGGGTTTTCCTAGCTCCGCACTTTTTGTGGAGTGCGTTGCGCACCAGTGTTACCAGACAAAAGATAAAGACTTGTGGGGAACTTTGCTGTATGTAACAATTAAACGTATGGTTATTACTGTATGTAACTTTAGAATGTACGATATTTCGAAACAAATCCCCCACATTTCTTTGCCTTGCATGTGGCAACACTGGTGCAGAGTGCACTCTGCAAAAGGTACGGAAGTGGGGAAACCCGGCTTTAAATGAACAATCCGCAATAATTTCCATTAAATTTATGATCAACATTCAATTATCTTTCAGGAATCACCTGTTATGATGCATTTTTCTCAGATGAAGTGTTATCTATTCTAGAATCTTTTCTCACATTAACTTGAATCTTGTGCTCCTTAGTGTTTTGAGTGTCAGCTGTGTCTTGTATTGATGGATTATTACTACTGTTTCTTATTCAGTTGTACAGCAATTAGTGATACGGTATTGTACAGTTATCCAAATGTAGCACGGTTGTCCAGAGTAGGCGATGACAAGAAACGAGGAGAAAGATACAAGAAATTACCTCAAAATATTCAAAAAAATCGAAAAGTATATAAATTTGAGCTCATTTAATTCATCTGAATCGTGATCATCTTCATTGGTAGTGGCTACCAGAAAAAAATAGATGTATTCATTCATTTTTCATTCACTCATTTATACTTTCATTTTTTATTTATTTTTTATTATTAGAGGACCCAAAAATTTAATGTTTCTAGTTTTTGATCGTTTTCATTTTCATCGGTGATGGCCCCCAAAAAAAATTACATGTTATCATCCACTCATTTATATAATCATTTTTTGAAATTTTAATATCTATTACTACTTATAGGACCCAAAAAAATTAAATGTTTTAGTTGTTAATCGTTTTCATTTTCATCGGTGATGGCCCCCAAAAAAAATTATATGTTATCATCAACTCATTTATACAATCATTTTTCTAAATTTTAATATCATTACTATTTATAGGACCCAAAAAATTAAATGTTTGAGTTGTTAATCATTTTCATTTTCATCGGTGGTGGCCCCCAAAAAAAATTATATGTTATCATCGACTCATTTATACAATCATTTTTTTAAATTTTAATATCAATTACTATTTATAGGACCCAAAAAAATTAAATGTTTTAGTTGTTAATCGTTTTCATTTTCATCGGTGGTGGCCCCCAAAAAAAATTATATGTTATCATCGACTCATTTATACAATAATTTTTTTAAATTTTAATATCAATTACTATTTATAGGACCCAAAAAAATTAAATGTTTTAGTTGTTAATCGTTTTCATTTTCATCGGTGGTGGCCCCCAAAAAAAATTATATGTTATCATCGACTCATTTATACAATAATTTTTTTAAATTTTAATATCAATTACTATTTATAGGACCCAAAAAAATTAAATGTTTCAGTTATTAATCATTTTCATTTTCATCGGTGATGGCCCCCAAAAAAAATTATATGTTATCATCGACTCATTTATACAATCATTTTTTTAAATTTTAATATCAATTACTATTTATAGGACCCAAAAAAATTAAATGTTTTAGTTGTTAATCGTTTTCATTTTCATCGGTGGTGGCCCCCAAAAAAAATTATATGTATTCATTCACTCATTCATACAATCATTTTTTATTATCATTAATTATTTAATTCAAGGTTTTCATTTCCGTTGGCGGTGGCCCCAAAAAAACTGTATGTTATCATCCATTTTCTATTCACCCATCTATACGTTCATTCTTTATTTATTTTGATAGTAAATATTTGATCAGATGGTAATCTCCATGATTATTAAAAGAAAAATACTGTGGAAAAACAATAAATTTTATATTCTCAAATAGCCTCCTCTGGATAAAACCGTTGCTCTATCTATCTTTCTAAAAAATCAATATTATATTCTCAAATAGCCTACTCTGAATAAAACCGTTGTTCTGTCAATCTTTCAAAAAATGCTTATTTCAGTTCGTTGAGAAGTGATTGTTTTGAGTTTGAAGCATCGCTGTCAAGTGGGAGGGGGTAGCCCACTACATGAGAAAATGAAAGGAGAGAAAAAAGGTATGCAAGTTGAAAAAGTATGAAAAATATATAAATAAACGAACAAAATACTTATCTACTGTACCAAATGATCGAACATGATTTGCTGTATATTATTAAACTGTTCATAATTCAAATTTTAGTATATATTTTTAAGCATATGTATTCATCTAAATCATTTTTATTCTTATCGGTGGTGGCCCCCAAAAAAATGTATATGTATCATTCATTTTTCATTTACTCATTTATACTTTCATTTTCAATTTTTTTCATTATCAATTAGTTTAGGAAACCAAAAAAATTTAATTATTCTATTTGTTGTACATTTTATCTCTTATATTACAAAAACAAAAAAATTAGATGTTCATAGCTGTTAATCATTCTCATTCTCATCGGTGGTGGCCCCCAAAAAAATTTATATGTATCATTCATTTTTCATTTATACTTTCATTTTCAATTTATTTCATTATCAATTAGTTTAGGAAACCAAAAAAATTTAATTGTTCTATTTGTTGTACATTTTATCTCTTATATTACAAAAACAAAAAAAAAAATAGATGTTTATAGCTGTTAATCATTCTCATTCTCATCGGTGGTGGCTCCCAAAAAAATTTATATCTATCATTCATTTTTCATTTACTTATTTATACTTTCATTTTCAATTTCTTTTAATATCAATTAGTTTAGGAAACCAAAAAAATTTAATTATTCTATTTGTTGTACATTTTATCTCTTATATTACAAAAAAAAAAATTAGATGTTCATAGCTGTTAATCATTCTCATTCTCATCGGTGGTGGCCCCCAAAAAAATTTATATGTATCATTCATTTTTCATGTACTCTTTTATACTTTCATTTTCAATTTTTTTCATTATCAATTAGTTTAGGAAACCAAAAAAATTTAATTATTCTATTTGTTGTACATTTTATCTCTTATATTACAGAAACAAAAAATACTAGATGTTCATAGCTGTTAATCATTCTCATTCTCATCGGTGGTGGCCCCCAAAAAAAATTATATGTATCATTCATTTTTCATGTACTCATTTATACTTCCATTTTCAATTTTTTTCATTATCAATTAGTTTAGGAAACCAAAAAAATTTAATTATTCTATTTGTTGTACATTTTATCTCTTATATTATAAAAACAAAAAAAAATAGATGTTCATAGCTATTAATCATTCTCATTCTCATCGGTGGTGGCCCCCAAAAAAATTTATATGTATCATTCATTTTTCATGTACTCATTTATACTTTCATTTTCAATTTTTTTCATTATCAATTAGTTTAGGAAACCAAAAAAATTTAATTATTCTATTTGTTATACATTTTATCTCTTATATTACAGAAACAAAAAAATTAGATGTTCATAGCTGTTAATCGTTTTCATTTTCATCGGTGGTGGCCCCCAAAAAAATGTATATGTATCATTCATTTTTCATTTACTCATTTATACTTTCATTTTCAATTTTTTTCATTATCAATTAGTTTAGGAAACCAAAAAAATTTAATTATTCTATTTGTTGTACATTTTATCTCTTATATTACAAAAACAAAAAAATTAGATGTTCATAGCTGTTAATCATTCTCATTCTCATCGGTGGTGGCCCCCAAAAAAATTTATATGTATCATTCATTTTTCATGTACTCATTTATACTTTCATTTTCAATTTTTTTCATTATCAATTAGTTTAGGAAACCAAAAAAATTTAATTATTCTATTTGTTGTACATTTTATCTCTTATATTACAAAAAAAAAATATTAGATGTTCATAGCTGTTAATCATTCTCATTCTCATCGGTGGTGGCTCCCAAAAAAATTTATATGTATCATTCATTTTTCATTTACTTATTTATACTTTCATTTTCAATTTCTTTTAATATCAATTAGTTTAGGAAACCAAAAAAATTTAATTATTCTATTTGTTGTACATTTTATCTCTTATATTACAGAAACAAAAAAAATTAGATGTTCATAGCTGTTAATTGTTTTTATTCTTATCGGTGGTGGCTCCCAAAAAAATTTATATGTATCATTAATTTTTCATTTACTTATTTATACTTTCATTTTCAATTTCTTTTAATATCAATTAGTTTAGGAAACCAAAAAAATTTTATTATTCTATTTGTTGTACATTTTATCTCTTATATTACAAAAACAAAAAAAATTAGATGTTCATAGCTGTTAATCATTCTCATTCTCATCGGTGGTTGCCCCCAAAAAAATTTATATGTATCATTCATTTTTCATTTACTTATTTATACTTTCATTTTCAATTTCTTTTAATATCAATTAGTTTAGGAAACCAAAAAAATTTAATTATTCTATTTGTTGTACATTTTATCTCTTATATTACAGAAACAAAAAAAAATAGATGTTCATAGCTGTTAATTGTTTTTATTCTTATCGGTGGTGGCTCCCAAAAAAATTTATATGTATCATTAATTTTTCATTTACTTATTTATACTTTCATTTTCAATTTCTTTTAATATCAATTAGTTTAGGAAACCAAAAAAATTTTATTATTCTATTTGTTGTACATTTTATCTCTTATATTACAAAAACAAAAAAAATTAGATGTTCATAGCTGTTAATCATTCTCATTCTCATCGGTGGTGGCCCCCAAAAAAATTTATATGTATCATTAATTTTTCATTCACTTATTTATACTTTCATTTTCAATTTCTTTTAATATCAATTAGTTTAGGAAACCAAAAAAATTTAATTATTCTATTTGTTGTACATTTTATCTCTTATATTACAAAAACAAAAAAAATTAGATGTTCATAGCTGTTAATCATTCTCATTCTCATCGGTGGTGGCCCCCAAAAAAATTTATATGTATCATTCATTTTTCATTTATACTTTCATTTTCAATTTCTTTCATTATCAATTAGTTTAGGAAACCAAAAATATTAAATTATTCTATTTGTTGTATATTTTATCTCTTATATTATAGAAACAAAAAAAATAGATGTTCATAGCTGTTAATCGTTTTCATTTTCATCAGTGGTGGCTCCCAAAAAAATGTATATGTATCATTCATTTTTCATTTTCAATTTCGTTTAATATCAATTAGTTAAAGGAACCAATAAAATTCAATGTTACTAGTTTTCATACTAGTGTTTTAGTTTTTGTATAGTTGTTTGGTTCTTATAGTGGTAGGAATGAGGGAGAAAAGAAAACGTGTTGTGTTGTCCATCAAACAAAAATTGGCTATTTTCATAATGTTAAGGAAGAAGAAAGAAGTAACTACTGCTGTGTCAATATTTCTTACGGTTAGCTGTGATAAGCTGCGTGTTTCGTTGCTCTTCCAATGTTCTCCCCTCGCCTTGCGGTTTATCTGAAAACCTTTAGCTTGTTTACTTAGTTGGATGATTGTGATTTATGAGTTGGACCTACAGTTTTAGGTGGGTTCTGAACCACCGGTTGATGGAAGGATATCGAATTCACTCATTCTTTCCAGACCGATAAACATGTATGTAGAATGCCCTAAGAGGTCTAGTGGACTATGGTGAAGGATAACTCCACCTGGTGGTAGCCGGGCTTCTACATAACCTCTGTAGATGTATAAATTTCCGAAGGACCACCTAGAAAGACGTTCTAGGACGTAAAAATATTTGAAATGCATAAATAGGAGATATCAGGTAATTTCAATAAAAGGAACCAAAGAAGCTGGATACATATATTTGTATCACCAAATAATTAAATAACAAGAATAATAATTGTAACCAGAACGGAGTGAATTAGGCTATTGGCTTACGAATTACAGTATGCCAAGATGACAGTGTTGACATCAATAATTATTTTGTGATAATTTGAAAATAGATTAAAGTCACTTGAATAAATCGAAATTGATAAAAGGTGTGATAAAAGTGATAAATTGAATATGAAGACAATCATGAACTTCAAGGTTTAAGTTAATAGCAAATGACATTAATAAAACAATAATTAAATTTGACCTTCAAGTTGTTCTAAGAAACAAATGATATTGAAAAATTGAAATGTGTCCTGAATGTTTCTAATAATTAATAATCTTTATGAAGTTGTTTACTAAATAGCATTTAGCAACAATAAATATAATAATGTAAGGTGAATAAGAAAATAATTGGATACGATACCGAACCTAACCTCCTGAGTACGCCAGAACAGGAAGAAGTAAGGAAATGTAGTTGATGGAGCGAAGCCCTCCAGGTAGATAGCCAAGTAAACAGACCAGCAGTGGCCCTTAATGTAATGGACCTTTAGGATTGCATAACAGCCGTGTCGCAAGGTAAAGTCGTGTGGTTGCAGTATGTGTCGGAAATGCAAATTGACCACCAAATTGCATGGAAGGTTCAGGAATGTTCAGCAGTGTAATTTGAAGAATTTGAACGTTGAAGAATCAGGCGTTGAACGGAAGAGTTGAATATTATGGATCTCTGTTAATCAGGCGTTGAACGGAAGAGTTGAATATTATGGATCTCTGTTATCTTTTGATTATCGCATTGTAGCCTGCAGTGTTTTCTGTTATCAAAGTCGAGTATAACCTAGTTTTTCATGTGCTGTTTCTTGATTCATTGACCTTTGGGTTTCACTTGGAACTGAGATTTACAATAATAAATGTGAAATGCAATGTTGAAGTGTGTCTGTTGCCATACATCGGTCGATTCGGTAAACCCCATAAAGTGCGCATCCTGTAGAACAGCCATGGACATGGATCGCCGAGGCAGGAGCTTGAAGAAGACAGAACAGGAACATGAAGCAGCCGGAAGACAAGAATCCAGAATCGAAGAAGAAGGGCTGAGCCAATGAACAATAGCATCGGGTTGATGAACGCCAATAAAAACGCGGTTTACAATTAGTTATGCAAATTAGCCAATGCCAATAGAGGTTATTAAAAACAGAGCTTGGAGCGAAAATCAGAACAGAACGAGGAAAGAAGAACAGTAGAGTAGTGACAGCACAAGAATGGAGCGCACAGAAGCAAGATCATTGGAGAGACACCGCCAGCACTGTGCAAGCGGCAAAAACTGGAACTAAAAGAGGAGGAAGTGACACCCACCAACCTACACTGCGACAAATTGTGACGGAATATTGTCACTGAGTTGTAACAATGTATATAAAGTGAATGCTCATGTAAACATGAGTTTCATTCATTGCTTGAACTTTGTTGACATAATAAGTGGCAGAGTGACAGTGACAGTTCCCACTCATGCAAACTAGAATTCAAGTGAGTGATAATACAAACTGTGTTATATGAAATTTTAATGTGTCAAATGATAAATGCAGTATATTGTGACAGATTATTATTCAAGCTTCTTTAACAGTTCATACAGTAACTTATAAGTGCTTGTAGTGATTCAACTGTCATGTTTTAGATGCTTCATCTTGAATTATTGGACAGTTTATTGAACAGTTATTACTTCATATTTGATCAGCCTTTTAACAGTTAGTTATTGAATTTTGTACAGTAATATTACAAATTCTTTATTAGCTGAACATTATTAGATTTATCTGTTTCTGATTGATTCATTTTGTGTGAAATAACTGATAAGTGCGAGTTGTCAGTAATTAGTGTATTATAAAGTGGAAGTGTTAATTTTAAGTGTTGCCAGCATTATTCTAGAGATAGAACCCATAACAATAAGTTGCAGAAAAGATACACTGTGAAACAATTTTATTATCAATCCAGTACAATGTTGGTGATAATACAGTTTTTGTAGATTAATACATTTTGAAGTCATGTAACTACAGTACTGTACTGTAATTTCTTCAATTCACAAGCATGATTAAGTTACAGTAGTCTGCCATATAATAGTTAACAAAAAGATGTACGCTTACTGTAACACTGTACAGGTGTTAGTTTTTAAAGTACAGTACAATAATACAGCAGGCGATTTTCGGCTTTTTTTTGGCTTAACGGCGATTTTGCTTTATCCGCGATCACACTCCCCATCATTATCGCGGTAAATCGAGAGTTAGCTGTATGATAACATAGTAATATCTGGCTTGAAAAACTATTTTTTAATCATGTTCTCCAAGTAACCTAAGTGTATTCGTAATTGATTCAAACAAAAATCAATATTGAACTGAAAGTGCATGAAGTAATTCAAAATTTTAATTTTATAATGACACTTTTAAATAAAATGTTGATGTAATATCTGTTGTAATTGAACATATTGTGATAATTGATACACCACTCACTGTATTAATGTATGAAATACCCACCGATGTTCAACAATTGAACTTTGAGTTGATATATTTCCCTAAATAAACTATGTGAATGACCATCTTTTCAAGTCATATATTATTTTATATAGTGTACTTATAAAACTTTTGAAAATATCTGAATAAATGTGTAGGGTTCAGTGGATACATGAAGGCATAGTTCTAAAAAAAAAACCTATAGTTTATTAAGTGGATCTTGTTTAATCATTTTCAAATGTTAATAAAATAGTAATTATGTGTATGAGATATGTGTTTTTGTAAGAATGCTATTTCAGTCACAAATCATTCGAAATTTTGTAATAATTTATTTATCTGTGATATGCTACAGCTTTGTGATAATGATTACTTTGGCTAAAAATTATCCTAAAAAATGTAAGACTGAGTAGATTACTAACATATTATTGTACAGTTATAACCATTATTATTTCTGAGTCTACCAATAACTAAATAATGAATTTTTGTTTTTAATATTAAATTATCTAATCAATATACTGCTTTCTAGATTTATAATAATTGCTGTGAGAAATAAGAGAGGCGAGTAATGCAATACAAACCAGTCTAATGCAATTTATTCTCACAATAGAGAATGTTGGAATGTGTTCTAGTGATTTCTAATGTGAGTATTATGGCTTGGTACAAAGATTAATGGAAGTACATTCCAAAATTATATTATGTTATATTTACAATTATTTATTCACTAAATTATACAAAGTACAAATTATATAATACAATAAGCCACGGGATACACCCAAAACGGCTCGCATATGAAAACATAGCACATAAACGGTTCAAGCTTTGTAAAAACAGAAAAGTGATGAGATAATCTTAATTTAAAAAAAAATCTTACTAAATTCCTTACAGGTATTTAGGTTGATATCACACAATTCAAGCATATTCTAAATGTAATTTAAGTAGCCTAGTTTTGTTCTTGTCCTTTTCTTTAGTATTCAGTAGATTCACTGAGTGTTCAAGTTTCATCAGCTCACTATGATTGTAGAGATGTTGTGTTGATGTGGTGTACATACGTGTAGGTTCCATTGACAATGAAGGCATCTTGAATCCTAATCGGGATTATTCGTCAGATTTGAGTCTGAGCCTGAATCTATCAGAGCTAAACAAGACAATAATTCTCCCCTAGAATTCTGAACAATTACCTCAGCAGTAGGTAATAAGACAAATGTTGATTTTTGTTGCTTACAAGTGGGTGAAGCAATACTAGTATGAATAGCAATATGTGATTGCAGTTCATCAGCACTCATGCCAGAGTGCCGTTGTTCTGCAGCCTCCCCCAGTGAAGGTGCATTGGCCCTGGAACCGCCAGGCGCCGGTGAACAGTTGCCATTGGTTGGCATGCAACTAGTATTGATAACATTTGATGTTACATTCTTACCATCAGGAACCCCTTCCCTAGGTGACCACTGTGCAGCATGAAGCAAGGTGTGATGCGGCTTTCCACAGTGAAAACAAGATCTGGCTGAGCAGACATGGTTGGCAGTATATGGCCTAAGACAATTGAAGCAAAGCTTCCGATCCTGTACAGCCTTTTTCCGTGCAGGAGGCTGCAACTGAATTAAGGCAGGACAGCGATGTGTAGGATGTGATGAATCCTTACAGAAATAGCAAGACATAAGTTGTTGAAAATTACGATTATTGGAATGAGCAAACTGTTTAACATTAACAGCAGGTTGCTTGGAAGTTGAAGCAATAGGATGACCATTATTATGACCTGACTGCTTTTGATTACTAGAATTGTTGTTAGCCGAATTGTAAGCAACAGCATCAATGACCTTACATTGAGTTTCTAAAAAATCCCACAACTCCTTCATGGTGGGTATTGTGTCAATTTGCGAGCGCCGCTCCCAATCTTTCAAAGTAGATGAATCAAGATTTGCTAAAATCTTGTGCATGTATAGGAGATCCTTAATCTCTACCTTTAAATTGAGGGCCTCCAGGGCATTTATATTAGACTTCATGTGGTCGATAAAAGCCCGTAGAGACTGTGAACAATTGCGCTTAAGGGGTGGTGGTGACTCAATTGCATTGATGTGGCTATTTGCAATGGAACGAGAATTTTCATATCTTTGACAGAGTAAGTCCCAAGCTGTTTGAAAATCCTCATTGCCAGGTGCAATATTTTGGATTCTGGCTAGCGCCTCACCAGAAAGAGAGCGCTTCAAATAGTGAAATTTAGCTGAAGGAGCAATGTACTTATTGTTATTAATGATAAAGTCAAAAGATGAACGGAAATCTAACCAATTTTCAAAGGCACCATCAAATATGCAGTGGCCCTTAATGTAATGGACCTTTAGGATCGCATAACAGCCGTGTCGCAAGGTAAAGTCGTGTGGTTGCAGTATGTGTCGGAAATGCAAATTGACCACCAAATTGCATGGAAGGTTCAGGAATGTTCAGCAGTGTAATTTGAAGAATTTGAACGTTGAAGAATCAGGCGTTGAACGGAAGAGTTGAATATTATGGATCTCTGTTATCTTTTGATTATCGCATTGTAGCCTGCAGTGTTTTCTGTTATCGAAGTCGAGTATAACCTAGTTTTTCATGTGCTGTTTCTTGATTCATTGACCTTTGGGTTTCACTTGGAACTGAGATTTACAATAATAAATGTGAAATGCAATGTTGAAGTGTGTCTGTTGCCATACATCGGTCGATTCGGTAAACCCCATAAAGGGCGCATCCTGTAGAACAGCCATGGACATGGATCGCCGAGGCAGGAGCTTGAAGAAGACAGAACAGGAACATGAAGCAGCCGGAAGACAAGAATCCAGAATCGAAGAAGAAGGGCTGAGCCAATGAACAATAGCATCGGGTTGATGAACGCCAATAAAAACGCGGTTTACAATTAGTTATGCAAATTAGCCAATGCCAATAGAGGTTATTAAAAACAGAGCTTGGAGCGAAAATCAGAACAGAACGAGGAAAGAAGAACAGTAGAGTAGTGACAGCACAAGAATGGAGCGCACAGAAGCAAGATCATTGGAGAGACACCGCCAGCACTGTGCAAGCGGCAAAAACTGGAACTAAAAGAGGAGGAAGTGACACCCACCAACCTACACTGCGACAAATTGTGACGGAATATTGTCACTGAGTTGTAACATAAGCCGGGCCCTTTGTGTGATCCTAGGGATAACACAAAAAATAGAAAAAGAATATGTGAAAACGAATGAGGCAATATGAAGTCACAAGGAGCAGAATAGCTCAAAATACAAACAATATACAAACAAACAAAATAACCATACAAGAGGATCAATAGGATGTTACTAAAACTAGACAAAAGTACAAGAACAATAGGACAATACTAATCGGATTGAACTGATTCGATTGGCAATGGAACAATACCAGTAATGGCTCGCTTGTAAGAACCTGAAGATGTATGAACAGTGACAACCCTCACCTTGCCGTCCTTGCCAGGGTGAGTGTCAGTGATGCGCGCAAGTTTCCAAGTAGCTGGAAGCATCCCTGGATCCTTCAGAATGACAAGGGTACCAACCTGGATATTGGGGGAATCAGTACACCATTTTTGTTTCTTCTGCAATGTAGATAGATACTCCTGAGACCATCTGTCCCACAATGTTTGTGTGAAAGCATTCAACCGATTCCAGCGTGATAAATGATCAACATGTTTAGTCACTGGTTGCTTGGATGGCAAAGCAGTAATCGGACAACCAATCAAGAAGTGACCTGGTGAAAGATATGATAGGTCCAAGGGATCTTCAGTCAATGGGACAATGGGCCTTGAATTGAGTATAGCCTCAATCTGACAAGACAAGGTTAGTAATTCCTCAAACGTCAAAATTTGTTTTAGTGTGACAACACGAAAAACTTGCTTGAAATTCTTGATAGCATTTTCCCACAAACCACCAAAATGTGGTGCACGTGGTGGAATGAATTGCCAGTTAATGCAGAACAAAGAAGCACTATCTTGAAGTGATTTCTGATTTTTAGGTGATGCAAGAAACTGATGCAATTCTTGAAGTTCAGTGCTAACAGCCTGAAAATTGGTGCCATTGTCAGAGTACATAGACTGAGGAACACCACGTCTAGCAATGAATCGAGTCAAGGCAGCCAGGAAGGCTTTAGAAGACAGTTCAGTAACAACTTCAATGTGAACTGCACGTGACACCATACAAATGAACAATACTATGTAAGATTTTACAAATGTGCGTGACTTGGGACCGCCAAGCCTGAGTGAAAATGGACCGGCACAGTCGACTCCACAATTAGAAAAAGGAATATCAGCATTGACTCGTACAGCAGGTAGCTGACCCATACCTTGATCAGCTCTCAACTTAGTAAACCTAAAACATTTTACACATAATTTCAAAATACCTGTGATAGTACGACGGGTGGAGGGTATCCAAAAGCGTTGCCGTAGTGCAGCCATGGTAGCCTGTACTCCAGCATGGAGTAATCTACAATGAATATCTCTAATCAGAGACCTAGTGAATGGATGCTTAGAGGGCAACAAAATTTGGTGCTGATAGTCAAATGGAATTTCAGCCTGCTGCAACCGTCCACCAACTCTTAGAAGTTGGTCAGAATGAACAAATGGAGAGAGCGATAGCAAAGAACTGCTTGAGTTCAATTGCTGGTTTTGACTCAAGACCTTCAGCTCTGCGCTGAATGCTTCTTCCTGAACAGTTTTTATAAGATGAACCTCAGCACTAGAAATTTCATCTACAGACAATGAACCTGACAATTGAGGTTGAATCTTACAACAATTATGTACAAAACGCAAAACATAAGCAGCAATACGAATCATTTTACTATACTTAGAACATGATGAAATTAGATTAGACCATATTGACACATTGGAGGTTGCTGCTAAAACAACTTGAGATGATTGACAAATTACAACATTAGACGAGAATGAGTCCCAAGCTTCCCTAGGTGATGATAGCCAATCTGGACCATCCCACCAAAGGCTGTTGCTGGCAAGCTCAATAGGAGTACAACCCCTTGAGATGAGATCTGCTGGATTGTTGGCAGTGCGCACATGATTCCAATGAAATTCTGAAGTAGTGCCTTGTATTTCTGAAATGCGCCATGCAACAAATATGTTTGAACGGTCGGGTGGCGATTTGAGCCAGTCACACACCGTTTTAGAATCAGACCACAAATACACCTTGCTGAAAGAAAGTTTTGAAGCCTTAATGACCTTGTTAACTAAGCGAGATAGAAGAAGCGCTGCACACAGCTCTAGCCTAGGTACAGTAAGCAATGGATTAAGAGAGGCAACTCTAGATTTTGAAGTGAATAAACGAGTCTGGACACCACTGGGTGACACAGATCTGATGTAAATGCAAGCGCCGTATGCTGCAAGGCTGGCATCACAGAACCCATGAAGTTCCAGTGTACTGTTAACATCAGATGACAGAACACAACGTGGTATAGAGATTTTGAAGATACCTGGAAGCTCATGCAGAATTTTAAGCCATTGAGAAAGAATCTCTGGAGGCAGCTGCTGGTCCCAATCGATCTTGAGTAGCCAGAGTTGTTGAAACAAAATTTTTGGTAGAATTACAATAGGTGAGATTAATCCAAGTGGATCAAAGATACTGGAGATGCAGGATAGAAGTTCTCGCTTGATGAAGGTAGATTTGTTAAGAACATTAACAAGACTGGAAGATATAGACAATGTATCTGCAGTAGAACACCAGATGAGCCCTAAAGCCTTAGCAAAATTGTCATTAGCATCTGAAAGAGGCCTTGAAGTTCCGGTCTCATGAAGAGCTGCTGGAATAGTTGACAGGAGCTCAGTGGAGTTTGACATCCACTTCCGTAGTTCAAAACCCCCTTTTGAAAGTGTGGTGAGTAACTGCTGGGCTAGCGTTGTTGCCTCCGACACTGTTGAACCACCAGAAATGAGGTCGTCAACATAGAAATCATTTTTAATAGCATTTGAAACTGGTGAATTTGCAGCACATTCAAGATCAGCCAGATGATTTAAGGTGCGTGTTGCAAGAAAGGCAGCAGGCGCAGTGCCATAACTCACAGTGCAGAGTGTGTATTCTTGAAGTTCCTGCTTAGGATTATCACGCCAGAAGATCCTCTGAAAATCCCGGTCAGCAGGGCAAAGCAGAATTTGGTGGTACATCTTGGCAATGTCTGAAATGAAGGCAATGCGATGAGTGCGGAATCGTAGTACAACATCATACAATTCAGATTGAACAGTAGGACCTGTATGAAGGACCTCATTGAGAGAAACTCCAGTAGATGACTTAGCTGAAGCGTCAAGGACAACCCTGAGTTTGGTTGTGGTTGAGTCCAGTTTAAACACCGGATGATGCGGAATGTGATACACCTTGTCATCTTCACATGATGGTGAAGCCAATACCATGTGATTCAGTTGTTTATACTCAGTCATAAACTCAGTATATTGCTTCTTTAATTCTGGATTTATGGCAAGTCGTTTTTCCAGTGAATGGAATCTTTTCAAAGCCTGAAAGCGTGTCTGACCAAGTGTGTGGAAATTATCCTTACGGGGTAAGGTCACAACAAAACGACCATCCTCCTGCCATGTAGTAGTAGCACTGTAATGCTCTTCAACTAATTTACAGTCAGGAGACGCTGTGACAACAGTGCTGGGAATTTCTTCTAATTTCCAAAACTTTTCCAACTGTTGTGATACATCAACTGTGGTCAGAAAATTAGATGTACAAATATTGGATGTCTGAATGGGCTGCTTGAGCTTGCATGACCCAAAAACTATCCAACCCAAGCTAGTATTTTGAAGAATGGGCATATCATTGGATAAGAAACATTTACCAGTCAGTAGAATGGATGCAAAGACTCCGGCACCAAGCAGAAGATCAATAGGAGATGATTGTATAAAATTAGGATTAGCTAGTTTGAGATCAGATGGAATGCTAACTTCAGACAAGTTGATAGTAGCACTAGGAAGGTTGGATGATATGCAATCAACCACAATACAATCCTCAGTAGAAGTCCAAGTATGATCAGTAGATTTCAAAATAACAGAATGAATAATTGAAGATTTAGCTTCATTTCCATTAACACTATGAATCAAAGTATTTACATGTACAGCAGGAAGCGATAGCTTGGCCACTAAACGCTTTGAAATCAGATTTGAGTCTGAGCCTGAATCTATCAGAGCTAAACAAGACAATAATTCTCCCCTAGAATTCTGAACAATTACCTCAGCAGTAGGTAATAAGACAAATGTTGATTTTTGTTGCTTACAAGTGGGTGAAGCAATACTAGTATGAATAGCAATATGTGATTGCAGTTCATCAGCACTCATGCCAGAGTGCCGTTGTTCTGCAGCCTCCCCCAGTGAAGGTGCATTGGCCCTGGAACCGCCAGGCGCCGGTGAACAGTTGCCATTGGTTGGCATGCAACTAGTATTGATAACATTTGATGTTACATTCTTACCATCAGGAACCCCTTCCCTAGGTGACCACTGTGCAGCATGAAGCAAGGTGTGATGCGGCTTTCCACAGTGAAAACAAGATCTGGCTGAGCAGACATGGTTGGCAGTATATGGCCTAAGACAATTGAAGCAAAGCTTCCGATCCTGTACAGCCTTTTTCCGTGCAGGAGGCTGCAACTGAATTAAGGCAGGACAGCGATGTGTAGGATGTGATGAATCCTTACAGAAATAGCAAGACATAAGTTGTTGAAAATTACGATTATTGGAATGAGCAAACTGTTTAACATTAACAGCAGGTTGCTTGGAAGTTGAAGCAATAGGATGACCATTATTATGACCTGACTGCTTTTGATTACTAGAATTGTTGTTAGCCGAATTGTAAGCAACAGCATCAATGACCTTACATTGAGTTTCTAAAAAATCCCACAACTCCTTCATGGTGGGTATTGTGTCAATTTGCGAGCGCCGCTCCCAATCTTTCAAAGTAGATGAATCAAGATTTGCTAAAATCTTGTGCATGTATAGGAGATCCTTAATCTCTACCTTTAAATTGAGGGCCTCCAGGGCATTTATATTAGACTTCATGTGGTCGATAAAAGCCCGTAGAGACTGTGAACAATTGCGCTTAAGGGGTGGTGGTGACTCAATTGCATTGATGTGGCTATTTGCAATGGAACGAGAATTTTCATATCTTTGACAGAGTAAGTCCCAAGCTGTTTGAAAATCCTCATTGCCAGGTGCAATATTTTGGATTCTGGCTAGCGCCTCACCAGAAAGAGAGCGCTTCAAATAGTGAAATTTAGCTGAAGGAGCAATGTACTTATTGTTATTAATGATAAAGTCAAAAGATGAACGGAAATCTAACCAATTTTCAAAGGCACCATCAAATATGGGCATAGGAATTTCTGGGACCCGAAAATGCTGATAGACATCAGGTTGAGTTGGGGTAGGATTAGGAAAAGTTGGAGTGTTGTTGTCAGGACACACCGCTGTTGTGCGTTCCTGTTGGCGCTCAAAATTTTTTAATACAGTATTAAAGCTGGCTAAAAGCTTCAAGAATTTATTGATAGTATTGAAATGCTCTTGTTGTTCCTCTTCACTTAAATCTTCTGACAGATTTGAGTGAGCATGGTCATATCTTTCTCTAACACTAGTTAATTCAGCTTTGATCACAATTAGATGCTCGTAATTAGCTTCTTCATTGATTTCAAATTCACAGTACTCATTTATGAGCCAAGTGAGCTCATTGATAGCATCTTGCCTTTGCTTGGCAAATTTTGAGTCTGCCTTGGGCGGCATGGTAAACAATTTGAAAATGCAAATAAGAAAAATAATAATGTATACGACCTGTTCTGATGTTACCCTTACAAATAGCTGTGACTACTATGAACCCAAACGTATAAGTGTTTTGAGAAACCAGTTGCACTCAATGTGGTGTGAGGTGCCTGATGCATGACTTTGATCGACTGGATTGTTTGGCAGTGGGTTGACTTGATGTAGTTCACAGCAAGAGGAGAAGTTCAATGCGGCAATGGTAACTGCAATGCCAATGTCTCGTACCAGGAACAACATGAAATATAAAATAACAAAGCTTGAGCTACTGTAACAATAGGTGCATACAATGATAGAATACTAGGAACAATATTAAAGGAATTAAATGGATGAAAATTCAGGATGAATGCCTGTATCAAAATACAAAACAAATTGCTCTTTCACTGATTGTATGGACTACTAGATATCAGTAGGCCAACTTAAAAGTAAGTTTATGCATCAAATTACCAAACAAATTGGTATTTGACTTTCGCAGGTTCTATCCGGCCCGGCAATGGACCAAAAAGATATGTAGAATGCCCTAAGAGGTCTAGTGGACTATGGTGAAGGATAACTCCACCTGGTGGTAGCCGGGCTTCTACATAACCTCTGTAGATGTATAAATTTCCGAAGGACCACCTAGAAAGACGTTCTAGGACGTAAAAATATTTGAAATGCATAAATAGGAGATATCAGGTAATTTCAATAAAAGGAACCAAAGAAGCTGGATACATATATTTGTATCACCAAATAATTAAATAACAAGAATAATAATTGTAACCAGAACGGAGTGAATTAGGCTATTGGCTTACGAATTACAGTATGCCAAGATGACAGTGTTGACATCAATAATTATTTTGTGATAATTTGAAAATAGATTAAAGTCACTTGAATAAATCGAAATTGATAAAAGGTGTGATAAAAGTGATAAATTGAATATGAAGACAATCATGAACTTCAAGGTTTAAGTTAATAGCAAATGACATTAATAAAACAATAATTAAATTTGACCTTCAAGTTGTTCTAAGAAACAAATGATATTGAAAAATTGAAATGTGTCCTGAATGTTTCTAATAATTAATAATCTTTATGAAGTTGTTTACTAAATAGCATTTAGCAACAATAAATATAATAATGTAAGGTGAATAAGAAAATAATTGGATACGATACCGAACCTAACCTCCTGAGTACGCCAGAACAGGAAGAAGTAAGGAAATGTAGTTGATGGAGCGAAGCCCTCCAGGTAGATAGCCAAGTAAACAGACCAGCAGTGGCCCTTAATGTAATGGACCTTTAGGATTGCATAACAGCCGTGTCGCAAGGTAAAGTCGTGTGGTTGCAGTATGTGTCGGAAATGCAAATTGACCACCAAATTGCATGGAAGGTTCAGGAATGTTCAGCAGTGTAATTTGAAGAATTTGAACGTTGAAGAATCAGGCGTTGAACGGAAGAGTTGAATATTATGGATCTCTGTTAATCAGGCGTTGAACGGAAGAGTTGAATATTATGGATCTCTGTTATCTTTTGATTATCGCATTGTAGCCTGCAGTGTTTTCTGTTATCAAAGTCGAGTATAACCTAGTTTTTCATGTGCTGTTTCTTGATTCATTGACCTTTGGGTTTCACTTGGAACTGAGATTTACAATAATAAATGTGAAATGCAATGTTGAAGTGTGTCTGTTGCCATACATCGGTCGATTCGGTAAACCCCATAAAGTGCGCATCCTGTAGAACAGCCATGGACATGGATCGCCGAGGCAGGAGCTTGAAGAAGACAGAACAGGAACATGAAGCAGCCGGAAGACAAGAATCCAGAATCGAAGAAGAAGGGCTGAGCCAATGAACAATAGCATCGGGTTGATGAACGCCAATAAAAACGCGGTTTACAATTAGTTATGCAAATTAGCCAATGCCAATAGAGGTTATTAAAAACAGAGCTTGGAGCGAAAATCAGAACAGAACGAGGAAAGAAGAACAGTAGAGTAGTGACAGCACAAGAATGGAGCGCACAGAAGCAAGATCATTGGAGAGACACCGCCAGCACTGTGCAAGCGGCAAAAACTGGAACTAAAAGAGGAGGAAGTGACACCCACCAACCTACACTGCGACAAATTGTGACGGAATATTGTCACTGAGTTGTAACAATGTATATAAAGTGAATGCTCATGTAAACATGAGTTTCATTCATTGCTTGAACTTTGTTGACATAATAAGTGGCAGAGTGACAGTGACAGTTCCCACTCATGCAAACTAGAATTCAAGTGAGTGATAATACAAACTGTGTTATATGAAATTTTAATGTGTCAAATGATAAATGCAGTATATTGTGACAGATTATTATTCAAGCTTCTTTAACAGTTCATACAGTAACTTATAAGTGCTTGTAGTGATTCAACTGTCATGTTTTAGATGCTTCATCTTGAATTATTGGACAGTTTATTGAACAGTTATTACTTCATATTTGATCAGCCTTTTAACAGTTAGTTATTGAATTTTGTACAGTAATATTACAAATTCTTTATTAGCTGAACATTATTAGATTTATCTGTTTCTGATTGATTCATTTTGTGTGAAATAACTGATAAGTGCGAGTTGTCAGTAATTAGTGTATTATAAAGTGGAAGTGTTAATTTTAAGTGTTGCCAGCATTATTCTAGAGATAGAACCCATAACAATAAGTTGCAGAAAAGATACACTGTGAAACAATTTTATTATCAATCCAGTACAATGTTGGTGATAATACAGTTTTTGTAGATTAATACATTTTGAAGTCATGTAACTACAGTACTGTACTGTAATTTCTTCAATTCACAAGCATGATTAAGTTACAGTAGTCTGCCATATAATAGTTAACAAAAAGATGTACGCTTACTGTAACACTGTACAGGTGTTAGTTTTTAAAGTACAGTACAATAATACAGCAGGCGATTTTCGGCTTTTTTTTGGCTTAACGGCGATTTTGCTTTATCCGCGATCACACTCCCCATCATTATCGCGGTAAATCGAGAGTTAGCTGTATGATAACATAGTAATATCTGGCTTGAAAAACTATTTTTTAATCATGTTCTCCAAGTAACCTAAGTGTATTCGTAATTGATTCAAACAAAAATCAATATTGAACTGAAAGTGCATGAAGTAATTCAAAATTTTAATTTTATAATGACACTTTTAAATAAAATGTTGATGTAATATCTGTTGTAATTGAACATATTGTGATAATTGATACACCACTCACTGTATTAATGTATGAAATACCCACCGATGTTCAACAATTGAACTTTGAGTTGATATATTTCCCTAAATAAACTATGTGAATGACCATCTTTTCAAGTCATATATTATTTTATATAGTGTACTTATAAAACTTTTGAAAATATCTGAATAAATGTGTAGGGTTCAGTGGATACATGAAGGCATAGTTCTAAAAAAAAAACCTATAGTTTATTAAGTGGATCTTGTTTAATCATTTTCAAATGTTAATAAAATAGTAATTATGTGTATGAGATATGTGTTTTTGTAAGAATGCTATTTCAGTCACAAATCATTCGAAATTTTGTAATAATTTATTTATCTGTGATATGCTACAGCTTTGTGATAATGATTACTTTGGCTAAAAATTATCCTAAAAAATGTAAGACTGAGTAGATTACTAACATATTATTGTACAGTTATAACCATTATTATTTCTGAGTCTACCAATAACTAAATAATGAATTTTTGTTTTTAATATTAAATTATCTAATCAATATACTGCTTTCTAGATTTATAATAATTGCTGTGAGAAATAAGAGAGGCGAGTAATGCAATACAAACCAGTCTAATGCAATTTATTCTCACAATAGAGAATGTTGGAATGTGTTCTAGTGATTTCTAATGTGAGTATTATGGCTTGGTACAAAGATTAATGGAAGTACATTCCAAAATTATATTATGTTATATTTACAATTATTTATTCACTAAATTATACAAAGTACAAATTATATAATACAATAAGCCACGGGATACACCCAAAACGGCTCGCATATGAAAACATAGCACATAAACGGTTCAAGCTTTGTAAAAACAGAAAAGTGATGAGATAATCTTAATTTAAAAAAAAATCTTACTAAATTCCTTACAGGTATTTAGGTTGATATCACACAATTCAAGCATATTCTAAATGTAATTTAAGTAGCCTAGTTTTGTTCTTGTCCTTTTCTTTAGTATTCAGTAGATTCACTGAGTGTTCAAGTTTCATCAGCTCACTATGATTGTAGAGATGTTGTGTTGATGTGGTGTACATACGTGTAGGTTCCATTGACAATGAAGGCATCTTGAATCCTAATCGGGATTATTCGTGATGTTTCACTCAAGACAGTCGGCCTTTGCTGGTACTAGGTTGTGGATTATCGTTAGAAGGATGAGGAGCATCTTGTCCTGAAACAGATTACTTAGTTTTAACTACTTTTCGTGTCTTTTGTCGCGATTTGGATGTACTTTAAAGAAGCGTTTTTGAATTGCTTTCAGATTCGTCGCTTGATTTGTATGTTGATTGTAGTTCACTTAAAAGAATTTCGGTTTATTTTTCTTGTTGAATGTCGCTTTATGTAGGCGTTTTCAGGGATTTCAATATATTTTTCTTGATTTTTATTTAGCATTTCAGTTCTGCTCTAAAACGTATCCATTTGTAGCTTTTCAAAAGGTTTTTGTGACGTAGGGGCGATCCTATATTACACTTGAATGGGGTTCCTATCATATTTCACTTTCAAACATATCTGACATTTAATGATGATGTTGTCTGTAATATCTTGAAGCATTGGAGGCCAATAGTAGGTTTTCCTAATGTGGTTATAAATTTCATTTACTCCTCTGTGACACGTTTTTCCACAATGATAGTTAGCAACAATTTTTTTCTGTTTATCTTGGTCTGTAACATCAAGGTTGATTTTCTTATAGCACTTGAGTTTTATTGATTTGAAGGAATCCTTGATTACATTCAAAATGCTATGGAGCATCATTTCATAATATAATTCCAGTGATCCTCTCTGAACAAAATATTCCATAGGTAGTATTTGGAATTAAATATATAAAAGGTCAATCTGGTTAAACCGAAAATTTTCTGAATGTTGGGCGGTTGGTTACTGTTTAGATTAGTATTTTAAATGAAAATACAGAGTTCAATATTATAAGCAATGTATATTTAATGTGGTTTAGGACTGAACTGTTTTCACTAACAAAATAGTCTCTTAGTAACTAATCATAATGGAACAGCACAACATATGTTAATTCATATCATCCTAACAGTTACGACGTTCTAAATATGATTGATTGTGTTCTATATTCATGATTTTGGCTTCTTCCAGTATTGCAGCTTGGTTGTTTGAACTATCTTGAGTAATTGAGAGTGAATTGTTACGTTAATACTAGCTACTTCGTCATTATTTTATTTGTATTTCATGTTACATAATCTTGAAAGAATTCGTCTAGAACGTATGGGCAAGATCTGGTGGTGAGTCTACCTGTTGACTGGCTGCTGTGGAATCCTGGAAAGCGCATCTGCTACATAGAAGTTTGTTTTTCCTTGCACATTATTTTATTTCAAAATCAAATAGGTTATTTCATATTATGTAGCCACTTTAAGGGTTTGTGATCGGGTTCAAGAATTTTCTTTCATAAAGGTAGTGTGCTTTCTTTCATAAGATAGTGTACATATGCTATGGGAAAATCCTTTCCATCAAACACTTGTGAGACCCAATGCAAAATTACTGGCAAGTAGTATAAACTGGCGTGAGAAATCTGGGAATTGTAAGATTGGTCTGCTTTGCAACATAAGTTTAAGTTTTTCAAAAGCTTCTTTAAATTCACTATTATTTGAGTTAAAAATGGTTTATCTTTGCTAAGAGCTACTGTAAGAGGTTTTGCGATTTTTGCATAATCTTGAATCATTTTTCTGTAGTATCCAGTGAGTCCTAAAAATTGTTCAACTTCTTTTACTGTATGTGGCAGTGGAAAAGTTTTGACTGCTTCGATTTTTTCAATTCAATTTATGTATCGTCAGCAATACATAATAGAACATTAATATTGGGTTCGGTTGTATGCCTCCTTCTGAAATGATGTTTCCTAAATATAGTAGTTACCTTTTGAAAAATTCGGTTTTATGGAGTTGGATTTTTAAATTAGGCTCTTTCAATTTTTCAAAAACAGATTTTAGATGCTTGAGATGCTTTGTCAGGTTGTCTGAAAATACAATTATATGTCTTCCATATACACTAAAACATTTGGCATCTTGGCAAGAATCATATCCATACATTTTTGAAAATGATTTGGGCTGTTCTTCAATCCAAACGTAAACGAAGAAATTCATAATGACCATTTTCAGTGGAGAATGCTGTTTTTGGAACCGAGCCTGGGTGTTGTTCAATCTGGTGAAATCCGGGCTCTAAGTCTATTGCTGAGAAATAAGTTGCACATCCCATCTTTCCAAATAAGTCTTCAATGTTTGGGAAGGGATATTTTCCATAAATTGTCCTCTAATTAAATTTCCTGTAGTCCAGTTCCATGCGTATCTCTCGTTGGCCTGAGGCATCTTCATTTTTTGGCACTACCAGGTTGTAAGAATTAGAATTTTAAATAATTTTGTTCTTCAATACTTTTTCTACTGTATTTTTATTTGAATATCTTTCCCAAATGCTCAAGGATATCTATAGTTCTTAGTATATACTGGAGTGTCAATTTTTGTGACTATTCTATGCTTCAACAGGTTAGTGCTACAGACCGTATCATTTTCTTGTTTTATAAGTTCTGGAAATTGTTTCACTAAATTTATGATATTCGACCTTTCTTCTTCATTCATATCTGCGTATAAGGCTTGGAATTCCACCTAAAATCTTTGAACGTTTTGATTGACATTTTTACAATCACTAATGGTATTTACTTGTTCTATTTTCATAGGCTCAGGACTAATGGTCTTGAGTTCCTTGGAGAGAACTAAGCATAAACATTCGTATTTTTCAATACCTTCTACTAGCTACTTCAATTGTATATAATTTTTATTTATTGCTTTCACTAATCCTTCCTTAAAATTAAAATTTGAAGATGACTGCACCAGGTCCGAGATCACATTGAAGCCTGTTTGAAGTAGTGTAATGCTCTATTATCTAAGGAGAAGAGCAATTTCTTAACTCCATCCTTGTATTTTTCACTAAAGTCTACATTTGCTTTTATTTCACTTGATGTTTCATGGCCAAGAGGTATGTCATATTTTGGTGAAAATTCGAATAGATACATTTTTATTGTGTATAGCTTCAAAAATATTTCCTCTGAATTGAAAAAAATATATTCTTGTCTTTTGATTTCTCCATTTGAAGTTCTGACAATAAAATCTTTGTACCTAGTAACGTCTGAAGAGACTAAGGACGGATTAACGTAGTTTTTGAGTGGGCAAGTGTCTACTAGCCATTTGCGATTTTTCTTATCACAAAAGTAAGGGAGAGATTTGCTGAGAATTTTTCAATAAAATTGTTTGGGGGTTCCTCCGCGTAGCTGGGGCCTGACTCTCAAAAATGATATGTCAGGTTGTTTATTGAGTCAGTCAGAGTGTTGATTTGAGACTGCATATTATCATGTGCAAAAAGCGTACCTGCGTTTTGCCGTGACAGCCCGGGTGACGCTCCCGGCCGGCTAGCGTCAGTCGGCGTGGTGGCAGGGTAAGGTACGGGGACCTGGCTTCGATTACGTGATTCCGACTGTCCGTGACCCCTTTTCAGTGGTTGAAATAGACGGTTCCGCGGACACTTAACTCGCCCAGATCGTCGCGTCTTGACTGGAGAGGAGGCCGCTCAGCCGGGAATCTAGACCCTGCCACTTTCCAAAGGGGGCAAGCGTCCGTTTCCCCTGCCGGAACGAAGAAATAGGATTTTGGGGATAGGAAGGGAAGGGCCGAAACTGCAATATCCCTGCCCCTGAGGAGGAGGGTGAGAGGAGGCCGTTCAGCCGGGAATCTAGACCCTGCCGCCTCCCTAGGGGGGCAAGCGTCCGTTTCCCCTGCCGGAACGAAGAAATAGGGTTTTGGGGATAGGAAAGGAAGGACCGAAACAGTAATATCCCTGCCCCTGAGGAGGAGGGTGAGAGGAGGCCGTTCAGCCGGGAATCTAGACCCTGCCGCCTCCCTAAGGGGGCAAGCGTCCGTTTCCCCTGCCGGAACGGAGAAATAGGGTTTTGGGGATAGGAAAGGAAGGGCTGAAACAGTAATATCCCTGCCCCTGAGGAGGAGGGTGAGAGGAGGCCGTTCAGCCGGGAATCTAGACCCTGCCGCCTCCCTAAGGGGGCAAGCGTCCGTTTCCCCTGCCGGAACGGAGAAATAGGATTTTGGGGATAGGAAGGGAAGGGTTTCCTGTTAGAACAACCGTGTCCCTGCCACTTTCCAAACGGGGCCGGGACCGTTCCCCTAACAGTGAAGGATAGCCGGGGAGGGACGTGCCCCGCTCTTCTCGAGCTGGCCTGAACTCCCCTGCTGGGATTCGAGGTGACGGGTCGGATGCCCAGGTACACCCCTGCCACTTTCCAAAGGGGGCAGGAATAGTTTTGGGCTCACGTCCCGGGGTTAATAGGCGTATAGGTTGTCGACCGGTTCGGACAGGTACAGCCCACGCGACGTAGCCGCGGGTGGGAGATTTCTTAGTCCTTACCGGCCGGGGTGAGAAGGATACGACTTCACGACGGCTATGAGCTGGTACACCCCTGCCCTAGGGGCCGGAATAGCTTAGTCTTAGCAGCCGGGGTTAGGAAGAGGAGGAGCTGTGGAGCTGGGTAAATAGCGGTGGAGGTATGAGGTTATGGTATGGAAAGGTGACGGGCAGAAGTAGGAAGGCCTCTGCCCCTAAGGGTATGGGGGGGGGGTATTTGGAATAAGGATAAGAGTAAAAGGTAGAAATTCGTACTACGTACCGTTCCGCACTTATTTCGTCGAGAACCGCGTATACTCGCTGTGAGTAACGCCCGTGAATCGCAACCGCGTTCACCAAACACCCCTATGGGGTAGTAGTCTAAGTAGATAACTTTCCACTACACGAGACGACCTCGGTCAAGCACCAACTGCTCCAACTCTAGGAACTGGCTGCTACGACACCTGAGACACCACTACTGCCGACTCCTCGTCGGCTAGACGGTCTTCCCCGAAAATAATGGGGGAAACCAGTGGGAGAAGGTGGAGAGAAGGGTATGCGCATCCAGGACACTCCACCGGTCAAATTTGTTATCTCCGTTACTGGCTGTAGAGAGATAACCGAGCGTCAATTGGCTCCCTTTTCCTCATCGCGAACTTGCTTCGTGACACACTCGTCGTACCTGGGGTGGGGGGGGAGGAGGAAAAAGAAAGAAAAGGAAGAAGCCAAAGTCTATCGACCCCTGCCCTAGGAAGAAGAAATATAAAAGGGGGGGGGGGAAGGAAAGTGAAGGCCGAAGTATAAATACCTCTGCCCCAAGGAAGGAATAATAGGATAGGGTAGGGTAGGACATGCTAGGGGCCGTGGCCTGCACCACTGCCCAATACGGTGTTATCCGTAGGACAACACCCCTTAATCGTGGGCCTTTACCCACACACGGCGACCATCGGGCAGCCTTACCCACACCCTCGGACGGTCGGCCCGGTGCCTGCATCTGACCTTATAGGATTGGCGGACCAACCTCCGGTTACGCTCCCGGGGTGGCGTGGGTGGTGGGGGGGGGACGTCCCCGACGTCCTCTGGCTCTGCCTCTGCCTCCGTCACCTCAAAGAGGGGCGTGTGGGGTGTCTCTGCCGCACCCGACCGCTCGATGACGAGGGAGGGGATGAATGGCATCTTCTCGTCCTCCTCCCCATCCGGATAATATGCGGGTGACAGGGAAAAATCCCCACCCCCGCCCTCCAACAAGGCGTCCTCCTCGTCCGTGGGGACTGCGACGTCGGGCTCCGCTATGATGTCGATCCTTTCGACCTTCTTGGCCAGATCGACCACGTCTTCCTGGGGCTTCTGGTCCGGGGAGGCGGCCCGGTCGGGTACCCGGGGAGACTCAGGTACCCTCCACCACCTAGGCCTCACCAGGGTGGGGTAGGCGTTGTGGATGGATTCCACCATGGTGTCGGAGTCGATCGTAGTGACGACGAAGTCATGCCTAAGAAAGGCGTCCATCATGTGCGCGATAATGCGCTCCGCCTTCCACTGCGGTAAGTCTTCCTCGTCGCATCCGTACCGGATCGACTCCAGAGGACGGTTCTTACGCACCTTCTTTAAAACAGCGTAGTACGCCACCCGCCGATATAGCTCCGCCATTTCAGAGACATCTACCATCCCCAAGGGGTCAAACAGGTGGAGGCACGAGGCGGCTGAGTCGACCACCGCGACTGCCGTCGAGTCTCCTACTTTTATGGGCGCAGCCCAGAGCATCCCCCTGCGAAGCCGGGAGAGCGGGCCGCGCAAGCTGGGGAGGGGTATTCCCCAGTGCCTGGTTTTTAGGCTCATGAACGGGACATAGCGTCCAGGATCCGTCCGGGATCGGGCCTCAACTTGGCCTAAGTACGAGTCGAGAAACCCCAAACGTTTAGTAGGCATGGCGTGGTAAATATAGTTTCACTGTGCACTTTAACCAGACTGAACGAATAATGACTGGAACTAAGATTAATCGTTAGTGGTTCAAGTAAATTGAAGGATAACTCGATAAGAGTTATCATACTGTCTGGAAGGTAAAGCGATAAGCTTCCGAATTTAACTTTTTAATAAAAGTCTACCTCCTTATCTTATCATCGATGGTACCTTCTTAGCATCCAACCCTTCTGATTGAAAGCTACGACTTTTCAATAACTTTTAATTTGAATACAGAGGGTTCGAATTATTATTATTATCCATAATTTATTCACTCTTCGATGATGATATAACAATGAATACCTCGTACATTTGTTACCCAACATCCCGATTTATTCATTAACTTTGAATAAATCTTTTTTTTTTGTAGCATCAGATACCTCTTTCCAGCTAACAAACTGTAATCGCTCCTTTTAGCTATTTCGGAATAAATTACTAACTCGTAATCTTATTCCATTCAACAAATACTTCGTGTATTCGTTACAGCACGTCTTGAATCATTTATCCAACGTAAATAATTCAATTCCCATTCACAGGGGTTCTTTATCAGCTGATAAGCATAATAGCTTACTTCGCCTCTCTAAGTAGATTAATCTTTTCTAATTAATCCATCTCCATGCTGTTATCATAATAAATACCTCACGTATTTATTTTACAGCGCTTTCAAATTATTTATTCCAACACAATTAATTCGTCATCCATATCTATGGATATTTTCCAGTTAATAAACACTAGTAGTTTATTTAACTTTTCGAAATTAATCACTACCTCGTAATTGAATTTCTGCCGACGTTATTGAACTAATAGATACTTTGTGCATTTATTGTATAACGTCTTGAATTATTTATTCTAACATAAATAACTCGTCTTCGTTCGGAGGTGTTTATCTGTCATCTCACGCCATGCCTTTATATCGTTTTTTTTTTTTTTTATAACACCTCTGAACTTCCCTGGGCGCCAACCCAAGGTAATCAGTTAAGATTATGCTTGAGTACGTTACACAGGGCAGTCGCCCTCTACTCCTCCCTCCTCGTCTTCCAGCGAGGGGGGAAGTACTTTCACGTCCTTAGCGTGGACCATTATCAATTTCCCTCCCTTCGTTTTCAGCTGCACGACAGAGGGGCTTAGCATCTTGTCGACCTCATAGGGCCCTGAGAATTTAGGCGCTAATTTGGCCGCAAATTTATTGACACCAGACGACAAATGGTGCTCGCGTCTGAACACCAGTTGGCCCGATACGACGGTCAACGGGCGCCTTCTTAGGTTATAGTACCTCATTGTGTTATTATAAGCCTCGTTCAAATTATCAACAACTATCTTTCGTAGCTGTTCTAATATTTTGAGCCGCTTGAGCTGCGTCGGCTTGCTTTCGGCGTCGGCCTCTCTTCGGGGGTCGTCCTCCCCTTCGCAACCGGCCGCTCCCGGCGCTCTCAACTCACGCCCGAAATTTAAAAATGCAGGGGTGAATTTCGTCCCCTGATGAACTGCCGTGTTCATCGCGAAAGAGAACTCGGCGATATATTTATCCCATTCTGTATGAGTATCTCCAACATACAGTTGTATCATCGTCTTCAAGACACGGTTGACCCTCTCTGTGGGGTTACAACTAGGAGTGTAGGGGGAGGGGGGGGTGAAAAATAAAATCATCCCATTATCTTCACAAAAGGATTTGAACAGTTTACTTGTGAATTGAGTGCCATTGTCACAGATTAACATCCTTGGGACTCCAAACCGCGTGATTACGAGCTCTCTTAGAGCTTTCAGGACAGAAATACTGTCGGCTTGTGCTAAGGGGCGAGCTTCCACCCACTTAGTAAATTGGTCTTGGAACACAACCAAGTACCTGCACCCTCGTTTAGAACGAGGTAAGGGGCCAACCAAATCTGTACTCACGGTTACCCACGGCCTCGTTACCTTCCGTTGTCGTGCCATTTGACCATACAGAACTCTCTGTTCTACTTTGTGTTTCATACACGTCTCACACCTCCTCACGTATTTGGCGACATCTCGATACATGCCAGGCCAATAGTACTGTCTCGATATTCGCTCATACGTTTTGTATACTCCTTGGTGGCCGGCTGTTGGAGCATCATGGTTCAGTTTATAAACCTCGGCTCTACAGTCCCGTGGAATACACAATTTCCACCCGTCATTTCCAATGTCGGCGGGTATATATCGCCGCGGCCACACATGTCGATAGAGTAATCCCTCCCGGATCATAAAGTCCGGATATTTTTCAGGACACTGGGTAAGGCCTTCCTTGACCTTTTTTGTCCAGTTATCGTCCTTGCCTAACTCCGTAGCGATCGCTACCGGATCCTCTATTATAGGCCCATTGACTTCGTCACTCCCGCCTTGGGGTGCACGAGATAGGGTGTCCAGGACCACATTGAATTTCCCTTGTCTATACTGTATAGACAAATCATATTGTTCCATTTCCAAAATCCATCGAGCTAGTCATCCAGATGGATTTGGAATAGCTCTCAGCCATTTTAACGACTGGTGGTCCGTGAGCACTGTCGTTTTATAACCCTCTATATAGGGTTTGAACTTTCTGAGTGCAAATATTACCGCTAGGCACTCCTTTTTGGTTGTGGTATACCTAGTTTCAGGTCCCTTCAACCCACGACTCGCATACGCGATCACTTTCTCCTCCCCATCAATTTCTTGGGTGAGGACAGCGCCTAGCCCACAATCGGAAGCGTCCGTTTGTAACGTGAACGGAAGTTCAAAATGCGGGTACGTCAATACCGGTGAACTTGTGAGAGCAGTTTTAATTTTATTAAACGCCTCTTCTTGTTCTTCTTCCCATCGCCACTTCGTCCCTGCCTTCAGTAACTTATGAAGAGGGGCTGCTAGATCGGCGAAATTTGGAACGAAACGCCGATACCATGACGCCAAGCTGAGAAAACTCCGGAGAGTCCGGATTCGTTTAGGGGTGGGGAATTCAGCGACTGCCCTAATTGTTTCTGGGTCAGTCTGTAACCCTTGTTCAGTCACAATATGACCCAAGTAGCGTAATTTGGACTTCAGGAACTGACACTTCTCTGGATTAATAACCAGGCCGGCCTCTCTTAGCCTCAGAAAAACCTCTCTCAGGTTTTCTATATGTGCTTCTAGGGTCTCCCCAAGCACAATGACGTCGTCCAGGTAGGCGAACGCATGGGGTTCTAGTTTGGGACCTATCACTCGGTCCAATAATCGTTGAAACGTCGCCCCTGTGGAGTGTAATCCGAACGGCATGACTCAGAATTGGAATAAGCCCCGTCCGGGTACGGTAAACGCTGTCAACGGCTTGCTAGTTTCCTCCAAGGGGACTTGCCAGTAACCGTTTTTCAGGTCTATTGACGAGATAAATCACGCGTTACGCAATCTATCTAAAATACCCGTCATGTTGGGTAGGGGATACACGTCTCTATGCGTCATCCCATTAATCTGCCTGAAATCAATGCAGAATCGGAGTTTCCCGTTAGGCTTTTTCACTAATACGATGGGAGAACTCCAGGGGCTGCTACTCGGTTCAATGACATGTTGATTTAACATGTCAGTGACCGCCTCGTCTATGACCTTCTGCATAGCGGGGTTCCGTGGGTACGGCCGTTGTCTGAACGGGTCCGCCTCTTCTTTCAATTTGACCCTGTGTTCCAATAGATGTGTGGAACCGGGAACGGACCAAAATTTATTCAGCTCCATCTCCAGAAATTTTTCGAAGTCGACTTCTTTAGTCACTTCCACGACTTGCTTCTGAATTTTAGAAGCGGGTAGTTGCATTCTCTTATGGAGAATATCGAGACTTGCTCTCATTAAAACCAAATGATTTAAACCTAAAATCATTTCCGGTTTCGATTCGTCACATATTGCGACTCGCAAATATTGCTCTCTTCTGCATATATTTGCTGACACTCTTAACTCCTTCCCAACGGATAATTTCCCGCCGTTAATCAAGGAGAGTTGTTGGGTGATCATCCTTGGCCTAGCTTTCCCCACTGACGTGATTCTATGAGCCGTTCTCCGGGATACATAGGAGAACTCTGCCCCCGTATCTACTAGAGCATTAATCTCTATTCCATCAAGCTCTATACACATAAACATACGTGTTTCAATCTCCCTATGTCCCTCGCACCGGGTTTCGATAGGGGCTATGCCAGGTTTCAACTCTTGTCGGTTTGACGTTGGCTGTGGAGATTTCTTCTCCACCTCTACGCCAGTCGAGCATGGGACCCATTCCACTTCACGCATATGGGTGCGAATATGGAACTCATTTTCACACATGAATTGCATGCCAAATAATATTTCAGGTTTGAGTCCTTCCATCACCGTCGCAGTGAAAGGAAGTCTGACTCCGCCCAACATAACGTTAGTTATGACTCTGCCATCTAAACGTGCGGCCGTTCCATTCGCAAGGAGCGCCCGGTGACTGGCCGGCTCCTTACGTACGGGTCCCATACTCGCAAGACTGCTATAGGCTTCCGAGCTAATATAATTAGACTCGGCTCCTGTGTCTAATAAGGCCCGGTACAGTTTCCCCATGACCTCTACCATCACAAACAGGCGTTTATCTAGTGGTGCCCCACTCACCAACTCCAGTCGACTTGGTGACTGTACCACTGCGGTTCCCTTTACTTTACCGGATCGTTTGTTACACACACAATCCTTACGGGCTCTTTTACACTGGTTACAGTCAGTCCCTTCCGGACAGTGGGACCGCCAATGTCCCGGCTTTTTACACTGCCAACAGGTAGGCTCGGTGACCTCAGGGGTGGGCTTGACCCTGCCCTGGGCTACTTCCTCGTCTCCTCGAGGTTTCATCACCTTCCTCGGGTCCTCTACTTTCGAATTTCGCGCAATTTGACGCGACTGCTTCTCTTCCGCCTTGATTTGTTCAAATTGTCGCGCGAGGCGCAACAAATCGTCGACATTATGTACGTCAGACAGGTGTACATACAATTTGTACCGAGGTAGAAGGTTTCGGTACAGTCGTTGTACCTGGTTTTCTTCTGTAAAACCGCCCCTTCTCCTCATCAGAGTTACTAACTCTTCAGTGAACTCGTCCACAAGTTCACCCTCTCTCTGTTTTCGAGTGAGGATCTGGTTATCAAGATCCTCCTCATACGTTGAGGGGTAATATCTCAACTTAAAATCGGCGATGAAATCGTTCCAACTTTTCCATCGTTCTCTCCGATTCCTCATCCAGAGAATCGGCTTCCCTGCCAGCATTTCGGGTAGGGCGACTAGCAACTGTTTGCCAGTAAACCCATATGCTAACTCTAATTCTCCCAGCCTCTCTATGAAGCTAGGGGCATCCCCGTGCCCGTCAAAGGAGAGCTTCCAGCTTCTCACTTTATCACATACCATTCCTGGATCCATCCAGGAGCCGGTATTCGTCGTAGTACGGTATTGTGTACGACTGATTCGTTCTGACGTGTTAGCCTGCTCATCTAACACGACATTTTCCGTACCCTCGTGACTGGCAGCATATGTACTGGTTCTTGCCCCGCCACTCGCGGTGCTCGGGTTGGCTGCCTTCACCATCATCTTACAATGGTGTTCGACGACCACTTTCCTCAACTTGGCCACCGTGCCCTGCGTGGGTAACCCGTAGCTGGCTGAGAGGTTCACTAAATCCTCCTTCAGCAATCGGTAAACCCACGACACTCTCGGGTCGGTCGACTCCTCTGCCGAAACTGTCTGACCCAGGTCGCTTTCGGAATCACCGTGTTCACTCATCCTAACCACTTTTTTGTCTACTTTGCGCGACACTTTTTTGTCTAATTTTCCCGACACTTTTTTGTTTAATTTTCCCGACACTTTTTTGTCCCCGTTACGTGCCCCATGCATGGGCGTCAGTTTATCATGTGCAAAAAGCGTACCTGCGTTTTGCCGTGACAGCCCGGGTGTCGCTCCCGGCCGGCTAGCGTCAGTCGGCGTGGTGGCAGGGTAAGGTACGGGGACCTGGCTTCGATTACGTGATTCCGACTGTCCGTGACCCCTTTTCAGTGGTTGAAATAGACGGTTCCGCGGACACTTAACTCGCCCAGATCGTCGCGTCTTGACTGGAGAGGAGGCCGCTCAGCTGGGAATCTAGACCCTGCCACTTTCCAAAGGGGGCAAGCGTCTGTTTCCCCTGCCGGAACGAAGAAATAGGATTTTGGGGATAGGAAGGGAAGGGCCGAAACTGCAATATCCCTGCCCCTGAGGAGGAGGGTGAGAGGAGGCCGTTCAGCCGGGAATCTAGACCCTGCCGCCTCCCTAAGGGGGCAAGCGTCCGTTTCCCCTGCCGGAACAGAGAAATAGGATTTTGGGGATAGGAAGGGAAGGGTTTCCTGTTAGAACAACCGCATCCCTGCCACTTTCCAAAGGGGGCCGGGACCGTTCCCCTAACAGTGAAGGATAGCCGGGGAGGGACGTGCCCCGCTCTTCTCGAGCTGGCCTGAACTCCCCTGCCGGGATTCGAGGTGATGGGTCGGATGCCCAGGTACACCCCTGCCACTTTCCAAAGGGGGCAGGAATAGTTTTGGGCCCACGTCCCAGGGTTAATAGGCATATAGGTTGTCGACCGGTTCGGACAGGTACAGCCCATGCGACATAGCCGCGGGTGGGAGATTTCTTAGTCCTTACCGGCCGGGGTGAGAAGGATACGACTTCACGACGGCTATGAGCTGGTACACCCCTGCCCTAGGGGCCGGAATAGCTTAGTCTTAGCAGCCGGGGTTAGGAAGAAGAGGAGCTGTGGAGCTGGGTAAATAGCGGTGGAGGTATAAGGTTATGGTATGGAAAGGTGACGGGCAGAAGTAGGAAGGCCTCTGCCCCTAAGGGTATGGGGGGGGGTATTTGGAATAAGGATAAGAGTAAAAGGTAGAAATTCGTACTACGTACCGTTCCGCACTTATTTCGTCAAGAACCGCGTATACTCGCTGTGAGCAATGCCCGTGAATCGCGATCGCATTCACCAAACACCCCTACGGGGTAGTAGTCTAAGTAGATAACTTTCCACTACACGAGACGACCTAGGTCAAGCACCAACTGCTCCAACTCTAGGAACTGGCTGCTACGACACCTGAGACACCACTACTGCCGACTCCTCGTCGGCTAGACGGTCTTCCCCGAAAATAATGGGGGAAACCAGTGGGGGAAGGTGGAGAGAAGGGTATGCGCACCCAGGACACTCCACTGGTCAAATTTGTTATCTCCGTTACTGGCTGTAGAGAGATAACCGAGCGTCAATTGGCTCCCTTTTCCTCGTCGTGAACTTGCTTCGTGACAATATTTGCTCTTAGGTAGAATAATTTTGTGGTGTTCCTTACTGATAATTAACTTCATATATGATCTGCAGTTTCTCGTTTTCTGTACAGGGTCTGTCCTTTGTGTGCGCATTGAAACAATGCTGGATGAGTTCCATTGCGCTTTGTTATTATTTTGTGGTTTAAATTTTTGTTGTGAAAATTTTGTTGCAAAAAGTTCTGTTGTGGAACATTCTGATACAGAAAGCTTTGTTGAAAATTTAAACGGAAATTTTGATGTTGAAAGTTTGGTTGTTGAAAATTTGTTTGATATAGAATAGTTGATTTTGTTTAAATCTAGGTTGTGAAAATTGTTCTCTACCAAGAAAATTTCTTAGGAAATTCTGGAAAGGTTTTCCTTTAGTCCAATGTTTTTTATTATTTCGTTTGAAATTTGGAATTCTAAAAGAATTGGTTGCTTGTGCAAATCTATTATCATGTCTGTTCATTGTTTTAATAGAGATGTTGAAGCAAAATTTTTGTAACACCGTATAATACTTCATTCATTAATTAATTTACTTCTAGCATCATATAAACTTTGTACTTGCAATACTTGTGAATGAGATCCTAGAGTTGGGTGTAAACCATTAAAAAACGTATTAATTAACAACTATTGGTTTGGGTTAAATTTTCTAATACACTTCCTGATACACCATTCAACTTATATCTGGTTAATACATGTGTGCGTTTTTCATCTAATCTATTCAAAAATTCAATTGGATGTTCTCCATTTTATGATGTCATTACAGCTAATTCTGTTATCAATTCTGGTACAGATCTATTATCAGCAAAATTTTGTTTCAAAGCATTAACTAATTCGGCAATATTAGAGCAAGAATTGTTGTAGGTGTAGGCTACTGCTTCATCTGGTCCATCAAGGTGGTTCATGGCTGCCTTGAAGAGAATCCAATGATTTTCGTCTCTTTCTACTATATTTTCAGCACAGTAGGTTCCAAATAAGTCTTCACAAGTGGAGATAAATATTGTGGTAGTTTGTATGAAGTTCCATCATAACGAGGGATGTACTTCAAAAATTCATGAGGAAGAGGCCTATTCATCTCTGTCATTCCAGAATTTAAAATAGTTGTTTTTTCTAATCTTGATGGCTGGATGACAGAATTACTCGCACCTGTGGTGGCGTGATGATGAGCTTCCGGGTCTTCTTCGTTGTCCGTTGATGCAGGGTTGTTTGTTGAACGTTGGGTTGACGTTATTTGTCTGCCAGGATGACCACTTGGCTGCATCCGTTTTGGGTTGTTGATGTGGATGAGGAGTTAACAGTGGCATTTTCACTGCTCGAGACTATTGATTGTGAAATAATAAGTTAAAAGAACTTAAAGAAAACGTCCATAGTTCCTGTTGCAGGCGCCAATTAGATAACGGAACACGCAAATGTGTTTTTAAAAACATTTATTTAGAACAAAGTCAGTCTTCCATCCAGCATAGTGACAGTACTGATTAAGAATGACATCTGAATTAATTTGATAATATGTTGTAAGGAATGCTTACTACGCTATTGTACTAATCTATTGTTTTATATCCATATAATTATTGGCATACGGTAACTTCACATTTATTAATATTCAAAAATAATTTATTTCCAATACATTATTTGAAGAGTTTAGATCAACTTACAAAATTAAATTCTTCTCTTCTGACTAAATTAAATGACTCTCGTAATTACACAAATTGTAATTGATACACAATATATTTAATAGATGCATGAGATACCTGTCAACATCCATGTTTAACTGTCAACTCCCATCCATAAACCAAGTGAAAGAACCATGTTTTTGTGTGATACTATACACTATATTATCATTCAGAACTTTCAAAAATGAATCTAAAAAATGAATAAGGCTCAGTAGCTACATGAGGGCATAATTCCAAATAAAAATAAATTATATATAGTTTATATAACAAAAACGATATTGCTTTCAAATGTTACGAGGTACAAATAACTATGGACTGTAGGTAGTATAAGGCCGTGGTCAGACTGCTTGCGACTGACGAGTAGATCGTTTTGCAAGCAGGTCGTATGAGTAGGTCGTCAGAGTAAGAGTGGTCACTTTGCAAACTTCCTACTCCTGCGAGTTTATACTTCAATGGCATTGACCAGTTGCTAGACAATCTGTTATTGTGTATTTTGTTTGTTAATGAAGAAAAAGAGACCTCTGTGAATGATATTAATTTAACAAGAGAGACGCAAGGAGAATTCAAGCTACTTTTTCCTGATCTACGAAGAACTGATAGAAAATTTTTCTATTATTTTCGGATGTCACCAGGAACGTTTTATTATATTTTAAACAGAATCAGCACAAAGATTGAAAAACAAAGCAATTTTTGGAATTGTATTAAGCCTGTGGAAAGATTAGCGATCACATTGAGATCTCTGTTATGATAATCCTTTGTGGATTGGTCCCACAATAGATTTTGGTCAAACACAATCGTAATCAACTCCTCAACGTTCATTTTTACACTGACGACCACGCAAAGAAAATCAAACAAACTTGCTTCCAGAATTGACTTGTGCGTGTGCGCAAGTCCTCGTATGACCAACTCTTCTCTACTGTGACCAATCAACCCGGTTTATCAACGTTTGTTTTACTCTGACGTCTAGATGCGAGCACGCACGTCCATTTACTCGTCGGAGTACGCATTCAGTCTGACCACGGCCTAAGTGATGAGTTAAACTTCTTGTACTTCTCGACTGCCCTTTTAACAACCAATCATTGTAAATATTTATTTGTTATTTTAAATATTGATCACTTTGCTACTAGAAAACATACAATTTATTATGATGTTGAAGATCCATCTTGTTTCCACTAATATGTAATATAACATTAATATAATATTGTTATTTTTCTAAGTTTATATTACATACAATTTATTGTTAACAATTATTGTTTTTATTATCTATGAGAAACTACTGATATGTATCACAATGGCTCAATTATTGAAAAATTATCATCAAATATTGAAACATGCAATAAATTGTTGAGTTTTGGTTTTGTTAGGTTTCTTGTAGAAAACGTTTTAATCTTGGACTGAGTTACGATTTCCTGCAAAAAACTATAATGCTGTAGGCGACCACTGACTCAGCCCAAGGTGTAGTGTTTTTCGTATAGTGTTGTAAACCGTTTATTTAAATATATTTTGCAACATTGAACCCCATCATCCCCATTCAACCTTTTATAAAAGGTAGGTGCAACAATTAATTCAGGATTAAATTATGACTTTCAAACATTGATAAGTAGGTACTTTTAAAGTGAATGAGACACTTACTATGTTTGTGTGATGGTCATTCCGCATTGGTGTAATGCTTCATTAGAGACAGCTGGCCTCCAGGTTTGAAAGCCGAGGCAGCCATCTTGGTTTACATGGTAATATTGGTTTACTGAGGAAATGTCTATCAAAAACCTTATGAAGTGTTCACATTTACTTCAAAAGTGTCAGTATACATGGAACCACAATATCACTTTCATTATTGTTTAAAATTGATACTGGAAATGTAATGATGGCCCTGTCCGTATTTAATTCGTGGTTCCTGTAGCCTATTTAGTACTGAGGTTTGATAATAATCATCAGATCCGATTCAATACATTTCTATCATTTTTTCCCATTTCAATACATTCATCCAAGTAGTTACTCTCATTCCAGACTGAAAATATATGGAGAAATTTTGAAAATATAATATAGACTAAAGTCCTTCATTATTTGAATCTGGATACTTTTCATTGATTTCTGATATTGAGCTTCAACAAATCTATTTCTTGCGACTTTTGCTGTTATTATAAATAATAATAATAATAATAATAATAATTATTATTATTATTATTTTTATTATTCATTTGCCGTTGTATCTGAACGTGTTTGAAATATGGCAAAATAGTTTTATTTGTATTTTTTCATTAAATTTCTGGTCTATTGCACATTCGTATTTGTCTAATATCAAAACTGACACTGTATTTTTATTTAATATATGATTTTCACTAACTTATACTGGAGGAATGCATTTCATTTCTAAATAGAAGCTTTATCAGTCTTCTATTTAGAGATGAAATGCAGTATCTCCAGTATAAGTGAGTGGAAGTCATATAAATAGAAATACAGTGTCAGTTTTGATATTAGATTGTTCATCAAGTATTTCGTCATGGAAAACATCACAGATTCGTATTTGTTGATTAAGCTTTGCATAATTCAAAAATGCTTTGATTGTCGATTGCAAATGTTTGTTCAAATGCTAATCACCTTATATGATGTAAAATTAAGTAGATGCCTTGTACATCTCTTTTTAATTTGTAACTTATATTAGGTTGAACCAGCATTTACAGATCCAATTCATGATTATTCCTATTACATTTCAATCTGAATTTAGCATATCTGAAAGTGACAGCTATGAAAATACATCCTTCCACGACTAAACATAATATTTAATATCGTTTGGTTTAGCCATAACAGTACATTTTTATTTACAAAAGTGGGAATGAAATTTGAAAAATCTAGGTCCTGTCCACATTCAATTTCTGATTCACTCCCAACTGTATATTAGGCTCAGCCAACATCCAAGTATAATGCTTTATTATTATTCTCATTTCATTATATTAGCTTTTCAGTTATGCAAACTGTTTGATATACTATTGTATGTATATAGTACCATAGCCGATTTGACTAGTTTAAAAAAATGTCCTGCCAAACAAAGGGCAAGGCTTTCTGTAAGCTTACCTGCTACCTGGGATGATACCTAGTCTGCAAGTCTGATGCAGTTGTTTTGTCAACACAGTCAAATGTTTTTTTTGCAACATGGAGATTTTTTCAATTTGATGGCGTGAAGTAAATACAGTATAGTAACTAGTAAGCCAAACAGGCTGGAGAACTCGCTTGCAAACAACTAATTTTGGAAAGGGAAACTCATTTGGCAAGCTTATCCTAGGGGAAGGTGGTTTCGAAGATACTGATTTAGATGAAATTCACAAGACAACTATCACTTGTTCATCATTGCTATGATAGAGCTTGGTTACTTTCATCTGGCACTTGAGACCAGAGAGGGGAATATTGTTTATGAATGCACGCACTACTGCACACCAGTCCTGTCTGTCTCAAAAACATTAGACAGTAACTTACGGTCTACATCACTGTACTTTTAAATGATACTTTTGGAATAGAGGATAGTTGACACATGTTACCTGACCATGAGCCGTTGCTATGGTGACAGCGTCATTTTCAAAGCATCAGATGAAAGTAACCAAGCTATACTGCACTTGGATATATTTTCCACAAAAAGAGCTGCTCATATACCTATATATCAGGGATCAGGGCAATGGAATTAGTGTATCTATAGAGTAGATATATTTACCACAGGAAAAACTGCTGTTTCTATACCCATATATTATCAGAGCAATGAAATTAGTACCAGTATAATATATCAGATATAGATTCTGTAAACAGCCTGTATCAAGGTTCTATTTTGAAAAGGTGCTGATCGCATTTATTCACCTACAGCTGATAATTCAATAGTATATTACATTACTAGGCTCGAAAGAAACGTTTTGCCGGTCGAGCATATGATAGTATCACATGAGGTGATAGCTGAGCGCAGAAACATGAATATGTGAGAACCGGCAAAAGTTTACAGTCATGTAATGTACGATATTTTTTATTGTTACACTTGATAGAAAGGCATGTACTAGATAGGAAAAATCAGCTGATAAATAGGGCCTTATAACCGTATAAGATAGGAAAAATCAGCTGGAGTGCAGCACAAAAATTTCTGTTGACATATATATATATGTATAAATATAGTCAACTCATTTCATTACTCAATACCTATCTCGAATATTATCTAGCTGATTTTTTCTATCTTATATGGGTGACCGTGCTTCAATGACTTTATGTTACAAGCTTTATTATCACTCACCCGGTGGTTCGGAACCCACCTAAAATAGTAGGTCCACGATGTTCCCTGTAACATGGCACAAACGGCGAGGCGGAACTACCCGTAAGGGTCTCCCCACCATTAAAAGCCATACGCTTATTATTATTATCATCTATAAGGTCCCATTTATCAGCTGATTTTTCTGATCTAGTACACTTTCCATACGTGGCAAGCTAATATAGAAATATTAATGAAGAGATCCCTTTGTTTCGCCTCAAAAAGGATGAAGTAGTAGGTCAATTTCATTGGCACACGAACTTGATCTGTATTCAAAGGTTCCAAGAATATGTTTGAAATTTGAAGTTGGTTGGTCAAAGCGTTCGAAAGTTATTGTCGAATTTACAGAAAAACATACAGAAAAAGCCGCAAGCCTTGAGTTACAAAACTATGAACTCGCTTCGCTTGTTCAATTATGAAGATAACAATATTCTATCAAGTGATATATACTGATCTTTAAATTAGTTGAGAACCAAATATTTCGATGTTGATGATTATGAACTAGCATTTACAACAGAACTTCAAGTGTGAGTAGTAAGTTAACGGATGCGTTTTAGGACCTGTTTAGAGGATCAGCAAACTGATAATACACACTTGTACTGAGGATGGGACTCAGGTCCTGAAACGCGTCCGATACTACTCACAAATATAAATTCGTTTGTGAATGTAGGTTTATAATTATTATTATTAACATCGAAAATAACCAACAGTCACTTAGGGATGACAACAGAAGAGAAAGAATAACTCATTGAATTACTGTTTTGGAGCTAATTGCTGTTGTAACTTCAGCTGGTACAAATTGGGTTCCAGACTCTGATTTGAAGAATATGTTTCCAGCTTGACAACCGTCATGAGAGTGACAATTTTGAATAATCTGATTACTAAAGTGAGTTGCTTCTAATGCTTAATTTAAATACCTCTGTCAGTGAGCAGTACGATTGCTCAAATATTTTTCGTTTCTTTCTAATAATGCCCAGTCCACATGAGTCTGAAACTTGTGCGAGGGTAATGAGGTGAATACACAAAATAAGCAAGACTGAGCGGGAATCGAACCCATGACGGCAGAAGTAGCAGTCAACGGAGATAATCGCCCTAAAGTTAACACATCCAACTCTGTGGCTAAAACTTAAGAGCCTTATTATACGGAGCCACTACAGTTGTGCTTGCATGCCACAGACAAGGATAAATTACACTAGCCGGATAAATGGCTTCAAACATGATAATACACATGCCTCCAACCTCCATACTTTGAAATTGTTGAGCTCGGCCTGACGCTCAGCTGATGTAATTTAGCCTAAATTGTGACTCGCGACCGCGACTGCATTGACTCAGTATAATAAGGAGCTTACATTCAATATGCAATGCTCAAAAATTATTTTAGATATTATTATAAAAACAAATTTTTTGTTGGGGTGACAAATAAATTTTTAAAACTTAATTTTGCAGTTTTGGAAACTCATTTAGCTTATTATCATTCAGATTACGCACGTTTGAAAGTAATATGAGTCATAGCATTACTATCATTCATTGAAATATTAAAGATAAATGATTCATCTTCATCAAGATGGGTCGCCAGCTGCAAAATGATTGACAACCATGGAAATTATGTCTTCTCATTTGTCACAGTATTGTAATCGCTTATTATGCTAAATATCTAATTTAGCATATGGTACTTTATGTAAAATCAATAACTATTCATGCTCAGTTTCCAATTATCTTCAATCTAGTCTTTTTTGTATTATTTGTGAGGGTGATACTGTGATCTGGTAGATAACAATCATGGATAAGACTTGATGTTGTCACATCATCATTTATTATTAGCACACAAGATACTACAAACTACTGGATCAAGAATGAGAATGACGTAATTGCCGAAACTATAGTATCTCGTGTTTTAATAATAAATGTGGTTGTCGTTATCTTGTCTTATTTCTTTTCAATCCTGGTGTTAGACTTTTTCTCTCAAGTAAAATTACTTTCTCATGTGAAGTTAGTTAATCCAGATAAACTTATTACTGTACCTAGTACGTGATAGCCGAGTGCCGTAGCAGGTATCTGTTTAATCAGAGATAAGCTACGATACTCCTGGGCGCTCTTTGTAAGGGTAACCGATTGGATTGGCAAGCAAAAGACGCTGTTCTCTGCTGTAAAATCACTTCCCGGTGGTTCGGAACCCACCTGAAACTGTAGGTCCAACTCATCAATCAACATCATCCAATTCATTACCCTCGCACAGGTCTGTTACCTATGTGGGCTTCATCCTCCAAAAAAGGTACTTTTTATCCTAATATATCTAATGCTATTTTAGCAGTTATAAAAATAAGTTTAGGGGACCTGGAAACGCAAAGATTACCTAATTGCGTGGAAAGCGATATACTAATTTTAAGTAAAAGAAAATGAATAAATAAGAGTTTTCATCTACAAATCACAATAATGAGGCAATCTCAAATAAATTATTATTATTTTAATACAAAAAATAAAGTATGATATATATTTTACAGCCACTCATTAGAAAAACAAACAAAATTAACAATATTTTACAAATCAGAATAATAAGGTCATTTTTATACAATTTGTTTACGAATAAATATAAATTACATATCTTGGCATTCAATTAGTAAGTCGTCTTACAGTCTTAGTACAATAATATATTGTTTGTCCCTCTTTGAAGGACTGTCACAAATAGAAAGGCAGGCTTGCAGGCTTTAGACACTGAGTGGCATCTTGTGAAGCACAGAAACGAATCAGAAAATGAATCTTTACTTATCTATCTTACAAACAATAGTGTCATCATGTAACTTGAATAAAGTGACACTTGATTTGAAAACATACTTGAATTTCTGAACTAATCACAGCACTCAGCAATGTACGCAGTCTAATTCATTTCTGTGTCTCACAAAAAGCCACCATTCAACACGTTACAAGGCCTGCCCTTCCATTTTCAAGTTGAACGCATTCAAAAATTTCATTACAATTGAAAAGGCACCTAAAAAAAAAGAGTACCTACATACAACATCATTTAGGCATAAAGATCAAAATTATTTAGTATGTTGAATAATTTCAGTGAATACACTGAATACACAATAAACAATTAACAGATGGTTTCCCATTAATCACTGATGAAATGACTCACGATGTTCTAATACACTGGTCATATATCTCTAATAATCTGATCCAGTTTTAATTTTAAAAGTCAAAAATCCACATTCAAAGACCAGAGTTTGGAAATTATGTGCAGAAATAAGCACTAGAAACTGTAATCCATTGACAGCCTAATTGAGATGACTCAATTTCGAAAAAGAACAACTCTACTTAGGCCAATTTGAGAACTATGTCAAAATGTGAACTAAAATGTCATACAAGTTCATTTATTTATTTTATATAAATTACAATTATTTATGTGCACCAGGAAAGTTATATACTTTATAACACAATTTGTAGGTTTAAAAAAATATTAAATAAGATTACAAGCAGAAGAGAAGAGTAAGTGTTCAACGGAAATATGAATTAATAACTCATTCATCAAATGGACAACCTAAAATATAAATATAGATAAAAGAGATCGATTTCAAGCAGGAGATAAAATTGAATGTGGAAAAAACCATAAACGAATAGATTAATTTCTATTTTTCCACAGTAAGTATTTTGCAGAATATTTCCATGGGAGGATCCCGCACGCACCTTTCAAAAGAGATAAGCATAAATTTATATCTCATCTGAAATTTTAGAAGCTCCTTCCTTCAAACCGTTTTGAAAACCATAGGTGCAGCAGCACCATTAATACTAAAGTTTGTATGATGGATAAGCCAATGGAATCGTTTTTCTATGATCCCTATATATTATAATGTACTATACATACTATGAAAAGGGAATCCCTTATATGTTTTATTAAAAGTTTGTGAACTTATTGTATGCCACCTCTTCAAGTTGGTACGTACAGAGTACAATATTTATAGAATGGAGTATTGTAACGTTCACAAAAAGCTATATATGTCTAGTTTTCAAGAGAATTAATTTATTTATAACGGATGAATTAATTTTTCAACTAAAACTCATGGAAAAATACACGTAATTGGAGAAGATACGCCAATCATTGAAATCTAAGAAAAGTACAGAAGAAACTGGTAGGCTCAATAAGGTTGGATCTTGGGATGAAGGGGTTTTTGAGAATAGTGTGTTTAGTAGAGATGGCTTCTTCTAAAAGATTGTAAACTTACAGGAGGATACAGATTTTTGGAGGCATCTGTGTTATGGACCCCACCTTGAAAAATATTTTTATATACCAAGCAATTAAAAGCTATGATCAACAATTTTTAAACTCACTGATGAATAATATTCCACTATTTCTGTATGCTCAATGATTATTTAGAGAATTCAATAAAAGTGATTTTTATAACTTCTACTAAAAAAAATTTATTACTAATAAATATTATTCCCAAATAGTTATGCTTGTTGACTGATTACTATAATCTTTTCGAGTTTTGGACTACAGATGAATTCGCTACAGAATTCACCAAAAGTGAGTTTCTATCACTGATAAGTAACCTGAGGCCTGGGCCTGACGAATATGATTTATGAAAGCAATGCAAGTTCAAACTAGTGATATTATTTGAAGTAAAAATATTACTCATACTATTTTTGTACTTATTTCGGATTATGTCCCCATGAGTCTGGAAACTTGTGCGTGGATAATGAGGTGAATGGGTGAATGATGGGAAATATCCATGGCTAAATGAGATTCGAACCCAAGGCTGTAGAAAACGAAGCTAGCCAGAGACTTATCTTATCACAGTCAAGCGCTCCAACACCAGAGCCGCCAAATTTATTATTGCGAAATTCCAATTATTGTGTACGTGAGATAATTTCAGATAATTATTGACCGATGATTTACAAATAATTTATTGTTCATGTCAGAAAATGTTAGGAACAGTTCGGATAATTAATTTGGTTGATAAATTCAAAAACTGAGTTAGGAAACAGGTAACCAAGCAAAAGGAAGAGCTTACATCTTGCTGTAAGACATTTTTTTCTCTATTTATTCCAAGTTATTTCCTCATGTAATGCGATACCTATACTGCGGAGCTGTTTAAAGAACACTGCAGGTTTAATTCCCATCTGGGGAGGAGTTTACTACTTCGAAATAAACTACTTGTTACAGGGCAAAGTACGCTATATCTTGTAGACCATGATATATTTATTATTTTTCAATTGGGGCATTTTTCTATCATCAGAAAATAATCTAAGATGGCTGACAACAAAATAATTAAATAATTTCATACCACCATCTCGGTGGTAGATATTGCAAACTAATTCAATACCAGGAGCTTCTTGATTAAAAGATACTTTTTGTCAATAATTCAGAATTCAGAATTGTCAATTAATATGAAGGCCAATTTTTATGTAAATTATAATAAATAATAACAAGTAAAATTATTAGACTGGATCACTGAGTTACTCCTAGATTTCAGCCCAAGGACAAGTTAAAGCTGATAGCAAAATGGCTGGCTCATAGTTAAACCAATTCAACAGTTTCAAACTGAAAATAATTTTGAAATGTTATTTCCATTAATAAATTAATATAGACTGATGACTGAAACTTGCTAACGAACCCTTTCACAAAGTGTAACAGCCCAATTACACATTGCGAGCGAGTGTACAAGCAAGTGGAGAAAAACAGAACTCAAGAGGGATTCTCATAAACATGTTGAATGGTCATTAGCTGATTATTGTGTACAAAATTACTTTTTAGAACTTTATTTTAAAAGAAAAATTACCACTAACTAAACTCTCCCACAATGTGTAACAGCCCAATTACACATTGCGAGCGAGTGTAAAAGCAAGTGGAGAAAAACAGAACTTAAGAGGGATTCTCATAAACATGTTGAATGGTCATTAGCTGATTATTGTGTACAAAATTACTTTTTAGAACTTTATTTTAAAAGAAAAATATCCACTAACTAGACTCTCCCACAATGTGTAACAGCCCAATTACACATTGCGAGCGAGTGTACAAGCAAGTGGAGAAAAACAGAACTTAAGAGGGATTCTCATAAACATGTTGAATGGTCATTAGCTGATTATTGTGTACAAAATTACTTTTTAGACCTTTATTTTAAAAGAAAAATTACCACTAACTAAACTCGCCCACAATGTTTAACAGCCCAATTAAACATTGCGAGCGAGTGTACAAGCAAGTGGAGAAAAACAGAACTTAAGTGGGATTCTCATAAACATGTTGAATGGTCATTAGCTGATTATTGTGTACAAAATTACTTTTTAGAACTTTATTTTAAAAGAAAAATTACCACTAACTAAACTCTCCCACAATGTGTAACAGCCCAATTAAACATTGTGAGCGAGTGTACGAGCAAGTGGACAAGAACATTACTTATGTAAATTCTCATACAAATTTTAAATAAACATTACAATTCCTGATTGTGTTCAAAATTACTTTTTAGACCTGAATTTTAGAAAAAATTTTACCACTAACTAAACTCTCCCACAATGTGTAACAGCCCAATTACACATTGCAGGCTAGTGTGCAAGCAAGTGGAGTAGAACATAACTCAAGCGGAATTTAATTTTAAAACAACTTAAAATTTGGCTTTTTTCAATGCAGAAATTTAATTTTTTGAACCACTCATTGATGTGAGTGGGTGATCCAGGGGAATTTTCAATCTAATTGATTTAAAATCAATTAAGCCTAGTTTTAAAGTAATTAGTTATAATTTTGAAGGTGTAACTATTTCATAATTTAAAGAATATTCGTAGACGCCATGGAGTGCGAGTTGATCATGTGAAGCGAGATTGGACTCAGATAAAGTGTACTCTTATTTGTTAATTATATATTTTTATTTTATTTTTGTGCCACGAATACTGGAAAATATGGCCAAAAGAATTTCTTATAAATTTATACACATGTCAAATGGCCATTAGCTGCCTATTGTGTACAAAATTATTTTTTAGTCCTGAATCTTGGAAAAAAATACTTCTCACTAACAAATTTATGTAGGTTATTACATTTTGGCCTTCATTATCTCTAAAGAAAAAAATGTTTATATTTGTAAAATAAAGAAGATCCAATAAAGCTCGAAAATGTTGGCTGTTCAGCTCCCGTTAACTACACTAAATTCCCTCCCTGCCTGCAACATAAATTTTGTCTGAGCACTCAGTTTGAAACTAACATCAAATCAATACTGAAAAATAGAGTATCGGAATTCCCAAAGTAGTGTTCAAGCGCATCTAGCTTGCTACTGCGCATCACGCTATTGAACAATACCTTATCTTCTAATTACCTTGAGAATTCCATACCATTGGCATGAGGAAATAAACTAGCCCTATTCACTGCAGAATATACTCACTAACATTGACATGAGGGAATAAACTAGCCTTAAAATTAATTAATGAGGAAATAAACTAACTTTATAATGATTAATTCACTGCTTGCCACTATTCAATTTTTTTTATTACGAATGATGCCCACATGAGCCCGGAGACTTGTGCGTGGGTAATGGGGTGAATGGGTGGATAATGAGAAACATCCATGGCTGAATGAGATTCGAACCCAAGGCTGCAGGAAACGAAGCCAGCCAGAGCCCCTTATCTATCACAGACAAGCGATCCAACCAACTGCGCTACCATAGCCGCCAAATTAGAACTGAAAGATGAGGGTTCTAGTAGAGTAAATTAGAATGTATATCAGTTAAGTCATTTACTTGAGTAAATACGATGAAAGTGGAATATTTATTCATCAGTTTGTGTTATTAATTTGTGTTTTTATTACGTTTGTTTATATCATATTGATCGAAAAGTTTATGGTTCCCGTGGATGAAATCTTCTGACGATGGTGATGCATTTCGAGAGTAAATTATCAAATTATGAATAGGTATTCATAGTAATGGATTTAATGGGAAAAAGGTACAGAGTGAGTGCCTTTAAATGGATTAAATGTGAAAAAAATGCAATTCTAAGCTATTGTGAAGCTAAACTACTTTTGATGAGTGAAAAATCATCTTTTTTGAAGTATGTATGATGCTGTTAGTAACAGCTTGTATCCAAGACACAGTGCATGTCATGTTACTATGATGTCTTACTGAATGTTACTGTATCATTTGATGTTGTAGTTCCACATTACGTTTTCGAAATTTCCAATGAGTACAGTTGAAATATTAAAAGACTAATAATTTTATATTGAACACAGTGAAAGAGAAAGCTTCGAATAAATGGGGTCCTGGGTCATCTCCCTGAGCAATAGAAACATTTGAAAATAGTTATCATGAAATTCGCTGACCTATCCTGATTGAAATCTGGCTCTTATTTTGTATTAAACAATTGACATAGTTCTCTAATTTTAATAGGCCTAGTAATCATCACAGAACGCAATAGTTTTTCAATTCTGGTGGACCAATTTCAATGAGCTGTTGGTTGCTACCAATAATTGGATCTTTGTTGGGCTGAATAACCATATTGTACAATTTTTTACATAGAAATGGTTGTGTAACAAAAATTATACTGTTATAATCTTTAAAAACTTGCTTATCAAACTTTGTTCTATAACATTGTTATAATGCAGTATAAACGCTGCTTTATTGAAGTAGGCCTATTGTAACTCGTACGAAGTTGTTAACTTGTTTGTCATCTTGAAGCATGATGATGAAATAAGGTTCGCGGGGTGAAATTGATGCCTTTCTGGAAACATCAGACTCGGCAGCTAGTGTGTGCTTGCAAAGAAAAATGGTCAAATGTTATCAGAACAGTAGTGTCGTACTCTTGTGGCTTGCCGGAGTGCACAGCTAGCTGCCTAGTTGTACTATACATAGTATGGAATAATAAGAGATCCAACCTTTTTCTGGTACTGAAGAACGTCGACTGCAATACTGATGTTTCATGCTAGTCTATGCTCATGTACGTTGAAAAGTCAATGATATCGTCTTACAATCCACTATCGCAGTTCATCTCCACAATCAAATTCTTACAGAATTCAATTCTTTTCTATCTGAAAAAAAATAAAATAAATTGTGTTTTTTCTTGGCTTCAAATTAACAATGATTGATAGGGTACATCAGAACAAGTATCAGAGATTAAGAAGACAAGTGTTGTGAACATTCATCTGTACATATACTATACAGTCACTGCAACAAAGAAAAAACGCAAAAGAAAGATTTGATATGAGTAACAACTCTTAAAAAGTTCTGCTGTTAGAAATAATTGTTAATTACCATGTTCATGTTTAGCTGATTTGTTATCAACTTGAATTTGACATTTTGCTTCGGAAGATTTTTTATATCATTATTAAATTTGCATCACCTCGTCATTACCCACGCACAAGTCCAAGACTCATGCGGACTACATCAGCAAGAAAAAAAAAGGAATCTAGTGTCTTCAACATTAGCTATCATCTGAAGCTATTCAAGAAAACTATAAAAAGAATTTTAATTGATAAAGCGTGCTATTCAGTGGCAGACTTCAGTGAACACTTAAGTCTAGTTACTCAATAAACAGATGGTGCTCACATTTGTTCTATCTTATGAACTTAATGACTCTTTTATATCATATTTATATTGACCGATACTGTTTTTTACTTTTACTTGTAATATTCTTGTTTGTCTACAAGGACGAAATTGTTTGACAAATCACTCATCAAATGGGAGAAGGGTATTCCCAGAGAATTGATGTAATGTGATTAAACATAAAATTGAGAAATAAATTAGTTACAGAGTAATTTTTTACTTACGGCGAATCAAAGCGACTAACAGCTTTCATTCGGGCCTCCTATTGGTTTCCTTATTTTGTTAGTGTATGTTTGCTGCAATACAATTACAAAAAAAAAAAACGAATTAGAATAAATGACAAATACTTAAGTTACATAGTGAATACAAAAAAAAAATAGGGGATGGATATTGAGGACCATTTCAATTATTCAATTAATGGATTCTAGCAGCAAATGGCATGTGATTATTCTTTTGATAAACATGGTCAAGTTTGGGCATTTTAGTAAAACATTATTTGTAAAGAAAGCAGTTGTGGGCAAGAGCCTGTTGAATCATTGCTTGATTATGATTTTGTCATGAATAAATAGTTGACAATTCAACTAACTGACAAATATACAGAAACAGAATTTATCAATTTCGAAAGTGCTATTAATTTATACTGAAGACTTCCGCAATGACGGATATTGACACCAGCATTGAATAGCATGTTTTTTTAAATAGCTTGTGCAATTCAAATAACAATGCTACTGAATGTAACTTAATGAATGCTACTGTACAAAAATATCAGTCACCGACGGCAATCAAACCGCGGACCTTCCAATTATAGACTACAGTGACCATTCTGCAAACAAGCAGTCATTTGAAACTCGGCCATATTGGCCTGAAATTCAGTACAAATTAAGATCTCTGAGGAATTCGAAATTAATAAATTCTGTTTCTCTAAATTTGTCAGTTGCGATACGAGCCGATATGGCCAAGTTTAAAATGAGTGCTGCTTTGCAGAAGGGTCACTGTAGTCTAGTGGTAAAAACGCCAGACCGGCTATTGGGAGGTTCGCTGTTCGATTCCCGGCGGTGACTAAATATTTTTGTGCAGTAGTATTCATCGATTTCAATCAGTTATTCAATGCTGTTGTCAATATCCATCATTGCGGAAGTCTTCAGTATTAAGTTATAGCTCTTTGAGGAATTCGAAATTGATAAGTTCTGCCAAGTTTAAATAGTTGATGGATATCATTACATAAGAAATGAAAAGTTTCAGACAATTGATAATAGAGATTTTTTGATTTGGTCTGGACAAAAATAAAATTTAGTGTGTATTTCACACAACTCAACTAACCTAAAGTGAAAGCGATTTAGCCCTCTCACTCAAGATTCCTAGAATTTCCGATGAAGACTCTTCTTGGCGGTCCTTATTTTTTTAGTGTATATTTATTTTCTGCAAGACAAAAAAATAATTATTAGAAATTAATACAAACGAGGATTTTTATGGTATTTCTATCGAGGATCATTTCGATTATTTTAAAGAGTAACTTATCAAGATAAAAGTAGGCACGTCATAAATATGGATTCTAGCAGCGTATGTGGCGTATGATTATTCTATTCATAAAGTTTATAGATGACTTATTATTAGATGAGAATTGATGTTGAGCTTTTATAGTTTGAAAAGATTTTTGGATAGATAATAATGTATAGAACTTACTGAAAGAACTTAAATTCTACATTTGTAATAAGTAATCTACCAGAATCTGAAAAAATCAGCTAATAAGATCAAACAATTGAAGTGATGAGATGGATGAATTATGATTATGATAGTACTCAATGATAGCCCTTGATGGATGTGGTGCACTATATGGGCTTCTGTCAATAACTTGTTGTCAATTGAATAACTTGGACGTTTACGATTATGTGAACACGGGAGAGGTTACATACTATGAGTATAATAATTTTCAGATGGATATCTCGTCGGATAAAGACAATTCACTTAATCGCGTCATTTTTAAGAGAACCCCATATTATACTGCACTCCATGGGAGTGCAGTATATGGGCTTCTGTCAATAAAGTGTCTAAATTGAATAACTTGGTCGATTATGATTATATGAAAACTATTAGTATTATTAATTAATAACGTGAATTTTGTTTTTTTTTAGACTATTATATTCATCTGAAAATGTTCTCAATCAAAGTAAGTAACTTCTCCCGTGTATACATAATCATTAAATGTACAAATTATTCAATTAATTAATTTTATTGACAGAAGCCCATATAGTGGAGCCACTATCTCCGATATGACGACTCCAGATTCAATTTACATAAGCTATCAATTTGATATCTCATGGCACATATTTTATGAAACAATTTCGACAGAAATCGTCCTTCCAACACGTTGTTGATAGAACTCCTTGATGGTAACGTGACCTATTTTCATCACAAATGACAAGAATTCAATTTATGAATTTATCCTTAAATTTTGTACACTAACACTAATAATAAATTGGAATGGACGAAAATTGATTCAAGTTTTTAGTGAAATATTGGATGAAATCTGAATAAAAGTGACAATTTCCAAGCTCACATACCTGTAGCCTAATAATGGCTAACTGCATAACTTCTAATCGAACCATGACCGATTCAATTTATCATCACCGAATTAAGTTAGCAGTCACTGCATTCACATTTAAAATTCTTTAAAATGAACTGTAATTTATCAACTGAGTGTACTAAATCGCACTATAAACCACTTTTTAATTCAATGATAAATAATTATTATTTACGAAGCAGAAGTGTTCTCTTTCATAGAAGAGTCAGCTGGTAAATGGAGGTTAGCCTACAGCTACAGCGCAGAGCGCGGGCCTACAACGGGCGTGCCAACATAATATGTGTATTCTACTTCTAATTACACAATTTTACATTTTTTAATCAGAAATAATTCTACTTGATAATAAATTTCTTCACAAGAGATTATTATGAAACTTGTTCACAATGTTTTCACATGATAATTGTTGAAAATATAAAACATTATAGCTAATCTGTGATGTTTTCCATGACGAAATAATGAACAATCGGGAGAGCGCCAGAAGTGGTCGACGACAATGATGTTCGACGAAAAACTCTGACGATTTTTAGACCGCGTCTGACGCTGCACGCACCCGACAGAGTGGGTCTTCTCAGGAATATGGTCCACTCTGTCTCCGACCACCTTTGTCGTTTGGTGAAGAAATAGAAACCGACCCACTCTGTCGCTGCACGCACCCGACAGAGAGGGTCTATACAGTAATGAGGTAATTATATAGATTCTCTTCTATCGATTCATTGAAACTAATCGATATGGTATAAACTTCGGCGAGCCAGAAGATTGATTGTATAACCTTTCTTTGCCTTGAAATTTGAATCGTATTGTTCATGGTGTTAAAAAGGTGTTTCTTTTATACTACTTCTTTGTGGATGTTGTATCTCTCATAGGTTCAAATTCTTCGTGAATTTCCACATATTAGTTTGGTTGTTCCAGTTTTTACCTTCTTCGTGTCATTCATAAATTATTTTTATTGCAGTGTTATTCCTAATATTATGTTATACGGTACCTGAATTTTATTATAATTTGATAACAGTTGAAAATAATTGGTAATTATTGAGTATCCGAACTTTTCGATTTTTCCAACAATTTTTTTTTTGTGACATCTACACACCCCATGAAGCAATAATCCGTTGAAATTTTTTGGGGGTCGCGTCTTTTTCACACAAAAATTTAAATTTTCGAAAAAAAAAATTTTGATGAAAATTTTATTTTTCATTGAAAAAATTCATAATTTGCAAACATATTATGAACTCCAAACCATAAAACGATATAAATCAAATTAATAATCACATATCTGAAGAAAACTAAGCTTACTAACCTTTCAATACTTCGGGGGATACAACTCCGCAGCCGCTTTAAAAAAATAATGTACACGCTCCTCCCGCTGTTATCGGCGCTTAAACTGAAACTCAGCAAGGTAGCCGGCGAAATGCGCTTTTTTGACTCCAAACCTTGGAATCGTACAGCGCACTTCGCGCCAACTCCTCTCAACCGTATTCGTGTGAGCTTGGGTTTCTGGGTCCACAAAGCAAAATGAATACCAGTCAACCACTGTTGTTGTCGAAATTTGAGAGCGAAATTTAAGATTTCACTTACTGACAACTAATTCAGCACCACACTTCAAACACACTGTAATCTCTTTAAAAATACCATGCCTGAATAAAAATTCGATCACCTCTTTATATTCGCTAAGTACAGATTCTAAAAATTTGAGGCTGCACTCTGTAATAATAAATTAAAACAATCAGCTATTGCCGAAATAAAAATTTGAAAACATATGTTTTCAAACTATTATATTTTTAGATTGATTGGTTACTTGAATTCAGCTCTAGAATTCCACCTGACCAAACCTAACCTAACCTTGCCTAGTCTGGCAGTGTTACAGTGTGATGGAAGTATTCATACGCGGAAGAAAAATAGTTCCATCAGAAAACTCTAATTTAAATGCCAAATAAGCGTTGCCCCCGCAAAATATCAGTGTATTATTACTTACTAGTGTGTTTTGAGTGTGTGGGGAAAAAATTGTTGAAAAATTCGAAAAGTTCGGATACTCAATAAATACCAAATAATTTAAACAATTTTGATCAAAATAACTTAACTTAATAATAATAATAATAATAATAATTATAATACTAGAACGAACTCTGATCTTACTCCTTTTAAAAGATTGTCAAAGACTCATAAAAGCCATGTATACCGTACCATGTTTGATACCGTATTTAATAAACTTCCTCTTGAAATAAAGGACGATGTTACCAGAAAAAAGCTTCCTCTTGAAATAAGAATGTTACCAGAAAAAAGTTTTAAATCAGTAGTTAACAAATGGTTAAGAAAAAAGCCATCTTATAATTAACTTTTCATGTGAAATTTAACGACTTGCAGTCAAATTTGACTGCAAGTTGTTAAATTTCACATGAAAAGTTAATATTAACAACGCAGTTCGTCATGGAACAAGAAATCCAGGAACCATCTTATAATTTGAATGAATACATGGAGGCTGACGAAGCTTCTTTTCAGAAGTGAAATGCATTCCTCAAGCATCTCCAATATATGTGAATAAAACATCATTTAAAAGTGAAATACAGAGTCAGTTTTAATATCAGATTGTTCATTAAGTATTTTGTTATGGAAAACATCACAGATGAATACATGTATTGTGATATTAGTGACTTGAAAATATGATTTTAATTTTTGTTCAAACTTGGTGTATTTTAGTGTATGAAATATTTTAGTTTTAGGGAAAATGACACTATTATGCATTTGTTTTAGCTGAGAATCAACATCTTAAACTATGTTATGATTATATTGACAAAGCCTATTGCAATGTTTTTATTTTTTAATGGCAAATAAAGATTCTTATTCTTGATTTGCTCTCCGAATTTTGGATAATATGCCACTGCGGAGTGAGCATATCAAATACAACATTGAACTCTTGAAATTTAAAGAGCATAGAATACTTACTGATGTATTATAATGTAAAATCGGTTTCAAAATAAAAATATATATAAAAAATTGAGAAGAATTACGTATGTAGATAGATAATAAGATTGAATGGTATCCAGCCAGAAACAGTAGTTAGCAGTCAAGAGGAGAGTAATTTTAATTCATGCACAACTTAACAAATATACTATATTACAATTATCATAAAAATATTATTCACATCATTTTATTAAAAGTCATTGAAACATCAATTCTTTTTTCACAACCATGAACACAGACAAAAGGCTCTTGTCCAGCTATTTTCGATTTAAACATAAATTTGGTATTTTTGATAGTAGCCATAGCAATTTCTGTAATTGGTTGTGTTATTTATGATTGTTATTACAGAAAACTTATTAAAATATTATTTCTGACATATTTTTAAACTATCAATTGTCCAAAATAAAACTACCATCAAAAGAATTGCACCTCACAATGTATTGTAAGCCAATAAAGAATTACTGAGCTATACTTATTAACAAACTCTGACTTAAAAAGTAAAAATGATAGACATGAACAGTTGCTAAACTATTGTGTGATCACACCGAATTAAAAACAAAATTAGAATCATTACTAAAAAAATCTGAGGAAGAACGGATAGGGTTTGTGAATTTCATAAAATCTCTGGAGGTTATTGTAAAAATGCAGCAGGAAGACCATATAATTGAAATTCTATTTCTCACGAGTCAATGTAGTTTATAGGAAATTGAAGTATTAAACTAAAAAATAAACGAAGCTAATGTAAGATCTGGAAATTATTTAATAGTATTTAGGAATCATAACTACAATAAAAATAATATATTTAGTTGAAACGTTTTATAGTGTACAAGAGTTCCTTTCACATAAAAATTGAGCCTCACCACAACTAATTGATACAGTAATTTATGGTAACTATTGTAGAAGATTGTATAATTGTTGATGTGACTTGTCTTGTACACCTCAATAATGGCACAAACTTGAGGCTCCAAGAAGACTTCATTCATCAAATTTATACTTTATTCCAGTGTTCATTATAGAGCCTCAAACCTACTCACAGAAGAGAGGACAGAGCTGCCAATCTCATAATCAAGTTACAAATAAACAAGTTCGAACTACTATACATTATATTGATGAAATCTCTTTGTTTTGGCCCATACATTATATGATGAAATTTGTTTGTTTTGTCCTGTATCATAACTTTGTAAAATTTTGACAGTTATGGGACATCCTGTGTGTAAACTACTATAGTAGGCTAGTTACAAACCTTCAATCTCTTTCCAAGTTTTTCTATTTTATTTCGTGTGACTTATTGGCAGTTGTATGAATTCAATTCTCTTGTCTCTATCAATGACTGCTACTCTATGCTTACTGAAGTCATATTTAGGAATCAAAATGAGGGATTTATTTCATAGCAACTACAAAATAATAATTTTGGCACTTGTACTTCTCCTTGTACTTCACTTGTACTGCATAATAAGGTGGGTGATGATAATATGGCCATATTAAGGATTGATCAATTTTTCAGGTCACAATTTTCAAACTTAAGTAAAATATGTACCCTTGAAGTACATCTATTAGTTTGATGAAAAAAATAAATATAAACCTATTTGACTGGTTTTTAGTATTATAAAAAAAATATTTTCCAAGGTTTTACCTGTTGGCCATATTAAAATCATATGATTGTAATGTGGCCAACATGATGTTCTGTAAACAATAATCAGATCAATCACATTGTGCTCAAAATACAAAGAAATAAATTCCTGGATTTCTTGTTCCATGACGAACTGCGTTGTTAATATTAACTTTTCATGTGAAATTTAACGACTTGAAGTCAAATATTTATTAAGAATAAGTATAACTTACTTAATCTGTAGGCCGAGCGCTTTCAAATCTTTGAGATCCATCTTCAGAGGCGTGGGTTCCTAGATCATCATCATTTTTGGTCACTTCTAACCAAAAAACTGACATGATGATCTAGGAACCCACGCCTCTGAAGATGGATCTCAAAGATTCGAAAGCACTCGGCCTACGGATTGAGTAAGTTATACTTATTCTTAATAAATATTTGACTGCAAGTCGTTAAATTTCACATGAAAAGTTAATACCGTACAAAGAAATAGTCTTTAACTTACCTTCAAAATCTATTAACAGCGTCTATTTTTCCACAACAGCTCAGAAAAACAATGGCGACCGTGCTCTGAAAAGCTTCTACCCACAAGTTATGGACTCTACCAGTCTAAGTGACCTGGTGGGAGAGTCTCCTAATGCATTCTGGTGGAAATCATTCAAACTAGCTCTAATATTACAACTTGAAATCTGTGATTTTTTCCATGACAAAATACTTACTAAACAATCTAGTATTAAAACTGACACTGTATTTCACTTTTAAATAATGCTTTACTCACTTATATTGGAGATGCTTGAGGAATGCATTTCACTTCTCCAATATATGTGTGTAAAACATTACTGTATTTAAAAGTGAAATACAGTGTCAGTTTTAATATTAGATTAGATTACAACTTGGTCATATTATCATCACCTACCTTTTTATTATAGAAGTTTGTGTGCTTGTATTTTGTTGTATTAGTTTCTAGTTTGTTATGACACAGCAAACCTGTTTTCAAGTTGAAAAATTTCTTAATTTTCAAATAAAATTGTTACTGTAAAATGTGTTACTGTAAGCAACTAAGTAGATGGCAAATCAACACTTGATTGGCGAATGACAGCCATTTTGTCTGGAGCTATTCTGATGGATTTAATGGTAATTGTACAAATAAAAGATGGTTTTTCAAAATAATAAATGATGAATAAACACATTACATTCTATCAAACTATTTTTTAAATCAGCTATTACAGTTTTATTTTCATCTAGATTGTATTGTTAAATTGCTATCACATTTTATACTTCATGCAGATTCACATAATTTTCAACTTTAATAGCATATTCCAGCTTTTATTATTTACAGTATAAATGATATAGTCATAACTTATCAGAGCATACATTAAATTGATTTGAAATTCATAGAATTCAAATTTTGTAAGCGGTTTTTAATATTATTTTACATTTATGATAAGTATTGTTCATTCTATACATTATTTTTAAAATTATCTAAATTGAATAACATATTTCAGGTTTTATTATTAACAGTATAAATAGTAAAGCCATTTATTAGATTATGCATTATATTATTTATTGAACATACATGTTATTTCAAATTCTTTCAATACTATTTTAGATTAATACTTTTCTAATTATGAATACTATAGAGCGATCATTTATTAGATAATACATTAAATTAATTGAAATATCATAGAATTTCAAATGTCTTCAATGGTTCTTAATATTGTTCATGAATAATTTGTTTATTAAAAAAATCAATGACACAGTCGGCCGGATGTCCAAGGACCCCACCTAAACAAAACACTTTAAAATACTTTCAATAATACTTATTTTTAGGTTAATACCATACTCTCTTATTCGTTTATTCATTCATATAGGCTAATTACAATCAATTTTTACAGAAAAAACTGACTTTCAAGCCCTTAGCTGCTTTCTGCACAAAATTTCAACAAGACAATTGAAATTCAGTTTAATACATAAGCCTGCTATCAAAGGTTAGTTTTCGGTATTGTCATTTTTGAATCTGTTACTACCAAGAAACTTGTTTACTGTCTGTAATACATTACCTACAAAGTAGTTAAGCAACAACTTAAACCTGGTCCTCTCATCAATATTATTCATATGAAAGTCAGTATTAGAAACTTTGAAACTATCCAAGTTGAGTGAGGGCAATCATTCTGTAAATTATAAATGTTAGGCCATCCTAATTAATTAAGTTACTTTCAACTATTTAGCCTACTATATTCTCTATTAATATTGTGGTAAATAGATAGACAATTTAAAAAATCAATAATTACTTAGAGTGTCATAGAGTCACTTTTACAAACTAACCTAACCTAACTAGCTACACTCTATATAACTACAATAATTGATCATAATAAATAGAATATCTAATATTCAGGTGCTTATTCAATCGAATTATATCCCAGTATAAAAATGCATTATCAATAATAAATGTTGAACATTTCTTATCAGGCATTACAATTTTTATATCCTCAACTAGCCTTTTTTGAGTTGACAATCCTGTTAATAAAACAGACTGTCTCAACATATAAAACAAATAAACACTTATCTAGATGTATAACATCAAAACATTATTATCATCTCAAACAACTGACAATAGCAGCTATTTGTTGATGACTACATGAAGCGAAAGTTTTTGAGACAAAATTTGTGCTGACACATTAAAAAAACTGTTTTTACAATGCAGTTTAGAAGTAAAACGTTTCTGCGTATGAGTCAGATCATGAAAGCACTCATCACTTTCCTTGTGAATATTGTTCATTCACTTAAAAAACACCACGTACTGTTTTTATCTTTCATTATTCATTTAATATTATTGCCAAGTGTCTTGAAATTCTTTCCCTGCAATGTAGCCCTGAAACAGATAGTAAAAATATCAATAAATACAATTTTTACCTTGCAATTTAGCTCTGAAACCTGAAACATATACAATATAATTTTGTATTGAATAGTTTGTATACATTTTTTTTTGTTTATTTTGTATTTTATATGAATATACCTATTTTCATTTTGTATTAGTTAAAGGAGAAATAAAACCATTTTTTATTTTAATAAAAATATTAAATCGTAATTTTTGTCTATCCCCAAAACTTATTTCATAACTATCTAGATCCATTTTTTTTACAACTTAATGTCATTCTGTAACCCCTGATTTTCCATCAATTATTCACAGATAGGAAACTCTACTTGCAAATAAAAACTTGAAAACACTTTTAAGTGGAAATTGTTACGTTATGGCGTGACGGCCGTTCCACTCTGATGTTAAGAGCATCGTCAGACGACCCACTGTGCACTCTACTAGCTTTTTGAAGGAAAAACTTGTTTACTTTGGGATTGAACGATTTTAAATTAAAATTCTCCTAGATAATTTCAGATTTTTTAATAACTTACACCGTATGTGTCAATAGTAGATGATCGAGTTGATGATCATTATAATAGACAACAAAGTCCTTGGGTTGTACGCCCTCAAATACTGCTACAACGCTTGGCTTCAAATTGTAGAAAAACAATGGCTGTTTTCGCTTGGAGAAGTCTTGTGTTAGGATTTCAATAACCTGCAAAATAAATGAATAATTTATATGTTTCTTGAGCCTCAATAGAAAACATTTTATGTAATAGGGAAGTGACAGTCATGAGCCGTAGCAGGTAACTGTTCAGTCAGATAGAGATAAGATACGAACTCGTGGGCTCTCTTTGTGAGGGTGACCGATTAAATTGGCCAGCAAAAAAGACTGTTCTTTGATGTAAAATCACTTCCTGGAGGTTCTAAAACTGTAGGTCCAACTCATCAATCAATTCATTAGTCACGCACGGTCTCAGACCTATGTGGGCTTCATCCCCAAAAAAATAAATAAATAAAAAATGAAGGATGTAGGAGCAATCAAGAAACTAGAGTTATCCTGCAAAGTGCATGTAACAAGTGTGAAGTCTATGCTGTGAATAGATACACCTAATCTTAGATTCGAAACTACAGTGGAATCTTACTGTAGGTGTGGAGTCTTCAGAATCACTTAGTTTCATTTAAAAATAGTACCTGGAAGTGCATCAAGGCAAAATACTCAACTTTTAATGTTAAATTCATATTTACAAAATACTCCTTGATATGATGAACTCAAGCAGTCGAATGTGACTTCAAACAAAAACACAAATACTTATAGTACCAATACTGAGATCTAATTTCGTAATTAATATTTTGAATGAAATTTTGAATAAACTTATGCTTAATCCTCGTATAACATAAGTTTAGATGCACAATCGCAAAGCAGTTACAGCTGTTACGCCACTGTGTTCGCCACTACAAAGAAAGTTGTTACACAAGTATTAAAACATGAAAATTTTTTTTTTTTTTTTTTGAGGATGAAGCCCACATAGGTTTGAGACCTGTGCGTGGGTAATGAGTTGGATGATGGTGATTGATGAGTTGGGCCTACAGTTTTAGGTGTGTTCCGAACCACCAAGAAGTGATTTTACAGCAGAGAACAGTGTCTTTTTTGCTGGCCAATCTAATCGGTCACCGTTACAAATAGGACCTACGAGAACGCAGCTTATCTCTATCTGATTGAACAGATACCTGCTACGCCTCGCGGCTATCACTTTTCCCTTTAATTGCAATCGCTTGTTAGATCATATTGAAGATGAGCGGAACTATATCTTATTAGTATGGAAATAATTGATGAGAGTCATACAATAGTCTATGATAAAGCTATCGTCACGGGTTCTATATTTAAAATAATGCTGGGGACACTTAAAATTAACACTCGCACTATCTTTACACAAATTATCCACAACACGCACTAATCAGTAATTTCTTACAAAAGAAAGTAATCAGAAACAGATAATTCGATAATGTTCAGCTAATAAAGATTTGCTATATAACTGTACAAATATCAATCACTAATTGTTAAGAAGTCTGATCTAATATTAAATAATAACTGTTCAATAAACTGACCAATAATTCAAGAAGAAACTTCTAAAAATAACAAATAAAACTTATGTAGCACAATAAGAGTATGAGTTCACTTGTATTAAATGTAAAGGAAGTCTCACTAATAAAATCACAATATATTGCAACAAACGTTGTTACCGTACTATGAACGGAACTGCCACTTGTTATGTCGATGAAATTCAAACAATGAATGAAACTGATGTTGACCTGAGCGTTCGCTTTAAATAAATTTTTTATGTTCTTAAAAGACGGAGAGGGTTCTATAATGTTCTATAAAATTCTAAAGTAAACAAATAAGGATTCTCCCTTTTTCTAGTCCATTCCATAGAGTTCTAAGTAAACATTCTAAAAATATTTGGTTAAACTGCAAGGCGAGGAGAGTACGGGGGAAAGCAAACATGCAAACACGTTGCCTACTACGTCGTATGCAACCGGAAGATGTATTGAAACAACAGTAATTACGTTGACAATCACTGTTCCCTCTTTCATGCCCTTCTCATAACACTATTACAGAAGTATCGGTATGAAAAGATAGATTTCAAATAGGTTTAATTTTAAATCTATTTAAAAGTACTGAAAGCTAAATTACTGGGTGAGAATTATCCTTTTATAAACCTATCATTTATACTCTTATGATGCCTGTTAGCAGAAATATTCTCAATGAAGGTGACCATGTACAGTGATAGACTAGACTACACCTTGGGCGGTCTACCTAGAGCGTTCTAGGAAACTTATTCTAGCTCTAGTGATGGATGACCAGGCTGATTCAAACACTTGATTTCGTTCTAGCTTTAGACGGGTCTCTAGAGTGGTGGCTTACCTTAGCTGCAGTGAAATCAGCACCATAGATGTGTGAACAGTCTATGACGACTGGTATGCCGCGTTTGACACTGTGCTTTGTGACTAGCGCACTCACGTAATCCACTGAGGGGAAGATTAGACATCGGTCGGGGGTTAACAGCAGATATTCCATGCCTCCTCGACTCTGAAATATGAATTAAAAAAAAAAAAAAATTATTCATATGTATAAACTTACTGTGCTCTGAACAGATGAAGGCCTCTTGGGAAAGAAGAAGAACCATAAGGAATTGAAATGTGCTTCTAATACTCTACAATCGTGATCTCTAAATGGTCAAACCGAAAAAAAAACTAGCTGTGCAGAACTGGCCTTTTTTGAGTCGCGGCGGACGCGTTTCCAACTATGTCGTTCTTCTTTGGCGCTTGGTTGCAGACTGAGTTCCAATTTTTTAATTCTAGCCTCCTTGAGTATTGTTCTTGTTTGTTGCTTTTGTCACGATGCGCTAGAGGTACTAGGCATTTGTAGATGTTGGTGAGAAAAAAAAAAGAAAATTTGTGACAAAAAAAAAAAATAAAATCCTTTGATAGTTTTTTTCATTTATTTTTGCAAGAAATATAATTAGATAGTAAGTTATTAAGAGCATGAGACTTAGGGTGCTTGCATGGCAAATAAGGATTTATGAAAATTTCTTACAGTGATAGGACAGGTGATCGGCTTCTCAAATGCTGCTGAATGAATGTATATAGGCCTATCTCGGGTCACACTTTGAATTCGTTGTTTTTTTATTTTTTTTTTAAAGCGCGCACAAATTACCTTGGGCCCAGGTAAATAAAAATTTTCACTACTCACAGGTAGTGAACATCAAAGGCATCACAAACCTTGGTCTCGTTTTAATATAAGATGTGTGTGAATGACTACAAAAATATATTTGTATAGAGAAGAAATAAAGTTTTTTTCCTATTTTCTGATCAATTTTTAAACACCCCCCCCCCCCCCACCACGGGTCTATACGTCCAGTTGTCCTGTTTTGGGGTTTCAAAAATCTGGTCACCTTAACATAACCGTCACACAAGTTATTATATTTTTATTATAATTGAGTTTAGGGAAGCCTCAAAATGTCTTCATAGTTAATAAGGGCCTTATACCTATATTAATAAACGAGCCTTACTTCAAAGAGGACTTGAAAATCATTCACTCGAAACGCTTTTCAAGTGTCCCTTGAGAAAAGGAAGGTAACTTCATAATTTATAATTGGTCTTTGGCTCGTCTTTGAAACGGCCTTGAGACTTCCTTATCTAAAGGAAGACTTGAAAAACTCTTTATTTACCCGTGTACAGGCCGCCAAGTGGTGTTCGCACCCCGCTGGAGTTGTTGACTGCACTACGTGACAGAGACCCTGAACCTGGAAAGCTCTGTATCATCGAATTGCCAATGTTGCACAGGCCAATTGCAATCAACTCCTGAGTCGCATCTACTGTTTTTCCATTTGCTGTTGGATAAACAAATGTTGTGTGCATAAAAAATAATAACTATTCTAGGTCAGTCATTAAATTCATAAAGAAAGCAGTAGTGAGCTGTGCCTGTTGTATCTTTACTTGATGGTGTTTCTTGTAATGAATGAATCTACATCTGTGATGTTTTCCATGACGAAATACTTAATGAACAATCTAATATTAAAACTGACACTGTATTTCACTTTCAAATAATGTTTTACTCACATATATTGGAGATGCTTGAGGAAGCTTCGTCTTTTCAGAAGTGAAATGCATTCCTCAAGCATCTCTAATATATGTGAGTAAAACATCTAATATATTTTTTCTATTGTTCTGTGATATTTAGCTGAGCCCGAGTTGTCCTCGCTCCAGTAGGTTACAAATGATCCAGTTCCAAGTTCTGATTTCGTTTTCATCAACGAACTCGTGTCTCCCAATCTGTAGGAGAATGGTACGGTCCATCAGTTTCATTTCAAGCTTCAATAGTTCGCTGATAGCTTCTTTTAGTTTGAAGAGCTTTTTTGAAACGCTTCTGTGGTTCCTATTCAAGAAAAAGTGCATTACTCAGAAAATACGACGAAAAATTCGATCATTAGTCTTCTTTGAAATTTAGTCTCAGCAGGGGGGAATCTAGACATTTATTTGGGGGGGGGGGGGGGTAAAATCAGAATATTTCGGAAGAGGATATCACCTTCTCAAAAAGGCCCTTACCGCCATAAAATACACTAAAAATGCTTTTTCAGTATCGGTTGATGATTTCTGTGTGGGTGGGGGGCATGCATC